>CM053582.1:190063487-190093683 GCA_028627135.1 Pseudochirops cupreus | reverse complement strand
CACCTAGCTGCCTATTAGGGCATATTAGGGCAATTTTTTCCTTAATTGTTTTTTCAGTACAACTGACTACTTTGTCAAAGACTCGCCCCCCACCCCCACTATTTATTGACTTTAGATTTTTAAAAAACATGACTAACGATGTTGATAATTTTCCCAATATTGAATCACTCTTGAATTGCTGGTATAAATCCAGTTTCATCACAGTAAATTTTTTTTGCATAATGTATTTTTGTCTATTAGACATGATTTTATTCAAAACTTTTAAATCAACATGCATTAATAAATTTTTATAGTTCACTCCCTTGTTTAAACATTAGGATTATCTTTGTCTCATAAAAAGAGTGCAATAGGATGATTTCTTTCTCAATTTTTGATAATTTCTGTAGAATTTTATATTAATTATTCTTTGACATGTAATAGAATTCTATAAACTCACAAGGACTAGGAGTTGGTTCCCCCCGCCACCCCCAGCAGTTTGGTAGATGCTTTATAGCTTGTCCTGTTTCTTTTTCTGATTGGAATATTTGAAATCTCTATTAAGGATCTCTATTTTCATTCTGTGAGGCTGGGTGTTTTTGTGTTCTCATTTTTGTTGGCAAATAGCTATAATAGTTTGTGGTAATTCTTTTATTCCTTCTGGTGTGATTTTACCTTGTTCATTTGTTATTTTGTTGATTTGATTTTTAGCTGTAGGTTTATCAACATTTTTAGCCTTTTCAAATAATCACCTTTTAGTTTTGTTACTCTGTTCTATAGCTTTTTTATTCCAATTTCACCATTTCCCTCTAATTTTCAAAATCTTCTCTTTTGTGCTTATTTTGGATTTTTCTGTTTGTTGACTTCCTAATTTAAAAAGATGCATAATGAATTCATTAATAATCCTCTCCTTTTCTATTTTGTTAACGTCTCTTTATAGTGATATTGAACCAACCCTGTTTGGTTCTGGTATAAATCCAAGCTAGTCATAATGTGTAATCTTTTAAAATATACTAATGCAAACTATTTGCAAAATTTTATTTAAAAATTTATTGCAAATATTAATTAGGGTTCTTTAGCATCCTTTCATCTGTCTCCTCCTAGTTTAAGTGTTGATATATTATTTGTATTATACAAGGAATTATGTAGAAGCCCTTCTTTTCCTATTTTTGAATACAGTTTATATAATATTGAAATAAGTTGTTCTTTTTTTTCCCTTTGGAGGGGGGAGGCAAGGCAATCGGGGTTAAGTGACTTGCCCAAGGTCACACAGCTACTAAGTGCCAAGTGTCTGATTTGAACCCAGGTCCTCCTGACTTCAGGATCAGTGCTCTGTTCATTGCACCACCTAGCTACCACACTAAGTTGCTCTTGAAAAGTTTGATAGAATTCACTTTAAGTTCACTTAGTCCTGGAGTTTTTTTCTTTGGGAATTCATTTATGGTTTATTTAATTTCATTTTCTGAGTTTGAGTTAAATTGTCTGTATCTTGTTCTGTTAATCTCAGCATCGCTATGTTTTTGTAACTATTGCTTTGTATATAGGTTATCAATTTTATTGGCACATAGTTGGACAAAATTGTTTCTAATAATTTCCTTTATTTTTCCTGATTTGTTGTAGATTACCCTTTTTAATTTTTTGCTGGTAATTAAGATTTCCTATTTTATAAAAAAATTAGCCAATGGTTTATCTAGTTTCATTTTTTCCTCCAAAAAATTAGCTGATCTTATTTGTCAAAGAAATAGGTTTTTTGCTTTTATTTTTATTAATCTATTCTTTGATTTTCAGAATTTCTATTTTGGTGTTTAATCAGAATTTTAAAATTTGTTAGTTTTATTTTTAAAAATTTGAATGCCCAATTTATTGACTGATTCTTTTGTTGATGAAAGTATTAAAGATGTACATTTTTCCTCTAAGAACTATTTTGGCTGCATCTCGCTGTCGTTATCTTTAATAAAATTATCTGTCTTTTCTATTATTTTTTCTTTGATCCACTAATTCTTCAGGATTGAATTATTTTGTTTCCAATTAAATTCTAATCCTTATTTCAATAACCTTTAGTAAATATAATTTTGTAGCATTGTAGTCAGTACAAAGGCAGCTAGGTGGCACAGTGGATACAGTACTGAGCCTGGACTCAGGAAAACTAATATTCCTAAATTTAAATTTGGCTTCAGACACTTGTCAGTTGCATGACGCTGGGTAAGTTGCTTAACCCTGTTTGCCTCAGATTCCTTATCTGTAAAATTATCTGGAAAATGATATGGCAAACCACACTTCTATTTTTGCCAAGAAAACTCCAAATGGGGTCACAAAGAGTTGGATGTAACTGAAACAACTGATCAACAGCAACACAACCCTTCATGGCAATAGCATTCTTAGGGGACTGTTGTTTCTTCACCATTTAGATTAGATGGAAACAATTTATCCTTGTATAGTACCTTTCAATTGATCAAATATCTCTGCCTTTTAAATTTTATATTCTTTTTATTTTTAGTGAAATTTGTTGTACATCAGTAAATTCATTTTGTGGATAACCCTGGTAACTATCTTGCGTAACAATCATACTCAGAAGATTAGTTTGTACCCCTAGCATTCCTGACTACCTTTTGATAATCCATTTTGTTTGGGTCAGAGAACACCAACTTAAATAAAATAAGAGAGACTTCTCAAGGTAAAACAAAAAGGAGTTTTACTGCGATCTCGTGAGAAAGGGCGTCTCTGCTCCAATCAGGTGTCAGGCAAGAGAGGTGAGAAACAGAAGGCAAGCACACAGTTATATACCCTTATCACAGAAACCTCCAACCCCCTCCAATTGGCCTTTACTCCCATTGGTGGGGAGGCGGGCTCACAATCTAAGCACAAGAATCTATCTCGGAGACAAAGAACATGGAAATATTAGTTGTCCAACGTAAAGCCAGGAAAGCTGTTTTGTCCTTATTTGGCACATCTTGTGCTGAGGTGGCACTGAGAAGGGGGAAGACTCCCTACCACTCTGAGTTCTAAGTCCTTGTAAGTCATGTGATTTCCTGTAAAGGGGTTTGGGGCTTGTTCCCACAAAAAACCTTACTTTATTTTAGGGTATAATCTGAGAAGTTTTCACCTCTCTCACTCAATTTTTTTTGTAAATTTAGTTAAATATATATTTGACTTTTGAAAGAAAACACTTTAATTTACAGATATTAAATTAAGCTATGTGATTTTAAATTATGTGAACAACTTTAACAGCTACCCACCAATCTCCCCTTATATCAGTACATTTTAATAAGCTGTCTATGTTTAAATTATTTTCCACTGACAATTGCTTTAATAGAGGGTTACAAAAAGTTTACCTAAATGTAGATTTTCTGGAAAAGGGACAAAAATAATGTAAATACCAGAAAAAGGAACTTCATAAAGATGAAAAAAACCCCAAACCTAGATTTCTTGAAAAGTTTTTAAAAATTATAACCTGTAAAAATAAAGAAATATTTTATAGGGATGATATCAAACTCAAATAGAAATGGGAGCTGCTAACTTGTACATAAGGATTCCTGTGGGCTACATATTGACTTAGAAAATCACATACTAACATTATCTGTGCCCTACTATTTTTTTGTCAAATATTTTCTGTTGTTGTTAAGTTGTTTTTTTAGTTATATCCAACTCTGTGACCCCATTTGGGGTTTTCTTGGCAACGATATTAGAATAGTTTGTCATTTCCTTCTCCAGCTCATTTTACAGATGAGGAAATTGAGGCAAAGTGAGGAAAGTGAGGTTAAGTGACTTGCCTGGGGTTACACCTTTCAATCTAGTTTAGACCACCTTGGGGAGTGATTGGCATGTGTTTCGCATGTTTTATATTACATTGGGACTACATTAGGAAAACTCAATTGACTTAAAACATGAGAAACAGAAAATATCCTTGATTTAGAGATGTATATTTTGAATTTTTCTAGAAGCAGAGAAATTATGCAAGCTTTTGTTCTCATAGATAACCAGGTCTTATTCTGCCCTTTGAATATCTAGACCTTAACCATTTTATGGCTGGAATTTATTTAGACAATTTATGATGTTATGTTGATCCTTCTTAGAAAATTTGGCACCTGCAAGCTGTTATGGAGGGTTTGTTGATCAAACCTGAACTTGAACGTGTTAGACATTATTTTGTGTTTGGTTTCTTAACACCCCCTCTGCCCTTTAAAATAAAAAAAAAAGCTCTTCCTCTTTCTTGTTTTCAACAAGTTTCCACTTTTTTTTTTTTTAAGTTTCCACTTCTTTCCACAATTGTTCTTTGGGCATGCATGGAGATCTCTTCCAAGTCAAATGTCCTGGCTTTCCTCACCAAAGGTGAAGGAAGCTCTGGATCACCTTTGGAAATATTGATAATAGTGCCATTGTTAGATTAAAAAATGAGCTCCAAACAACCAGGAGAAATCATATTTTTACAATTTTACTTTCCACTTGAATCCTGCCTTCTACTCAGTTCTGGTATTTTCCTCAGAAATACTTGAAGGCCCTTTATTTCATTAAAGATTCATTCCTCCCTTGTCCCTTATGTAGGACTATATTTTGCTGGGTAAGTTATTCTTTATATAAGCCTATATATTTTTATTTTTTGTATATCATATTTTATCATAACTGAAACCAAAAACGTAGTGTCATCTACCCACTTCCACCTCCACCTGAACAAGGATACTCTTTCCATCAGTGGTTTGCCCTGCCCGAACCTCTAACTCAGTGGTTCTCAACCTTCCTAAGGCTGCGACCCTTTAGTACTTGTATGTGGGCATGTCTGCATGTGGGCAGACCCGCCTGGAGACAGATAGAGGAGAGGTGTCTCGGTTCTTAAGGCCATTGTGTTTTCCAGTGGTCTTAGGCGACCCCTGTGAAAGGGTCGTTCGACCCCAAAGGGGTCGCAACCCACAGGTTGAGAACTGCTGCTCTAACTGAAACTGGGGGTTACTCCAATGTGCACATTGACAATCTCCTGGTGTAATAGTAACATGAATGCCAATATCTAACACATCAATATATGTTTACATACACACACGTATGTCCATATTGTTGAAAATTATGTTAACTCAGTGACCTATTTTTCTCAGCCCTGCTTATCAATTAGCGTTGGAGGAGGTTCAGGTGATACTAAAGAGACACCAAGTCTGCAGGGTTTTGTATCACCTGCTCACTGTCACTTACTCCTACCTGCAAATTGTCATGTTCTTGCTATCTTAGGGAGGAAATGTGATGCAAAGGTGCAACCCCTTTTGCTGAGGTGGACCTCTCTGGATTGTCTCAAAGTTACCTTTAAACTTATCTCCACCTTGAGGCCATTGCTGATCTTCAGTGATCAGCCTGTCAACCTATTGCTACTTTGATATACCTAGAATTGTATACTTTTAATTCTCTTTGTCCTGAGTTTTTCCTTGTTTATCAGGATGAAAGGTTAAAATGAAGAATTTTCCTTTCACATATGTATGTATGTATGTATGTGTATATATTTATGTATGTGTATGTATATGCACGTATACGTATCTATATTATCTCTATATAGATACATAAAATCTCCGTCTCTAAGCAATAGTTACTTAGTCATATGACCTCCAGTATCCCTTCTTTCTGCAATTAAAGTGGACTGAACCTAGAGGGGCTTTAGCCATTCCCCTAGGGTGACTCATTCCAATAGTCCCTCAAATACAGATCCAAAGGTTTAGGTGGCTCTCATCTACCAGATTGGGTAGAGTGTGGTGAAATATGGTGGTAGAATGACCAGATAAGATGGAGAAATTATTAGCAAGGTTTTCCGGAATGACCTAAAATTATGGTAGATTAGAATGTCCCTTACTACTCAGGAGATGTTTGGATGCAGTTTAATTAACAACACCCAACTGATCATCCATCAGATTTTTGTCCATTCCATGCTTTAAAAGTCAAACCCAAATCTCCTTATGGGAGAGTATCATCACACTCTGGTTACCTAACATGGTCAAAGACATTGTGTCTCTTCCCATTGTGTCTCCTCCCATCATTCCCCAGTTCACCTCTTTGTGCAAGTACTCCTATTTGCCAGATAGCTTCTGGGTACCCCAATTTTTCTCTCAAACTTATCAACTGATAAGTCTTGTATAATTGTCTGGTGTTAAAGGTCCTGAGATAAGGTCTAACTCCATTTGGGTAGAGTGCCTGCTCAAAAAGCATTTTCTAATTGTATCAGATGCAAATCATTCACATGAAGTAGAGCTCTGTAAACAGGAATCATAAATCCAATCCACCAAACCCAGTTGTTTAAAAGATATCACACCCCCTTGCTATGCATTGGGAAAATGACTATTGATAATCATTAAGTATTATGTTTTGGCCAAAGTCTGAATTAATCAAACAGACTGCTTTGCCTTATTTAAAACAGGCTCTTTTTCTGTGTCAGCAAACCCAGAGACCAGATAAGGCTGGAACAGGATTTAAAACAGGCATCCTGAGATCACAAATTCCAAACAGACCTGGTTTTGTCTTTGCTCTCAGAGAACACCTCTCCTTATATTCACAAACCAGATGAGGTTACTCAATGGCCCTAATGATGAGACCATAAACTCAAGACATTAACTTGAGTAATGAGACTTTTTCTTATCTTAATATTTTCTGTATATCATGTTATGGAATGTTAATGGTAAAGAAAACACAGATATTCTGGATCATAATTTCAATAGACACTTTGTCAATGATCTTGTTTTATTGTATTTACCATTTGTTAAATTAAGAAAATTCCTTTCTCATACAATGATTAAACATTTATGGGGATCATAAATTTGTGTGCCACAGTCACCCTGAATTGGGATGGTCCTAAAATGTACTTAAGCTCTCTCATCTTTTGTTCATCAGTTAGGATGTAGCTCTCCTAACTCCTTGTACAAGTCTGCTAGCTTTGGGGGAATAAATGTTGCAATTTTATATTACTGTTTGTCTGTCTCCTTTAACCAAACTTTTTAGAAAGTTGACACTATAGAGAGAATTAATCTTTTCCTATAGTGTCCCTTTATAGGAGCCTCAATATCTCAACCATCTCTTCATTTGCCACCAGCTGCTCTGCTTGTTTTCAACTCCACCATTGTTATCATCATCGTGTCCCACCCTCCACCCCTGTACTGGCACCCCTCACTCATTTTTTTCAGCTTCTTTTTTGTCTATAGTCTTCCCCCATTTGACTGTAACTGCCTTAAGGTCAGGGACTGTCCTTCTTTATCTAATTTGTCTTCACAGTGCCTACTATTGCTCCCCGGCACATAATAAGTACTTAATAAATGTTTAGCATATCGTATCATCTTTATGGGTCCAAATTACTCACTCTATCACCTGTAAGGAGACAAAGAACATCCCTATCTGGAGGATCTAATTGATGATTTGTGTGAGTTCTCGCAGTTGATGAAATTCTGCAATTGACAACTACGCCAGTTGTAGTTCAGTAGATTTTCCAGTCATGTCTGACTCTGCGACCGTATTTGGAGTTTTCTTTGCAAAGATACAAAGCAATTTGCCATTTTCTTTTCCAGTTCATATCTTTCATTTCATTATAGGTTTCTGACCTGTCTAAAGTGCAGAAAGACAGTAGATGGGACTCTGAGAAATACTAGAAAACAAAGAATTCTGGAGTTGTATGGGTAGTAAGGGAAGGATCTTTGTCATTCTGACCTCTGACATTCCCAACTCCCCCCCACCCCTAGCATTATTATCATGCCATTCTGTTTACAAGGGAGTGGATGAAGAGGAGAGGGGAAAGACTGAAAGAAAAAGAAAGGAAGGAGATCTTACTTTGCACATAGTAAGGAAGGGATTCCACTGATGAATGTTCCTAGAAGTGAAAGAAAATAAAGACTTTACACTGGATGAAGTCTGGGGGTTTTACTTCCTGAAAAATCTACTTGTCCTGTGTTAGCGGGGAGTCAGGACTTCTGGGGGCAACTGGCTCTTGGAGGAGTGAGGAGAGTATGGATACAGGGGGATTTCTAGGTAAATGTAGGAGAAAAAAAGATCGACAAGAGAGGTTATAGATTGGGGGGAAGGGGTTCTCTACCATGGGGCAGTGTCCTTTCTGACACCAGTAATAACTGGAATTGTTCTGAAAGTGAGGCACAATGGAATAAGACATTACACAGTGTGAACCCTAAAAAGCAGAGACAGAGAGCACCTAGAGGGCAGAACCTAGAATGAATACTTTGGAAGCTTTGATTATTTAAAGAATAAAGAGAAAAGAGACCTATCAGATGATGACAGGGATCATAAATTAGAGAATGTCTAGAGTAAACAGAAAAAGAAGATGAACAGGGAAGAGTGAAAGAAATCCTTTTTTTCAAAAGGGGCACAAAAAAAATGAAATTTTAAAAAGCTGATGAAAAGACTAGCTAAAGGGGAAGAAAGGAAAGGAGAATCTACCTGAGAGGGAAAAAGAGGGGGTAGAAAATATAAGCAGATCAAAGCAAGTGAGAGGAATTAATAAAACTTTAAAGGGAAAGATTTTAATAAACAAAAAGAGGGATTCAGGGGTGAGAGGAAGAGAGACAGTACGAACAGAGCTGCCTTAAAAAAAAGATTAAAGTAACATAATACTGTATTTATAGCAAAAGGGGAAAAAATCATAACTTCAGTAAAACCCAATTTTATAGGTAGATGGAGTGATAAAGTAGTCTTGCCTCTTGGAAGGCTCAGGTACTCTTTCAGAAAGGGCAGACTCTTGACCAAGGATTGGCAGAATACTCTGTCTTTCTAATCCATTAGGGTCTTGACTTCATTTGTCATTTCCCAGAGGGAAAGTAGATGTATAGTCTCTTCTTTTTAAAGCTAGTTTCCCCTTGTGAGGGAACTCACTTTGACTCATGGTAACTATGCAGTTACGTTTCTCAGATTCCTGTTGGTCCTTATGCAAATGACTGACTAGAAACAAAGGTGATGAAGCAATCTATGTTTTGGGGGCAAGTTCATTGTTTCTGTTGACCATTTTATGTATAATTGAACTACTAGGTCCCAGACTTTTTCTGGGATATCAATGTTTTGTTCCTTCTGGCCTTCAAGTTTTCTGAAGTCTAAACTGGGTACATCTTTATGTACACACGGTTCTGAACCCTGTGGAGTAAAATTGCCTGCAAGAACACAGTCTCCTGTCAGCCTCTGTGAACACCACCCCCATGCTGCTCTGGCTGCCTCCTTGATTGCTAGGCTGGTGACTTCTAAATAGTGTTCTGGGGCTTTTGAAGAAGCTCATTGCTGTGTCCCTGAGGGCATTGCCTCTTGGGAGCTGTCAGACCAGTTGGTTATCTACTCTTACCCCACTTTTTGCCACTTCTCATGCAGGAATTAATGCAGCAAATGTAAAGGGTACTGGTGGGAGCAACCAGGCAGAATGGCATGATAGCAGTGCCCTGGGCGGGGGGAGGTTAGGGAATGTCACAGGTCAGAATGACATAGAGCCTTCCTTTACTCCCCAGGTAGCCTCAGAATCCTTTGTTTTCTAGTACTTCTCAGAGCCCCATCTAACATCCTGCTCTTCAGACAGCTCACAACCTATAATGAAATGACTGATAAACAAGAATGTTTCAATGCTCACACCAAACCTCCGATTCAATCCTGCCTGAGGTATACTTTACTTTCTATGTGACTCAAACCCTGGATTTACTTAATAATACATTTGTCATGAGTGCCCCCAATATCTTATGGTTCCTAGGATATCCAGATCAGTTAGCAAGACAAACATTTATTAATCACCTACTGCATACCAGGCATTGTGTTGAGTGCTAGAAATACAAAGAAGAACAACAGACAGTTCCTGGCCTCAGGAACCTCACAATCCTCTCTAGCTCTCTTGGCTCAGATATAAGTGGAAAGCATATTTATTTTATTTGACTGGTGTAAGGTAGAAATTGCAAACAAGATTGGAAAACTTTTCCGTGTGAATATGGGAAAAAGTTAACATATGACTAGGTACAACAATTTGGTTAAATTTACATGGCTATACGGGTATTCTCACGCATTATCTCACCAGTCTGTCTCTATTCTTCAGTCACTGGAGCAGGGCAGGGTGGGGGGGCAATGAAAGGGATGAACGAGAAGGGGAACCCAGTTACTATTACAGAGGGATGGGTCTGGGAGTATCCCAACTTCTATCCAGCTTTTAAGTATGTATAGGGGAGGTTGCAATTATTTTCTTCACAGCATAAGGTCCACGATGGCGGTTCATCATCTAGGGCTTTTTTTTCTTTACAATCTTTAAAACAATCCAGCTCACTGTGAGAATATTCATGTCCTGAGAAAGGATCAACAGAATTATAAATTTAGAATTGTAGAGGGATAATCAAGGTCACTAGTCTCATTCATTTTAGTTATGGGAGTTGTACATTGGGTAAAGTGTTAGGCTTGGAGTCAGGAGGAAGTGAGCTCAAATCCAGCCTCAGATACTTACTAGCAGTGTGACCCTGGGCAAGTCACTTAACCTCTGCTTGCCTCAGTTTCCTCATTTGTAAAATGGGGATAGTAATAGCAACTACCTCATAGGGTTGTTGTGAGGATCAACTGAGATATTTGTCAAATGCTTAGGACAGAACCTGGCACTTAATAGGGCTTAATAAATGCTTGATCTCTTCCCTTCCTATTTCCACTGTCCCATACCTAGTATCTGATCCTCTATTGCTTGATATTTGAAGATATGCCAAAAGATTATTCCCTAAAGACATTATGTTTAGTATCTTACATCCTCTCCTCCCTCTCTAGTTTCTAGCCAGGCCTACATGGGGTAGGAAGTATAGTTTATGGTGATCATAAGTGGAATTTAGCAGGAAGAGTTGTGGACCTGGAGTCCACATCCATTGTCTGCAATATCCAAGTTGTCTGACCTTGGACAAGTGCCTTAATCTTTCCAAGTCTCAGTTTTATCCCATGTAAAATTGTGATAATACTACTTGAACTTAACCTATAATATCAGGAATGTTGGGAGAAGGCCTCGAATGATATGTGAAGGTAAGATGTTATTGTGGAGTGAAAGGCTTCCCAAGAATTCACTCATACATGGAGATTCCCCACCCTCACCCAGTGTCTGAGTTGACCAGGTCAGGAGGCAAGGCTGGTATCCTGGCTTCCTTACCATTCTCAGTCCTCTTATAGTATACTTGGCTTCTGCATCCATTTTTCTTCTCCACAGAACAGGTCTTCATACCACCCGTGCAGGAACCATACAGAAAGTGTTTGCAGTAATTGCACACAACTAGCTGTGCTTTCTGTGAAGTTCGATGTCCATAGCCAGGCACTGCATCTTAGAGACAGGAAGAATATTATTTGCATTTTTCTTTTAAATTTCCTTTAGTTTTCTCATTTCTATCGTACCTCTAGTTGGTGGACAGGGATATACCAGTCGGAGTTGGGGGCTGAAACCTAGGGGAACTCATTCAAAGGGAAGAAAGCAAAGGAAAAAAAATGAATGATCCCATAAGATTTAAGGTTGGAAGGTACTAAAGCTGACTTTAGAGGTCAGATGTTTTCTACTATATCATCCCTTAACTGAGATTCCAGACCTGTGATTGGAATAGATACAGAAGAAACCCCAAGCAGTACCCCCCAGTATGCTAGAACTCACCCCCCAAGAGGCAGAGCAGACAGAGTCCCAGAAGGAACAGCTTGGCCATATTATCCCTTGTTGAGTTTCTGTCTGTTGAGCCAGTGAAATTCACTGATACAGCAACCAGAGGGTGGGGCAGATTCTGGAGCACTGAACCTGGTTACCTCCCAGGGGCACTTACCTACTGTGTAACATTCTGAACTGTGGCCAGAAACTAATTGGGACAGTAGGAAGAAAGTATGAGGGGGGAAAAGACAGTCTTTGGTGTTCCCCAACCCACTCTTGCTTGTGTTCTCTCCCATGCAGTCAGATCACCCATCTCTCTGCGTGTGACCTCTCACTCTCAGAGATATAGGGTGTCTTCTGGGGGCACCCAGATCTCCTAACAGGGATGGAAATGAAGATATCCAGTTAATAAATCCATCAATAAGTATTTAGTGAATGATTCTTTGTCCCTAGTCACTGTGCTAAATTTGTGAGAGATATAAGAAAGATAAGACATGGTCCTAGTGCTCTCTCAGTCTCTCTGTCTCTCCTTTCTTCTCTCTTCTCTCTCTCTGTTTTTCTCTTTTCTTTACATAAATACATACTATATATGCATACACATACATGGCCAACACACAAATATTATAGGAATTAAAAGAATCATACATTCATTGAATCTTTCAGTGTTAGAGCTGGAAGGAGCCTTTGAGATCATCTTGTCTAATCTCTTGATTTTATAGGGGACAGAACTGTGGCCAAGACACATTAAATGACTCATTGGAAATGATATGCTTTTTTAGTGGCAGAAATGGGACTAGAATCCCAGTTTCCTGAACCCCAGTATGGTTTTTATTACCATAATGCTGCCAAGGGAGAGAATACTTTGGGGGCAAGTAGTTAAGGAAAGCTCCAGGGACAATTGAGACTTGATCTGGAACTTGAAGAATTACCAGGACATGAATAGGTAGATTAGAGATTTTGCATAGAATGTACAGGTTTTGCTTGAGGCTTCAGAGGATTTGAGTGCTTGCTGACTGGGCCAGAGGTGTGTGTAGTTTTCATGCCACACGTCTTTCCTTGGGAAGAAGGGAGCACCAAAGGCCACTGGAAAGACTTGAGGAAAAAGAGATGAAATGACATGTGGGTTATTCCCCAGAGAAAATATTTTGTGCTTCTTGACATCTTCCCACATTGTTCCGGTAATTTCCAAATCTTCCTCTTTCCTGCAGGTATGTTGTCAGGCCAGGCTTCTTTAAAAACACATTTTATGGATATATATTCATTTAACACAGCGTGCACGTTCAAAGAAACACATGAAAGTCTCTCAGATTGAATTCTTCAGAAATAATTGATCCAAATGCTCCCCAAAGTGTAGTTTTCCATGTAGAATATGCCTGTAAGATACTGATGATGAGGTCAGGCTTTCTTTTCTGAGGGTGTTGGGGATTTCCTTTTCCTGTAGACCTCAGATTTTTTTTTAACACCACTACTGCATTTTTTTTTCAACTAATCTCCATAAAACCGTCTTTTCCGAAGCTGAAATAGAATGTAGTTCTGCCTTTTTGGTTGTCTTCTAATACTATGTTCATGTATGAGGATGTCATGATCTCCCTTCCCTTGTCCAGTGACTTTTCAAGTGAATTGGTTTTGGCCATTATTCCTTTGTTCACAAGGTTTCCCAAGGTCTCCTCCTTTTGACTCATCTTAAGTGTCCCTAACTTGAAAGACTCTCATAATATATATCCTAGAAGATATTCCTAAGGCAATTGCATGTGGGAATGCTTCTTAGCTGTATTGTGATGAAATAGAATTTGGTGTGGGAATCAAGAGAACCAATTAGATTTTATTTCATGAATACTGACTTCATCTTGTGTGCTACATGTATTACCCTCCATCTTGTTTTTCTTCAAATCATCCATGGGAAATTAGATATATAAGCTATCTATTGTTTCATCAATGCAGGTAGATGCAATTAATCAGCAATTTTCAAGTCTGGGAAAAGAAAGACCCCAAAACCTACTTATCTCTCTCCCACATTACCAAAACTCACTCCCCCATCTCCCAGCTTGGAAAATACCTAATCTTTCCTTCAATCAGAAATCAGATTACTTCATTTTGTATACTGGTGAAATGTTTTCTTTTAATGAATTGTTCTTATTTGATTAATTACTTTTAATACACAAAAATCTGCCTTATTCTGTATTCAGAGTCTTTGGACTGACTGGTGAGTCCATTGACCTGTTTATTATGCCTCTTTGCTAATAAATCATATGGCTTGGATTGTATCCTCAGTTATTATTAATTATCTACCACAATTTTTGGCAAAGTCAACCAAGTTAGGACTCTGGCTCCCAAGACAGCATTTTGAGGGAGTTTCCCAGGAGAGCTCTGCTGTTTTCTCTGTGTGACCTCTTCATGGAAGACTGGCTCCAGAGTTTGGACTCAAGCTCCTAATCACTGTTTCTTCTGACATAAGGTTAGGTTTAGGACTAGGTTCCCTGCCCGCCTCCCCTCCCCATGGGTGCAGAAAGACTATTAAATTTTCCCCTGAGGTAGGCAAGGATTATGAATTTCAGTAGTAATAAAATACCAGTGGGCTCTGCCCTGGATAGATTTTGAGGAGCTTGGAACCAGAGAATGTTTCCAATGGTTAGGAAATGACTATACAATGTACAATTGAATTATATAACATCTGGAATACCTGTGCAAGAGATTCAGCTGGCAGTTCGTTTGGAAAAAAAATTAAGACTAGAAAGTGAGTGTTTGTTTTATCATTTTGTCTGTATTATTACTTCTTTGTGAAATGCAGGAAAATCTTTTGTCTTGTCTTGTGTCATGTTTAGTGTTGTTTGTAGATTGTGCTATCTTGAAGGATTTATAAAGGGAAAATGTAGCCCAGCAAGAAAAAATGAAAATGCTTAAAAGTTACAACAAAAGAGTTTAGTATGCTGAGGGAGATTAATGAAGTTTCATACTTGAAACAGTTCCCTAGATGCTGGTAAGCAGGACTAACTCCCACCTTAGACTCTCAGTGAGAGATTAGGTTAAAAAGGAAAAAACCCTACAAGATACTTTCTCTCTGTCATTTAAGCCCTAGTCATATTGGGATTACAGAGATAAAGTCAGATAATCAAATAAAGGAAAACTTTTTCCTGGTTTATAGAACTGTTAAAAAAATATAGATTTTAGAGGTTTAGAGGTTTAGAAGACTGGAGATCAATCATTTTTAAATGGCATGGGAGAACTTCTGGGACTTTGTATAATTCCAAAAACTCACCCCCTTCTCTTTGTCTTATTGGCAAAAGTGTAACATATTTTGGTGAGTTTTGGACTATCATTCAGTGTAAGAATGATCAGACCACCTGAAAAGTTATAATCAAAAAAAGAGTCTGGATACAATATTACAAGAAATTATTAAGAAAGATTGCCTGAGGTTCTAGAACAAGAGGTAAAGTAGAAATAGGGGGAAAAAAACTACCATTCACCACATGAAAGAGATCCCAAGAGAAAAACTTACAGGAATGTCATAGCAAAGTTTCAAAACTCCCAGGTTAAGGAGAAAACATTGTAAGCAATAAGAAAAAAAAAGACTAGAATTCAATGGAAAATTTGATATAAGAGATCTGTAAGAAATATAAAGAAAACATTAAAGACTAATGTAAGGCACTAATTAAGGTCCAACTATTATGTATGAAAATGTTATCAGTATTCTTTTT
Source organism: Pseudochirops cupreus (assembly GCA_028627135.1). Classification (NCBI taxonomy): domain Eukaryota; kingdom Metazoa; phylum Chordata; class Mammalia; order Diprotodontia; family Pseudocheiridae; genus Pseudochirops; species Pseudochirops cupreus. Next base: position 190,078,434 of record CM053582.1, on the reverse strand, counting down.
TTTTTTTTGGAGGGGGAAGGGCAGGGTTATTGGGGTTAAGTGACTTGCCCAACATCATACAGCTAGTAAGTGTTAAGTGTCTGATTGGATTTGAACTCAGGTCCTCCTGACTCCAGGGCTGGTACCCTATTCACTACACCATCTAGTTGCCCCTATCAATATTCTTAAAAGTCACAATTATTAAGGTAATTTGAAAGGAAGGTTGGGACTGCTTTGTATATGATGGGGTGATTCTAAAAAATGAAATTGGATGAGAAAAGGCAAAAAGGAGCAATTATCTCATAAAATGTGGCATGAAAGGAAGAGGTAATAAAGAAGAAGCTGGTGGGGGTGGAGAGCTGGTAATATTGGATTCTTACTCTCATCTGGGTTGAAGAGGAAACAAAGTGTACATCTGAAGTTGTGTAGAAGTTTTCTGAACTTATAGAGCGGTGAGAAAACTGGGGGGCAGGGTGCTGAAGGGTTTTTAGAAGGGTATATAAGATTTGGGAGGATGAAGGAGAAGATACGGGACTCTCAGAGGGGTGGGTAAAGTAAGGAATAGTAGGGTAAAGGGAGAAGGTAAGGTACAGGGAAGGGTAAAAAAAGAACCTGAGAAGGAAAACAGTGAGTAAAAATAAGATGGAAGGAAATTCAAAAATAGTAATCATAATTTCAAATGTGAATGGGATGAACTCACCCATGAAATGACAAAGGATAGCAGAATAGATTAGAAGTCAGATTTCAACAACATGTTGTTTACAAGATTGTCTTTGTCCTTTGTTTTCATAGAGGACCATGACATCAGGGAAATGATGAAAAGACTTATAGTTGACTTTGATTTGAGTGAGGGAAGGTTGTGCAAGGTCACCAGCCTCACTTTTTCCTCCAGATATTCATCAAGACAACTGGAGATGGCCCAGCATGCAATGGGAGACCCTGGCCTTTTCAGGCTAAGGCCTTTTCAGGATTTTACTTTGAGGGAGGTAATGCCCATCTTGTGAATAGGCCTTTTAAAGAAGTGAGTTGAGGGATGTCTTTTTTAATTAAAAAAAAATCAAACTGGGCAGGGAAGACCCTCAAGCAGCTGTTGAAAAGAGAAACCACAACTATTAATATTCACTCTGAGTCAGGAAGGTCCAAAATATAGTCATTAAGTGGTACTTGGGCAGGAACCTATTGTGGTCCAATGTATGAGCTCCAGAGTAAAGTGGGTTTAAGGTTTGATCTTTGAGAAAAGAGAAAAAGAAAGAAAGAAAGAAAGAAATAAGGAAGGAAAGAAAGAAAGAAAAAGAGGGAAGGAAGGAAGGAAGGAAAAAAGGAAGAAAGGAAGGAAGGAAGAAAGGAAGGAAGGAAGAAAGGAAGGAAGGACAAGAAAGATGAGAAGAAAGACAGGAAGGTAGGAAGGAAAGAAGGAAGAAGTGGAACCTGAAAAGACCTTAGCTTGAAAAGGCCAGGGTCTCCCATTGCATCCTGGGCCATTTCCAGTTGGTCCTGATGAATATCTAGCCACTGGACCCAGATGACTCTGGAGGAAAAAGTGAGGCTGGTGACTTTCCTCACTCAAATCAAAGTCAACTGTAAGTGTTGTCATCATTTCCCTGATTGTGAGGGTTAGGAAATATGCAGGCTGCAGGCCATAATATTTGAGGCATAGGGTGTGTCTGAGGCCCTGGAATTAACTGGGTCATGTAGAGGTCAGAGCATACTGCACCACCTCTGGTCACTTAGAGGCCGTGGGGTACTGCATTGCTCAAGATTCTCTTATGTGGGGTTAACCTGATGTTCCAGATAAGTGTCTCCACACCCTAGGGTCTTCATGCCCTTGTGACTGCACCTCCCCTCTCTCATTTGTGTTTCATCCTGTTTTAGGCAGCTGGGCTCTGTTGTTTGTCATTTATGGTATTGCAGATCTGGGTAAATAAGACTCAAACTGGTGAGGCAGATTTGGAGTCTGCCTTAAGATCTGGCCATAAGGCTTCCCCATGGAGAGGACTCAATAAACTTTCTCTGCTTGCACCTTTGAGCCTCGACTCTTCTGTTCTTGAGAATGCTCTGGCGCCTTCTCTATTGAGGTAAGTAACCAGCTGCCCCTGTAAGCAGTCCAAGCTGCCTGATTGGGGACTCAGCCAGTTGGGTAACTCAACTTGTCTTTTACATCTCCATCTTCCTCTCCTCTCCAAAGGAAGATAAATTTTGAGGGCTGGAAGCTGCCCAGTTAACTTGGGGTTTACTGACTAGAGATTGCTGTTTACAAGAAACACACTTAAGAATGAGAGGTACATGTAGAGTTAAAATGGAAGATTGGAGTAGAATTTATTATGCTTTAGCTGATATAAAAAAGCAGGGGTAGCAATTATGATAGACAAAGTTATGGCTAAAATAGATTTAACTGAAAGAAATAAATGAGGTAACTACATTTTTATTTTAAAAAAGTACCATAGATAATGAAGCTATGTGCATCAAATTATAGCATTTAAATATTTTTTTTTAAGTTAAGTGAATTCCAGGTGGAGATACATATAATAGTGGGGGAATGTAATAGTGGGGGACTCTCTCAGAACCAGATAAATATACCAAAGTATAAATAAGAAGGAAGTCAAGAAAGTGAATAGAATTTTAGATAAGCTAGATATGATAGATATCTGGAGAGAATTAAATGGTGATAAAAAGGAATACATCTTTTTCTCAGCAGTATATGGTACCTTTACAAAGATTGATCATATATAGTAAATAAAAATTTTATAGTTAAAAACAAAAAAATTGAAATATTAAAAGCATCCTTTTCAGATCACAATGCAATAAAAATTATATTTAATAAGAGACAACAGAAACACCAATTAAAAACTACTTGGAGATTAAACAATCTCATCTTAAAGAATGAGTTAGGTTAAAGAAAAAATCATAGAAACAAGTGCTAATTTCATTTAAGAGAATGACAATAATGAGACAACGTATTGAAACCTATAGAATACAGGAAAAGCAGTGATCAGGGAAAAAATTTATATCTCTAAATGCTTACATCAATTAAAGAGAATAGCCCAATTAAAAAACTAGAAATAGAACAACTAAAAATCCTCAATTAAATACTAAATTGGAAACTCTAAAAATTAAAGGTGAGATTAATTAAATTGAGAGAAAAATCCATTGAGTTAAAAACATTAAGAGTTTATGAAAAAACAAATAAAATTGATAAACAATTGGCTAATTTGATTTTTTTTTAAAAGAGAGAAGAAAACCAAATCACCAGTATCAAAAATGAAAAGGGTAAATTCACCAACAATGAAGAAGAAATAAAAACAATAATTCGGAACTATTTTGCCCAATTATATGGCAATAAATTTAACAGTTTAAGTGAAATAGAAGAATATTTACAAAAGTGTAAATGGCCTAAATTAAGAAAAGAGGAAACAGAATATTTAAATAGACCTATTTTAGAAAAATAAATAGAACAGGCCATAAATGAGTTCCTAAGAAAAAAAGCACCAGAACTAGATGGATTTACAGGTTAATTCTTTCAAACATCTAAAGATAAACTAATTCCAATATTAAATAAATTGAAAAGATACTACCAATTTCCTTTTATGAAACAGATATGATATTGATAGCTAAACCAACAAGAGTGAAAACAGAAAAAGAAAATCTTAGGCCAATTTTATTAACTAATGTGAATGCAAAAATTCTTAAATAAAATATTAGCTGAAGGATGACAATAATATATTACAAAGATTATACATTACAATCAAGTATGATTTATACCGGATTTACAGGGGTGACTTAATAAAAAGTAAATAAGTAACATGATTGGTTATATCAATAATAAAAATAGAAATAATTACATGAATAGATGTAGAAAAAGCTTTTGATAAAGTACAACACTTATTTCTATTAAAAACACTTAAAGAATTGGTATAAGTGGATTTTTCCTTAAATTGAGAGGGAAAAGCATTTGAAAGGTATAAATAAGTAAATAATAAATGAATAATAAATAAAATAAATAAAAACATAAATAAAACCTAAAAAAATCTAAAAAAAGAAACCAACTCACATCAGCAACCATTATTTGTAATGGCGCTAAACGAGAAGCCTTCCAAGTAAGATCAGATGTGAAAAAAAGAGACCCACTGTCACAAATATTTTTCAGAATTGTTTTAGGAATCCTAGCAATTGCAAAAAGAGAAGAAAAAGAAATAGAAGAAATTGGAATAGGGAATAAGGTAATTAAACTGTCTCTTTTTGAAGATGATATGATGATATATTTGGAAATCCCAAAGACTTAACTAAAAATTTAGTTGAAGCAATTAATAATTTTAGCAAAGTAGCAGGATATAAAGTAAATGGACACAAATCATCAGCATTTCTATATATCACAAATAAAACCCTGCAAGAAGAAATACTAAAAGATCTTCCATTTAAAATAACTGTAGACAGTATAAAATACCTGAGAGTACACCTGCCAAAGCAAATCCCAGAACTGTATAAGAATTATAAAAACAATTTTTTATACAAATGTAATCAGATTAAAATAATTTGAGAAATATTAATTGTTCATGGGTAGGCAGGGCCAATGGAATATAAATGACAATTTTGTCCAAACTAATTCCATGCAAATTCCAATTAAATTACAAAAAAATAGTTTTGCTGAATTATTTTTAAAAATAACAAAATTTATTTGGAAATACAGAAAGTCAAGAATATCAAAGGAACTAATAAAAAAAATAATATATGTATATATACATATATACACATATATATATAAAGGAAGTAGGTTTAGCAGTATCAGATCTTAAACTATATTATGAAGCAGTGATGATCAAAACTATCTTATACTGACTAGGAAATTAAAAGGTAAATCAATGGAATAGAACGGACACACAATTAATATAATAACCATGTATGTGACAAGTGTAAAGACTTAATATTTTGGGATAAGAATTCATTATTTGGTAAAAAAAAAATTGGGAAAACTGGAAAGCAGTATGGTAGACTTGGTCACAGACCAATGTCTTTCACCATTTACCAATATAAGGTCAAAATGGATACATGACCTAAATATAAAGAGAGATATTACAAGAAAATTTGAAGAACATGAAACATATCACTTATCAGACTTATAAATAAACAAGAGTAGAGAGCAAAGTTAGGTGTCAAAAGAATAATTTTGATTACATTAAATTAAAAAGGTTTCATACAAATAAAACAAATGTAGCCAAGATCAGAAGGATAGTAGAAAACAGGGAGAAAAATTTATAGACAATTTCTTAGATAAAGGTATCATATCTCAAATATGTAAAGAACTTTGCCAAATCTATAAGAATATGAGTCATTCCCCAGGTAGTTTTCCAGTGAAAAAATCAAAACAATTTATAATCATATGAAAAAATGCTCTAAATCATTATTGATTAAAGAAATGCAAATTAAAGCAACCTTGGAATATCATTTTATACATGTCTGATGGCCTAAAATAATTGAAGGGGAAATCAGCAAATGTTGGAGAGGATGTGGGAAAATTGGAACACTAATTCATTGTTGATGGAATTGTGAACTGATCCAATCATTTTGGAGAGCAATCAGGAATTATGCCTGAAGAGTTACTAAACTACCTATACCATTTGACTCAGCAATACCACTAATAGGTCTATTTCCAAAGATGATTAAGGAAAAAGGAAAAGAACTTATATATTCTAAATTGTTTATATAAGCTTTCTTTGTGTTGGGAAAGAACTTGAAATTGTGAGGATGCCCATCAATTGGTAATGGTTAAACGGGTTGTGGTATATTATTGTGAAGGAATATTATTGTGTTATAAGAAATAATGACCTCAAGGATCTCAGAAAAGCATGGAAAAACTTGCATAAAAGAATAAAGAGCAAAATGAGAAGAACCAAGATAATATTGTATTCTGTTACAGCAATATTGTTTTAAGAACTACTTTGAGCAAATAAATAATTTTGACTATTATTAACTATAAAAGACATATGAAGAAAGATAGTATCTGCATCTAGAGAAAGAACTGATAAATAGAAATACATATAGAATAATTTTGTACATATATTTGTGTCTAATGGTAGTCATTAATTGCTTGTTTTATTCCATAAATTAAAAATAAAATAAAATAAAATTTTATTAAAAACAGAAATTTTTAAAAAAATTTATTTATTTTAAGTTTTCAACATTCATTTCCACAAGATTTTGAGTTATAATTTTTCCTCTTCCCATCTTTCCCCTGCCACCCACCCCAAAATAGCAAGCCTACTGAATACCCCTTCGCCCAATCTGTTCTCTCTTATATCCTCCCCCTTCATGCCCCTAACTTTCTAGTGGGGCAAGATGGGTTTCTATACTCTAGTACCTGTATATCTTATTTCCCAGTTGCATGTAAAAAAAAAATAAATTTGTAAACATGTGTTTTTAAAACTTTGAGTTCCAGATTTTTTTCCTTTCTTCCCTCCTCACCACTCCCACTGGTAAGATAAGCAATTCAATATAGATTGTACATGTGTAGTTACCCACATCATTTCCATAGTAGTTGAATTGTGAAAGACTAACTATATTTCCCTCCATCCTATCCCACCCCCACCCACTTAATCTATTTTCTCCTTTGACCCTATCCCTTTTCAAAAATGTTTGCTTCTAACTACCCTCTCCCTCAAATTGCCCTCCCTTCTATTCTCCCTGCTCTTATTCCCTACCCCCTATTTTCCTGTAGGGTAAGATACCCTATTGAATGCGTATGTTATTCCCTACTTAGGACAAATTCAATGAGAATCAGGTTGTCCTATTCCCTTTCACCTTCCTGTTTTCCCCTCCATTATAATAGTTATCTCTTGCCTCTTATATATATGAGATAATTTACTCTAATCTATAGCTCCCTTTCTTCTTTTCCCAATAAATTCCTCTCTCACCTCTTAATTTTATTTTTTAGATATCATCCCTTCATATTCAACTCATCCTGTGCCCTCTGTCTATGTATACATGAACATACAAATGTGGACACACATATATACATACATCCTCCTATACATACGTATGTATGTATGTATACATATATATTCCCTTCAACTATCCTCATACTGAGAAAAGTTTTATGAGTTACAATTATCATTTTTTCATGTATAAATGTAAATAGTTCAACTTTAATAAGTTCCTTATGATTGCTTTTTTCCTGTTTACCTTCTCATGCTTCTCTTGCTTCTTGTATTTGAAAGTCAAATTTTCTGTTCAGCTCTGGTTTTTTCATCAAGAATGTTTGAAAGTCCTCCACCTCATTGAATGACCATATTTTTCTCTGTAGCATTATACTCAGTTTTGTTGGGTTGGTGATTCTTGGTTTTAGTCCTAGCTCCTTTGATCTCTAGAATATCATATTCTAAGCCCTTTGATCCCTTAATGTAGAAGCTGCTAGATCCTGGGTTATCCTGATTGTGTTTCCACAGTATTCAAATTATTTCTTTTTGGCAGCTTGTAATATTTTCTCCTTGACCTGGGAACTCTAGAATTTGGCTATAATATTCCTAGGAGTTTTCTTTTGGGAATATTTTTCAATAGGCGATTGGTGAATTCTTTTGATTTCTATTTTGCCCTCTGGTTCTAGAATATCAGGGCAATTTTGCTTGATAATTTCTTGAAAGATGTTGTCTAGGCTCTTTTTTGATCATGGCTTTCAGGTAGTATAATAATTTTAAAATTATCTATCCTGGATCTATTTTCCAAGTCAGTGATTTTTCCAATGAGACATTTCACATTGCCTTCTATTTTTTCATTTGTTTGGATCTGTTTTATAGTATCTTGATTTCTCATAAAATCATTAGTTTCCAATTGCTCCAGTCTAAGTTTGAAGGAGTTATTCTCTTCAGTGAGTTTTTGAAATTCCTTTTCCATCTGGCAAATTGGGCTTTTTAAAGTAATCTTCTCCTCATTGGCTTTTTGGGCCTCTTTTGCCATTTGAGTTAGTCTATTTTTTAAGGTGTTGTTTTCTTCAGTGTATTTTTGGATCTCCTTTAGCAAGCTGTTGACTCACTTTTCATGATTTTCTTGCATCATACTCATTTCTCTTCCCAATTTTTCCTCCACTTCTCTTACTTGATTTTCAAAATCCTTCTTGAGCTCCCCCATGGGCTGTAACCAATTCATATTTTTCTTGGAGGCTTTTGATGCAGGGGTTCTGACTTCACTGTCTTCCTCCCACTCCATGCCTTGATCCTTTTTGTCCCCCCAAAAGGATTCTATTATCTGTTTGTGCTTCCATTGGCTTGCTTACTGGCAACCAATTACTTGACTTTTGAGCTCTTTGCCATGGTAGAACTCTGCTTCTAGAATGGATAGAGCTATGTCCCAAATCACTAGGGTTTTTGCAGCTGTCAGATCTATTAGATGGGTGCCCTCTCTACAGCCCCCACATGCTCTGGCTCACTGGTCACACACTCCAGGACCACCACCCAAGACCATGATCCAGAGCCAAGCAGGTCAAATGAAGAGCACTTAGCCTTTGAATGGTTGCTTGGTCCTCCTATAACATGCAGGCCAGGAGCTCTGGAAGCAGCCACTCCATTCCTCCTCTGCTTCTCATTTGGGGGGTAGCAGCCAGACCACACTCTTCTATCCTCCCCTGGACCAACCAAGCTCTACACTGACCTTTTACTTTGTCTTTGGCATTTATGGATTGAGAAGTTTGAAAACCATTACAGCTCCTGGTGATTTACTCTTGTGAAGTCTGCTCTGGCTGCTGCTGGTCAGGGCTACCCTGGGGCTAAAACCATGGCTTTGGCATGACTGCCCTTGGCTCTCAGCATGCTGTGATGGACCATTCCTCTCTGCCTGCCAGCCTTTGTTTAGCAGGAGATGTGTTTCTCTCTGTCACTTTGTGGGTTCTGTAGCTCTAAAGTTTGTTTAGAGTCATTTTTTTACTGGGAGGAGGTGGAAGCCAGAGCTGCCCAGAAGTCCTGTTTCTACTCTGCTATCTTGGCTCTGTCCCCAAAACAGAAATATTTTTGAGCCAGGAATGCTCAAGAAAAAAATTTACAAGAAAAAAGCAATTCTATATCCACTATAAGTAATTCTCAAAATAAAAATCATAAATTTTCCACAAACTCTCTAGGAATTCCTGGAAGAAATGAAGCAATAGTTTTTAAAACTGTCATACAAACAAAATGAGAGCTCTAGAGAGGAAAATGGGAAAGGAAATGAGAATTCTAGTTAATTGACTTGAAAAGAGAATTAAGTTTAGTACAAAAAATTCAAATTTGAAATTCACTCAAGTTGCAAATAAAAACAAAATTGAGCAAGAGATAAAAAAAAATTCCTTGTAACAAGAAAAAGAGGCCTAAGTTAAAAGACTGAAAAAATATGGTAAATTGCAAGGTATCTCCTAATCAAAATTAAGCAACTTGAAAAATAGGTCAAGCAAGGATAACTTAAGAATCATCAGACTACTTGTAAACCTTTACTATAAAAAATCCTGATACCATTATTGCAAGAAAACATGAATAACCATCTAGACTCAGTAGAATCAGAATACAGGGTGAAAACAGAAAGAATCCACCTGCTGAAAACAACCCCAAAGTGAAGATTTGGGGAAATGTGATAGTCAAAATGGACTTTAGAGGTTAAAAAATATATATACTTACAGGAAGCCACAAAGAAAGAGTCTAAGTATCCAGCAGCTACAGTTATTATCCAACAAATGTGGCTTCTCTGATCACAAAGGAGACAAAATCATGCAATCTGATATTACATAAGGTGAAATGTAAAGTTTGACAACCAAGAATAACAATTAACAAGTGGAACATTATCTTGCCAGGAAAAATAAACCTTTAGTGAAATAGATATCTTTCTGATATTCTTAATGAAGACATCAGAATTAAATAGATAGTATAAAATGCAAACAGTAGACAAATATATGAAAGTAAATGCATTTGAGCAACTAGAAGGGACTAAATGCTAAGGCATTCTTCTTCTCCTTTACCATTCTTTTTAAAAATAATTCTTTATTTTTCCCCAATTGCATGGAAAAACAATTTTTTATATTTTCCCCTAGCATTTTAGTTCCAAATTCTATCCCTTCCTACTCTTCCCCTCCCTTAGATGGTAAACAATCTTAGGTTACATATGTACAGTCATATAAAATATATCCATATTAATCATTTTGTACAAGAAGAAAGGAAAAAAAAGGAAGCAAGAAAGGAGGAAAGGAAGAAAGGAAGAAAAGAAAGAAGGAAGGAAGGAAGAAAAAGGAAAGAAACAAAGAGAAAAACAGTATGCTTCAGTCTGTATTCATACAATATGAGTTCTTTCTCAGGAGGTGGATCGCATGCTTCATCATAAGTCCTTTGGGTTTGTCTTGGATCATTGTATGGCTGAGAATAGCTAAGTCATTCACAATTCTTCATTGTACAATATTGCGGTTACTGTGTACACTGTTCTCCTGGTTCCCCTTACTTTACTTTGCATCACTTTATGTAAGTCCTTCCAGGTTTTTCTGAAACCATCCTGCTTGTAATTTCTTATAGCACAATAATATTCCATCATGATCTTATATCACAGCATGTTCAGCCATTCCCCAACTGATAGACATACCCACAATTTCCAATTCTTAGCTATCATAAAAAGAGCTGCCATAAATATTTTGTACAAATATATCATTTCCCCTTGCTTTTATTTATTTCTTTGGGACATAGACCTAGTAGTGATATTGTTGGAATAAAGGGTATGCCCAGTTTTATAGTCTTTTGGGCGTAATTCCAAATTGCTCTCCAGAATGATTGGTTTGGTTCACAACTTCACCAACAGTGCCCCAGTTTTCCCACACTGCCTCCAACATTTATTATTTCCTGTTTCTGTAATATTAGCCAATCTGATAGGTATGACGTAGTACCTCAGTCTTGTTATAATGTGCATTTCTCTAATTAAAAGTGATTTACAGAATTTTTTCTCTATGACTATAGATAGCTTTTACTTCTGTGAAAACTGCCTGCTCATATTCTTTGACTTGTATTATAAATTTGACTTAGTTCTCTATATATTCAAGAAATGAGATCTTTATCAGAGATACTTATTGTAAGAAAATTTTCACCAAGTTTTCTGCTTTCCTTCTAATTTTGGTTTCATCAGATTTGTTTGTGCAAAATGTTTTAAATTTTGTATCATCAAAATGATCTATTTTACATTTTTAATTCTCTCTATATTTTCTTTGGCCCTAAATTCTCCCTTTATCCCTCGATCTGACAAGTACACTATTCCATGTTCTCCTATTTTGCTTATGGTACTACTGTTTATGTGTAAATATTGTACCCCTTTTTGGCCTTATCTTGGTATACAGTGTGAGATGTTGGTCCATACCAAGTTTCTGCCATACTGTTTTCTGGTTTTCCCAGCAGTTTTTATCAAATAATGAGTTTTTGTCCCACAAACTGAAATCTTTGGCTTTATCATGTGGTATATACGATGGTTATTTACTGTAACAGATTGTGTACTTCATCCATCACTCTATTTCCTAGCCAGTACTGGATTGTTTTGATAATTATCACTTTATAATACAATTTGAGGTCTGATAAGACTAGAATACATTCCTTAACATTTTTTTTTGGTTGAGTCTCTTGATATCTTGATTTTTTTTGTTCTTCCAGATGAATTTTGTTTTGGTAGTTTGATTGGCATGGCTCTGAATACACAAATTAATTTAGGTAGAATTGACATTTTTGTTATATTGGCTACTTACTAGCAATGGATATTTTTTCCCAGTTGTTTAGATTTGAGTTTGTTTGTATGAAAAATGTTTCATAATTGTGTTCATACAGTTTCTGGATTTGTTTTATCAGGTAGAACCTAAAATTTTATATTTTCTACAGTTATTTTAAATGGAATTTCTCTTCCCATAACTTGCTTATAGTTTGTTGGTAATATATACAGATGCTGATGATTTATGTGGTTTTATTTTGTATCCTGCAACTTTGCTAAAGTTGTCAATTATTTCAAGTAGTTTTTCAGTTGACTCTACGGGGTTCTCTAAGTATACTGTTGTATCATCTGAAAAGAGTGACAGTTTTATCTCCTCATTGCTTATTCTAATTCCTTCATTTTCTTTTTCTTCTCTTACGGTATAGCGAGCATTTCCAGTATAATATTGAATAATAGAGGTGATAATGGGCAGCCTTGTTTTATCCCTGATTGTATTAAGAAGGTTTCTATTTCCCTTTATAAATAATGCTTGCTGATGGTTTTAGATAAATATTACTTATCATTTTAAAGTAAGTTCCATTTATGCCTATCTCTTTAGTGTTTTTAATAGGAATGGATGTTTTATTTTGTCAAAAGCTTTTTCTGTAACTATTGAAATAATCATAAAATTTTTGTGGGTTTTGTTATTGATATGGTCAATTATACTGATAGTTCACCTAATATTGAGCCAGTCCTGCATTTTTTTTTTTGTATAAATCCTATCTGGTTATAGTGTATGATCCTTGTGATATATTGCTATAATCTTCTTGCTAATATTTCATTTAAAAGTTTTGCATCAATATTCATTAGGAAAATTGGTCTCTAATTTTCTATTTCTCTTTTTGCTCTTCCTCATATCAGAATGATATTTATGTTGTAAAGGGAATTTGTTAGTATTCCTTCTTTGTCTATTTTTCCAAATAATTTACATAGTGTTGATATGAATCATTCTTTAAATGCTTGGTAGAATTCATTTGTGAATCCCCCTGGCCCTGGAGATTTTTTTCTTAGGCAGTTCCTTAATGACTTGTTCAATTTTTTTTTCTCTAAGATCAGGTTATTTAATTATCTTATTTCTTTTGTTAATCTGGACAATTTATATTTTTGTAGATATTCATCCATGTCATTTAGATTGTCAAATTTATTGGTAATAGTTGGGTAAAATAGTTTCTAATAATTGTTTTAATTTCCTCTTCAGTGGTGGTGAGTTCACCTCTTTCATTTTTGATACTGGTAATTTGATTTTCTTCTTGCCTTTAGTAATCAATTAACCAATGCTTTGTCTATCTTATTCCTTCTTGCATAAAACCAACTACTAGTTTTATTTATTAGCTCAATGATTTTCTAACTTTCAATTTTATTAATCTCTCCTTTGATTTTCAAGATTTCCAATTCGGTGTTTAATTAAAGATTTTTAATTTGTTTTTTTTTTCTAGTTTCTTTTGTTTGCATTTCTGATTCATTAATCTGTTCTTTCTCTATTTTATTGATATTATTAATTAAAGATATAAATTTTGCCCTAAATACTGCTTTGGTTAGATACCACAAATTTTGGCATGTTGTCTCATTGTTGTCATTTTCTTTAATGAAATTTTCAATTGTTTGTATAATTTGTTCTTTGACCCATTTATTTTTAGATTATTTCATTTCCAACTAATGTTTACACTATCTTTTCATTGCCCATTATTGAATGTAATTTTTTTTATTGCATTAATGATGAAGTACAGGCTCTGGGAACTCCCTTGAGCTCTCCTGGAATCTTCCCACATGAGGCATTTGCCTGAGGCCATAAGCCTTTCATTGTGTCTCTGCCCAAATCTTTGTTACTAACTTAGCCCTCTTTTGTCCAGCAACTTTCCACCCTTGATCCTCCCAAAATATCTATACCCAAATCTGTTACACCCTTGAACTGGCCTAGCCCGCCATTGTCTGTTGTCATTACTAGAGTCTGACCTCATCTGACTCCTCCTGAAGACTCTCCCCCAAACTCCTCCTCTAGACCACTCCTAGATTCCTCCCACAACATTTCTGTTTATCAGACCCATCTTGCCTCCAAGGGAAAGCTGGAGAATGATCTAGCACAGCCTCACTCTCTGTCAAATGATTCTGGCCCACTTGCCCAATGCAAGAGTCACAGATACTTAAGCTCCTTAAGAGTCTACCCAATATTGGTGAATCTTTAATAAACTTTACTTTTCTTTGATTGAGAGAAGACTTGAGTCAAATTCATTTGGCAGGACGTGGCGTGTTGGTATTTTGGGGTCTTGAGCACTCCTAACCCTATACCTCATCATTTTATGGTGACCCTCATCATTTTTATGGTTCCCTGACTGGGAATCAAACCCAGGCTTTGGCAGTGAAAACACTGAGTCCTAGCCACTAGGGCAGAGCCACAATGAAAGGCTTATGGCCTCAGGCAAATGCTTCATGTGGGAAGATTCAAAGAGAGCTCAAGGTGGTTCCTGTACCTCCTCGTTATGACTTGAAAAGGATTTATTAACTATTTCTGCTTTTCTACATTCAGTTGTGAGGATTTTTATGCCCTAATACGTGGTCAAGTTTTATGAGGGAACCATGTATTGATGAGGAAAAGGTATATTCTTTTCTATTCCCATTCAATTTTTTCAGAGATCTATCATATCTAACTTTTCCAGATTTCTACTCACCTCTTTAACTTTTCTTGTTTATATTTTTGTTTAAATCTATCTAGTTGTGAGAGGGAAAAGTTGAGGTCCCCCACTAATATAGTTTTATTGTCTATTTCTGCCTGTAACTCATTCAATTTCTCCTTCAAAATTTTAGATGCATATATGTTTAGTATTAATATTACTTCATTGTGTATGGTATCTTTTAGTAAGATTTAGTTTCCTTCCTTATCTCTCTTAATTAGACTTAGTTTTGCTTTTGCTTTGTCTAAGATCATGATTGCTACCTCTGTTTTTTTTGCTTCAGCTGAAGCATAATAGAATCTGCTCCAATCTTTTACTTTTACTCTGTGTATGTCTCTGTGCTTCAAATGTGTTTCTTGTAAACAACATATTGTAGGATTCTGGTTTTTTAATTCATTCTGCTATCCATTTTTATTTTATGAGTGAGTTCACATTTATAGTTATGATAACTAACTGTGATTTCTTACCGTGCCATTTTCTCTTGTTTATCCTTCTCTCTCTCTTACCTTCAAACTTTTCCTTTCCAGGTATGGTAAGATACCACTCCAGGTATCTTACCTTTTCTTCTATTTTCCAGTCTTTTG
>CM053582.1:190041795-190062987 GCA_028627135.1 Pseudochirops cupreus | reverse complement strand
ATTGGTTTAGAGTCCTATTTTATGGGTATTTTGGGGTGGCTATGTGAGAGCTGCGATGTGTTGCTGCTTCTACGCCGCCATCTTGGCTCCGCCCCCCTGCATTCTAATTTTCAAGAAATTTGTAGCTTTGGCAAGGTTTTGTGCTTCTTTTGTAAACCTATTAATTCCCTTTCCAATTCTTTCTTTTAAAATTCACATTTTTTCTTTTAGCACTCCAGTTTAATTTATAAAAATATTTTAAACTCTCCTTTTTAAAAAAAATGCTTGCTCTTTTTCTTCCAGGAATTCTTATTAAATTTCTGCCCAAGTTGTAGCTTTCTTTGAGGATTTACCTGTAGAAATTTTTGAGTCATTCATTTCTTCTGGGTTTGTGTTGAGTGTCCCTGTAACCATAACAGTTTTTTGTTTCCTTATTCTTCCTGCCTACTTTCTGACTTTAGAATTTATGTTGAAGCCAGCCACTACACACTTCAGGAGGAAAGATCTGGCCTGGTTATCTTACTATTTTCTTGGAAATATGGAGTATTGTGTTATTCTGGGATTTCAGGGACAGACTGGGGAATCACAAGTTTTCAGTGCTCCTAAAGAGGTCTCAGTCAGGGTAAAGTCTGATCGTTACCCCTGTGGTCTGAGTTCTGTAAGTTGCTGAACTGGTTTTGGGTCTGATTGACAGGAGACAGCTCATAGGTTAAGCCAACATCAACTGGTTATAAAGCTCTGCTGATTCAGAGTGACAAAACTATAGACTCCACTTTGCTCTAGGACTCCTGTTTTGATTATTTCTCTCTTGAAGAGGTTCCCAAACTTATTTGGCCTACTGCCCCTTTTAAAAAAATTACTTGGTGCCTCCTTGGAAATCTTTAACTTTTTAACGATTTTTTTTGAAATTTGTGTCATTTCAAAAAAAATATTTAACATTTTAAAAAATGATACACCTTAAATTTAACAATTTATTGTAGATTTCTAGGTTTTTTCCTGTGGTGAAATTTTGATGATACAATATCGTGTCATGTAACCATATAGTATTGTATTGTAAACAAGTCATTATACACACATATTCTAGCCCATTCATGCTGCACTTTCCATCAATGCACAACACATTCACCCGCCAACACTTCCTTTTTTAAGACTTGTAGGCAGACTTGACCACTGATAGGTTATAATTTGTGTTTTGTATGTTTATTTGGAAAATAATGTAATCACTATGACTTTAACTCTGTTATACAACAGATAAAACATGTACAGATGGTTTTTCAAAAATTTCTTCTCTTTTTTTCTCTCCTTATGCTTCCACCATCCCCATTATTTTTATTCAATGCCCCCAATTGTACTAGAGGCTACTACTGCCCCACTTGGATCTTTCCAGCATCCACAGGGGGTGGTATCACCCACTTTGGGAACCTCTGCTCTGTAGGCTTTAGAATGAACTGGACGCTGGAACTGAGACCCTGCTCTGCTCCTAGCGTCTGAGCCTTGTTTCTTGATTCTTGTTTCTGTACTTTCTCCTTGCTCATTATACAGGCTAGGGCCTATAACTTCTGATCCTTGGGTATAGGTCCATTCCTCAGTCAGCCCTGGATCTTATTTCCCAGAACTAGGTAGCAGGAGATAAAGCTGCCTGTTGGCACCTGTTCCCATACCCTGCTTGAGATCAAACTGTGGTATGGGTCTGAAACATCACCTTGCCCTTGCATACAGCCCTGGGGACTAGAATGTTTCACACTATGGTCACTCCTTGCTAGACCCCATTCCCAGTGTTCACAGACCTCTATGTCTTTGTTGAAGTGCTGCCTTGGCCTAGACAAATGTTTTTGTTATGGTTATTGTTCAGTCATCTCAGTCATGTCTGACTCTTCATGACCCCATCTGGGGTTTGCTTGGCAAAGATAGTGAACTGACTTGCCATTTCCTTCTCTAATTCATTTTATAGCTAAGGAAACTGAGGCAAACAGGCTTAAGTTAAGTTAAACAGGGTTACTTTCCCAGGATCACAAAACTAGAAAGTTTCTGAAGCTAGATTTTAACTCAGGAAGATGGGCCTTCCTGACTCCGGCACCAGCACGCTAAACAATGAGCCACCTAGACTTAACTGTGATTTTTTTTCTGGGATTTTCCAATCAGTAACCAACCTAATGTATTTTCTAGATTTTCTGGAGGAGTTTTGTATGGGGTGGGAGTGAGGGCAGAAGTGGAGTTTGCTCTTCTTGCTGCTACTCAGTCTTCTCTGTTTTGCCTTCATCTATTATGTTTTGTTTTTTTTAAAGAGTTATTTTCCCAGAATGTACACATTGAGAATGAGGTTGACTCACACATTGCCAAAGCTAGCTCAGTATTTGGGAGGCTCCAAAGCAAAGTATGGAAGAGAAGAGGTATTAGACTGACTACCAAACTGAAGGTCTACAGAGCTGTTGTGCTGACCTAGTTTATGCCTATGAAACCTGGACAGTTTACCAGAACCATGCCAGGAAACTGAATCTCTCCATTTGAATTGTCTTAGGAAGATTCTGAAGATTATGTGGCAGGATAAGGTACCAGTCACTGAGGTCCTCACTCCAACTCATCTGCCAAACACTTAGACTCAGTTTCAGAGAGTGCAACTCCAATGGGTAGCCACTTTGTTTGAATGCAAAATATAGGCTTGCAAAAAGCCTGTTTTATGGAGAACTCACACGTGCCAGGCACTCACATGGTGGTCAGAAGGAATGATACAAGGACACTCTCAAGGTCTCTTTTAAAAACTTTGCAATTGATTGTGTGACATGGGAGACACTGGAGAAGGACTGCTCAGCATGGTGTGCCCACATCAGAGAAGGTGCTGTGCTCTAAGAGCAAAGCAGAATTAAAACAGTTCAAAGGAAAGGCATGATGTGTAACTTTAGAGTATCCACCCCAAATGTTCACATAGACTATTTGTGCCTGACCTGTGGTAAGTTTTCTGAGCTAGTATTGTTCTGATCAGCCACAGTCAAACACATTGAAACTTGATGCTAGCGTAGTGATGTCATTTTCATCCTCTTCAAGAATCAAGTACAACAACCAAACAACCAATCAACCATTATGGGTATTTTTAAAGAGGTAAATCCCTATTGATTGTATTGAATAAAATTATAAAGAAATTATTTTTACTGACAAAACTAAACACAAACTAATATTCAAGCTTTAAAATTGACAACTAAGTTTTATTTAAAATGCACATTTAAAAATACCCATTTGCACATTTTGCTTTTTAAGCAAATCTATACATAATAATCTATTCTTAGTTAAGGAAACATTCTTCCAACTGGCCTCTTCTCCTCTACCCCTGAACTTTGCTATAAACAGCTCTCAGTGGAGTTTAAGTTCTATGACCAAAAGGTTCATCATTTTAAGATTTTAACTTTTCTCCCTTTTTCTCCCTTACCACCCACAGATTCAAAGCCATATACTATGAGCTGAGCCATGGAAAACAAAGCATCGATATAAATCAAAGAGGGGAAAACAAAAACTTTAGGTAATATTTTTCTTAACCTGGTTACAACAAGCTAGAGTTCCCAGGAAGGGTTGAGAGGGAGGGCACCAAAAGGCAGGAAGGAGGGGGAAGGTTTCCTTCTTGGATCTAATATACGAGATCTGCTATTCTGAAGTTTCTTTGGAAAAGGAAAAGGATCAAAACAGAGATGACAGAAGATATTTGGAGAGAGAGCTCTGGACTTAACATTGATGTGGTCATGATATGAAACTACTTGCTCCTATTCCTGAGTCTCAGAGAAGCGGTGCTGGGGAACTAAGTTGAACATTGAGAAAATAGGCAGGAGTAGCAGTGAAGATGGCTTCAGCAACTATGGGTCCCCAGTAATGGTAAGGGAATTTGAAGATCTCTCCTTCCCCTTAATGGACCTCACTTGGAGCTCAACAAGAGAAGTTTGCTTAGGGGAGGCTTATTTTTCAGGAAGACTCACACTTTTTGTCACTTTGTAATATATATATATATATAGATATAGATATAGATATAGATATAGATATAGATACCTCTCTCTCTCATATATATATGTGTATATATATCTATATCTATATATATCTATATATACACATATATACGTATACACACATACACACATACACACACACACACACACACACACATATATATATGCACACACACACACCTCTGAGGTAAGGTTTAGCTTTGGGGCTCACTTTTGGGAAGAGTTGTGTGATTTGGCCAGATGAGACTCTGGGCAGCCATTGAATCTCTTTGAAAACCCAGATGTTGGTGCTTCTTTCTCTGGTAACTCACACTGTATGTATGTAATGGTCAGACAGCTAGAAGCCCTGTCTGTTGGTCTGTCAAATTGTGCTATTTTTTCTGTCTGTATTTTTTGTCTGCTTGTAATTTCTGTATGTGTGTGTGTGTGTGTGTGTGTGTGTGTGTGTGTGTGTGTGTATGTGTGATTAAAGTGAGACTGTTAACCCCTTTTAGAGTTGCTTTCCTTTAGAAAAGCAGATCAAAGAACTGGTGCTGCACTGCAGCAAGAGGGCTACTGGTACATTTGAATGTGCCAGGTAACATCTGGCACAACCTACCTGTATACCATTGATGGACTGCTATTCACTTCACATGGGGCCCATCTACTGCTACTTGTAGACTAGACCTAGGGGTTAAAGTCAGTGGGGATCTGCCTCTCTTATTTACCACTGCCCTTTCCACTTTCCTAGTGAATACTGAGGATGTGCAAAAGGGGAGGAGAGAACACAGAAAAGAGGCTACTAGCATAGTCACTTTTTCCTAGTTCCATACTGTATATATATAACTGTCTCATCTGGTAAATGTTTCTTTCCATTAAGTTATAACTTCCCATCCATGGGAGGCCACAAACCCAGGCTGTGGAAGATTCTGAAGTTGATGGGAATTTCATCCATTAGGATCTTCTTCATCTCCCAACAACCCTACTTCTTTACCCTTATTTCCTTTACACAATTCCTGTATCAGATTGGTACTCAAAGCCTGGGTAATGTCTCTTTGCATTTATTCTGAATAAGAATCTGAAACTTGGTATCTGGTGGGCTTTTTGGAGTCCAGATTATCTCAAGAAACAATGTTCTGTAGTACTTCCACCATGATTGCTTCTGTCCTGTTTGTGAAGAGTGGAAGTAGAGAAACTAATTGTTGCCATAAGTACTGAGTCTTAAACACCACCAGTTTCCAGGATCTGAACCTCCTCCCTGTAATGGCAATAGGAATTTGAAGATCTTCTGTGCCCCTTAATAAGCATAAGGGAATTTGAAGACCTTCTCTGTTTTGAAAATATATTCTGCCACCTAATAGGCTGAATGTAATCACATGGAGCCTATGGTGGAAGGAGTTTGCTGAAGGGTGGAGCAGAGCCCACAGAAAGCTGGGAGTCAGAGGTAGCTAGACTGGGAAGAGGAGAGTACATGTCTCAGGGAGTCAGTCTGGCTTGTGAGAAAATATATTGGATTGTGGGAAGCCTAAAGTATGCTGTGACTCTCTGTGCTGTTATGGCTTATTAACTTCTTTGCTAGTATGATGGAATTGGCATACTGGTCTTGGGATTTCGTTTTCTGGTGTCTGAATAAATGTTTTGCTTCTGTCTTATATATGGAGAGTCTGTTATATTTTGTGATTGAACACCATGCAGGTATATTTATAGTGTTCGTGGGTGTTGTAAATATTGCATTGGCACTACATTTGGTGGCAAGGATGGGTTCACAAGGTATCGGATCTCTATTTGAAGGCAGAAGGGATTTAGGAGAAGAAATGGCTATCTCAGGATGGAAGGATTTACCCTATGCCTCCTTAGCAAGGGAGTGGTCTAAAAGTACAGGGCTGTGTGAAAACTGGAAACGGAGGTTACAATAGGGAGAACCTAGAGATTTAAAAACATGTTTCCAAAGAATATCAATAAAATGTGGGAGAGAACTGGAGGCAGTGTGTAGAAGGAGCTGGGTTTTAATAACAGATTACTGTATTATATGTAAAAGCAGAGACAAATTTTTACAAGAGTAAGCTGTGTTCCAGCATTCAAACTCTGCTTTAGAAAAGCAAACTGGAGGATCTCAGGTGCTAGAAGAGAGGGCTGTTGTGAATTTGGCTCAGAAAAAAAAGCAGAAAAATAACAGGAGAAAATTCAGAAAGTTTTGGTAGAGGCTAAACCTAGTTGCTATGACAATGACTTCTAGGAGAGTGTAAGCGAAACTTTGTTTCATGACAAAGCTTTCATGAGAGCAGAAGCACCCCATACTGAGAAGAAAGCAGGAGAATCAGGGAGGCCAAACACAGTTCAGGGAGATAGTTGAGGATTTCACTCAATAGGAGAAAACTGATATATTTAGCAGATTTACTCAAAGTATGGGAGAATCCTTAGAGTCTTGGATGGTGAGAATCTCTGATGAAGGAGCCAGAGGAGTATAGGTAGACAGTGTGGACTATTTGAAATTTATATGTATTTGACAGAATCCTTTTGTCCAGCAAACTTTTAGAGATTTTCATATGGCAGGAGGTAACAATGTGACCAATCTGTTAGCTTTAGCTGATGATGGATGCAACAAAATGTGTCCCACTGATTCTGTGTGACCTAGAGGAGAGAGACCCTGGCATTCTCTTGGAGACTACAATAGAAAGTTGAAAGAACTAATGAAAACTGCTATCATGGTTGGAGATGCAGATATGTGTCATGATATCCCCTTAATAGTTCCTCATAGAAATGTCATGGTGAAGACAGCTCCTCCTTCTTATAAGCACCTTCCTCTGACTCTACTAATTGGTGAAATAGGGCACCCACTTTTGGATAAGATAAGGATGGATAAAATTTCACAGCTAAGTGATATGGGAGGATGGGAAAAAGATAAATTTCCTTGAAAGAGAAAAGTAAATGGCCAGTGGATTCAAAGTCAGAATAAATTGACAAGAAAAGAACTGTTTAGTGCTCTATTGAGAGCAGGAGTTGGTCTTGGAAAAACTGATGATATTCCAACCAATGAACTATATAAAATATACTGAGACAAGGAGCTTAATGTCAGCCGGAATAAAGAAGTAAAGGCTATCCCTATAGATGCTCCTGAACCATTATATCCAAGTTCCTCACACCTTCAGGGAGGATAGGAAATTGGCCAACTCCCAGCTCACTTTAAAGAAATATAGATGAAATTACAGGCCCCGTATCAAACTGACTATATATATTGGAAAAATGGATCAAATACTGTAACCAGGGCATTGATTGATACTGGGGCAGAGGCCTCCCTTATTTGTGGGAACTCTAACAAATTCAAGCATGGAACTCCTATTACCATCACAGGACTAGGAAGGACTGAAATACCAGCCAGACAAGTCAAACTAGTGATGAAAATTGGACAATTACCTAAGAAAGAATATATTGTGGTTATGGTACCCATTCCTGAATATATCATTGAAATAGATATATTGAGAGGTATGACCCTGAATTTACCTGAAGGAAGATACCAATTTGCAGTAAGGAAGATATGAATTAATAAAGTTTTAGTGGGAAAAATGAAAATGGACCCAATCACTTTACCTGAACCTTCTGAAGTAGTTACTTTAAAGCAATATTGTGTGCCAGGTGGGCAAGATGAAATTATCAATACTATAAAGGAATATGTTGAAGCAGGAGTGTTAGTCCCTACAGCCACATGATGGAATAATTCTGTCTGGCCAGTACAAAAATCAAATGGAACATGGAGAATGACAGTGGATTATAGACAATTGAATAAGATGACTCCTCCCTTGTGTGCTGCTATTCCAGATACTATCACCCAGAAACATGACAAGCCTTACCATGCAGTTATTGATTTAGCCAATGCTTTCTTTACCATCCCAATAGACTCTAAACAATGGGGCCAGTTTGCTTTCACTTGGCAGGGCAGACAATATACTTTCACCTGCTTGGCACAAGGATATCTGCATAGCCCCACTATTTATCATAGGATAGTGGTTGAACATTTGGATGAATTAAAGCTACCTGGTATATAGCTTGCCCACTACATTGATGATATTATGATACAGGGAAAAATGTAAAAGAAATGGAGAAGAATTTGACACTTTTGATTGAACATATGAAAAGCAAAGGGTGGGAAATTAACCCTGCAAAGATTCATGCACCAGTGCAAAAAGGAAAATTTGGGGGTATATAATGGAATAAGTACTAGAAAGACTTTGGAAAGTACTGGGATATGTGGAAGTAGTCAATGTGCTGAACTTATGGCGGTACATCAAGTCATCTAAACAGAACAAGAGGAGCAGTGTCATATATTCACTGATTCATGTGCTGTAGGAATCAGTGAATATATGACACTGCATGGGTTAGCTGCATGGATGTCCATGTGGAAAAATCAAAATTGGGAAAGATTGCAACTCAAAGTATTATTAGTACTCTGCAACCAGTTGATGATCTAACTAGCAAAATGGGCCCAGCAGATGGCCAGCCATTTAGGGGTCCAGACTACACACTAGTGGGCAAAGATAGAGGTGTTTGTGTCTCACAAACTGTTCCTTGGGTAGTAACTGGGGAGATGTCAAGGGAAAAGTCCCAGTCCAATTTGCCAAATAGATTATATTAGTCCTCTACCACAAGATAAAGGAGGCAAATATATATGTACTTGTGTTGACCCCTATTCAGGTGTACTAGTGACTTGTTCTTATAAGAATGTGACCCAGAAAAACACCTGTAAAACTCTAGATCTCATAAGTCTATGTTATGTACTCCAATGCAGATTTAAATGACAGTGGCTCACATTTCAAAGGTAAAGAAATGAAGAGATATTGTATATTAAACAATATTGAATGGATATATCATATTCTGTATTATCCACAAGCATATGGGTTAATTGAAAGAATAATGAATTACTGAAAGAACAGTTAAGGAAGTTAAATTCTAATAATTTGTATCAACATTGGAAAGATAATTTGTTTGCTGCTTTATGTAATTTGAATAATAGACTATTGGAAGAAAGTACACCTCTAGCCAGAATGATGATCCCAAATCTGAAAACTAGTAAACTGCAGACACATAAGATCCCAAATATTGAGTATTGGACTGTGAGACAAGATGTACTAGCACCATATCCAGGAACACTTGGCTCGGCAGGATATGATTTACATTGTTTAGAAGACTTTTGATTAGATAGAAAAGAAATAAGAAATATCTCTACTGAGATATGTATAAGAATCCCTAAAAGTCATTTTGGATGGATATTATCTAAATCAGGTTTAGCAGCTCAAGGAATACATATATTGGCTGGAGTAATAGATTCTAATTAGCAAGGAGAAATTATTGTGACATTGCAAAATTTGGGTGAAGAACCCACAGTTTTGTAAAAATGATAGAATAGTTCAAGTGATTATTATTCCTTGTGAAACAATACCCCTTGTGAAAACTGACTCTCCTTCCAAAATAACTATCAGAGGAACTGAAGGGTTTGCTTCTACTAATAGAATAAATTTGGGAACTAAAGTACGGATAAAGCAGAAGTCAGATGATGTTCCAAAGACTGCAGAGATTATTGCACATGGTAAAGACTATACTGTGGTTGTTGCTTGTTCAGGAGAAAATGATTACCAAATTGTACTCTTAGCTCATGTATTCCACCATGAATGAGGCTATAAGTGAGTTCATGGACTCCAGAAGCATGGCTGATTCTGTATTTGTCTCTTTTTGGCTTTCTCTCTGTTAAACTTGTTTGCGAGGTTTGTTTCCTCCAGGCTTAGTATCCTCCATCTGTAGATGCCTTATCGCTTAAGCCAGATGCCACACCCTGTCCATGACTATGATGTGTTACCCTTGGACCTGGCATCAACTGAACACCAGATGCCAGCTAAAGAAATTACCTTTCAAATGGGACCTCTTGGACCTGGTGTCAACCAAACTCTGGATGCTTGCTAAAGAACTGACCTCTTGAATGGGACCTTTTGGAGCAGGGACAGCTTTACATCCAATTTCAGCTTGAAGTAGCTATGGAGAAGAGATCTTCTCCCTTTACCCCAAGATTTTGAGCCCCATTCATTCAAGGGGGGAAGATGGAGTGCTTGTGCTCAAGTCCCCACTCTAAGATATTGTTTTGTATGCTTATTTTCTATTATCCCTGTTATATTGTTGCAGTTCTATTAACACCAGTTACCCCACCAGTTATCCCTAAACTCTCATTAATCTATGTAATGAAATGTATTGTTAATGTATTTTTGCTGTGTAAGGGACATGAAAGATATTGGGGCTGAATGTAATGATAACGGGGATTTCTAGATCTTCTCTGCCTCTTAATAAGCCTAAGGGAATTTGAAGACCTTCCCTACTTTGAAGATATACCCTGCCCTCTAATAGGCTGAATGTAATTACACAGTGCCTGTGGTGGGAGGAGTTTGTTGAAGGGTGGAGCATAACCAACAGAAAGCTAGGAGTCATAGCTAGCTAGATTGGGAGGAGGAGAGCATGTGTCCCAGGGAGTCAGTCAGGTTTGTGAATAAAAATATTGGTTTATGGGAAGGCTAAAGGATACTGTGGCTCTGTGCTGTTATGGCCTATTGTCTTCTTTGTTACTATAATGGAATTGGCTTACTGGTTTGGGGATTTGGTTTTCTGGTGCCTGAATAAATGTTTTGCTTCTATCTTCTATATGGCGAGTCTGTTATATTTTGTGATTGAGCACCTTGCAGGTATATTTATAATGATAGTGGACACTGTAAATATTGCTTTGGCACTACACTCTCTCTCATATTTAACTTGCTCAGCTGACTCAGTCACACCCATGCTTTCCTAAAGAAGCATCTGGAAAGGAGCACTTTCAAGCTAGTGAATATAGGGGAGGGTGTGTGTGTGTGTGTGTGTGTGTGTGTGAGAGAGAGAGAGAGAGAGAGAGAGACAGACAGACAGACAGACAGAGGCAGAGACAGAGAGATACAGAGACACACACAGAGGTAGGGAGGGAGGGAGGGAGGGAGAGAGAGAGAGAGAGAGAGAGAGAGAGAGAGAGAGAGAGAGAGAGAGATACACATATACACACACAGACACAGAGAGAGAGAGATTGATTATAAATCCACTTTCCAAATAAAACGTGACCAAGGCAAGTAGTAATCCCATCAGGCCTTTGCAGTGTTCTAGCCCTATAAGGTTATAGCCTTCATGATTCATTTACTAGGATGGTCATTTGTCCCTTCCCCCCAACCCCAGTTAGCACATCAGAAAACCTAATCAGGGCTGTTTTTTCTTATCTCTGACTATAATTAGCTTTTTCCACAGCAAGAAAAAATGAAAATTTGAGAGGAAATGTAATTTGACTGATCAGGATAGTGCTGATATGCTCCTTGAGGGTAAGAAAGGGAAGGAGTAAGCATGCACTAAATACTTGCTGTGTGCCAGGTGTTGTGCTAAATGTTCTACACATTTCTCCTTATTTGAGAAGCCAGTACTGGACCAACATGGAATTTCTCAGCTGAACACTTGCCATCTCATACTTCCATTTAACTCCTTCTCCTTCTGTTTCATCTCTCCTTCTTGGCCCTGGCTGTTCCTTTCCCGGATCTACTTAAGATTTCCCATCCCTTTCAGTGTTGGCACAAGACTGAAAGGGCATGTATAGGACTTTGCCTGAGTTCAGGGAGATGAGCATTTTCCTCATTCAAGATAATGCTACTAATTCAGTCAAAGATTCCCTTAGCTTTTTGGTTTTTGTGGGACAACACTGATTCATCCCAAGTTTGCAGCTCATGGGGAGAAACCCCATTCTGAACTGCTATCTAGATATCTCTTCCTCCATCTTGTTCTTGGCTTTTCCAACCTAAGTGCAGTTTATCTTTTTAAATTTGGTTATCTTTATTAAATTTATCTTTTTAAATTTTATCTTTATTAAATCTGGTTAGAGTCAGAATCGGTCCATAGTAGCACTCTGGTGATTCACTTATACTAGGACTAGAATTTAAGAATACCATGAAAGTTCAAACAAGCAAATATTTTCATGAATTGACAAATCTTCTAGTCCTCAAGCTGTTGCTGCAGGGACAGCTTCCTGCTTCTCCCCTGGGTCACACTCGGGCATCTGTTGCTTGGTCAGGAAAAGAAAGCAGAATAAGTAATTGGAGAGAAGTCTAGGGGAAGTGCTGAAATGACACCATGTTCTGAGGCATTTGGCCAGATTCCATCAGCCTACAGGACCAGCACATCCCAAATAGCTGGTGAGATCTTTTTCCTATTGGGAAGGGAAAAGGGAAGAAGTAACCCTTTATTAAGCACCTATTACATACCAGGCACTGTGCTAAGTGCTTTACAAATATTTCAACAGCTATGGGAGGTAGGTGCTACAGTCATCTCCATTTTATAGTTGAGAAAACTGAGGCAGACATAGGTTAAGTGAATTGGGTGACAGTGTCACACAGCTAGGAAAGTCTGAGTCTGGATTTGAATTCAGTTCTCCTTGAATTCAGAAGTTGTTAGGAAATTAAGCTAAATTGCAAAGGGTAGGGGCCATAGTTCATGGAAGGAATTATGGTATAGTGATGGAGGGAGATAAAATGTAAACCCATGTGGGCTTGGTGTGTTTCCTTCGTGTCTTTGTATCCCCAGTACCTAGCACAGGGCCTGGCCCATTTAATACTGGATCTAGCTTAAGATACTTTCTGTGTGATGCTGGACAAGTTACCTGATGTTAGTCAGTTCTCCCATCTCTAAATAGGGATGATAATTCCTGAAACATGTCATAAGACTGTAATGGATATGAAATAAGAAAATGTATGCAAAGTGCCTTACAAACCTTAAGCACTTTAGACCTGTCAGTTGTTATGACATCTTTTCTCTCCAGGTTCATGTGTGGGACTCAGAGAAAGCTGATGTTACTGTCTTTGTGGTCAAAGTATTAAAATTCTTTTCCTTCTCTGTTTGGGGGGTAAAACTTTTTTTTTTCACGTTATCTCTTAGGCTCAACTTTATTTGTTTCTTTTCTTTTGTTAAATGATTTGTTTATTTACTTTTAGTTTACAAGATTCAGTTCCACAGTCCCTTGAGTTTCAAATTTTCTCCCCTCTCTCTCCCACTCCCCCAGCCCCACAGCGCCATGCAGTCAAGTATAGGATCTACAAATACTTTCACATTGGACATTAGTCTGGTTGTAAAAAAGGTTGTAACTGATAGAATGAACCATGGGAACGAGGAAACAAAACCAAACATGGAAAATAAAGAGAGCATGTAGTTTGTTTCAGTCTGCATTTAAACTCTGTTCTTTCTAGATCTTTCTCTTAATGCAGACATCTCCTTCCATCTTGAGTCTTTTGGAGTTGTCTTATAACTTTATGTTGCTGAGAAGAGTCCAGTTTATCAAAGTTGGTCGTCGCACATATGTTGTGTCTGTGATTGTGTACAAATTTCTCCTGGTTCTGCTCTTCTCACTTAGCATCAGTTTGTATAAGCCTCTCCAGGTGAATATGAAGTCCATCTGCTCCTCATTTCTTATAGCACAATAGTATTCCATTACATTCATATACCACAACTTGTTTAGCCATTCCTCAATTGATGGGCATCCCCTTAATTTCCAATTTTTTGCTACCACAAAGAGAGCTGCAATAAATAGCTTTGTACATATGGGTCTTCCTCTGGGAGGTAAAACTTTTAAACCATTGCCATGTTTGAAGGCATGTTGATGTGATATATAAATTGTGGAAGTCTGGGGAGAGCCATGGGACCTTAAAACCTAAACTAGGCCAAGCCTAGACCACAGGCTAAGCTGAAGGAGTGGAAGACAGTTCCTTTATCTTTCTTTCCCTCCATCTATCCCTCTATTTGTTTTTATATTAGCCATCTCAGAAATACTTACCTTTTATTATATATACATACATACATACATACGTGTGTGTGTTGTCTTATAACTTTGTGTTACTGACAAGAGTCCAGTTTATCAAAGTTGGTGTGTGTAATTTTCAATTCAAATACCAAGGAGCATTTCATATATTAAGCAGAAAATAAAATTATTGATGAAAATGAGCCTCCATTTCTTACCACTTTCTTCTTTTAACATTTTTCATGTTACTTTCCAAATTTTCTTGCTTCTCTTTTCCTCCTGTTTTCTCTGCATTTTAAAATACATTTCAGTGGCCTTTTTATAACTGGCTTCACTATTGCTAACATTTCTCTCTTCTTTGTTCCCCATTCCCCTCCATCGTCCCACAATAAAAACTGAAAGAAAAAAACCCATATGCCTATTAGACTAGTCAAGCAAAATGAATTCACACAGCGGTGATGTCCCCAAATCTGTCTTTTTCTGCACCTTTTCTCCATAATCTCTCTCTTAAGAGGTGAGTAATATGTTTCATCATAGTTCCTCTGGAGACATGATTGATCATTGCATTGATCAGAGTTCTACTAAATTCTTTCAAAAGTCATTTTTTCCCTTTATTTTAAAAGTATTTTTTTCTTTAGTTATCAAGCATTTATTTTTTCTATTTTCCATCTCACTTCACCCCATCCTTTGGAAAGAAAGAGAAGGAGAAGAAAACTAAAATCCTGATAACAAATAAACATAATCAATCAAAACAAATTCTCGTATTGGCCAAGTCTGAAAATGTGTGTTTAATTCTTCTAATTAGTTTAGGATCTCTGTCAGAAAACAAGTAGAATTCTTCATTTTTGGTCTTCTGAAGTCATATTGATCATAGCACTGATCAAAGTACTTAGGGCTTTCAGAATTTTTTATTTTTTTACCATGTTTCTGTCCTTGTATGCATTGTTCTCCTGGTTCTACTCATTTCACTCTGTGTCCATTCATGCCACCAAGATTCTGCAAAATTGATGCCATCATTTCTTGTGGGAAAAATATTCCCTTTATATTCCATTATATTAATATATTAAAATGTGTCTGGCTATTTCTAAACCATCTAAGACAAACTCTAAGGCATTTCCTTTGATTCTAGTTCTTTTTTTTCTTTTTTCTTTTCTTTTTTTCCTTTTTTTCTTTTTTCTTTGGAATCAGGAAGTTTGTTTTACTTTCAACTATTCTCCTCCACCATCGCCCCCACCTTATCTTCTCTCTTGATGCCATCCACTCTTCCTCAAGCATTTCCCTGTTAAGTTTGATTAATTTCTATTCTATGTGTGCGCATGTGTTCATGTGTATGTTTGTATGTGTATGTGTGTGCATTTGTATGTGTGTGCATCTGTGTGTACATGTGTTTGTGCATGTGTATGTGTGTGTGAGTTCAACTCTACTTTGTCTGTTTCATGTAAACATTAGTTCATCTTCTGCCCACTTCTTTCATCCCTTCCTCCAGTTTCCTCATGCTTTTCAATTATGAGAAACAGCGAGTTCCATCTCTTCTTCCTCCTTTCTACAGTAAAGCATTCTTTTTCCCCTTGTCTCCCCAAGACAACCAGTTTCCCAGTGGTAACCTGGGCTAAAGCCTGCTCCTTATCTTTTTCATGCTTACAACTTCTTAGATTCATTCTCTGCTACTGCAGAGTTACAGTGGACTAATTTCAGAAACACCAGCATTTTCAAGGCTGCTGCATCTCTCCTTATAAAACCTGCACATAATTCCCAGTCCTCTGGAGTGGAATTATTTAAAAGTGTCTTCCCCAATACCAATATCTGTGAGCCAACACCCCAAACCCATGACATGTTGATTGGCTGCCATCTTGATTGCTAATTTTTTTTTGGAGATGGGAAGACAAGGCAATTAGAGTTAAGTGACTTGCTCAAGGTCACACAGCTAGTGTGTCAAGTGTCTGAGGTCATATTTGAACTCAGATTCTCCTGACTCCAGGGCCAGTGCTCTATTCACTGTGCCACCTAGCTGCCCACATGACTACTAAATTCTTAAGATCTGATTAATGTTCAGTGCATTTTTTTTAAAGCAGCTTATTATTGTCACTCTGGGTATATTGACTTCTGTAGAGTGGCCTGGACTATTGGTTTTCCATTCCTAATCCCAATTTTACAATTTTACCACATCACATCTGTGGTTTGGGGCAGCTAGATGGTGCAGTAGATAGAATGCTGGATCAGAAAGACTCCTCTTCAGGAGTTCAAATCTGGCCTCACACACTTACTAGTTGTGTGACCCTGGACAGGTCATTTAAACTTGCTAGCCTGAGTTCTTCAATCTGTAAAATGAATTGGAAAAGGATATGGTAGACCACTCCATGGTTTGTTAAAAAAGAAAAACCACAAATGGGGTCCTGAAGAGTTGGATACAAGTAAAAAGTGACTGAACAACAATCCATGGTTTAATTCAGGAAGTGTCAGTTGTGCTGGCTGGCAGGCTCTATTCAACTAGCCAGAATGGCATACTAGTAAATACCCAGAAGGCCTGGGGAATGGCATAGTCATGACAATGACAATGGCCACAGTGCAAGGAGGCTTCCCTCAGTTGTTGTGCCTTTCTAGATCCCTTGTTTTCTAAGTATACCTCAGAGCCCAATCTCCTGTCTTCCTATTTTAAAGAGAAACCAGGGTCTTATCATGAAATAGATCATATAAGGAAGAAGACAGGCAGTTATATCTCACTTTAGTCAGATCTGAAGTCATGCTTTCCTTTCCAAGAGAATTTCATCCCAAATATACTTGGTGATCCCTATGTTTTTCTGCCATCAGTACCTGCCTGAATTCTGGGTTACCTTGATCAGCTCTGGCTTTCCTGACCTAAGCATGAATGATTTTTGCTTTCACTCAACTCAAACAAGATAGGCTTAAAGAAAGTGACAAATTAAATTTATTTAGAAATTAAATGGAAAATGTAATATAAGACAAAGTGCAGAAACTAATTGTGGTCAAGTTTCAGAGATCTTCCATTTAACTATAGATTTACACACACACACACACACACACACACACACACACACACACACACACACACACACACACACACCTGACCCTTGATCACAGAGCTGGGTGTGGGGCTAAGTGAGAGCAGGACTACATGCTGCCAGGGATGCCTGTAGGGTAGGGCATCCTACCCTACCCTACAAGAGCTTGCTGGGGTGGAGAGGTAGGGTACAACAAATTTATTATTGTTGAAGCAAGCAGGGAGTACGAGCACTTCTACTGAGCAGTCATGCAAGTGAATTTTCTCTGTTGCAATTGCTTTTTACACAGCAACGTTTCACCTCATATGTTCCAGGCAACATGTGCTTCCTGATTATAGGCTTATCACAACTGTCAGCACAGTCCAGTACAGCATGTGTATATTCCCACCCTAGGAAGGAAGAAACATCTTTATTATCTTTGTTTCACTTTTTGAAGAGGGTTCCCCAGCCCTAAGTCATAAGCTAAAGCTGGAGACTCAATTCTAGGATCTGATCTCTTGTGCTTGAACCCTGCAGACACAGAGTAAGAGTGACTCTAACATCTCTCATGCCCTCTCTGTCATTGCACTAGTCTGTCTTCCCTAAGGAAGGAAGCTGAATACCTACAGTGTCAGTATTGTGGTACTATGGAAAAGGCAGGAGCCAGAGGCAGAACACCTGGATTCATGTTCTTGCTCTGTCATATAGTAGTCACATAACTTTGAACAAGTGCCTTAATCTTTTGGATCCTCAGTGACCTCAACTGTAAATTGAAGATCTTTTGAGGAATCCTAAAGTGTTTTAGAAAAGGAAGCAATAATTGCTGCTCCCACTTCTAGAATAGCTAAGTGCCCCCAGGAGCTTGTTAGGCATGGGGACCACCATCCAAAGGCTTAGCTGACCAGGCCAGGAAAGACTAGAGTCTTCTCACCATTTTTTGTGTGGCCATAGTAAGACCAACTTCTGCATGTGCCCATGGTAAGGCAAATATTGTCACCCTTATAACAGATGCCATTTTTAAACCTTTCACAGACAGCACACACCAGGAAATTCTCTTCTTTGTCCGAAAAGAGCCCTGGCTCCCCATCTTGAAAGCAACACAGAAAACATTACATTATTTCCTTCAGATAATTCACTTGTTGCTGATCTCACTTCACAGTAGACATATGACTCTGGTTAGAGCTGGGAAAGGAAGCCCAAGGGTCCCAAGGAGAAGGGAATAGGTGTAAGGGAAAAAATGGAATACTTTTTTGTATCACCCTTCACCTGCTATTTCAGACCTGGGTATGAAGCATATATAGAAGAGACCCCAGCACCTCCAATAGCATGTCCCCAAACTCACCCCTTAAGAGGCAGAGCAGAGAGAAACCCAGGAGAAGCAGCTTGTTCATCTTATTCCTGATTTATTTTGGGCCAGTTGAGTGGAGGAACTCAATGGTACAGTAACCAGAGGGCATTTAGGTGGAGTCAGACACTAGAGCAGTGCCTTAAATCAGCTTTTATCTCCCATGACCTCCTAATTTGTAATATCTTGAACTGTGGCTAGAAAGGAATTGGGCCAGCAGTGGGAAGCCAGGACAGGAAAAGCCAATCTAAGTGTTCTTACTGACTGTTCCCTGGGTACCGTTTTTATGTACCCAGCTCACTCATTTCTTTTCCCAAAAACCTCTCATCCACTCAGCTGCTTGTATCCTGAGGCACCTAACTCTCCTGATTTAGGCATGAATGAAAATAGACATTTAGCTGATCGATCCTTCAAAAGTATTTAGTGAACCTTTTCTATATGTCTACCATTGTGCTAAATTCTATGAAGTATACAGAAACATAAGACATGGGTCCTAATCTCAAGAAATATACAATCTATGCTATATATTCAACACAGAGAAGACATCTTACAATTTAGGGGTTCAAAGTATTATACATTCATTGAATCTTTGAGTGTTAAATCTGGAAGGTGCCTTTGTGATCATCTTGTCTAATCCTATGATTTTGTAGGGGAGAAAACTGGAGCTAAGAGACATTAAATTATTTGACTATGGTCATATATCTTGTTTGTGGCAGAGCTGGGATTAGAATCTTGGTTTCCTCTGTCCCAGGTTTGTTTTGATCACCATGAGGCTGCCAAGGGACAGGTAACTATAGGGATAAATAATTTAGGAAGATCCTCATGGGATAGGTGGAACTTGACCTAGCACATGAACAGATAGAATAAAGAATGAAGGTGTTCCAGAAAGGAGCAGGCTATGCATGAGGCTTCAGAGGAGTTGAGTTCTTGCTGACCTGACCACTGGTGGAGTTATGATGTCAGACTTTCCACTAGCTATTGTGGCAATAAGGTTGTGGTAGATTAAAAGTGAGGCCTAAAGTTATTAGACATGG
This sequence comes from Pseudochirops cupreus, assembly GCA_028627135.1. Classification (NCBI taxonomy): domain Eukaryota; kingdom Metazoa; phylum Chordata; class Mammalia; order Diprotodontia; family Pseudocheiridae; genus Pseudochirops; species Pseudochirops cupreus. Next base: position 190,043,836 of record CM053582.1, on the reverse strand, counting down.
GAGTCAGGTCTTCTGGATTCATTCTTGGCTCCTTTTTGGACTTGAAATTCAGCTGGGGAAATCTGGTAGCTCTCATGGCTCAGGCTTTTTCACTTTTGCTCAGACTTTTCTTTTGCTGTAGCAGCAATAGCAGCAGCTTCGGGAGCTTTCAGCCCAAAGACAGGAAGAGAGTTGTACAACCGGGTCAGAAAGATATTCTGGTACTGATTGGCAAGTTTATGGCTCATACACAGTTCCGGGTCACAGTTCGGGGAGGAGAAGGAGAACTGGTGGTTGGTCACAATGGAGAAGCCACCCTATTCACAGTTTCAAAGCGAAGGGGAGTAGTAGCGTTTGCAGCTGCAAGTGACTAGGGACCCTTCCTTGGTAAAGACCAGAGCACAGAACAGGAGAACGGTGACCATATCTTTCCCAAGATTACACAATCTTGGAAGCACCAAAAATCTGCAGACTTCCAGAACTAGCTCTGAAAATAGCAGCACAAAAAAGCCTGCTTTTGGGATAGTCCCTCCGCCACCACCAGGTGAACAGAGACCAACTTTAACATAAAATTCAAAGTAAAAAAAATAATAACTTAGAAAAATGGGAAAAAACAAAGAAACAAAAAGAACAAAACCATAAAAATCTAGTAAGGTATCAGGGAAGAGCAAGAAATAGACCATAAAACTATACTAGTGATGGCCTCAACTTTCCCCTCTCAGATCCTGACCACAAACAAGGAAGAACTTAAAGAGGTGAATAGAATTTTAGAAAAATTAGATATGATAGACCACTGAAGAGAACTGAATGGGAATAGAAAGTAGCATAACTTTTTTCTCATTTGGATATGACACCTTCACAAAAACTGTATTAGGGCATAAAAACCTTATAACCAAATGGGGGAAAAAAAGCAAAATATTAAATGAACCCTTTTGGGACCATAATGCAACAAAAATTACAATAAAAAAGACTATGGAAGCACAGATTAGAAATTGATTGGCAACTAAATAATTTAATTCTAAGAATGAGAACAAATCATAGAAGCAATCAATAGCTTCATTAAAGAGAATGACAACAAACATACCAAAATTTGTGAGATACTGCCAAAGTACTATTTAAGAGAATATTGCAGGGGCGGAGCCAAGATGGCAGCATAGGAGCAGTAAAGTATTGCAGTTCCCACATAGCCACTTCAAAATACCCATAAAATATGACTCTAAACAAATTCTAGAACTCTAAAACGCACACAAATATACTTTCTGCTAAAGCCAGCTTGGCTAGGAGGAACCATCTCAGGGCTGGAAGCTGAAATAAGCCCGGCCTGAAATGGCACCTTGGCCCTGGGGGCAGCCAGATGAGCTGAGCTGCAGCTGGGGCAACAGAAGAGGGGATCTGCAGCAGGTGTGGCAGTTTCCAGAATTATCAAACCATAAAGAAAAAAAAAAAGGACTAAAAGATTAGTGGAACTCAAAATCAGGGGAAAAAAGCGGGTCTGGGCAAACTGCCTCCAGGGCAAGGAAGCAGCAGAAGCGGAGGTCCTGCACCCACCTCCACATTGCCGCTTCGGAGTTCCCAGCCTGCAGACTGCAAGGGGGTCAAGTGATTGTTCAGAGGCCAAGTGCTCTCGTGGTGAGCAGCCTGTATCTGGATCACGGTCTTGGGTGGTGGTCCTGGGATCTCTTTTCAGTGAGCCAGAGCTGGGGAGGGCCCCAGCAGCCTCCTAAAAGCTCCGGCAGCTGGGAAAACCCCAGTGATTTGGAACAGAGTTTTCCCCTCTGGAAGCAGAGTTCCACTGAGGTAAAAAATCTCTGATTGGCTAGCCATGAACAAGCATAGGAAGCAAAGTAAGAACAGAAATCAAACCCTAGATTCCTTCTTTGGGGAAAAGAAGGATCAAAGTAGGGAATGGGAGGAAGACAGAACTCCTGCACCAAAAGCTTCCAAGAAATATGAAGATTGCCTAAAAGCTAGAGATCAGCTAAAAAAAGGATTTTGAAAACCAAATGAGAGAAGTGGAGGAAAAATTGGGAAGAGAAATAAGAATGATGCAAGAAAATCATGA
>CM053582.1:190021006-190041295 GCA_028627135.1 Pseudochirops cupreus | reverse complement strand
TTCATCTTGAACCTTCTGAAACTATACTTGGTCATTGTGTTGATCAGAGTTCCTGAGTCTTTCAAAGTTGTTTGTCCCTATAATATTGTTTACTGTGTCAATAGTTCTCTTCTTCCTACTCAGATATAGATTACAGATACTTGCAGCAAAGAGAGGAGGAAGAGGAACCTTTAGAAAGAATTCAAGACATTTAAAGAACAAGAGAGACTAGAGGTGACTGAAAAAAGGAAGAAGAATAAGACCACAGAGGATTTTGGAGAAAGTTATATTTCCATAACTTGTCATCTACTTTATATATAGCTTAATTAATGCTGTGGCACATTCACCTTGTTTCATCCTTGACATATTTAGATGCACTATCTGAGAAAAAGAGTATGTTTGTGATTTTTAAGTTGCTGAGCAATCACAGCAATCACTGATCTATAGACTGAGATGTCTCCTCAGGAGCTATGCATATGCCCTGGCTCAGGATGTATGAATATGCCCATCCAATGGCTCCTGGTCGATCCTCACATAGTAAAAGCTAAAATGTATATATCACATTAATGTTTGCTATAATCTTTACGTATTACCTCTTATGATCTTCCAACTAGTTCTGTGAACCAGGTGATGATATTATCAACTTTTTACAAATTAAGACAAGGGAGGCTCTGAGAGGTCCCCATGATTGATTTGGTTTGTTACTCATTCACCTCATTTAATATACTTGCTCTATTGAATAGATTTATTCACTGTTCTCCACTATGTTTCCTGTAAAATGGATATAGATTTAATGACAAAATACTATACTGGTACAAAGGAGAAATAACAATGACAGGTAATAGCAAAAAAGGAAGAGAGAGATGAACATGGCAGCATAGATAAGAAAAGAAAACTCAACTATTTGTGGCAATTGAGAAACATCTAAAATGAAAAATACTAGAGGATGAAAATGAAACATTGGAATACAATTTATGATGCTTTGGATGATTCCTTGAAAGTAGGAGTTGAAGTAATTGAATCATACAAAGCAAAGATTAAAAAATTGCATCAAGAGGAAAACAGGAAAACTCTATGTTCAGAAGTACCCTAGACATTTAAGTGATATAATTATGAAATAGCTATGCACTGATTGGTGTAGTACCTAAATTCATAAAAGGAAAAAAATAGATGAAGCGCTGGAAGAGAAGGAAGGCAGAGAGGTCAAAGTTGTCTAAGTAGACAGAAAACATAAGCTGGTACAGAAGTACCAAATGAGATTACAGCAGGGACAGTGTGTTCCTCTTAGATTCTGGAATAAAATGCTATGACTTTTCAGCAGCCATTTACATGGTTACTTACCTACCCCTCAAGTGAACAGACAACTTGAATTAAGTTCTCTATCCTCCTCCACATCCTGGCTTATAGTCTCTCCCTCTAACAAGACAATGTAACTGAAGCTGCTACATAAAGAGAAGCTTACCAGGCGGCATCTCCTGCTGTGATAGAGGGCTTCATTAGAGCCATCAGGGTGGATGTGTATGTTTGTCACTGTGTTTTTGTGTATGCACCCAGGGCCCTAGTTATACAATAAAATTGCTTAAAATGATTGGTCCCGGAGCTGAGATTAATAAGTCACCCACAGAAGACATGACGCTGTTTGCAAGGGGAATCTGGGATGTCCCAGAGGTCAACTTTTGTTGCAGGTGCTGTACATTATCAGCAATTACTCCTAATTAGGAAGAAAAGCCCCCAAAAGGCAGTCAAATGCTCATCTAGGAGAAAAATTTCCCTGGGATCAAGTGTGGGGGCACGTGAATGTTATATAGAGCCACAGGAGGAGAAAGGAAACTCCTGTGTCCATACCTTGTATTAGATGTTTTGGATTCCCTTCAGAGTTCTCAAGCCTAGAAATGTCCCTCACATTCAGGGCACATTGCATACGTTCCCCATAACCCCTGAATTTGCTCTTCTTCCCTGTGCCATGACAACGTCAAAATTGGCAGGTTCTACTATGATGGATGGCTTTGAGTATTGTTCAGACCATTGACAGAGTCTGCTTTCTGTTGGCTAACTTGGAAAATGTACAAAAGAAGCTAACTACCAGTGAATTGACCACTACAGGATGATTTCCATCATAGTATTGTTTCATGGCCATCATAACCTATTAAAGAAAGACAAGTAAAACATGACCCATAGTCCAATACATACATAAACACATACATACATATATATGCATATATACTCATATATGTATATATATAACCCCAGTCCCACAGCCCATTGTTGTAACACTTCCTCCATATTGATGTAGATCAATGTTATGTATCTATGTGATGGCTAGAGCAGAGTTGAAAAAAGTGGGAAAAAGAAAGAACTCTCACATTTTCTTCAAACTTCTTGTTTCTTAAGTTCTCTTTAAGTGTATTCAGACTTTCAGTGCTTCTGACTTCCAGCTTCAAGAGAGAAGATGAATGAAGCCAATCCCACTTCAGATTGCTGAAGAAAAAGACCCTGAGAAGAAGCTGACATGAGAGAGTGTGGCAATTTCTATAATATCTCTATTCCCAGTTTGTTATGCTAGATTTGGGGGAACTTCTCCTTGGGTGAGATCTAGGACTTTCTTTTTTGGGTGAATTGAGTTACCTCACTCCCAAAGAAAGAGCCCCTTCACTCTGTATTGTCTGGTATATATTTTTCTATGTATACTTTCTTTGACTTCAGCTTTACTATTGATTCAGTAAATGGGTTTCTAGGCTAAATGTTACATGTATTCTTTATGAAACTAGAATTTGGAGGGAATGGATTCAAGCCTCAGTCTTAGAAATTGGGATTCTATTTTCCCCCAATTAATGAACAACTATCAGAAATCAGATTGACCCTCAAAACCACTTCTCTAAACTAACAAGGTTTAAGAGAGCAGATAGATATAATTCTAGCCTGGTACCCTTTCCTCTGAGACTAGTAGAGTGATGGCTTCTGGTCTTAACTTTGGGTTTCCCCTTCTGGCAGGAATAAAAATCTCCTTTGGAGAAGGGTGAGGGTGAAAAGGCTAGAGATGCCTATTCTTCTTTCCTTTGAGCCAAACAATCACACGCACATACATGCATGCATACGCACATATACCTTTGACACATATTTCTGAATTTATATATGTATACATATATATATTCTAAACTTGACAAACATGAACAAAGGAGTATTTACATACACAAACTAGGGACAGAAAAGAAGATTGTATATGAATTCGTGAATTTCTATTGCATACATTGCTTTTTAAAAAGTATATCATAAATGCAACCCATTGTTTTCAAAGCTGTTACTTGTTTGTGCTTCCTTCTGAGGTCTCTTTTGTTCTCTTGTGTGCATTCTTCTAAAACTATTTCAATAATTCACTTTTCTTTTAGAGTCATATGGATAACCTCTTTCTAATCCCTGGAAATCACTCCCAATTTAAAAATATTGTAACAAATAAATACAGTACAGCAAAACAACTCTCCACAGTGGTCGTGTCTAAAAATCTATGCCCCATCCTGCACCTTGAGTCCATCACCAATCTGTCAGGAGGTGAGTAGATGCTTCATTATTGGTTCTCTGGAGAGAAAGAATCCTTTGATCAGAGTTCTTAGGTCTTTCAAAATTGTTATTCTTTATAATGGATTATTATTGTACACAGTTTTTTCCTGGTTCTGCTCTCTTCACTCTGGATCATTTTTTACAGGTCTTCCAAGAATTCTCTGACATTGTCTCTTCCCTTACTGCATCAGACACTAGAATATTCCATTATATTCTCATCTCATAAATTGTTCAGTCATTCCTCCGATTATTCAGTTGCCAATAAGCATTTATTACATGCCTATAATATACCAAGCACTGTTAAATACCAGGCATAGAAATAAAGGTTAAAAGCAATCTCTGCCTCAAAGAGATCACATTTTAGTGAAGAAGAAAACATGCAAACAACTTCGTACAAATAAGATATATGCATATAGTGTATAGGTGTGTATATATAAATATATATATATATATATATACATATACATATACATATACATATACATATACACACATCGTATATAACACATGATAAATTGGAGATAATTTCAGAGGCAAGGCCCTAATGTTAATCAGGGCCAAGAAAAGCTTTTGGAAGAGGGCGAGATTTTATCTGAGACTTACAGACATCTAGAGAAGCCAGGAGGGAGAGAGAAGAAAAGAGAGAGACAGAGACAGAGACAGAGACAGAGACAGAGAGACAGAGAGAGGGAGAGAGAGAGAGAGAGAATTTCAGGCATAGGGAAGAGCAAACAAAAATGCCAAGAGTAGGAAACTTCAAGCAACATGAGGGATGCCAGTGTCTCTATGTCACAGAAAGAAGGAAAGTGGAGGGTGGAGGGAAAGACTAGAAAGCTAAAGGGGGAAGTTTTGAAGAGTTTTGAAATGCAACAGAGAAATATATATGTGATCCTGGAGTTGATAGGGAGCTGTTGGATGTGATTGAATGGGCAAGTGTATGACATGGAAATACTTGCTCTTTAGGAAGATTCACTTGAAAGTTAAGTGGAAGATGGCCTATGGTGGGTAGAGCCTTGAGGCAGGGAGACCAACCAGAAGCTCAAGCAGTAGTTCAGTTATGAGGTAATGACAGCTTATACCAAGGTATTGGCAGTATTAGAGACAAGAAGGGTGTGTGTGAGAAATTTTATGAAGGTAAAACCAAAAGGAGTTGGCAACAGATTAGATATGGGAGCTGAGAGAGAGTAAGGAGTTGAAGGAAACCCCTAACTTGGGAGCCTAGGTGACTAGGAAGACAGTGGAAGCCTCAAAAGTCACCTAAAAGTTCAGTGGGGGGATGGTGTAGGATTTTTAGGGAAATATAGAAAATTCAATTTTGGACATATTAGATATAAGATGTCTACTGGACAATCAGTTTGAGATGTCCAATAGACAGTTGGAGACAAGAGTGTGAAGGTTAGGAAAGAGATTAGGGCTCAACAAATAGATCTGAGAATCACAAGCATAAAGATCATAATTGAGTCCATGAAAATTGTGATAATCAAGCAAAATAGTACTGAGAAAAAAAGAAGACCTGGAACAGAGGAACACCCAACATTCCAAGAAATACCCTGCTTTAAGACTAGTATATGAAACTGAGAACTGGGTAGTCACACAGATAGGAAGAGAACTAAGAAAGTTCAGTGCTGCAAAAACCTAGAGTGAAGGGGGTATCTCAGGGGATAAAGGTAACTGACTCTTTCAAAGGATGAAGAGAAGTTGCAAGGGTTGAAAACTGAGGAAAGGCCATTATATTTGGCAATTAATACATCGCTGGTAACTTCAAAGAAAGAAGTTTTGGTTGACTGATAAGATCCAAAGCTTCATTACACATTGTTGAGAAGTACCTAAGCAGAAAGATGGCAGGAGAGCATTGATTTAAATGTTCTTCTCAAATGGTCATAAAAGGAAGTTAAGACACAGGCTGATAGCTAGCAGGATGGGACTGATCCAGAGAGGAGTTGTTTTTCTGGGTTACATAGGCCTGTTTGTAAATGGTAGAGGCATAGTCAGTAGACAAGAAGAGATTGAAGATTAATGAGAAAGTAGGAAAGACAGACGGGGCAATCTGCTGGAGGAGACAGGATGAAGTCAGGAAGATGGGTTTAAATCCAGCCTCAGACACTTAGTTGTTACGTGATGCAAGTCATTTAACCACTACCTGCTTTAATTTCCTCAATTGTAGAATGGAGATATGTAAGCACCAACCTCACAAGGTCATCGTGAGAATCAAATAAGATAATATTTGTAAAGCAACGGCCACAGAGTAGGCTTCCTTCACATAAACTGCCATATCTTGTAGTGCATGGCTCTTTGAATCTCCAGCCAGAAATCTCACTCTGACAGCAAATGCCTTTAGTTTTATGGGGACAAAACCAAGACTTAAAACCTATTTCCCTCCCAGGATTTAGACTGCCCTCAATTCTCAGATTCACTGCTAACATTCAAGTAAGCTGAGTTAAGGCAAATTCATAAGACCATCCAGAACTTAATTCATAGAAACCCACACAAGTGCAAATGTACTAAGCAAGTCATTCAAAGTCATATACTTTGTTCATGTTTGTTAAGTTTAGAATATATATGTGTGTATATATATATATATATATATATATATATAAAAATTCATAAGTATATGGCAAAGGTATTCTTCCACATGTTGTATGTATATGTGTGCATGCATGCACGTATCTGTGTATATGATTCTCACCAAAAATGATGCGGGATAGGTTTTGGGGGGATTTCTAATGAGAAATCCTTTCTAGGTTCGCGTCTAAAAAGAATTACAGGCTCAGCTGTCTTTTGGCAGATTTACAAAAGTTTATTGATTCACAAGACAAAAGGGGTAGGGTGAGGAAACCTGGCTAGGAAAAGCTTGCAAGGGGCAAGGGGCGGGGGAGTCAGAGAAAGTCTGGAAGTGTGACGCCCTGCAGCAGGCAGATGGCTTGCTGATTGTTTGGCTCAAAGGAAAGAAGAATAGGCAACTCTAGCCTTTTCACCCCCCATCCTTCTCCAAGGGAGATTTTTATTCCTGCCAGAAGGGGAAACCTAAATTTAGGACCAGAAGCCATCACTCTACTAGTCTCAGAGAGAAGGTACCAGCTAGACTTATATCTATCTACTCTCTTAAATACTGTTAGTTTAGAGAAGTGGTTTTGAGGGTCAGTCTGATTTCTGATAGTTGTTCATTATTTGGGGGAAAAGAGAATCCCAATTTCTAAGACTGAGGCTTGAATTCATTCCCAACAAATTCTAGTTTCATAATGAATACACATAACATTTAGCCTAGAAACCCATTTATTGAATCAATAGCAAAGCTAAAGTCAAAGAAAGTATACATAGAAAAACATATACCAGACAATATAGAGTGAAGGGGCTCTTTCTTTGGGAGTGAGGTAACTCAACTCACCCAAAAGAGAGAGTCCTAGATCTCACCCAAGGAGAAGTTCCCCCAAATCTAGTGTAACAAACTGGGAACAGAGATATCAATATCATTAACTCTTTACTTTTGTAGACTCATTTCTAAGATTAATGCAATAGGAAAATAATAGTAATTTTTACTCCTCTTTCAATTTTTTCCACAAAATATGATGGTATCAAACTTGTACTATTTTGGTTATTTTTTTTAAAAATCATCAATCAAGCTGGAGTACCCTCAGTTTAAATCTTACTATTCTTGGATTGGCTGTAAACTTTGTAACTATGAAAATGATCTGGAATGGTTCCCCAGTCTGTAGTGGAAGCATAAACGCTCTAAGAGCAATTTTAATTTGCTTTTGGATTCCATGGCTGAATTCCTATAATTCTTTATCGGTATAAACCAGGAAGTTATATAAAGCTAACAAATAAACAAATCTAAAAATAAACACCAGAAGGACATCTTAAAATCATAGGGAAATAGACAAATTAGAAATTAAAACATGGAAATGGTAAAACTAAAAGCTGTTTTTTTGGTAAAGATTAATAAAATTGAGAAAACCCTTAGCTAATCTGATTAAAAAGAAGACAGCAGAAAATCCAACCAATAAAATAGCAAAAGAGCATGGTGAAACCACAGCAAAATTAGAAGAAATAAAAAGAATAATCGGATCATATCACGCACGGTTATATGCTAACAAAACTTGGAACACATAAAAAAGTGGAATACTTTCAAAAATATAAAATACACATTATCAGAAAATCAGACAGAGATCTTAAATAACCTAGTCTCAGAAAAGGAATTGCTAAAGGGGGGGGGGCACTGCATCCTCTCAAATTTTTAAAGAATAGTTAGTACAGAGTTAAGCAACTTCCCCAGGGTAACACAGCCAGTATCTGATGCCAGATTTGAGCTCAAGAAGATGATTTTTTTCCTGACTCCAAGCCCAGCACTATTATCCACTATACTATCTAGCTGCTCTGATTGAAGCTAAGCTAAGGCTACATACACATTGGCATACGTCTCTAGAGACAAACTCCTTCCTCATACCTGTGCTCCAGAGAAGTCAGTCATGAAGTGACAGTCTCTTAATTTGAGAGAGGGCCATAACATGGGAGCAGTGTAGGTATGAATAGAGTTTTTGTATCTTGATTTTTGGGATCCAGTTATGCAGAGGTGGTGGCAGAACCACTTTGTCCCAGAGATGGTAACCAAAGAGGAGAGAATAGGTCCAGGAGAGAAGGGAACCACATGGATTTACAGGAGGCAGTGGTACAGTGGTAAACATCCATTAACCACAGCCTTCTGGAACAGGAGCAAGAGTCCCTGAACTTAGCCTTATAGTGAGAAAAAGGGTAGTGCCCGGGCAATACTCGCAAGAAAGAAAAGAGAACTCTTGAAAGGAATGAGTCCCAATGTGGAATCTGCTAGCCTAACCTTCCTTTATTATCTGAAGTCATTCAAATGGTGCAGGTCCAATGAGAGAGGGATGCCTCTCTAGCAAAATTCCTTTTTGGAAGGGCCCAAATCCTCAGATAGAACAGATTATGGATATGAAATACTGTATGGACCACCAGAGGACTTGAGGAGTTCACTGAAAGGTGTAAAGAAGATGCTTTACCCCAAATTTGTTTTATTTTTAAGAAGAATCCAAGCCCTTAGGGTAGTATTTTATGACTGGATCACTGTATAAGTCTCTGAAGAGAAGGCAGGACTCACTAAAAGGTTAAAGGGAATGATGTTGATTGTTTTGGGACCCTGTCAATTCAGTGTGTTGTTGAAGTATAAAAATGCTCATTATACTATTTTTGCCCAACTATAAATATTAGTTAAGCTTTTAATTATTTGTTACTCTTTTTTTCTTTATTTTCTCTGTCAAGGGCTCTATTTTTTTTCTTTTCAAGTTTAAATTTATTTTTCTATGAACAATAAACATCAACAAAAGAATGATCCAATATACAAACAGTAGAAAAGAGGTTTGTATATAAAATTGTGAGATTCTATTATGTAGTTTGTTTTTGTAAAAAAAAAAAAAGTATATTAAATTTAACCCAATAGCAACAAAATGTTTCTGCTTCTCCACTTCTCTGCTTCCTTTTGCCTTTTTCAGTAAATTTATTTTAATGTTTGATTGACAGTTTTCATTCTTATCTTCTGTATTTTTGTATTACTATCACTACCCTTTAAGCAACTTCCACCAGTGCCTCATCCATTGAAACCTTCTGCAGCACCAATGCAATAGATCTTCAAATTCCCATTCCCATTACACCTTCCCTTGAAAGAAATAAGTATAGTTAAGTAACATAAATTCACACACTGACTACTTCTGATAACGCATATTTCATTCAGCATCTTTAGTCTATGACCTCTCTGCCAAGAAAGCATAAGCATGCTTCAGCAGCAGTCTTTCAAAGTTAGGTGGTGCAGCGAATAGAGCTCTGGCCATGGAGTAAGGAGAATGTGAGTTCAAATCCAGCCTCCAACACTTGACACTTAACTAGCTGTGTGACCTTGGGCAAATCATTTAACTCTTGCCTTCCCCTCCCTCCAAAATAAAATTTTTAAAAAAGATGTTTTGATGAGAGTTCTTCACTTTTTCCAAGTGTTTTCCTTTACATTGGTGTGGTCACTGATAAATTGCTTTCCTACTTTTTCTTCACTCTGTGGTGGGTCATGGAGTTCATTCTCATGTTTGTCTGCATACACTATGTCCATAATTTCTTATGGTGAAATGACATTGCATTATACACATGTACAACAATTTATTTCATCTATTCCCTAATTGGCAGGCATCCATTTTGTGTCTAATTTGTTGAGGAAGCTGGGTGCTGTGAGGGATATAGTTCTGGGCTTTGAATCAGAAAGGAATTCGAATCCAGCCTTAGACATTTCATATCTGGGCAAGTGACTTAACCTCCTTCAGCCTCAGTTTCCACATCTGTAAAATGAGGGTAGCAATAGCATCTATTTCATAGGACCGTTGTGAGGCTCAAAAGAGACAATGATAGTGAAGCCCTTTATTTGTGTGTCTGGCATATCATAATCACTATGTAAAAGATAGCTAGTAGTAGTAGTAATATACCCTCTTCCACGCTTTTACCTCATTCCTTCATAATTAATTGCTGCATTGTCTTGTACAGTTCTGACTGTGGTTCCTTGATACTTGATCTTTTTTCTTTCTGACTTCTTGTAGCATTTTTTTATTTCCATTTACCTGGAAGTGTCAAATTTTGGCTATGATGTTGTGTTGATGGGAGTTTCCTTTACTCAATGATCTATAGATTCTTTCTGTTTTGCTTTGCCCTCTGATTTTAATACTTCTGGGCAGTTTTCTTTTATGATTTCTTAAATAGTATCCAGAGTATTGTTTCTTTAAATTTCATCATGGTTTTATGGAAATTTTACTATCACTACCTTTACTAAAAACTGTTATCTTATTTTCTCCAAACTAAATATCCCTAGTTCCTTCAATCAATTTCTATATAACATAGGCTCAAAGCTATTCACCTTTCTGATTGTTTTCCTCTAGATATCATCCAATGTCCTCAAACTGTGCTGTTCAGAACAGAACATAATATTCTATATCTGATCTTACCATTGAAGAGTAAAGAGCAATTATCACCATCTTAATACTGGAAGATATTCATCTCATAGTGGAGCTCAAGGTAAACTTAGCTTTTTATAATGTCATGCTACTGACTCACAATGCGCTTGCAATCCTCTAAAACTCTTGCCAAAAACAGCAGCTATTTAACCATGCCTTCCCCCTTCTGTACTTATGAAGCTGGTTTTTTTTTTTAACCCATGTAGGACTATTATTTATTAGCTTTCTTTGTGGAATAATAATAGTCATTATTATTATATGTATACCTTATTAGATTTAAGTCAATGCTCAGTCATCAAGATATGTTTGGATTCTAACTACCCTCCCGTCAATTAGCTATCCCTCTTAGCTTTACATCATCTGTAAATCTGATGAGCATTTTATCTAAGTCTTTATTTCTTTTTTTGTATGACTTCAATCTTCTATTTATTCCTAACATTCATTTTTTAAAAATGTATGAGCTCCAAATTCTCTGTCTCTCTATCCCCTCCACCACCCACTGAGAAGGCAAGTAATGTGATATTAATTATACATGTGAAGTCTTACAAAATATATTTCCATATTAGCCATGTTGCAAAAAAAAAAAAAGGCAAGAAAAATAAAGCAGAAAAATGTGCTTTAAACTGTGCTCAATTTGTTATTTCTCTCTTTGGAGACAAAAAAGTTGTTAGATGCCTGTTTGTAATCTATTCTATCCATTTTCATATATGAGTGTGTTCATCCCATTCATATTCACGGTTATGATTACGGACTGTATTTTCCTCTATCCTATTTCATTCTGTTTATCTTTATTTGTTTCTTTTTATACTGTCCCTCCCCCAAATTCTATTTTACTTTTGATCACTGCCTTCTTTGATCTGTCCCCTGCTTTTATCACCCATCCTTTTTCTTACTCACTTTCCCACCTCTTTCCTTGTTGGGAAAAATATTTCTATACTCATCTAAGTGTGTGTGTGTGTGTGTGTGTGTGTGTGTGTGTGTGTGTGTGTGTGTGTGCGTGTGTGTGTGTATTCTTCCCCTTTTTAACAAGTTCAGGTGAGAATGTGATTCAAGCATTGCCCACTCCCTTACCCCCTTTTCCTCTTCATTGTAAAAGCATTTCTTAGAGCTCCTCTTTTATTTGAGATAATTTTTCCTATTCTTCTCCCTTCCCCCTTCTCCCAGAGCATCCCTCTTTCTTAAGCATATTTTTTTAGATCATCCCAACATTATCAACTCACACTCATACTCCCCCATCTATATATACCCTTAACTTCCCTAAAAATAATAAAGTTCTTGGAAGTTACAGGTATCATCTTCCCATATAGAATATAAACAGTTTAACCTTATTGAGTCCCTCATGATTTCTCTTTCATGTTTACCTTTTTATGTTTCTCTTGAGTCTTGTATTTGAAAGTGAAATTTTCTATTCAGCTTTGGTCTTTTCACAAGGAATGCTTAAAAGTTCCCTATTTCATTAAATATCCATTTTTCCCTCCAAATAAGTATACTCAGTTTTGCTGGGTAAATTATTCTTGGTTGTTAGCTAGCTTCTTTATTTTCTGTAATACCATATTCCAAGCACTTTGCTCCTTTAATATCATAATATATCATTTAATAACATAACTGCTAAATCTTGCATGATCCTGACTGCAGCTCCATCTTATTTTAATGGTTTCTTTCTTGTTTCTTGAAGCATTTTTGACCTGGAATCTTTGGAACTTTGCTATAATATTCCTGGGAGTTTTCATTTTGGGATCTCTTTTTGGAGGTGATTGTTGGTTTCTTTTCAATTTCTATTTTACACTATGGTTCTAAGATACTGGGAAAGTTTTCCTTTATGGTTTATATTTTCTTGAAATACGATATCTGGCCTCTTTTTTTGATCATGGTTTTCAGGTAGTTCAACCATTCATGAATTGTCTCTCCTTCATCTGGTTTCCAGGTCAGTTGTTTTTCCAATGATGTATTTCACATTTTCTTCTGTTTTTTCATTCTTTTAACTCTGATTGTTTCTTGATGTCTCATGTAGTCATTAGCTTCCATTTACCCAATTCTAATTTTTAAGGAATTATTTTTTCAATGAGATTTTGTGCCTCTTTTGTCATTTAGCTAATTCTGTTTTTTTAAGGTGTTATTTACTTCAGTGGTTTTTAAAAAATGCATCTTTTACCAAGTTCATTGTCTTTTCACAATTTTCTTGTATTGCTTTCATTTTTCTCAGTTTTACTTCCATCACTCTTCTTTTGTTTTTAAAATAATTTTTGGCACTTTCTTTAGCTCTTCTAGGAATCCTTGCTGGACATGTGTCCAATTTGCATTTTTCTTTCAGGCTTTGCTTATAACTGTCTTCACATTGTTTTGTTTTTCTGTTTCTGTCTTGATCTTCCCTGCCATCTTAGTAGCTCTTTACTGTCAGGATCTTTGTTGTTGCTATTGTTTCTTCATTTTTTTTTCTAGCCTATTTTTCAACTTTGAATTTTATGTTAGAGTTAGGCTCTGCTCACCAGATATTGGGGAGATGCTGTCCTGAGCTACAGGTCCCCCCCCCCCCACTTCTGTTTTCATGGTTAGTTCTGAGTGTTTTAAAGTTTTTGATGCTTCCAGGGTCATATAATCAATGGAGAAGTATGTTCACTACACCCCTGGTCTTCACTTGGGTCCTTATCCAGGAAGGGTCCCTTATCCCTTGCAGCCATAAACACTATTGCTCCTCAGGGTCTCTGCTCTCTTTTGCCCACAAGCACTGTTACTCCTCAGTGCTCCTGCCCCCTTTTGGCAAAAGTGCTCCTCTCCACCCTGGGACTATGAACTGGAAGTGGGTATGGACAATGGAATTCTCAGACAATGGCTTGTATTGTGCCCAGGGCTAGCACAAAGATCCCTTGTGATCTCTTTCTGACCAGTTGCCCAATCTCCTTACCTCTGGACTGATGGCTCCCAAAGCTGCTTGGTGCTACTGTCACTGCTTTCAAGTCTCACAGCTGGTGTTGCCTTCATGTGACCTCCAGGTCAGTCCCCACCCCATTGTCATAGACCTCTCCTTCTGACCTCTTAAGTTGTGTTGGGATGGGAAAATATCTCACTCTGACCTTTTGTTAGCTTTTTTGTTTCCAAAATCAGTTTGAGGCACTATTTTAAAGTTGTTTTGAGGGGAATGTTGAGTGAGTTTGGCTATAATGCTTCTTCTGTTCTGCTGTTTGGCTTCCACCCATCTGGATACAATTGATTTTAAACATAGCAGGCTCAAAGAACGCTTTGCTGGGAAATTAAAAGGGACAGCTATAGTAAAACAAGGTACAAAAGCTTAAAGTGGTCCAAGTTTTTTTTGTTTACTTTTTGATGAACCAATGTTCTTTAATTTAACTCATTCTCTGTATCTACCTTTGTTCTCTCCACCCTTCACAGGGCAAGTCATGAACCTAAGGCAGAACATTAGAAGTAGCCAGAAAGGCCTGTAGGGTGAAGGAATGAAGAGACTAAGACTATGAGGAAGCAAAGATATTATTACAGATGGTGGGAGCTGGTTCCATTTCCTTCTACTGACCAGTCATATTCTATTGTTGCAGTTGTCTTCACCTTAGCAAAAGCTCCAAACCAGCTACCCGTTGATATTAACTTGGATTTATTAAAACAGCCCAGCACAGCAAAGTTGCCACATGGAGCAGGAAGTGGAGACCAGCTTTGGAGAGACCGTCCTGGGACTATACCCTGGGAAGAGGAATTCAGACTCAGCACTTGACCCCTTGTGTTTGAAATTTTCAGACAGGAGAAGCATTCTATACCCCCCCCCAAAAAAATCCTTAGGATCATATGTCCTCTCTTTGTCCCACCCTATTTGATCCATAAAGAGATGCCACCCAGGGCTCCCAAGGGTTTACTAGCTGGCAGAAGACATAGAGTCAAGACACCTGTACTCATATCCTTCCTCTGCCATATACCAGCTACATAACCTTGGACAAGTCACTTCATCCCTCTACTCCTTGACTTCCTCATCTGTATAATGTTTTGAGGGGAGCTAAATGGCACAGTGGATAGAGTGCCAGACGTGGAATCAGAAAGACCTGAGCTCAAATATGGCCTCAGGCACTTACTTGCTATGTGACCCTGGGCAAGTCATTTAACCCTGTTTGTCTCAGTTTCCTCATCTCTAAAATGAGCCAGAAAAGGAAATGGCAAATCAGTCTCTTTGTTGAGAAAATCCTCTTTGGAATCAAAAACAGTCAGAGACAGCTGAAAAGACTGAACAACAATCACAAAAATAATGGAGATGATACTTTATTACTTACTTCATAGGGATGTTGTGAGGAAAATCAAAGTGCTATTGACAAGCTGTTATTACTTTGCTTACTCCAAATAAGGCAAAGGTCCTGAAAAAACTTATGTTGGGGAATCACATCCAAGGGTCTGAGTTGGCCGTGTTAAGTACTGTAGGAGCCAGTGTCCTGGCATCCTTATCCTTGTTAGAGATCAGATAGAATGCCTGGGTTCTGCAAAATTTTATCTTCTCTACTGAACACAGATAGCTCCCTTTAAACAGAGGTCATTTTTATATTCTTTGCAGATACTGCATACAATGTTTTTGGCTCCAGATCTCAACAGAGGAATGATTACTAGCTCCCCATCTTAAAGGAAACACAGATGCATTACATTTTCTCCTAATCTTTCACTCCTTTTTCCCTGTTGCTGAATTCAGGAACCTGTAGGAATATGGGTGTGATTAGATCTGCGAGAGAAAATTCAAGTGCATATAGTACCTGGAAATGAATGAAAAATCATGTGTTGATTATCAACATTCCATTCTAGGACTCACTATCCAAAAGACAGAGCAGTTCCAGGAAGAACAACTTGTCTATCTTGTCCCTTGGCTAGTTCCTAGAGGGAGAGTCACAATGATACACAGCAATCAAAGGGCACTTGGCTGGGGGTAGACATTGGCGTTCTGTTTGGCACACACAATTATAACAGGAACTCCTGCTTTGTACCATTCTAAACTGTGGGTGCAACCATTTGGTCCAGCGAGAGGGGGAAGAGTCAAAATACCCATTTCCCTCATAAACCTTACCAAAGATCCCTCATATTTAATAAACTAGTCAATCAATAGACATTTTCTAAGTGCCTACTTAAGTACCAGGAACAATGCTAAGCATTGCGAACACCAATAAAGGCAGTCCATGCTCTCAAGCAGCCATAATCCAGATGGGAAGGCAATAGGAAGGCAATATGCAAATTACTGTGTACAAACAAACCATATACAGCATAAATTGAAAATAATCAACAGAAACTAGCATGAAAGGGGATCTGGAAAGGCCCCCTTTAGTTTAGAAGGGAAGCTCAGTGGCAGCGAGGTGTGGCAATGGATAGAGCACTGGACTGGAGTCGGGAAGAGCTGAATTGAAATACGGTCTCAGACACTTACTAGGAAAGTCACTGAACTTTGCTTTAGTTTCCTGAATGCTAAGATGGGGATAATAATAGCACCTACCTCTCAATGTTGTATCAAATGAAATGATGTTGGTAAAGCACTTAGTGCAGCGTTTGGCAGACAGCAGGTGTTATAAAAGGTTAATTGTTATTATTGTCATTATTGACTTGAAGGAAGTTGAGGAAATAAGGAGGTGAATAGTAGAAGAGAGAGATTTTCAGGTAGGAAAATGCCTGGACTTAGGAGACAGAATATCTTGTTCAAGAAACAACAAGGAAGCCAGTGGTACTGGCTAACTATAGTGAGTACCCAGCCTAATTAGTGTAACAGATTTGCAGTAGAAAGAGTCATCATGGTTTTGTGATTTTCCCCAGCTTAAGCAGAAGGTGGTGAGAGTAATCCAGTGCTGAGACTTGGCTGGGCAAGATTAATGAATGGAAAAAAAAAAGTAAGGGATTCAGGAGACAAGTGTGGTGTAGAGTTGAACTGGTTTGTTAAGAAGTAAAAAGAAGGAAGTAAAGAGAGTGTAGCCAGTGAAAGGATGATGACTTAGGGAAGGACTAAGCGGCTGAGGGATCAGAGATCATCATGAGGATGCAGAACAGGTTCTGGGATTGTAAGGCAGAGTAAAATGTGGAATGCAGCAGATTGTGATCAGATAAGGGAATTTCAGAGTTCATAAAAGTAAAAGTGGGGACTTCCTGTGCCAAGATAGAGGAGTTAAGAAGGAACCCTTCAAAGTCCTCCCAAATTTCTCTCCAAATAACTAGAAAATTGCCTCAGAATTGATCTAGGAGCAGGGAAGCAGCTTACCAGTATAGCAGGAAAGTCACTAGGGTGAGAGGGGAGCAAGGTCTAAGAGCAGGAGCAGCAACCAACCTCATAGCAGGAGGCTTGTAGAAAGGCTCCACACCTGAGGCATTCTACCATTGAGATTTCATCCTTCTACAAACCAGAAGGCACTCAGGTAAGTGAGTAGTCTGTGCAGTGCATCAAGGCCCTACCCCAGTGACCCCACCATCAGCACAAGCTACCAGCAAGGTCTTGACCCCATTGCTGACCAGCTGACCTGGGGTGGGCCAACAGTAAGACCCTGCCCTGGAGCCTACCAGCAGAGATACCTTGTTTCTATAACAACCCAGCAGCAGGGACCCATCCCTGGGACAGACCAACAATAGCCTCTAGGCTAGCCACAAGAAAGACTAGGTTACCATAGCAACCCAACAGCAAGGTCCTAATCCTGGAACAGGCCAGCAGCTAAACCCCACACCCATGGGAGGCCAACAGGGAGGCTCTACCTCTCCCCACACCCCCCAAAGCAGGAAGGGATGCCTACCCTATAGAGAAAGCAAGCAGTTAAGCTCTGAAAGACAGCAGTAAGACCCAGAGCCCAAGTGCAAAAAACTTGGAACAGTGCAGGACCAGAGTCTAACTTACATAAAAATACCAACTCACAAAAGAGGCACAGAAAATTAGCAAAAAACAAAACCAAAACCCCCCCAAAAGCAAAACAACATCAACAAAAACCAAGAAAAGAGCCTAACTATAGAAAGTTACTCTGGTGATATGGAGGATCAAAGCATAATGGCTAGAACAATGTAATTTGGTCTCAGGCTCAAAAAGAATTCCTGGAAGAACTTAAAAAGGATTTTAAAAAAGCAAATTAGAGAAGTAGAAGAAAAATTGGGAGAAGAAATGAGAGTAATGCAAGAGGATCATGAAAAAGGGGTCAATAGCATGGGAAATGAAATACAAAAAAATTTACTGAGGAAATTAACTCCCTAAAAAAAAGAATTGGCCAAATGAAAAAGGAAGTTCAAAAGCTCACTGAAGAAAATAATTGAACAAGTAGAAACCAATGACTCTATGAGATATCAAGATATAATAAAACAAAAGTTTAAAAAAGTTAAAAAAAAAAAGAAGAAAAAGTAAAATACTTCATTGGAGAAACAACTGACCTAGAAAATAGATCCAGGACAGATAATTTAAGAATTATCGGATTGCCTGAAAGTCATGATTAAAAGAAAAGTCCAGACGATGTCTTTCATGAAATTATCAGAGAAAACTGCCCTGATATATTAGAACCACAGGGAAAAATAGAGATTGAAAAAATCCACCAATTACCACCCGAAAGATATCCAAAAATGAAAACTCCCTGGAATGTCAGAGCTGAATTCTAGAGCTAACAGATCACGAGAAATTATTGCAAGGAGCCAAAAAGAACCAATTCAAACTTCATGGAGTTGCAAGCAGGATTACACAGGATTTGGCAGCTTTCACATTAAAGAACTGGAGGGTTTAGAATGTGATCTGCTGGAACACAAAGGAGTTAGGATTACAACCAAGAATCACCTGCCCAGAAAAAATGAATATAATTTTTCAGGGTAAGAATGGACATTTCACAAAATAGAGGCCTTTTAAGCATTTCTGATGAAAAGACCAGAGCTGAATAAAAAATTTGACCTCCAAATATAAGACTCAAGAGAAATATAAAAAAAGATAAAATGAAAGAAGAAAGAAAAAACAGAAGAAATTCAATAAGGTTAAACTGTTTATATTCCTATATGGCAAAATAATATTTGTAACTTTTAATAACTTTATTTCTAAAAGAGCAATTAGAAGGAGTATATGTAGACAGAGGGTGTGGATATAAGGTGACTTTGATGGGATGATACCGCCCCCCCCAAAAAAATAAAGGAATGAGAAATAAAATTTCATTGGAAGAAGGAAAGGGGAGATCATTGAATAGGGTAAATTATTCCACATAAAAGAGGCATGAAAAAGCTATTATAATTGAGGGGAAGATTGAGGAGGGGCAGGAAAAGCTTCAACCTTATTCTTATCAAAATTGGCTCAAAGAGGGAATAACATCCACATTCATCTGGATATATAAATCTTTATTACCTTATGAGGAAGTGAAAAAGGATAGGAATAAATAGAAAGGGGACTGATTAAAGGGGGCCATACTGGGAAGGCAGTGATCAGAAGTAAAACATTTATGAAGAGGGAAAAGGTGAAGGGGTAAGAAAGAGAGGGGAATAAACAAGTGAAAAATAGCAAAATGGAAATTCACAGTTATAACTATAAATTTGAATAAGATGAACTCACCCACAAAATGAAAGTTGATAGCAGAATCCATTAAAAATCAAAATCCTACATTATGTTGTTTACAATAAACACATTTGAAGCAGAAAGACACATACAAGATAAAGGTAAGGAGCCAGAGCAGAATCTATTATGATTCAGCTGAAGCAAAGAAAGCAGGGGTAGCAATCGTGATCTCAAACAAAGAAAAAGCAAAAATAAATCTAATTAAAAGAGATAAAGAAGAAAACTATCTTACTGAAAGGTACCATAAACAATGAAGTCAGAGCAATACTAAACATATATGAACCAAATGGTATAACTTCTGAGTTTTTGAAAAAGTAGAATGAGTTGCAGGAGGAAACAGACAATAAAACTATATTAGCGGGGGACCTCAACTTTCCCCTCTCAGAACTAGATAAGTCTAACAAAAAAATAAACAAGAAAGTTAAGGAGGTGAATAAAATTCTGAAAAAAATCTGATATCATATATCAGATATGATAGATCTCTGGAGAAAATTGAATGCAAATAGAAAGAAATATACCTTTACTCAGTAGTACATGGCCCCTACACAAAAATTGACCATGTATCAGGATATAAAAACCTTACAACCAAATGCAGAAAAGCAGAAATAGTAAACACATCCTTTTCAAATCATAATGCAATAAAATTACATTCAATAACGTACAATGGAAAGAGAGATCAAAAATTAATTGGAAATTAATCTAATCCTAAAAGAATTAAAAAAAAAAAGCCCAAGCAAGTCAAAGAACAAATCATAGAAGCAACTGATAATTTCATTAAAGAAAATTACAACAATGAGACAACATATCAAAAGTGATGGATAGCAGTATGACCCTGGGTTCAAGTCTGGAGTATATGCAAAAATTTCAAAGACTTATATGAACTGAATAAGAATGAACGGAACCACAAGAACAATTTATACAACAATAAGACAGTACAAACAAACAACCTTAAAAGCTGTTAGAACTCGGCTTAAAGCAGCGACTGTCCATGATTCCACTGGACCATGATGACGCTTCCTCGATGAAGCATGCATTCTTCCACTCTGCAGAAAAGTGATTGAATCAGGATTCAGAATCAACCTGTAGTTTTAGAAATACCAAATGAGGGAATTTGTTTTGCTTGACTATGGGTATTTGTTATAAGGAATTTGTTTTTCTTTTTTTCCAGTGGGATTGGTGTAGGAGAGAAAATAGATTTCTGCTAACTTAAAATTTTTAATAAAAAATAAAAGACTTTCCTCA
>CM053582.1:190000677-190020506 GCA_028627135.1 Pseudochirops cupreus | reverse complement strand
AGACTCTGGGCAGCCGTTGAGCCCCCCGGCTGTGAAAAGCCCAGATGTTGGTGCTTCCCTCTCTGGTAACTGACTAGGTAACTGATGTAATGGTCAGACGCTGGAAGCTGTCTGCTGATCTGTTTTTCTGTTTGTTGGTAACTTCTGTTTGTATTTTCTGAAGTTCAGGGTGCCGACTTTTTCCCCTGAACTAGGTAAATGGTATTTGATTAATTAAAGCAAGATTGTTAACCCATTTTGCGTTGCTTTCCTTTAGAAAAGCAGATCTAAGAACCTGTGCTAGCAGCCATCCTGGGTGTGCTGGGGTGCTTGCTGTTACACCATCCCACAGCAGGGCTGAGAAAGAATCGCTTACCCAGAGGTTGCATGAGGGTGCATAAAAAGAGACAGGACTCTAGGAATGGTGGAAAGTAGAGAGCCAATGTTTATTCTTCCAGACACAAACTTTATAGAGCCCAAAATCCCCTTCCTAATTGTTTTCCCCTGAGGACATTGCACACTTCTTTGTTCCTAGGCTGTGGGTGTATATGCCATGCTTATCTTGAGGACATAATCCTCACACCTGTGTGTTTGAGCTCTTTCCTGGGGGATAGGGAACTGATCCAGGCCCACCACCAGGCTCTTTAACTGAGAGGTCTTATTCAGCCATCAAGGTCAGAGTCCCACTGGCCTGTGGTCCTCTACACCTCAAGGATAGGGAACAGCATAGTGCCTGGTATATACTTTTCTTTCTTTCTTTCTTTCTTTCTTTCTTTCTTTTCTTCCTTCCTTCCTTCCCTCCTTTCTTTCATTCATTCTATCTTTCTTCCTATCATCTATCCAATACCTAAGATATATTATTTTATTTTATTTATTAAGATATATTATTTTAAAGTTTTCAAAGTGCTTTACATACATATCATACCAGAAAGAATGAATGAATAAAAAAAAACACGTATTAAGTATTTTCTGTATAGTATGCATTTTTCTTGGGATACAAATAGGAAAAAATGACATAGTCACTGCTCTCAAGAAGCTCACATTTTATTTGAGAGAGACAATACATATTTAAAGAGTTCATCTGCAGTGCAAGGGTTTACTAACAATCAGACGACAGTTTCCAGGGGCCTAAAGCAGTAGCAACAGGGGAAATGGTAAGGCCCAGACAACTTTAGCTTGCAGTGGCAGAACAAATAGTTGGTAAGTAAGACTTACTGGTCCATACCTCATTAGAAGAAATATAAGACAACCAACTTGAGATCAAAGTCAATACTAAATTAGTAGAATAAAAATGAGACTATATTGTGTGCAAATTAAGTAACTCTAATCTGAACTCTCTAGAAAAACTGTAGATTCAGAAAAAAAATGGGGAGTGATTAAGAGATATCACATCCAACTTTCATCATTTTCCAAGTTTAATAAATGAAAAGCAATCACGAACACATTGTTAATCAGCCCTTTCTTAAGTCAATTTTGTGTGTGTGTGTGTATGTGTATGATGCTGTTTGTTGTTTGCCACGTCCATTAACTCCAGTACTACTAGCACCACTGGTGTGAGGGATTGCTGAGACCTTTTCAGGATTGCACATTCACTTTTGGTGTCTACCTGCCACCCAACTCTTGCGGATGGCTCCAAGAAGATGCAATATGCACAACAGTCACACCCTGGTAAAACCGTCTTGGTAGACAGGCTAAACCGGTGAGGGGAACTGACAGACCTCAAACCCACCAGTGAGGTAGGGGGCTAGCCACCCCCAAGCATGTGAAGACTGACCCCAGCAGAATGGGCATATAAGAACAATTTGTTCCAAAAGCCATGAAGGAGGCTGAAGCAGGTGCCGTGGAGTGCTTAGAACTGGGTCACTCATCAAAGACGCCAAGGTCATCCCCTGCTGCCTGGGCCATCATCAGTCATTTTGACTCTTATCTTGTCACTGGGCTTCAATGACATTGGAATAGAGAGTAATGCTGATAACTTTGTGCAACTCTGCCTCACTTAAATCCAATTCACTCACAAGATATCATGCTATGATGTCATTGGTCTTCTTTGAAAACAAAGAACAAACAACAACAAGAAGAAATATAATTTGTGACAACTAATTTAACCAAGTGGTGTGAAGATTAGTCTATCTCATTGCCCAGTAACCTTGAATGGGCTTTATAGAGAGAACAGAGGAGAGAAAACCAGCTAGTTAATGTGATAGGAAGTGATGATCAAGAGAACAATATCACAGTGCTTACAATAACCTAAGTGAAAATTACACTCAACGGCAGATAAAATCATTACAATGAACTACTTTTGTTCCTGAGAAAAGAAGATAAACCATCCATCTCTTCTCTTAACAGAAGTAGAAGATTAGGGAAATAGAAAGCTCTATATGCTGTCAGAGATGAGTATTTTGTTAGTCACTTTTTCTTATTTTTCTTTGTTTCAAGGTGGAGTTTGGTCGGAATGTGATGGGTAAGACATAACAAACACTGACTATGAAGTTAAAAATGCATATTTTTAAACAATTTTCAAACCTTTCTGTAACAAAACCTTTTCTATCAATGGTCATCGAGCCAGGACATTTGGATTCTAGTATCATAGTATTTGTTATTTTGCACAAGAAGGTAAAAATGAAATTAAAGAAAGATGAAAAGAGGAATGGGACTAGATAAAAAAAAATAGTAAGAGTATGCCCATGTGTAATGGCAAACAAAGTTTCCAGTTATTCAAGTACTTAGCTCCTTTTTTTTTAGCTCTTCAAGTGCCTTTGAGCCTCACCTGTCAAGTCTTTGTTGGAAACTGACATCATCAGTGGAGCCCACAATGGGAGGAACTTGCCAGAAGAGAATATGAAAGCATGAGTAAGAGCTAGAACCAAGCAGAACTGAGAGGGAGAACACTTGTGGTGTCAGCACTCTGTCCATCTGTTCTGTGTTGATTTGTGTTTGTGTTACTTTGTCAGACAGAAACATTCTGTCTGTTGACTTGTGATTGTGTTACTTTGTCAGAGAGAAACATTCTGTCTGTTGACTTGTGTTGATTTCACAGGTAGAAAGTGAATTGAGATGATAGTGCTGGCAATGTGTGAATATTGTTGTAACTATGCTAAGCTTAATGTGTGTAAATATTGTTGTGGCTCTGTTAAGCTTTGTCTTCCCAGGAACTGCAAAGGGCGAGCTTCAATATGGAACAGGAACTGAAACAGGAGCTGGAACAGGAGCTGGGAGCTGCCTACCTGTGAATCCAGGTAACAATTGGGTGAATTCAGGAAAGAGCTGGGAGCATGTAAGAGGAGTCATGGAGTTTGGAAGTCAGCCTCAAGTCAAGATGAAAGGATCTTTACTTGGGTATTTAGTTCTGACTGACAAGATTAAGACTGTATGACCTAGGGGTGGGAGACCTTTGTACTTTGTACTTTGTACCCATTAAGAGTGATTGCTCCTTAAGGAAGATTGAGTTAAGGGCCTACTGAAAGGTATCTTTTGTTTAAGACTTTGTGGCCACTTTAGTAATAAGTTGCTGTTATATCATTGTGAAATGTTGTGCTTTCGTTTCTGTGAATGTTCTGCTTTAGTTTGTGGCTGAATAAATAGAGAGTTCACTATACTGTATGATCAGAACCTTAAAGCTATTCACAGCAGCAGTTCTCAGGAGAGCTGCTTGTGCTTAGCTTTACACCACGATAATAGGAACAATTTTTTATTAATTTATTTATTTTTAGTTTTCAACATTCATTCCATAAGATTTTGAATTCTAAATTTTCTCCCTTCCCTCCCCCTCCCCTTCCCAAGATGGTATGCAATTTGTTATATGCTCTACATCTAATTTATATTAAACCTATTTTCATATTAGTCATGTTGTAAAGAATAATTAGAACCAATGGGAGGAACCATGAGAAAGAAGAAACAAAAAGAGAGAGAGAGAGAGAAAGCAAATAATATACTTCAGTTTGCATTCAGACACCATAGTTCTTTTTCTGTGTGTGGATAGCATTTTCCATCATGAGTCTTTTGGAATTGTCTTAGATCCTTGCATTGCTGAGAAGAGTTAAGTCTACCAAATTAGTCGTTGCACAATGTTGCTGTTACTGTGCACAGTGTTCTCCTGGTTCTGCTCACTTCACTCAGCATCAGTTCATATATGTCTTTCCAGGGTTTTCTGAAATCTGCCTGCTCATTATTTCTTATGGAATAATAGTATTCCATTACATCCATACATCCATACGTACCACAACTTGTCCAGCTATTCCCCAATTGATAGGCATCCCCTCAATTTCCAATTCCTGACCGCCACAAAAAGAACTGTTATAAATATTTTGGCACGTATGGATCCTTTCCCTATTTTTATGATCTCTTTGGGATACAGACCTAGAAGTGGTATTTCTGGGTCAAAGGGTATACACAGTTTTATAGCCCTTCAGGCATAGTTTAAAAGTAACAATTTTGAGGACTTTAAGCAACCTATTTTTTAAGATATCTGAAAAAGAAAAGCATACAAAATTCTTAGGAAAATTTTTTAAGTAACTAAGAAAAAAAAACCAGTAACTGCTACCCAAATGCCTACTTTCTCATCACTACAAGATCTGTGAGAATACTTTACAAGTATGCTGGGAGAGATTCTTAATGCAGTTATGGAAAGGGCATAGACTATAGACAATCTTTCCCCAATGATATGCTATAGCAGGTTACAACTTTCAGTCACATAATTAACTAAAAAGTTATAGTGAGCTTATTGTTTGTTTAAAAAATGAGATTCAATAGGCAAAATATCACATAAAGGGCTCTCATTCAAAAGGGTGGCTTCTCTACATAAATCTGTCAAAATTATCTAGCACAGCGAATAGAGCACTAGTCTTGGAGTAAGGAACAACTGAGTTCAAATTTAGCCTCAGCCACTGGATGTGTGACCCTGAGCAATTCATTTAACCACTGTCTGCCTCAGCTTCTTCCTTTGTAAAATAAGGATAATAAGCATACCTGCCTCCCAGTGTTGTTGTGAGGACAAGATGTATGAAAAATGCTTCGCAAAATTTTTTTAGGAGCCAAAACCTAGGTTTCTTGACTCCTGGTTTCTTTGTCCTTCCACTACATTAATAGCGGACTTTAAAAAAATCATTTACAAACTGCTTTTGTTTACATTCCCTTATTTGATCCTCACAACAATGATGGAAGTTATTTTACAAATGAGAAAAATAAGCATTAGTTATTATAGGAAGTTGTATTAGGTCTCTCATGACATGAGTAGAAGCCAGGATTCAAATGAAGGTCTCTTCTTTCCATCTCCAATGTTATCTCTATATCATTCTGCTTTGTGGAAAATGCTAGTGACATTTTCACCAATAGAATGGATTCAAAAATGATTTCTTAAGTGTAATACTTTAAAATATCAGTTTATCCTTGATTCCTCTAGTCTGGGTGCTCTGCTTACTGACACAGCTTGCAGACACTCAAATGCCTCTGGAGATGAATGAATGTGGGAAAAGTGCTTTGCAAATCTTAAAGGGCTATGGAAGTGATAGTTAGCCATGGTGACGATGATGATGGTGATGATTTTGACATAAGATTTCTTGAAAGATGAAGCAACAGTGACAACTTACACAGTATCAGTATCAAATGAGTTTTAAGTCAGAGAGAGGAATTATTTTTTTTCCTTCTGTTCCCTTCTGGGCATTTAATTTCTTTAATAAGATTTTATTTTTTCCTCCAGTTACATATCAAGAAAAATTTTAGGATTCATTTTTACAAGATTTGAGTTCCAAATTTTCTCCCTCCCTCTCTCCCCTCCCTCCCCTCTTCTGAAAATGGTAGGCAGTTTGATAGAGTTTATATATGCGCTATCACGTAAAACTATTTCCATATCAGTCACAGTTGTGAAAAAAAAACAGATCAAAGGGAGGGAAAAACATGAGAAAGAATAAAGCAAGTGAAAAAAATTCTTCAATCTGCATTCTGAGACCATTATTTATCTGGATATGGATAACATTTTCCTTCACGAGTCCTTTCTACTTGTCTTAGATCATTGTTTCTGAGAAGACCTGAGTCAGTCATAATTGATCATCACACAACATTGCTGATATTGTGTACAATATTTCCTGGTATTGCTCATTTCACTTTGTATCAGTTTGTAGAAGTCTTTCCAGGTTTTTCTGAGACCTACCTATTGATCATTTTTTATTGCACAATAGTATTCCATTACATTCATGTATAACACAGCTTGTTCAGCCATTCCCCAATTGATGGGTATCCCCTCAATTTCCCATATTTTGCCACCACAAAAAGTGTTGCTATAAATATGTTTGTACATGTAGGTCCTTTTCCCTTTTTTATGATCTCTTTGGGATACAGACTTAGTAGTGGTATTGCTGGATCAAAGGGTATGCACAGTTTGGTTGCACTTTGCTAGTTCCAAATTGTTTTCCAGAATGGTTGGATCAGTTCACAACTCTACCAACAGTGCACCAGTGTCCTAGTTTTCCCATACTCTCTCAAACATTTATCATTTTTTTGTCATATTAGTCAATCTGATAGGTATGAGGTAGTATCTCATACCTATTGTTGTTTCAATTTGCATTTCATCAATCAACAGTGATTTAGATTATTTCTTCATATGCCTATAGGTAGTTTCGATTTCTTCATTTGAAAACTGCCTGTTTATATCCTTTGACCATTTATCAATTGAATAATGGCTTGTATTCTTGTAAATTTGACTCAGTTCTCTATATATTCGAGAAACGAGGCCTTTGTCTGAGACATTTGCTGTAAAGATTGTTTCCCAGCTTTCTGTTTTCCTTCTAATCTTGGTTGTATTGGTTTTGTTTTGTACAAAAGCTTTTTAACTTTTTAATCAAAGTTATCCATTTTACATTTTTCATGCTTTCTTGTTTGATCATGAATTCTTTCCTTCCCCATAGATCTGACAGGTAGACTATTCCTTGATCTAATTTGCTTATGGTATCACCCTTTATGTCCAAATCATGCCAAAGGTCTGTAATATCTAACTTTTCTAATATTTTATTTATATCATTAGTTTCTTTCTTATTTATTTTTTATTGGATTTGTCAAGCTCTGAGATGGGACAATTGAAGTTCCTTACTAGTATAGTTCCTATAACTCACTTAATTTCTCCTTTAAGAATTTGGCATGCATACCACTTGGTGCATATATGATTAGTATTGATATGGCTCCATTGTCTATGGTACCTTTTAGCAAGATGTACTTTCCTGGATTATCTCTTTTAATTAGGTCTGTTTTTGTTTTTACTTTGTCTGAGATCAGGATTACTACCCCTGCTTTTTTTCACTTCAGCTAAACAAAATAGATTCTGCTTCAGTCCTTTGCCTTTACTCTGTGTGTGTCTCTCTGCTTCAAATGTGTTTCTTGTAAACATGTTGTAGAATTCTAGTTTTTGATCCACTCTACTATCCACTTCCATTTTATGAGAGAGTTCATCCCATTCACATTCACAGTTATGATTACTACCTGTGTATTTCCCTCCACCCTATTATTTTTCCTCTTTGTCCTCTCTCCTTTCACCCTTTCCCTCCTAACCAGTGTTTTGCTTCTGCCTACCACCTCCCCTGATCTGCCCTCCCTTCTGTCAGAACCCTCCCTCTTTTGCTTGATTTCCTCACCTCCTACTTCCCCATCACGTAGAGGGAGAAGAATTCTTGACAAAATGATTTGCTTTTATCATCAGAGATGTCTAGCCCAGAATCAAAAAAAGAAAAATTTCATGTAGACGACAAATGTCTTCAGAGGCTCTTGTTTGTGGAAGCCTACGCTGACTGCATCAAGCCTTGGGATGCTGCAAAGACTCCTAAGTGAAATCTATAATCATTTAAGAATTCAATGAACCATCCAAACAAGAGAAACTAGATGAAGACTGCAAACAATCCAGACTTTGACATGTAGTTTGACAAACAACAAATAGAGAGGATCTGTAAGGCCGTGTCTTGAACAGGCGCTGCAGATGGACGACTAACTGAGCTCAGAGCTGCGCAAGAAAACAGGCGGCAGGATGCGTTATTGCCTCTGAGAAACCTGCAATGCTATTAATGACCCCATTTCTTCCTGCAACAGATGCCTGTCTTCTTTTGTTTGGCTGGTTTTGTTTTCCTTTTAAATTTATTTCTTTTTAGTTAACAACATTCAGTTCCACAAGTTTTTGAGTTCTGAATTTTCTTCCCTTCCCTCTTCTCCCCCTCCTCCTCCCCAAGGTGACACGCAATCTGATGTAGGCCCTCATATACCTGCACATTCAGCATTAGTCAAGTTGTAAAGAAGAATTATAACCAATGGAATGAACCACAAGAAAGAAGAAACAAAACAAAACAAATTAAAAAAGAGAAAGATCAAGTAGTTTGCTTCAATCTGCATTCAGACTCCATAATTCTTCTCTGGATGTGGATAAGCTTTTCCATCATGAGTCTTTTGGAGTTGTCTTATAACCTTGCGTTGCTGCAAGGAGCCCAGTCTATCAAAGTTAGTCATCATGGATACAATGTGTCTGTAATTGTGTACAATGCTCTCCTGGTTCTACTCACCTCACTCAGCATCAGTTTATATAAGTCTCTCCAGGTTATGAACTCTGTCTGTTCCTCATTTCTTATAGCACAATAGTATTCTGTTACTTTCATATACCACAACTTGTTTAGCCATTCCCCAATTGATGGGCATCCCCTTGATTTCATTCTTTGCTACCACAAAAAGAGCTGCTATAAAAATTTTGTACATACAGATCCTTTTCCCATTTGTATGATCTCTGGGATACAACCCTAGAAGAGGTATTGCTGGATCAAAGGTTGTGCACATTTTTTTTTTGGAGTGGGAAAGGCAAGGAAACAGGGTTAAGTGACTTGCCCAAGGTCACACAGCTAGTGAGTGTGTCAAGTATCTGACGCCGTATTTGAACTCAGGTTCTCCTCACTCCAGGGCCAGTGCTCTATTCACTGTGTCACCTAGCTGCCCCAGGGTGTGGACATTTTTATAACCCTTTGGGCATAGTTCCAGATTGCTCTCCAGAATGACTTGGATCAGTTCACAACTCCACCAACGATGCATCAGTGTTCCAATTTTCCCACATCTTCTCCAGCATTTATAATTTTCCTGTTTTGTCATGTTAGCCAAGCTGACCAGTGAGATGTGGTACCCAAGAGTTGTTTTGATTTGCATTTCTCTAATCAATAGTGACTTAGAGAATTTTTTCATATGATTAAAGATATCTTTAATTTCTTCCTCTGACAACTGCCTATTCATGTCCTTTGACCATTTATCAATTGGGAATGCCTATCTTCTTCATACCAATGTCCTTCTGGTGAAATTGGAAGACTTTTAGTCATGGAATATGATTATCTCTGATAGGTTAAGAATTGCAGGTCATAGCAAGGGTAATGGAGAGGTACATGGTGAGAGTGAGTAGGCTCCAACCTATTATCAATGAAAATTTTTGCAGAAGTAACATAGGGGATGTCGTCAGAGAGGTATATGATCAGAAAAATGGTGTGGGTGGCCATGTGGTGAGAGTGTCTTCTGCACTCCAAACGTGAAGAGATTTAGGGGAAGACCTCCAACATGTTGCATGGACTCCCTGCAGAGCATTTACAGGAAGACACGAACAAAAATCACAGAAGTGATGGTATGCATGAGTTACTATTTATGCCATTAGCACTGTTGGAGGAAGTACCAACCTATATTGGGCAACTAGATGGTACAGTGGATAGAGCTCCAAACCTTGGAGTAGGACAACCTGAGCTCAAATCTTGCTTCAGACACTTACTAGCTTGTTACCCTAGGCAAGTGACTTAACCTCTCTCTGCCTCAGATTCCTTATCTATAAAATAGAGACAATAATAGCACCCACCTCACAAGATTGTGGTGAGGATTAAATTAACATACATAATGAATTTTCAACTTTAAAATGCTATATGAATGCTAGCTATATTATTATCACTATAATTATTGTTGTTATATGAGATTACAGATCTATCAAAATATTTTTAAAAGATTGCATTTTTTTGTCTACCATATGACAATATTCTTTTATATTGAGCCTACAGCACACAAAAGGAAATCATGTCTTCTCTACAAGAACTGTTACGTGGCTGTATCCTCTGCTCCTTCATCCTTATTCAGGCCATAGATTTTTAGAACTTAAAGGCAGGATTTTGCTTTAAATCTATTAAATCATGCCTTATTAGATTCACAAACAGAAGGACAAGAAAAAAGACTGGGTCACACTTGGAAGTTTCATTAAAAATTCTCTTCTCTTGGGAACTTTCTTTTCTACTGTTCCAATAGACAGTGCTCTGGGACTCATTGAAAAGGAAAGAAAAGTGGAGGAAGATGGGGGGGCAGGGAGAGTAAGGGGGAAGAAATGGAGTGAAACCCAGAAAAAGTAGCGAAGTGACATCTGTGCTCAAACTTTAGACCAGTGTCCCTTTAGACCTCAGAGTCATTGCACAGTACAGAAAATTACCTCTCATTGGAAGATAGTGGGTTACAAAGAGATAGTGAGTATGGAAGGGTAGTTTACCCATCATTGAGGAAGGAAAGGCCACAGAATATTACTCTTCCTCTCTAGGTCTTTCAAGAAATCTCTTGCTGTTATCTTTGAGATTGAGAGCATAAAATTCATTATAATGTTTCAAACTCTCGTTGCATCTGCAGACAGCATGGCATAACCTCTAGGTACTGGCAGTCTAAAGAAGCACATGGAAAACTGGAAAGTAGACCACAAACTAGGCTTACAGAATAGAACCCAGTGATGGCCTGACCCCTCTCTCTTTCTCAATCTCTCTCTCTCTCTCTCTCTCTCTCTCTCTCTCTCTTTCTTTCTCTCTCTCCCCCCCCCTTTTTGGAGGGCAACTGGGGTAAGTGACTTGGCCAAAGTCACACAGCTAGTAAATGTGTCAAGTGTCTGAGGCCAAATTTGAACTCAGGTCCTCCTGACTCCAGGGCCGGTGCTCTATTTACTGTGCCACCTAGCTGCCTCTCTCTCTCTCTCTCTGTGTGTGTGTGTGTGTGTGTGTGTGTGTGTGTGTGTTTCCATCCTCAGATTTAGTTGTTTAAAGCTGACAATGCCAAAGAGAATATTTCCCCCATTTCCTCTCCTAACATTCCCATCCTCTATACCCAGGAGCCCAATAAAATAAGAACTCTCTTTACTAGGGCTCAAGAATACCCAGCAGACTTCTTATCTAACTATATCTTCTCAGACTCTTTTATCCTTCTCTTTATACTCTCTAAGGAGAGGTATCCCTTAAAACTTTGTCCTGGTCCCAGTTCTCTTCTCTTTCTATACTCATTAATCTCATCACTTCCTATAGGTTCAACTCTCAAATCTGAAGTGATTCTTAGATCTAAATTTTCAGCCCTCATCTCTCTCCTGAACTCTAGTGACATATCACCAGCTGCCTTCTAGACATCTCTTCATGGAGGTTAAGTGATCTGCCCAAAGTCCCATGGACAACAGGTATCAGGACCCGATTTCAAACTCAGGTCCTCTAACTTTAATGCCTGTTCTCTTTGAATTTACCATAATGTGTGTGCCTTGGTCTGGATGTGATAGCCAAGAAACACACAACTGAGGAAATAGGTGACTTGTTTTCTCCAACATCAGATCGACCTTGTTAATTTATCAGAGACCTGAGCTTCCATGATGACCCTTCCCTTAGCCTGGGCAGATATAGCTTAGAGGCCCTCCCTTGCAAGGGGAACAAAGGATTCCTGGATGCCTGATTGATCTGACAAAAATCTCTCACTGAGGTAATAAAAGCACTCATGTGAGCTGAGAATTTGAGACTCCACAAGACCATCAGGCGCCCATGGGCTACGTTAAGCTGTTCTCTATGCCCCCCATGCAAAAATAAAATTTCACAGATTTATGTTCTGCTACTTCAGAATTATAGCAGCTCGATTTCTGCATTACCCAGAAGTCCTGATTTACAATCCATTTACAAAATCTGTACATAGTTCCCAACCTGTGGAGTGGAACTGTCTAAAAGAATATCTCCTACTGTCAGCCTCTGTGAACCTGTGCATTACCCTTCCACACCCCCCAGCTGCACTGGCTGCCTTCCGTACTGCTAGTCTGTGGACATTTAATAGTATTCTAGGGTTTTGGACAGAAAAGCTCCTTATTCCTCCCCAGAGGCCTGGATAGCAACTTGAACTGTTGGTAATACATTCCTGTCCGCCAAACCTACCACATTCTATTCAGGATTTATTCTAGGAAGTGGTGCAGTGCTGGGCTCAACTCAATCGGGCAAAATGGCATCTTGGTTATATCCTGGAAAAGACTGGTAAAAACCAAGATTCAGAGAGTGTCCAAGTACTTTCCTATGTTCTCCAAGGAATTTCTTATAAAACCTTGTTTGAAAGTACTTTTTAGATTCAAGGACTTCTTCTATCTCCTCTCTTACTCTTCATTACAGAACCCAAGGCCCTGTAAGGAAATGATTATCATTCATAATTGACTAGATTTAGTCCAACCCAGGTGTCTTTTGATTTCTAATAGGTCTTACTTCAGACCTGCATAGTGATCCCTCTGCCATCAATCTCCGTCTCAACTCTAAGGTATGATGACCATCACTAGCTCTCCTGACTTAGGCATGAACGAAACAGTTTTCCCTTAATTCAGCTGAAGCATTGTAGGATTAAAGAAACTTTACTAGGAAATTTAGGGGGAAAGGTAACAGTAATAAGATACAAAAAATTAAGATGTTTAAGTTGACATCTATGGACGTATATTCTTCCATTCAACTCTTCATGAATGTTTC
The DNA here is from genome assembly GCA_028627135.1 of Pseudochirops cupreus. Lineage (NCBI taxonomy): Eukaryota > Metazoa > Chordata > Mammalia > Diprotodontia > Pseudocheiridae > Pseudochirops > Pseudochirops cupreus. Next base: position 190,007,763 of record CM053582.1, on the reverse strand, counting down.
TTGACCACAGTGACAGGCTGAGTCCGAATCCAAAGGGGAGTGGCCAGTGGCCAGAAAGCCACTAGATAGAAGTAGGAGTAGGGAAGGCAATAAAGCTGAAGAGTAAGCAAAAAAACATTGGAACAGACAGAGATCAGGGAAGATTTCCTCTTCTAGTGGCGAATTAATGGAATAGGATTGTTACATTTCTCTTCTGAACAGCAATAGGTCCAAAATGACCAGGAATCAGTGTTGGTTGTAGAGTCTATGCAGTATTCAGAACAGTCCAATTCAATATGGGTAAACTCCCAATCTAGAAAAGAAGTTACCAACCTTGAACAGGCTGCCTCAACCTGAAATACCAGCTGATGGGTGGAATTCAAAATCAGCACCTATCTCCTCATGCTTTAGACATGGAGATCTTAAGTAGGAATGTTGCCCAAGCATATGCCCAAGAAGATGCCCTTTAGGTTCTAGTCTTTACTATCTGAGTTAGGAAGAGTGGGAACCCAAGCTTCCCATCAGTGTGGCCTAGGAGAGAACAATAGATCTGAAATCAGGACGCCTAAATTCAATTACTTTCTTTTTTCACATGCTAGTCAAAAGACTACAGAAAAGTAATTTTCTCTCTGAGTCTTGGACTCCTCACCTATAAAATGGGGCTGATAATACTAGCACTAGCTACCTTACAGCTTTGCTATAAGTTATTATTACTGTCTCCTATCTCCAGAGGAACCAAAGGATCCCTAAAAACTCATTAAGGTAGAGCAACCCCCACCCAATGACTGAGCAGGTCAGATTAGGGGAAGAAAGAGCAGGTCCTTACCCTTATTAACGGGCCGGTAGTGTACACGTGATCTACATTTGTGTTTTTTCAAAGAACAGGTACCTTGACCTTCCAAACAGACACCATCCTTAAATTTTTTGCAGACATTGCACACGAGCCCTTTCTTTGCAGGGCGTATCCCTGCCTCCCCATCTTGGAGGCAACACAAAGCATATTACACTGTATTCTTCTGCTCCATCTCTCCTCTCATCCAACCTCCCCCTCCCTCCAATTGTTGATGGACTCAGTCCCCTATAGGGATCTGAATCTTGTCAGAGAAGGGGAAGGAAGATGAGAGATCCCTAGGGGAAGGAGAGGGGCTGAGGTTTATCACTCCCAAATCTTATAACCCAGACCTGAACTTGAGGAAAAATGAGAGACAAGATCTCTAATATTCCATCCCAGCACTCACCCCCCAAGAGACAGAGCAGAAAGAATCCCAGCAACAACAGCTTGTCCATCATGTTCATTGTTGAGACAGAGTAGTTCATGATCATAGAAACCATGAGGCCCTCGGTGATGTTATTGTTATAATGACTGCCACAGTTATTGTGATGAACTTTCCTCTCAAGGGCTCCTCTTTTATAACATTCTAAGCAATGAGTTGTAATGTACTTGAGGAATGGGAGGAGAATGGGAGGGGCTGGGGAGACTCTCAGTCTTCCCCAAACAACTGTTCTCTGAACTCTTCTCCCATGTGCCCTCCTAAATGGTCTTCCCAAGAGTCCCTCACTTTTGGAGATTTGGTATCTCAGCTGCCTGCCTTCAAGAGCATTTAATTCTCCTGGACAATACACTGATGAAAATGAACAAATATTCAATATTTGGCAAGTATTAGTGAGTATGCTTGTATGTCCAGGATTTTGATAAATTCTATGAAGGACAAAAAACCCAAATATGACAAAGTCTCTGAACTCAATGAGTTTATAGTCTGGTTGAAGAATAGGAGCAGAGAAAATAATAAATATTTCAGGGATATAATGAACTGTACAATTCTAGAATGTCACACCTGGTCCAATCTACTGATGCAGTTGTCACTGGCCCCTTGCTGTTCCTCACACAAGACATGCCATCACCTGAAACTACATTTTGACTGGCTGTCTCCCATACTGGCAATGTTCTCTCACCTCATCTCTGCCTCCTGGCTTCCCTGACTTCTTTCAAGTCCCAGTTAAAATCATAGCTTCCACAGGAAGTCTGTCTCAACCCCCCTTAATTTGAGTGCCTTTCCACTGTTGATTATCCCCTGTTTATCTAATTTATGTCTTGTTTACATGTGGTCTTCCCCATTAGTGTCTGCAGTTCTTGAGAGCAGACTGTCTTCTGCCCCTACTTTTTTTGTATCTCCAGTGCTTAGCACAGCTTCTGGCACATGGTAGGTACTTAATAGTTTTTTGACTAACTGAAAAATGATAAATAATAGCAGAGAGATGTTATTCAAAGTCACACTTGGCAGAGCTGAGGCTAGAAAGCGAATGGTATGAATATCAGTGTTATTTCCATCACCTTGATGCCTCCAAGTGAGAAATCACGGTGGAAACAAGCAGTCCAAGAAGACTGCATGAGGTAGTTGGCACTTGAGCCTGAGCTTGAAGGATTATGAGGATATGCACAGGTAGAGTGGAGGGTGAGAGCCTTTCAGTTAAGAGGAATGACCTTACCCTTTGAGCTTTATGGTAGCTGAGATCCGTGGTTGCTGGGCCATTGGAGTAAATTGGAGTCTTCATGATCTTCTCTCCACTGACTATCAGGGATATGTTTGTGTCAGGAAAAAGAGGACTGCCTAAGCACATGAGAGCTTGGAGTCAGTCCTCCAGGAGTCATTTGTTGACTCTCATTGCAGAGTTATTGTGATTCAGGTAAAAGAATCCATGTCTCTCTCATGGCTTAATGTGTTGGTGGAGGAAAGGGTAACACTGACTTCTATAGAAAGTTAGGGAAACAAAAGAAGAGATGAAATAGAGCATCAGTTCTCAACTTGTGGGTCTCAACCCCTTTGGGGATCGAATGACCCTTTCACAGGGGTTACCTAAGACCATCAAAAAACACATATTTCCGATGGTCTTAGGAACCAAGACACCGTTCCTCTATCCGTCTTCAGGTGGATCTGCCCACATGCAGATACGCCCAGATACGCCCACATACACCAAGTAGTAAAGGGTCACAGCATTGGGAAGGTTGAAAACCACTGAAATAGAGGAATGTTACCCAGGGCAATTCTTTCGTGCTTCTTGGGATTTTTCATGGATGATCAGGCCCAAATCTAACCAATTCTAATTAAATTTTATTTTATTTTAAATTCTGAACTCTTTCCCTCCCATATCCTCTTACCCCACCCATTAAGAAGGCAAGAAAAATAAAACCTGCTGATAATAAATACATAGTTAAACAAAAAAAATTCCCACCTTAGCTATGTTTTTAAAAAGTAAAAAAGGAAGGAAGGAAGGAAGGAAGGAAGGAAAAGAAAGGAAGAAAGGAAGAGAGAAACAAGAAAATATGTTTCAATCCACTGAGTACATTACCTTCCTATCTGAAGGTGGACAGCATGTTTCATCATGAGTTCTCTGGAATTGTGGTTGGTCATCATGCTAATTAGAGTTACTAAATCTTTCAAAGTTGTTTGTCTTTACAATATTGTTGTTATTATAGAAATTGTTCTTCTGATTTTGCTCACTTCCTTTTACATTATTTCATATAAGTTTTTCCAGGTTTTTCCTGAAACCGTTCCTCTCATTGTTTCCTATGGCACAATAATATTCCATCACTTTCATTTACCATAATTTGTTCAGCCATTCCTCAATTGATAGGCACCCCTTTAGTTTCCAATTCTCTGCCACCAAGAAAAGATCTGTATATACAGGTACTTTTCCTCTTTATTCATTTTGGGATACAGACCTAGTCGTGGTATCACTGGGTCAAAAGGTATGAAAAATTCAACAGCTCTTGGTGCACAATTTCAGATTGCTTTCCAGAATGGCTGGAGAACTTCACAGTTCCATCAATAGTATATTAAAGTAACAGGTTTCACCCATTCTAAACCTCTAAGAAATTACTTAACATCTGAGCCATCACTTATCTGATGAAAACTGACCAGCTGGTTCTGAACTTCATGTCCTATGCCTTCTGCCTGATACTATCTCTTCCTAAAAAAGGACTTTCCCTTCCATCTACTAAAATGTTGCGTGTTAACTCCTTCTAGCAATCACAAATGGCTCTCTGGGGGTTAGATGTAAAAGGAAGAAAAGAAATTGTGAGCAGGATTGGGAGAGTTTGAACAAAGAGCAGTTTATACCTTACAATTGAGTAAGTGACTCAATAGTGTTTGTAGGATTCAGGCCTGGAAGGACACCTAGAGAGCGTCTAAAGAGAGTTGTTTTTAATTTCTCTCCACAAGAGGCAGTTAGTCAATCAAGATTTATTAAGCACTGAATATGTATCAAGCACAGTGCTAAGTAATGGAGATAAAAAGAAAGGGAAAGGACAGCCCTTGCCCTTGAATACCTCACAATCTAATAGGAGAGACAATATGCAAACACATAAGTATAAACAAGCTATTTGCAGGATAAATAGGAAATAATCACCATATTGAGGTCACTAGAATTAAAGGGGGTTGGGGAAGGCTTCTAGTAGAAAGTAGGATTTTAGTTGGGACTTAAAATAAGCCAGGGAAGCTAGGATATACAGATGAGAAAGGAAAGCATTCCAAGCATGGGGGACCTAGGGAAAATTCCCAGAGCCAAGAGATGGAGTGTCTTGTTTGGGAGGCCAGTGCCACTGGATCAAAGAGTATATTGTGGCAGGAGGTTGTGTGTGAAAGACATTAGATATTAGAAGATATTAGATAAAGATATTAGAAGACTGGAAAGATGAGGGGCACTAGGTTATGAAAAAATTTGAACAACAAATAGAAGATTTTGTATTTGATTCAGAAGGTGAAAAGTAGCTACTAGAGTTTATTGAGGTGAGGAAATAATGTATTTGGATTTGAGCTTTAGGAAAATTATTTTGGTGATTGAAAGGAAGATGATCTGGAATAGTAAGAGATTTGTAGCAGGTAGACCAATCAGAAGGCTCTTCTAATAGTCCAGGTGTGAATTGATAAGGGCTTGTACCAGGGTGGTGGAAGTATTAGAGTAGAGGAAGGTGGCATATTTGAGAGATGTTACAAAAATGAAACTGATAGGCCACAGTAACTGATTAGATATGGGGGATGAGACAGAGTGAGAACTCAAGTCTACACAAATTGCTAGCCTGGGAGACAAGAATGATGGCAGTGCCCTCAACAACAATAGGGGAATTTGGAAGAGGGGGAGGGTTTGGGCAGAAACAATCAGTTTAGTTTGGACATGTTGAGATAATAATGTTTACTGGCTATTTGAGAGAGCTAATAGGCAGTTGGAAATATGTCACTGGAAGTCACCAGTGAGGTTAGGACTGAATAAGTAGATTGAGAATCTTAAACTAAGAGATAATTATTAAATCCATGGGAACTGATGAGATCACCAAGTGATATACTATAAAGGAAAAAGAGAAGAGAAGAGGCACCAAGTCCAAACCCTGAGGCACATGCCCATTTTGTGGTGTACCCCAGATAAAGATCCAGTAAAGGAAATTGAGAAGGCAGAAAACAAATTTAACCCATTGTTCCTATGGCTAATGAATAAACTCCACATAAAATAAGCAGATGAGCACTTGCTAGTTGGTACAGTCTGTTGTAAGCTATGTTCTGTAATGAAGAACTGTGATCCACTAACCCTCATGAAGCCTACTGAATCTTCTGAGGATGCACACCTCAACAATTCACAAAGTCTTGAAGGATCTTATGTGGTCCAGTGGAATATTGAAAACTGCAAAGGATTTGTAGATGACATATTGGATTGAAAAATAAAGGCCTTTTAAATCATCTCTAACAAAAAAGTCATCCAAGTTCTACTTAGCTGTCTGTCCTTAGCCTTCATCCTCATCTCCCTTGGCTTTCACGCCATTAGGACTGTGGACTCTGTCTCAGGAGAAACCAACTTCTGATGGGTAAGTTTTCATCTTATCTTGCCTAGAACCAGACCTTAATGCCACTTTCTGACTCTTTTTTCATATTAAATATTATGATTTTATTTTTCCAATTACTTGCAAAAATAATTTTTGACGTTCATTTTCTAAAATTTTGAATTTCAAATTCTCTCCCCCTCCTTTCCCTTCTCCTTCTCTAAGACAGCAAGCAATTTGATTTAGGTTATACATGTGCAGTCATGAAAAACAGATTTCCTATTAGTCATGTCGTGAAAGAAAATTAAGACTCCCCCTCGCCCTCCAAAAAAAAGGTAGGAAAAAAGGTAAAAAAAAAAAATAGCATGTTTTTATCTGAATTTAGTCTCCATCAGTTCTTTCTTTGGGGGCAGATAGCATTTTTCATCATAAATCCTTCAGAATTGTCTTAAATCTTTGTATTGCTAGGAATAGCTAAGTCAATTACAGTTGATCACCATCCATTATTACTCTTACTGTGTACAATGTTCTCCTAGTTCTGCTCACTCCATTTTGCATGAGATAACGTAAGCCTTTCTTGTGTTTTCTGAAATTTCTTATAGCACAATATTATTCCATCACAATCATATACCACTACTTGTTCAGTCATTCCCTAATTAATGGGCATCCCCTCAATTTCCAGTTCTTTGCCACCACAAAAAAACAGCTCCTATAAATATTTTTGTATAGATAAGTCCTTGTTCTTTTTTTTTAATTAAGATTTGTTTGTTTTTAGTTTACATCATTCATTTCCACAAGATTTTGAGTTACAAATTTTCTCCCCATCTTTCTCCTACCCACCACCCCAAAACAGTGATCCCATGTATACCCCCTCCCCCAATCTGTTCTCTCCTATATCCTCACCCATCACCCCTCTAACTTTCTGGTAGGGCAAAATGGATCTCCCTACCCTGTATATCTTATTTCCCAGTTGCATGTAAATAATAATAACAATTATATATATATTAAACATTTAATTTTAAAACTTTAACTTTCAGATTCTTTCCCTTCCTCCCTCGTCACCCGCCCTCACTGGGAAGATAAGAGATTCAATATAGGTCGTATATGTGTAGTTATACAAAACATTTCTATAGTGGATATTATTGTGAAAGACTAACTATATTTCCCTCCATCCTATCCCCCCCCACTTGTTCCATTCTCTACTTTGTTCCTGTCCCTTTACAAAAGTGTGTGCTTCTAACTACCCTCCCCCCAACATGTCCTACCCTCCATTACCACCCCCCCATACCCTTCCCCTA
>CM053582.1:189923776-190000177 GCA_028627135.1 Pseudochirops cupreus | reverse complement strand
CCCCATAAAAGGAATCTACAGTTGGATTGCTGTGCTTGCTTTGCTTCCTTTGCTTGCTCATGTTGCCAGTCAATTACTTGACTTTTGAGCTCTTTGCCACAGTAGAACTCTGCTTCCATAGGGGAGAGCTTTGTCCCAAATTTCTGGGGTTTTCACAGCTGCCAGAGCTATTAGGAGGGCACCGTCTGTACAGCCCCCACCAGCTTTGGCTCAGGTCACACACCTCAGGACCACCATCCAAGATTGTGATCCAGATCTAGGCAGGTTAAGGCAAGAGCTCTTAGTCTCTGAATAGTCGGGTGGCCCCCTTGCAATCTGCAGGCTGGGAGCTCTGAAGCAGCCACATGGAGGCAGCTGCAGGGGCCACTTCCACCACTTCTGGCTCTGGGGGCAGAGGGCCAGACCCACTCCTCTGTGCCCTCCAAATCCAGCCAAGTTCTACTGACCTTTTACTTTGTCTTTGGCATTTATGCGTTGATAATTCTGGAAACTGCCACAGTTGCTGGTGATCCACTCTCCTGAAGTCCTCTCCAGCCATGGCTGATCTGGGCCACCCTGGGGCTAAAACTATGGGTTCATGCAGGACTGGTCTTGGCTCCCAACATGCTGCAATGAATCCTTCCTGTCCCCCTGCTGGGCTGCCTTCAGCAGGAGCTTTGTTTCTCTGTCACTTTGTGGATTCTGAAGCTCTAAAATTTGTTTAGAGTCATATTTTGTAGGTATTTGAGGTGGTTATGGGGGGAGCCATGGAGTTTTACTGCTTCTATGATGCCATCTTGACTCTGCCCCCTCTTTTTTTTCAATCTCTTTAAGATGTAGACATAGTAGTGCTATTGATGGGTCAAAGTGTATGCATTATAGCCCTTTGGGCATAGTGCCAAATTGCTTTCCTGAGTGGTTAGTTCACAACTCCACCAACCTGCATTAGTGTCCCAATTTTCCCACAACCCCTTCAACATTTGTCAGTTGCCTTTTATGTCATGTTAGCCAATCTGATAGGAGTGTGTTGGTTTCATATGAGTATAGATAGCTTTGATTTCTTTGTCTGAAAATTACCTGTTCACATCCTTTGACCATTTATCAATTAGGGAATGACTTGTATTCTTATAAATTTGACCCAGTTCTCTAGATATTTGAGAAACGAGACCTATATAAGAGAAACTTAAATTTGTTCCTGGTTTTCTTCTTTCCTTCTGATCTTGGCTGCATTGGTTTTATTTGTGCATATATAAAAGCCCATGGGCCTTGCAGTAAAAGATCCCAACTTTCTTGTGGTCCTCCTTCATCCTAGGGCATAGCCTGAGAGGTTACAGAGTTCAAGATTAGAGATTAGGTAAGACATAGCAGAGGGATATGACATCGATTCCTGGGGTTCATTGCAGAGATTTTGATCCTGGAAGCATTTGCTATTTGAAAAAAATGCTATTCTTCCAAGTACTGCCTACCCTGAAGTTCTGCTGGCATCCCAGTATAATAACTGTTCTGATGGCTAATGACAAGAAGGGAGAAAGAGAAAGTGATAACCTTTCTGTCCTAGAATCCCAGTCTGAGGGAATGGAACAATCTCCCACTCTCCTATAAGAACTTACCAAAGGTCCATAAATTAAAAGGCCTTGGAAAAAGAGTTCTGTTCTCTTAGCAATCTCTTGGATTCTTTAGAGGCCATACTCCTACTCCCTTTGGTCTGTTCTAAAAGGAACTCCTCTTCCCCAGCCTTAGCTACTATACCCTTCAAACCCACAGCCTTGAAGTAGGCAAATGTTATTAGCCATTTGTGACATCTAGTATCCATCCCATTCCAAGCCCTCAACCCAACCCAGGCCCTAGCCCCTATATATATTACCATAGCCAACATGCTTTACTTTCTTTGAACTCATACAGGACTCATTATCTTTCAGGGCATAGTCCTCTCTCTGCAGAGACATTAGTTGTACTGATGGTAAGCACATAATCTGCATCCAAAGGCAAAGAGAGTGACAGAGAATAAGGACTAAGCCTGGTCCTCTAAGTCATCCCTTCATACTTACTCTAAGGCTATGCTAGGTATAGTACTATAACATATTTTGTAAAGGGGTTCAAGGGAGATGGGGGTGATGAAGTCCAAAAGAGTGAGGCTTATGGGGCAAAGGGACAGGTGTTCTTTCTTCTGGCACAGATTATAACCCCTTTACTCCTTCAGTTTTACAACCTAGGTCATCTTACCATCTGCCTACCCTCACTGCTCTTCTCCCCTGGTCCAGTACCCTCCACATTGGAACTGAAACCTAGACCTCTACACCTAGATCTTCCAGCATTGAAACCTCCATCCCTGGAGAAGTTAATGGACTCATCTTTGGGGATTTCACCCTAAAGCCCAAAACAATCAGTGTGTGTGTGTGTGTGTGTGTGTGTGCGCACGTGCGCGTGTGTGTACCACTAACTCACTATATCTACTGACTGGTCCTACACACTAGATCATGCTTCTGTTTCACATCCCATCCAGCCATTTACCCAGCCCATTTCATGACCTTCCTGTCTCCCAAATCAAAACACCTATCCCTGTTCACCACTTCCCTAAATGTGTGGTCTTCTCCTATTAGAATGTAAGTTACTTGATGGCAGAGAATATCTCATTTTAAAATATTTGTATCATGACATGTAGGGACTTAACAAATTTCATTCATTTGTTCATTCATTCATTCATTCAATGGAGATGGTCTTTGAGAATTTCTGTAACTGAAAAATTACCTTAGCCTTTTGCCAATTTGGGAATTAAGCTCTCTGAGCTTAGCTGGGCTGTGTTCTTGGACATGTATTTCCACCTTGGGCCCACAATCAAAACCTTGACAGTTTAATGGTACCTACCAGAGCTTCATTCCATTGGTAAAGCCTTTGATTACATATAGTTCCCTTCATCCCATGGTGAACCTCAGAGGAAACATTGACAAATTGTTTACTATAGCAAGTATTAGCACTTCATGCTGGCATCGAAGGCCCTCTCTACCTATCTTAACTTACTTCTTCCCAATATTTTAGAAGCAATGCACCAGATGGTTTGGAAAGGGAAAAGACTGAAGGTAGGAGACTAGTTAGTAACCATCCTAAAAATCCAGGTTGCTAATAACCTGTTATTAACAGGAGAAGGGGGAGTCATCCCTAGAAACAAAGATTTAAAACTAAAGAAGAAAACAAACATTTTGGCAAAGCTAATAAGCATATCAACTGAGTGTGCAATGTTCTATACTCGTAGAACATATGTTCTTCCAGGGGTGGGGAACCCACATGTGGCCTTCTAGGTCCTTTGGATCAGCTTTTTGACTGAGTCCAAGTTTTACAGAACAAATATTTTTCTTAAGGGGATTTGTTTTGTGCAATATGGATTCAGGGAAAGGGCTGTACTTGAGGACCTAGAGGGCCACATGTGGCCTCAAGGTTGCAGGTTCCCCATCCCTGTTCTATACTCATAGAACTCTGTACTCTACCTCTGCAAAAAAAGGGAAAGAGGTACCTTTTTTCATTTCTTAATTTCTATGCCAAGCAGGGAGACATGGCAACCAAGAGAAACACAAGGGCAAAGTATTATGAACAATGGTGTTGGAAAAATGTAAGTGGTATTACCTCATAGAACAGCAAGAAGCGATTGGAAAAGTAAACTTGCATAAACCTGTGAGACCCAAATAGGCTGGTGATCCCAAGAGTCTTTAAAATTGAAATGGGGAGAAGGAGCATAACCTCAAGAAATTCAGAATAATCTGTCCCCATTTTTATGACAAACTATTTTCATCATCAATGACAGTAGAACCACTATTTTGGGACTCTTAATATTCCAGTAACCATTAAATCAGGAAGCAAAAATTATATGAAAAAGACCAAGACAGGAAGAGCAAGTGGTTGAGACAAAGTATTTATGAAGGAAAGCAATGGTGTGCTGGAGCTAGTTCAAACCAGCTTGTGAGAGCCAATTGCTAAATTTTCAGATTGAGGGGGCTGCTAGGTGGCACAGTGAATAGAGCACTGGCCCTGGAGTCAGGAGGACCTGAGTTCAAATGTGACCTCAGACATTTAACACTTACTAGCCATGTGACCTTGGGCAAGTCATTTAACCTCAATTGCCCTGCCTTCCCTGCTCCAAAAAGGAAAAAAAAAAAGGTCATAGCTACAAAAAAAAAATTTTCAGATTGAGCGTTTTGGAATGAACTCAGAAATTAGCAAACAAACACTATAAATTAGGGCATGAGTTATTGTTTTGTTCACTGTCTAGACTTAAAAAGTGATAGAAAAGATATTTATCAGGCAAATTAAAAACTTATTCTCCTTTTTTTTTCTTTTAGACTCAAACACCAGAACATACATACAGAACAGAAAAAAAATCATAACTTAAATATTGAAACTTAACTACAAAGTAAGAAAGAAAAAAGAAGCATGTCACGTGTATAGCAGAATTTAAGAGAGGATTAAAATGTGTAGTGATAAATTTTCATTTCAAGAAAGCCTGTGTGATAAATACTACATGGCATGTTGAGAGCTGTCCATCTTTGCTTTGCTTCCTTGTAAGTTTTCTTTTGTTCTCTGCTGTGGACTTTTTACTCTGTTCTTTTTCACCCCTCCCTCCCCCCAAGAAGGCTACAATTAAATATGGATATATTTATATGCCGATTAAATTTAAAAGTGTGTCATTTGTATATTCTTTTTTTTCTTCAGAGAGCTGGTTGTTAAATGTTTATCAGACCACTCCTGGAGGAAACATGCTATTTTTATTTTATTTCTTTTTTTTTTTTGGAGGGGGGAGGGCAGGGCAATTGGGGTTAAGTGACTTGCCCAAGGTCACACGCTAGTGAGTATTAAGTGTTTGAGGTCGGATTTGAACTCAGGTCCTCCTGATTCCAGGGCCAGTGCTCTATTCACTGTGCCACCTAGCCGCCCCTGAAACATGCTATTTTTAGAGCAATGATTCTCATGATACCTGTAAGACATTTCTACCAAACAAAAGCAACTGAGAACTAATAACCTATATCCCAACTTTCTTGACTCTGTATAATCTTTATGAGCATGATTCACACATAGAGTGAAGGTAACCTTGATGAAAACACAAGAGGAGAACGAGCAGGCTTTCCCAAATGCTATTCTGCATCACATTATATTTGCGCTGTTATTAATAAAATGTGTTGAGAAGACATCCTCTCACTGTATTTATTGCTTGCTGATTTTTAAAGTATTTAACCTGAGGGCTTTTCCCCAACAAGGCACCTCCTATATGTAGGTTAGGATGATGCAATGTTCTTCAGGAAGTGCAATAGCCTTTAATTATCAGGGTCAGGTAAGATATAAAATGTTCTATGCAGAGTCTAAATTGAAGTGAGATCCTAGGAGATGGTGAGATCCTACAGATGCTGCCATTCTGCCGCTGCCATGGTGCTGGTCACACCAAGCATCAGGAACCACAGATGCTCTAAACAAGGCATGCCTCTCTTATAAGAGCTGAGACTAATAATCCAACCAAGGGAAAAATATACCATACATCTCTCCATCACCCTTTCAGGTAACTGCAAATTTTTATTCTTTGGTAATGTGACATTTTATTATTTACTGCCATGAAATATCACCAGAAGAATACTGGTGTTAAAAAAATAGACTTTGGTTTCTGTGGGCAGTTTGAGACAATTGAAAATGCTGCCAATATGTAGAGCAGTATATAAAGAAAACCTATTACCCAGACTATGATATGGAGTCAAGATGATCAATCCTTAGAGCTAGTCCATTAGTGCATTTATCTTGGGCAAACACTGAAGAAGGACAATTACAGAACTGGACGGGAGAAAGACAGCAGTCTGGTTTGCTTTTTTGGAAACCATACAAGTATTTTTGGTGGTTCCAAGCTGTTCCCTGAAACAAAAGATTATCTTTTTAATATAAGAATTCTATTCATGATATTTCATGGTAGCAAATAATGGAATGCCACAATACCAAAGAATAAAAAGTGATGGAGGGCAGCCAGGTGGTGCAGTGAATAGAGCACTAGCCCTGGAGTCAAGAGGACCTGAGCTCAGATCCATCCTCAGACACTTAACACTTACCAGCTGTGTGACCTTGGGCAAGTCACTTAGCCCCAATTGCCCTGTCTTCCCCCCTCCAAAAAGACTTCCCCCCAAATTTTTTTTATTAAAAAAAAGTGATGGAGAAAACATTTTTCAGGCAGATTAAACTAAACATTACTAAAATGTAATAAAAAAGTATATGGGGGTATGCTGGATACGATCATGAAGGCATGTATATACAAAAAGTGGCATAATAGATGTCATACAGAAAAGTAGGTGGGCCTGTCTAATACTGAGAGTAAGTAACTAGTGGACAATCCAGGGTTGTTTTGGAGGGGCTGGTATTTGTCAAATATTAAACTAATTAGAGAAAAGCTTCCAGTGTGTGAGGTGGGGCCTCAGTGGAAGATTCAGGGAAGGACAAGGATGAAGATTTATAACGAACAAGAAATCATGGATGGGTGGTAATCTGTACTAACCTATACTACAAAGGAGAGAAGACCCACATTAGTGAAATAATAGATTCGCTGTAATAATAAAATATGAAGGAATAGTTCAGGAAGAGAGGGATGATATAATAGATAATCAGTCTCTGACATGTGGCATATCCATGTGTAACTGTGGACAAGTCATTTAACCTCTTAGTATCTCTAGGCAGTTTTCTAAGTCTATAAGTTTAGAGAAAAGTTGTCCATTTGTATTGGTGAACGTAATTTTGACACTGGGAATTCCCTACACCAATGAAACCATAGGTCAAGACCAAGAGAAAAAGGGGAACTTCAACAGCTGAATGGAGTTGGGGAAGACATTCTAGGATGACCAAAGGCAGCTAGGTGGCACAATGGTTAGAGTGCCAGGCCTAGGGCCAAGAAGACTCATCTTCCTGAGTTCCAATTCGGCCTCAAACATTTACTAGCTGTGGACAAGTCACTTAACCCTGTTTGCATGAGTTTCTTCATCTGCAAAATGAGCTGGAGAAGGAAATAGCAAACCGCTTCAGTATCTTTGCCAAGAAAACCCCAAATGGGGTCACAAAGAGTTGGACATGACCGAAAAATGACTGAACAACAACAACAAAAGGCGTAGAATTTGGATAGTGAGGAGTATCGGAAGGGAGATGAGTGCTTTGGTTTTTCAGAAGCCCAGAGCACACAGTGGAAGAGGTATTATACAAGACTAGAAGAACAGGTTGGACTCGTATTGTAGATGGATTTAAATTCCCTGAAAAGAAAAGGAAATTTTATCTTCCCTGCTGAAAGAAAGAGTAGTGTTTGACCTGAGCCAAAATATAGTTTGAAAGCTGTTTTCTACTGAACCCCACGCCTTGGTGACAACATCCCTGTCCTATCATGTCCCTTAGATCCATGAGTTACTGGGGAGGGTTAGGATTCTTTGTTCCAATGTCTATATCCTAGTGGAAAGGATTTGCTCTATATCACTGTGAAGGTGAGGCTTGAACCTCTAAACCAGTGGTTCTCAACCTTCCTAATGCCACGACCCTTTATACGGTTCCTCATGTGGTGGTGACCCCCAACCATAAAATTATTTTCGTTGCTACTTCATAACTGTAATTTTGCTACTGTTATGAATTGTAATGTAAATATCTGATATGCAGGATGTATTTTCATTATTACAAATTGAACATAATCCACAGGTTGAGAACAGCTGCCCTAACTAATACAACTCCCCTCATCAACTCATTTTCTTTAAATCCTGGACTTGAGATTTCATCATTGTGGGGAATTCCACATGTAGAAACTTCCTCCATCAATGTAATAGGGAAGGAAACTGAGTCTCTTTCATCATTTTCCTCACTTTCCTTTGTTGCCAGTATATAATCTTTAAATAGGGTGGGCATCCTCCTTCCTTCATTCCTTTCTACAAGGTGCAGGTGCATGTGGTTCAAGATAGATCTCCCCCGAACCTCTCCTTTCCCTGAAAATCTAGGAGAGCCAGGCATGTTTAGAAGGTGGCTAGAAATGGTTACCTCCAAATAGGAGCACTTAATCTGCTTTCTTTGGCTTACACTTTCTAAAAGAGACTAAATGAACAAAGTTTGTTTTATCTGAATCTGTGAATGTGGGTACCCATGGACTGAAAGAGGGACCCCCAGGCAGATGAGGCATGCTTTACACATGTGCTTTTCAACAGATGATAGAGTTGTCATTTTAATTTTTTGAGTCACTTTCCATTTTGTTCAGTAGATATATCCTATGATATTCCATTTTGTCCTGGACCCCGCCAGTAGGTTACAAACCAAACTTCTTAGAGGTATTACTAAACTCTTAGACTTTGCAATTGGAAGAACAGCTTAGGCATCTATGGACTGAGCGCCCTCTGGTGGTCAGTAGGGATACTGTAGTCATTTAAGAAGGAATAGTTATCCTTTCCACACCACAGGAGTTAGGGGCACAGTTACACACACACATACACACACACACACACACACACACACACACACACACACATACACACACACACACACACACACACGCACACGCACGCACACACACACACACGCCCCTCCACCTCTCTCCCTGCTATCTGGAAAATATGTGTAAAGATTTTTGGACCTACCAAAAGAAGAAGCCTGATTTTTCTCTATTTCTTTTGTGGGATGTTTACAGTACCTTATTGTATACAGTACCTTATTTAGTTAAGTATTTATACAGTACCTTATTTAGTTAAGTATTTATTCATAGGTTCTGTGTTGTCTGCTGGTCTCCACCAAACTCCTCCAAAATTCCCATTTAATTTGTTATGCCTACCCAGGATATACCAAAACCATGAAGAGGTATGTTATGATGTGGAAGGGATAGCTGTATTCAGAAAGAATGCACTATCTTTAGATTGATGGTTTGAGTAGAGTGTTACCTGGTGAACAACTCAGATATTATGCTCCCTCCTTAGTCTTCCTACAGGCTTAAGAAAAGTAGCCCTCAAGATACATTAGCACATTTGAACTGCTTGAGCTGTGGAATTATCATGCAAGGCATAAATCAGATAGCTGAGTTATGGGATAGCTGGTCAGGGACCACAGACTTTCAATATCAGACATAAACTGTCAAAAGAATTGACTTCATCTTACCTCTGACTGATTTTTGTGGGCCACTTGCCCCTTGGTTAGATGCAATAACTCATAGTCTCAGTAGCTACATCCTAAAAGAACAGAGGATTCCTAATCATCATAACTCCATAGGTTGGAGCAGATTGGCTCTGAAAAAATAAATCCCCACAGGGAGTAGCAGAAAGCATCTCAATGGCCAGAGATGCCCAGCAGAGATCCACAATGGAGAGCAGTATACCAGCATCAGCAGAAGACAGCAGTAGCTTGTAAACTTGGAGATGTGAGCTGCCTTGGCTACAAATGTATCCAGGTCGCTCACTTCCTCTGGATGTATTCCTTCTACACGTACGTCCTAGAGTCTAGACATTCTGGCATGTGCCCTTTCAGAAATGTTCCCTGTGCCCTTCATGCGTGTATTCTCTGCATGTGTGCTCTTCCCAAATAGTGGTGTAGCAGCCCATGGGAGAATGAATGCCGTGTTTGAGCAAGTACGTTTTGTTTTGAGCTGCGTCGCCTGATAAGTGGCTTTGAGCGCCTCTAACTCGGAGCAGCTTTGGGTGGATCCACTTGCGAAACCACATACCACGTTCTATTTGTCTGGATAACAATTTATTTACATTTGCATAAGGTTATTTTTTCCTTTTCATGCCCTTAAGCCGTAACAAATAAGGATTTCGTGCCCTTAATCCCTAACAAATAAGAATTTATTATCCCTGGCTAAGTGGAGAAAACATTTTTTTAAAAAACCTAATGCACATATATTTTTGTCTCCTCTATAAACTATTGCTGACTTATTGATCATTAATTCTTTTTCTTTTTTTGGTCTTTTTGGTGGGAGGAAGGCAGGGCAACTGAGATTAAGTGACTTGCCCAAGGCCACACAGCTAGTGTTAAGTGTCTGAGGCTGCATTTGAACTCAGCTCCTTCTGACTCCAGGGTGGTACTCTTTTCACTGCGCCACCTTACTGCCCCTTTGATCATTAATCCTAACTCTAGTTTTAAGCAGGTAAGACTGCTCTTAACCTCCTAAACCCATTCCCTCCTCAAACATTTTCATAGTGCAAGGAGAGAATAAACACCAGATCATTCAGAAAGGCTCCTATATAGAAATAGTATCAAGAAGGTGTGGGTGTCAATGTTCAGAATGACTTGGCATTTCCCCTCAGACAGGTGGTAGCACAGACATTAGCTGGGCTCTGGGTGGATGAGAATGAGTAAGATATCGTCCTGTCCCAAAAGCCACAGAGAGAAGGAGGAGGAATAAAGGAATCATCTGCCAAACTTGGGCAGATGCCAAAAAGGATCACAACTGATATGCTTCTCAAGGGGAGTATTCCCATATATCATATTCTCTCCTATTTTCTAATCCTTCTTAGGGGTCATTGGAAACATATTCTTCCTGAGGGGGGCCATTTGAGCTATAGAAATCAGAAATGTCCCCCCACTGGTCTCACAGCAAGTCAGTGATGTAGTTGAAGATGTAATCCTATGGGTCTAGCTCTATGTTCTAGTCCCAGGTGCCTGGTGCTTTCCTTTCCTTATAGGAGAATCTTCGGAGCCCCAAGCCTCTTATGGAGGGGTACAAAGAAAAGACTCTAAAATAAATATTTTGGGGGAAATTGAATATAAATATATCTCCCTGTGGAAAACTAATTGAATCAGTTCAAATCCTGCCTCCCCCATGAATAATAAAAATCCACATACAGAGAGTGTTTTAAGGTTCACAAAACACTTCCCTCAGCACAACCCTGAGAGCTATATAGCACAAGTGTCACCACCTCATTTCACAGAAGAAAGTCAAGGGTTTGAGGAGTTAAGTAATTTGCTCACGATCATACAGCTGATAAATGTAGGAAGCAGCAATGTCTAGGCATTTATTGCCAGTCACATATGCATCATAAAGGCAGAAAGATGAGAAAGAGGAATACACATGTATAGGCAGGCATATATGTATACATATATGCACATATGTGTATATGTGTTCAGTCTCTCATATTCAGCCTCTCTTTACAGAGCTTACTAAAAGAGCTAAAGCTTAGTCCTCTGCACCCTAAACTTCAAGAGATGGTGGAACCCAGTCCTCCTCTCATGAGGAAAAGGCAGCAGCTAAGCTGAGAAGTAGAACTGAAGCCAGAAGCTAAAATCAAAAGTTCCACAACTATGGGTCCTGGGAAAGAGAGCATGAGACCTGCCCAGAAGATCCTGAATGCCACATAAAACCATAGGTGAGCAGCCCAGGTTGGAATAGCACAATGTTATCACTGTAAGATTTCAAAAGTGTTGCAGTGTCAGAGATGTGAGTTGCTACTCCACATGTGGATTGTAATGCTTTCTGCATCAGTCCCCCTCCACTGGTGCATCAGATGTGTCCCCCGTGCATTTGCATCTACACAAGGGTTTCCTGGTCACATGAGCCCTTTACCATCCAAATATGTTCCCTGAATGTGTTCACTCTCCCTTACTGACAGTAGGTGAATTTATGGAAGAGTATACCCGAAGTTTGGTGGTGAGTTTTTAAAAAATGTTTTTTCACTGCTTTTCTTACTATGCTATTTCTTCAAATATTTGTTTTTTGAATTAGCACGGAGTAGAAAGAATGGCCTCAGAATCAGAGAGGAGTGTCTGCAAGTCTCATTCTGACCTAGATTAGCTGGAAAATGCTGGGCAAACCAATCTCTCAGTGCCCTAGACAGCTAAGTCTATATGCCATGGAGCAGGTGTCAATCTACACTTGATAGAATTTCAAGTCTTGTCCAAAAACTTTTTTTTCAAATAAACACTTCTTTGAATTAATTGTGTCCTTTGTCTGGATAGCATAAGTTAATAAAGCGGTGGGAGATGATGAGCTGTGGTCCTGATAAGTCAAAGGACTTAGAATAGACAATGAAGAAACAAATCGCTCTTTACAGGAGATATGATGGTGTCCTCAGAGAATTCTAAAGACTCAGGTCAAAACTAATGGAAATAATGAACAACTTTAGCAAAGTTGCAGGATACAAAATAAGTCCACATAAATCATCAGCATCTCTATATATTAGTAACATAAGCTAGCAGCAAGATATATGAAGATAGAAATTTAAAATAATTATAGAAAATATAAAATATTTGGTAGTCTACCTGACAAGACAAACCCAGGAATTATATGAACACAATTACAAAACACTTTAACACAAATAAAGTCAGACCTAAACAATTGGAAAAAATATCAATTGCTCAGAAAATATAATAAAAATTACAATTTTACCTAAATTAATCTATTTATTCAGTGCCATGCCTATCAAACTATCAAAATTATTTTATAGAGCTAGTAACAAATTTCATCTGGAAGAACAAAAGGTCAGGGATGTAAAGGGAATCAATAAAAACATGTTAAGGAAGGTGATATAGCTTTTTCAGATCTAAAACTTTATTATAAAGTGGCAATTATCAAAACAATCTGGTAGTGGCTAAGAAATAAAGTGGTAGGGAGTGGCTAGGCGGCACAGTGAATGAAGCACTAACCTGGAGTCAGGAGGACCTGAATTCAAATCCAGCCGCAGACACTTAACACTTAATAGCTGTGTGACCTTGGACAAGTCACTTAACTCCAATTGCCCTGCCCTCCAAAAAAAAGAAAGAAAGAAACAGAGTGGTAGATCAATGGAATAGATTAGTGACACATTAAATTACAGTAAATGATCATAGTAATCAGTACATAATAAACCCAAATATCCAAGCTTGTGGGACAAAAACTCATTACTTGACAAAAACTGCTGGGAAAACTTGAAAACAGTATGGCAGAAACTAGATATGAACCAACATTTCATACCATATACCAAAATAAGGTTAAATGGGTATGTGATTTACTCATAAAGTGTGATACGATAAGCAAATTAGGAGACCATGGAATAGTTTATTTGTCACATCTGTGGATAAGGGAAGAATTTAAGATGGAAAAAAAATATAGAGAGCATCACAAAATGTAAAATAGATAATTTTAATTGTATAAAGTTTAAAAGTTTTTGCACAAACAAAATCAATGCAACCAAAATTAAAAGGAAAGCAGGAAACTGGGAGGAGGGGTTGCAATAACTATCTCTGATAAAGGCTTCGTTTCTCAATTAATTATATAGAGAACTGAGTCAAATTGATAAAAACATAAGTTGCTCCCCAACTGATAAATGTTCAGTTTTTCAGGCAGTTTTCAGACAAAGAAATTCTATAGTCATGGAAAAAATGCCCTAAATCACTATTGATTAGAGAAATGTAAATTAAAACAACTCTGAGGTACTCCTCACACCTACCAGAGTGGCTAACATGACACAAAAAGGAAAATGATAAATGTTGGAAGGGATGTGGGAAAACTGTGACATGAATTGTTGATAGAGTTGTGAGCCGATCCAACCATTTTGGAAAGCAATTTGGAACTATGTCCAAAAGGCTATAGAACTCTGGCATATTCTCTGATCTAGCACTACTGCTGCTAGGTCTATTTGTACAAAAATATTATTGCAGCTCTTTTTGTGGTGACTAAGAATTGGACATTGAACGGATGCCCAGCAAATGGGGAATGGCCAAACAAGCTGCAGTATAGGATTGTGATGGAATATTATTGTACTATGAAAAATGACAAACTGCTTGATTTCAGAAAAACCTGAAAAGTCTTACATGAACTGATACAAAGTGAGAATCAGGAGAATGTTGTACAGAGTAACAGCACTATTTAATAGTGAAGAACTATGAATTAGCTATTCTCAGCAATGCAAGAATTCAAGACAATTCCAAAAGACTCATGATGAAGCATGCTATCCACCTTCAGAGAAGGAACTTATCTTATCTGAATACAGACTGAAGCATGCTATTTTTCTCTCCCTCTTTGTTTTTACCTTTCTTCTTTCCTTATTTGAGTCTTCTTATACAAAATGACAAATATGGAAACGTTTTACATGATTGCACATGCATAACCTGTATAGAATTGCTTACCATCTCAAGGAGGAAGCAGAGGAGAGAGAGGGAAAGGGATAGAATTTGGAACTTAAAACTTTTTTTAAAGGTCAAAAATATTTTAATATATAATAAGGAAAAATAAAATACGTTGAAAAAAAGAAAATTACCTTGAAGACAAGATAGGGTCAATTCAATCATACAGTACTGCCATGTGGACTTTGTTCTGCCCACACAGTCTTTTAAACACTGATGAATCATATCTTTCCAAGACTCATTGGACCATAGAGTAACAGCAGACTTCCATGCCATTTTGATTTATCTTCAAAAACTTCCCCAACGTGCCCAACTGTGCCTACACACTACTTGAAGTGCCAAGTTTGAAAATATAAGTTTGAAAAGACAGAAATTAACTATATGGGGCCTTAAGTGGCACCACTGTTTTAATAATTTTTTTTAACTCTGACAATGCCTCTTAGGGACGTATTTAAAACAAGTAGAAGTGTTCCACTGGATGTCCAGGTCCAATATTACCTTTCACAAACTAGTGACATTTTCCACCAACCCCTATCTTGTTCTCTTTGAATTCTTTTGCATACAGAACATTGTTTTAAACCTTACAAGACCCTCCTCTTTTGGATTCATTTTCATCTTTTCTTAGAAATATGCCCTGATGGAGAAAAAATACATCATTTAAGACAGTGGTTCTCGACCTTCCTAATGTTGTGATCCTTTAATACTTGTACGTGAGTGTATCTGCATGTGGGCAGACCTGCCTGGAGATGGGTAGAGGAGTGGTGTCTTAGTTCCTAAGACCTTCAGAAATATGTGTTTTCCCATGGTCTTAGGTGACTCCTGTGACCCCTGTGAAAGGGTAGTTCGACCCCCAAAAGGGTCGCAACCCACAGGTTGAGAACTGCTGATTTAAGAGAAGGGTATTCTTGTGCTAAAGATCTCATCAGAACATCAGCATGCAGATGTAGAATATTTTCAGAAAGTCCACAGACTCAACCTGTAGCAGATCTGGTGGATATAATTCTTCATCCAATAAATCTATCAACAAGCAATTATTATGTGCCAAGCACTGTGGTTGGTTCCAGATCTACAGAAATATCAAGGAAAATAGTCCTTGTACTTGAGGAGGTAACATTCAGTCTGGGGAAGCAATGTGTATATGTGTGGGTATAATATGTATGCTATAAACACATACACATGCACACACACACACCCATATATATATATATATATACACACACACACACACACATACATACATACACATATAATGAGGTCCATATATCATGAGGCTCTCCCCATACCTATATCAAGGGCTGTTGCTGTGTGACTCAAAGGGATGTAGAATAAATATCTCTTGCCTCCTCTCCCCATCACCCTTCTCCAATAAAGACTTTAATTCCAGCCAAGAAGAAAAGCAGGAAGTTGGGGCTAAAGTTCTCTCTCCTCAGAGAAAGGGTGTACCAGGTTAGAATTACATTTATCTATTGCATTAAATATTATTAACTTATTAAATATCATTAGTCTAAGGGACATAGTCATGTTCAGTCTAACTTCTGATGGCTGTGTCATCATTATTAAAGGGAAGAAGGATCCCAAGGTCTATATCCAAGGCATGGCTCCTTTCCCGCCAAATACTGTAGTGAATTGCAAAGAAACTCATATATCCAAATCACAGCAAAATAAATCAGAGGATGCGCACACAAAGGAGCGCGTGCCAAGCAGTATAGATTGAAGGAGCTCTCCCACTGGGAGCAAAGTAACTCAACTCAACCGAGAGAGAGTTCTAGACTTCAACAAAGGGGAAATTCCCCCAAATCTCTAAAGTAGTGAACTAGGAATAAGGACACGATGGAGACTACCGGCTCCTCTCATGTCTCCTCTCATGACTCTTTTCCTTTAGCAACTTGAATGGGGGTCGGTATCCACCATCTTCCCTCTGGAAGCTGGAAGTCAACTCTGCCCTGCCCTTCATGCAAAGCAGGGCATTTGTCTCCACCAATAAAGAGAGAGTTCCAAAGCAACAGACTTTCAGACAGAGGTTACATATATAAGGATGTGATACACACATATACATATATAAGTGTTTATATAAATACATAACCTTGAATTTATTTTGTACAATTCATACATCCAGCTATTCTCTCACCAGGATGCTATAAGATCAGAGTGTGAAGCAACATGGCTCACACTGACTCTCTGGGCAAGACAATGGATTATACCCAGTTTTTCGTTCACCTGAATTCTGTATTATTTAATTAAATTTCAGAACCTCTTTTCATATAATAAAGCAACTAAAAAAACCTGTCTTTGCCCTTTCCACTTTTCCCTGTCAAACCAGCATGGGCATTAAAGTACAATAAAGGCACTTCCGATTCATCTCTCTTGAGCTATAGATGGTGCTAAAGGGCAATCGCTGGAACTGAAGCTCTCTTCCAACTTGTCTTTATGCAACCCATCAGGAGCTAGCAGCCAAAGCCTTCTTCATTAGCCGAAAGGCTCCTGCTGCTGGTTTCATCAAACAACTCTGACAAAGTTACATATTGTCTGCCGCCACCCTTATCCTTCCTCTCCTGCCCATTCTTGCCAACCCACCAAACAACCCACCAAATTTCTTCTATAAAAACAAAAGCCCTTGTTTAATCATCTCTCAGTTTCCAAATAATATATGTGTGTATGTGTACATGCATGTATATAAAATATATTATATACACACACATATTCTAAATGTTACCTTTTGAAGTCTTTTGTTGTTGCTGTGTAGTTTGTCTTATCTGATTCTCTGTGATCCCATTTGGGGTTTTCTTGACAAAGATACTGGAGGTGTTTGCCATTTCTTTCTCAAGATCATTTTACAGATGAAGAAACCGAGGCAAATAGGGTTATTTGACTTGTCCAGCAGTGCACAGCTAGCAAGTATCTAAGACCAAATTTGAACCCAGGTCCTTTGACTTGAGCCAGCATTCTTCATATTGTACCATGCTGCCTACACATCATAGTTCTTATTTTTATCTCTAGTTTGATGTACACTTAGACCCATAGATCATTTCTAGAATGTGGCAATAAATGGCAGTGGATTTTGATTCCATGTGATGATGAGTTTTCTATGCATTGAAGCAAACCCACCTCTTCTTTTTTGACAACCAATAAAAGACCATCCTCACCTAGAATCTAGGCACTCCATATGAATCCCTTCTGTAAATTGACCCACCAGCTCCTATTATTCCACTTATCCTGCTTATTTAGAATCATGGAATCTTAGAACTGTTAGAGAGTTCAGACATGATATAAATCAGCCCCCACCTGAAAAAATGTTAATACCATCTCCAACAAGTGTGGTTGTCAATGAGCCTATAGTTGGCCAGTTTGCCACCATTTTGTCACAGGACTCTATTATTTCTTAATGTTATGCTATTTCATGATTATTTTTAAAGTTTTAATTTGGTAATTACCAATAATTGATTAACCAGCTTCTTAAAGACCCCAGTGATAATGATACCATTACCTCCTAGGTAACCCATTCTAAAACTGAGTAACTCTCTTTCTGGAAAATCGTTCCTTAAGATGAGCTTCTGTTGGTGAGTTACCTATAGTGGAAGTTCTGGGGGTGGGGGGGAGGGAAAAGGAGATAGAAAAAGAGGGAATTTTTCCTCCCCATCCCATTTGCCATGTAGCTTTGAAGGTGAGCTACTTGACCAGTAGGAGACAGTGCATCCATGAGGGAGCAAACACATATTCCAAAGAGACACAAATACAAACAGATCTATGAGGTCTTATAGACCGATTCTGAGAAATACTTTCCCCACATTTTCATTCCTACAGTCTGGTTTCTTTCCTAAATATGTTGCATGTGGTCAGAACAGTCTCAGTTTTATCTGAGATAAAATGAACTTGTCTAATTATTGGGGAGGAAGAGGGATGTTACTATGCTGATTTTGTGGTGTGCCCATGTACCTTTGTTCATAATTATGCCACACTAAGCCTAGTGTGAGCATCTCTGAGAGGACGCTGATGACCCTGAAGCTACTTTGACCTAGGCACAGTCTCTGAGCAGTTGAGGTATGCATTTGCCACAGGAGGCTCAGCCAGTCTCAAAGAGGATTAATGGATTTAGTCACCTAACTGAGCCCCTCAAACATTTTTTTTGGTAGTGAGCATGTTCCAACAACTGACTGTCCCAACTAATCTTATCCTTGGCATTTTAAATGAATTTCAGACTCTCCTTTATCAGAATAAACATTATGCATTTGAAGTTTGATACTAGAGTGCACAATCTTAGTTCCTTGGAGCCTTGAAAATCAAAGAGTTACATTAGATTTTAAGATAGGGGCTGCATTCTCTTGTCAATAGAAAGTGATCAGAAGCTACTTTAAACATTGTTCATGACCCCTATGAGGCCCGTCTTTTGGACTCCATTGTCTCTACTGGGTGACAAGTTTTGCCTCTAGGTTTGAGTAGATAAATTTACTCTTAGATACAACTATCCCAGGATTGTTTACAGTGTCATTTCTTCTTCACAGACCCAACACCTCAGAAACCTTTCTGGAGTGCAGGAAATGGTTAAACATTTAGGTAATACTTCAAGAGAAAGGAAAAGAATGATTTTTCTAGGTTGAGATAGTATCAGGAAGAAAACATGAAGCATAATGTTCAGAACAGAGTAGCAAGTTCCCCTCAGCTGGGTGAGCAGGACATATATTAGTTATGCTTTGGTTGACTTATAATGGATTAGACTTGGCTCTGTCCCATAAGGGAGCAAGGGACAACCCCATACATCATCTCTTCTCTGATACTCCAATCCTCCCTTTGGGTCACTGGAGCCCATTCTTCCAACAGGATGACTGAGTCATGAGAGTGGAAGTTATTCTCTTTTCTGAACCTGCATCAAATCAGTGATGATTCCAGGAATGAACACTGGCGGTCTAGCCCCAAGGTCCCACAACCCCAAGCCATCCTCATCCTCTTGCAATAACTATGGCATCCCATCATATGGTGGAGTTAATGCCATGAAAATAAAAACACTCCTCCTATCACCCAGCCAGTAAGAATCCCAAACATTAGACCTCCAGAAACTTTGTTCTCCTTGCTTGGAATATCCTTCCCAATTTTACCTATCAAAACATTGCCCTTTCATCAAGTCCCAGAACAAGTCTTACTTCTCTATGAATCCTCTCTGTAAACCCATCCGCACTTAAAGGTGGATTTCACTCTTAAAGGTGATATGGTAATAGAAATCAGAATAAGGATTAAGGATATCCTGTTTCTACACTACGCTCTGCCATGACATGGGGGAAATCCATTGACCCTCTCTCATCCTCAATTTTCTCATCTGCCAAATGACAGGTATTGTGCAGAATAAGTTTAAGGATCCCTTCCAGTCAAAATACTCAATGATTCTATAATTATATAATCCATGGTCCAGAACTGAAGCTCTGGATTTGTGAAGACCAGGGTCAGTCCCAGAGTTTCTTTTTATTTTATGTCTCTCTCATTTGGTATTTTCTCTATTTTCTGTGCACAGAGTTCAATATCCTGCCTCCATGACTTTGTACAATCAGTTCCCCCATGTCAGGAATGCATTATCTTTTGATATTCACCTCTTAGAATCTCTAATCTCCTTCAAAGAACAGCTCAGGTGCCATGTCCTGCACAAAGCCTCAACTCATCTCTCCCCTCATCCCGTTAGTAGCACTCCATACCTGTTGAAATTATTTTGTATGATTTATGTAAATGCTATGTTCACTTAACTGCATATGTGATATATTTCCCCAGAAAGTTAAATCCTTAAGCGACTCTCATTTTGTTCAATGATTTTCAGATCTACTTATCAAGCCCTAACCTCTGACATCTTCAACTGCCTGCTAGATATCTCAAGCTAGAAGTTCTAGAGACATCTTGAACTCAACATGCCCAAAATTTAACTCATTAACTTTCCTCCTAAACCCTCCCAACTTCAGAACTTCCCCATTACTATTAACAGTACCATCTTCCTTCCAGTCCCCCGGATGCCCGACCCAGGTACTGTCCTCCACTCCTCACCAGCTCTCACTCACCATATCCAATCTATTGCCAAGGCCTGTAAATCTGATCTTTATGAGATCTCTCAAATATACTGCGTACTCCTTTCTGATACTGCTAACATCAGATATAATCCCTCATACTTTCAGATCTAGCCTAGTGTCATAGACTGCCTGTTGGTCTACTTGCTACAAGTCTCTCCCCACTGCAACCTGTCATCTGCTCAGTCATCAAAGTAATCTGTCTATAGTCTAAGTCTAATCATAGTACCCCTTCCCTACTCAACATAGTAGCTCTTATCACTTTCAGGATCAAGTATAAAAATCCTCTCTGTGGCATTCAAAGTCCTTTATAACCTAATCCTCACCTATCTTTCTTATCTTCTTACACACACACACACACACACACACACACACACACACACACACACACACACACATTCATCTCTGAAATTCAGTGACTCAGGGACTCCTCACTGTTCTTCACATAAGACATTCCCTCTATACATTTTCAGTATCCCATTTCGTTCTTTCAAGCTTTCTCTCATGCTTGGAATGTTCTCCATTCTAATCTTCACCTCTTGGCTTCCCTGACTTTCTTCAAATATCTAAAACTCAACCTTTTATAGGAAGCCCCTTTCCTGATTCCCCTCAATCCTACTGCCTTCTCTATGTTGATTATCTCCAATTTATCCCTTGTATATCATATTTGTACATAATTGTTGACATGTTGCCTCCTCAATTAGATTGTGAGCCCCCTGAGGGCAGGGCCTGTCTTGTGTCTTTCTTTACATCCCCAAAGCTTAGCACAGTGCCTGGCTCATCGTTTTTGTTGTTCAGTCATTTTTAGTCCTGTCTGACTCTTTGTGGCCCCATTTGGGGTTTTCTTGGCAAAGATACTAGAGTGGTTTGCCATTTCCCTCTCCAGCTGATTTTACAGATGAGGAAACTGAGGCAAACATGGTTAAGTGACTTGCTTAAGGTCAGCTAGTTAGTGTCTGAGGCCAGATTTGAATGCATGAAGATGAGTTTTATTGACTCCAGACCCAAAATTCTATCTGTTGTACCACCTAGTTGTTGCTGGCAAATAGCAGACATTTAATAAATGTTTATTGGCTGTCACACTTGAATCCCTAGCAGCCAATATAATGCCCTTTACATAGGAAATGTTTGATGAATATCACGAAATTAAATTGAACAGCAGGATTTGGCATATATCTAGGGATCAACAGAAAAGGTAAAGGATCCTAAGCTTTTATGTAAACAATATGAGACAGGTTTTATTGAAAATTTAAAAAAAATTGCAAAGGTCTTGCACCTCAGCCTATAAATAGAAAACTACTTTTCTTTTTCTTCTCATAAGCTCCACATAATTGGAATCTATAATATCCTCCAAATTTGTAGTACCACCATGAGTGGGTCTCTTCAAAGTGGAAAAAGTGGTTGGAGTTCCTAAAAAAAATCAAGCCGTCTTCCTTTTTCAATAGGCCCCACTTGCTAGAAGCAAGTACATGTACTGTACCACACTTTGTGTTACTTCTGAGTGGCAGCACTGTCTTCTGGAGAGCACCACCTCAAGACTTAAAGTCCTACCCTGCCCAGATCCTTTCTCCTTCATACTCCAACACATGCACACAAGGAGAAATTACTCAGAGTCATTAGAAAATTAACATCCTCTGCCTTAACCTACACAATCCAGTAAAGGAGAGCATCTAGGAGTATCCCATTTCATTCCTTAGCTCTGCTTCCTGCTTGGTCTAGGAACTCCTCCCTTGATCTGGGAGCTTCCAGGAACTCTTCTACTGGTACAAGAACTCTTTCATCCAGGGCTTCCTTCACTTTCAGTCACTGTCACTCCATTGCCATGTTTGTGTCTTTGTTGTTCTCCTTCTCCTAGGGTCACCAAGCTCATCAGTCACTCAACAAGCATTTATTAAGTGCTTATTATATACAATGGCACTGTGCTAAATCCTGACAACACAAGGAAAAGCAAAAAAAAAAAAAGGCTCTGCCCTCAAGGAGCTTACAATCTAATGGGGAAGACAATATGGGAAAACTATATACAAGCAATATGTATAAAGGATAGATTGGAAATAGCCTCAGGAAAGAAACTGGCACTAAGGCTTCCTATAAATGGTGAGATTTTACCTGAGACTTGAATGAAGCCAAGAGGCAGAGATGAGGAGGGAGAGAAGTCCAGTCATGGGGAATAGCTAGATAGCCATAAAGTCAGGAGGTGGAGTGTCTTGTGTAAAGAACAACAAGGAGGCTGGTATGAATGAATCGTTCAGATTATGAAGGCCACAAGACAGAAGGTAAGAGGAAGTCAGGCAATGGAAAGCTCTAAGAGCCAAACAGAAGGTATTACATTTGATCCTGGAAATAAAAGGGGGCCACTGAAGTGGAATTGACATGGTCAGTGCTTTCAGTGGGTTAGGAAGCTCACTAGCCACTGCACCACCAAGCTGTCCTCTAGAACAATAACTCAAGGTAATACCTGGGCACTTGTAGAGTTATATTTCTATGGGTGTCTGTAATTTGTAAACCTATTCCATACAATTGAGTGTTTAGTTGTTTTATGTGCCTTTTTAAATTGTGAGGTCCTTGAAGACAGTCTCATAGGATCAGAGTTTTGGAGCTGGAAGGGATTTTTAATATCATCTTGTCCAATCCGATCCTTTCATTTTATAGATGAGAAAACTGAGAGTTAAGTAAGTTGTTCTCAATCACTCAACTGGTAAGTGACAGGGTCCGGATTTGAACTCAAGTCCTGTGACTTCAAATTCAGAACTCCAAGTATAACCTTCTTTCCATTTTACCACAGTGCCTCCATAGGACCATGCCTTATATTACTGTATCCTTTACACATCATTTAGGGTAGCTAGGTGGGACCTAGAGTCAGAAAGACCTAAGTTTGAATCTGGCCTCAGATACTTACTAGCTGTGTGACCCTGGGCAAGTCACTTAACGCTGTTTGCCTCATTTCCTCATATGTGAAATGAGCTGGAGAAGGACATAGTGAACCACTCTAGTATCTTTGCCAAGAAAATCTCGATTGGGGTCCTAAAGAGTCAGACGTGACTAAAAGGAAAATTATACATCATTTAACACTGTGCTAGGCAGATAGTAGCAGCTCATGAAGTGTTTATTAATATACTGACTGGGTGACTAAAACACATGTACTTTGACATTCTTCCATCTGAGACACTGTAGCTCTGTGTGTGAGAGGACCCCAGAAAAGCAGAGTGGTGGACTGTGTATGTGGGAGGGGAAAATGGAGGGGACCCTGGGTACCTAGATGAGTTCCCTCCCTTCCACTATCCTACCCCTGCCCCAATTGGCTGTTGCCAACAACCCAGTATGTTATAAAGCTGGAGCCCCCAGGAGCCCAGGCTGTAGTATCACCACTCCAGCCTCTGCCCCACCTAAGTGCCTTCTGGTCACTGGCCCCTCGATCTCCGCAGGCTCCTCAGCCACAAACTCATCAGTGCCTAAGATGTACAAGTTGTTCCTGTTGGGTTTCTTTCTACTCTGCCTCTCAGGGGGTAAGTCTTCCATTGGAACCCTGTTCCCCTGGGTTTTCCCTCCATCTCCCTGAGGTTAGCCAGGGAAATCAGGTCAGAAGGAGGACAGGAAGCAGAAGCTTCCTTTCCTTTAATTCCTGTCCATTTCCTGGGCTTTCCCTTTCAGGCTTCACTAGGGATCTGGATTCTGTCATTTTCTATCTTCTAGTCTCCTATCTTTCCATTCATTTATTTAACCAAAAGTTATTTAGCAGCTTCTACTGAACTCAATACTCAGGGGCATAGAGAGATGAATGAGGCCCAACCACAAGGAGTTTATTATCTAATAAGGGGGCTAAGTACACAAAGGAGGAAAATATAAAACAGAGTTTGATAAGTACCTGAAAGAGAAATTGGCAGCTACAACACTTCAGAGGAGACAAAGGGAGGGTGAGGTCACTTCAAGCTGGGGGATTCTAAAAGAATTTTTAAAAGAACAGGGTTAAATACATAAAGCTTAATGGTGCAGAGACAGAGTTCAGACCAGCCATTCTAACTGCTTTGAAGCCTAGAGTCCAGGTTACCTTGAATTCCGCCTGTGGCTGGTAACCTGGATTTGAATGGCTAGTTAATGACAGGAGCTGGAAAAAAAAACAAGGGAAAATTCTAGAGAGAGGGATGGTCTAGGGGTCAAAGAATTAGCATTTGAGGCTTCATTGGCTCTGGCTTAGTGCTAACTGGGCAGGTTTACTTTCTGTAAACAAGGATTTGAGATTTCAGTCCTTGCTCTAGGGATGTAACTCTTGGTCTCAGGTTTCCCTTCTGTAAAATGAAAGAGCTGTATTTGATGCCTTTGAAGGTTCCTTTTAGCCCTAATATTCCAGGATTCTTTATGGCACAAGATTTTGATGCCTTGCCCTATTCACTCTAACCTAAGATGTTATTGTGTTAATACAAGGTCTCAAGGAGATAATAAAATTGGCCAGGCTATACAGAGCACCGAGGCAGAGAGAATAAATTATTTCTGTCTCCATTGAGATGAACTCTCCAATAACTCCTCTCTGATCTACTCCTGTCACTATCCCATCCCCCATCTTGGCTAAAGGAAAATCAGGGTTTCTTCTCCTACAGCTGGAGCCACTAAATGCAAACAATGCTCCTCCTACAAAAAGGGCGAATGTGAGGGAGGTGAAGACCACTGTATCCTGAAAGATAATGAGTCTTGCATGATCAAGAGAACCCTTTATCCCCCAGGCACAGGTAAGTGCTATCTGAGAGGAGGGTAGATGTGGTGGAAGGAAATCCTTTCAAAAGTGGGAGTTCATGGTAAGGTCTTGCTGACTCTCCTTTCCTCCCTCCTGAGACTATGGCCCAAAGCAGTTACAGCCATTATATGGTATCCCCAGAGTGTTTCTCCAATGAAATATAGATTACCAAAACTAATCTATATTTCCATCTCTGAAGATAGTTTGTCCTGAAAGGGAACTCAGGGGAGAGGTATTGAATAATCCCACTACTGGGGACCAAGGGAGATCAGGCGAGAGGGATAGGCAGTTTTTTAACCCCGTGGATGATACAATCCAAAGCATGGAGGCCTGTGGGTTGGAATCAAAAAGTCAACCAACAGAAGAGGCAAGAGGACTGTGGATATTTCCCTTTCATTGATTTATCCCTTCCCAAGGTCTCCTGAAATCTCCAGACCACTGAGGGGTAGGGTGGAAAGGGCATAGTCAGTGCTGAAGACTGGGAAAATGTTTGTGGGAGCCAAACCTGCTAGGTGGGCATGGTGGAGGGCCAGTTCTGAACTCTGCTCTTCTGGCTGCCTTTGTCTGGTGGAATGACCAAAGCTAGAACTTGGAGTCAGAAAGATCTAAGTTTGAATCCTTCCTCAGGCACTTACAAATTGCATGACACTGGGCATAATCTCTCTTAGCATCTGTTGAGAGGAGAAAGTTGAAAATCAATATCCTCAGAGGTTGTTACCAGGGTCTATATTTATGACATGATGACTGTGATACAGTCAGTTCAGTCCTTGGGAGGAGAAATTTCTCCAATCTAAGAGCATTGCTGAGAATCCTGGGAGACTTGTCTGGAGTGGGGATAAGAGTTATTAATGGGCATCACTCTCATTTTGAGGCCCAAGACAAGTAAGCCTTCTTTGACATAGGAAAGGGCAGAGCATAGGAGTGAGAAACATTGTTATTCAGTTATTTCTGTCATATACAGCACTTTGTGACCACACTAGGGATTTTCATGGTAAAGATACTGAAGTGGTTGGCCATTTCCTTCTCCAGCTTATTTTACTGATGAGGATACTGAGGCAAACAGGGTAAGTGGTTTCCCCAAGGTCACACAACTAGTAAGTGTGTGGTCCAGATTTGAACTCAGGAAGATGAGTCTTCCTGACTCCAGGCACAGTGTTCTATCCACTGTACCACTCAACTGGATTCCCAAAACCAACTCACCTGTCTCTTTCTCTTTACTCCACCCCCAACCCCCACCTCCAGAAACAGTATATGAGAAGATCCAGACAGGCTGTGAAATCAACTGTAAGAGCAGTGAGAAATCCTCTGGAAGACAAAAAATTCTGACCTACTGCTGCAAACACCGAAACTTCTGTAACGATCCTTTTATACCCCGTTCTCCTTTCCGGTGAAGGAAGTCTCCAGAAGACTCCTTTCCAATGTTCTTCAACATAACCATCCTTCCTTCATGTTCTTCCTTTCAGGCCCTATTTCTGTCTTCTTTTCTCAGGGGAACAATTCTCCCACATAGGACAGGATCTTCACTTTATAGACATTTGGCTTCTTTGGAATTGGAAGATCCAGAACTAAATTCTTCCTCAGTTCTGAGAAATCTCTTTCTTGTAAGCCTATCCCTA
Organism: Pseudochirops cupreus; assembly: GCA_028627135.1. NCBI lineage: Eukaryota > Metazoa > Chordata > Mammalia > Diprotodontia > Pseudocheiridae > Pseudochirops > Pseudochirops cupreus. The sequence goes on along the minus strand of CM053582.1, from coordinate 189,973,757 downwards.
CAGTCTCCTCTCTTTCATAATAAACTGCACATGGTTGGAAAAATGAAGGTTCCATTTCTATTAAGAATTACACAACCTTAATACTTGAGCAAGATATTTTGATATGCCTGCACATCCTTATTGGTAATTATAATTTTTGAAAAGTGATCTAAAGGAACTTTGCATGCAAAACAAAGACACCCAAGGCAGAGAAAAAGGTTTTGAATCCCAGGTGAAGATAAGGAAAAGAATTCTCTCTCTCTCTCTCTCTCTCTCTCTCTCTCTCTCTCTCTCTCTCTCTCTCTCTTCTCTCTGTGTGTGTATACGCATGTCTGTCTGTTATCTGTCTCTTTCTCTGTCTCTTTCTATCTCTCTCTGGCTGTCTCCCTCTCCTTCCTTTCTCTCTGTCTTTCCCTCTGTCTCTCTCTCTTCTCTGTCTCTTTCCATCTCTCTGTCTCTGTGTCTCTCTCTTAGCTGTCCTCCCCTCCCCCCTCTTTCTGTCTCTCTCTGCTATATTGTGTTTCTAAACCCATCTCTTCCAAAAGTGAGAATGCATTTATGTAGAAATGATATCTGACAACTTGAGAGGCCATTATTCTGAAGATAGAAAGGATAATGATATGAGTCAGTATCCCTAGGCTCAGGGAGACCTATTACCTCCAGCCATATTTGTTAAAGCTGTTTAGTCGTTTCAGTTATGTTTGACTCTTCAGACCTCATTTGGTGTTTTCTTGTAAAGATACTGGAGTGGTTTGACATTTCCTTCTCCAGTTCATTTTATAGATGAGGAAACTGAGGGAATCCCAAGAAATCTAGAGATAGTAATGGCAACAGAAACCAATCAATAATTAATCAGCAAGAGTTTATTAAGTACTTAATATATGCCAGGCAATGTACTAAGCACTAGGGATACAAAGAAAGCTTTAAAAATAGCCCACACCTTCAAAGAGCTTACATTCTAATTTAAACAACAAAAAACCCAAATATGTACATACGAGATAAATATAAATATATGTATGTATGTATGTATGTATGTATGTATGTATGTATAGTATATGGCACTAACTGATGGGTTTTACATTTCCTGGAACAAAAGAAATACATGGGCATAAGACTTTCCTAAAATCTAGCATTTCAGGGACTTAACAGTTTAGCAACTGAAAAAAAAGATGAAGAAAATCAGGTGGTACTGTAAACAGAAATGGAGAGCTAAGGGATCTCTTACTGCCTCCTTCCTGTTACTGAGTATTGACTCCCAAGTGATCTGGGAATGACTGTGAAAACAGGAGAGGTTATTTTGGTTCCTGGCAGAATTCTAGAAGGTATAGTGAAGTGAAGATTAGAGGGAAGTTGGGATCATAAAAAGCTATCACAGCTATGTGTATGTAGCTATACCTTCTAGAATTTTGCCAGGAACCAAAGTCAAGTTCGTTAGCCTATAGCTTTAAGACTCAATTTTCTTCTCTTTTTTGAAAATTGAAGCAACACTTGTTCTCCGCTTACATAGTAACTCTCCTGTTTTCACAGTCTTTCAAAGATTACTTGGAAATCAATACTCAATAAGAAGAAGGAGATAGTAAGAGATCCCTTAGCCCTCCATTTCTGTTTGCAGTACCACCATCCTTCCACTTACACAGATTTGTTGTGATGCCTTCTGACTCTGAGAAGCCAGTGTGAGAGTTAAGTAGCAACTGAACTGTTATCTGTCTCTTTCTCTGTCTCTTTCTATCTCTGGCTGTCTCCCTCTCCTTCCTCTCTCTCTGTCTTTCTCTCTGTCTCTCTTTCTGTCTCTCTCTCTCTTATTTGTCCTCCCCTCCCCCCTCTTTCTGCCTCTTTCTGCTATATTGTGTTTCTAAACCCATCTCTTCCAAAATTTCCCAACCAAAAAAATACATAGTATTCCCCCACAAGAATGCAAACTACTTGAAGATAAGGAAATTATTTCATCATTTACATTCCTATTTGCTTTACACTCAGATGTTTATTGAAATACTTATAATTGAATTGAGAAATCACAGATTAGAAGAATGGAAAATGTCCAAATTTTCAAAAAAGGGAATAGGATGTGTGATCTTCACATAGACTCACAAATTTGACTTCAGCTCCTAGCAAAATCTAGGACATATTATTTATAAGGATAGTAAGCAAACATCCAGGAAATGAAGTCACAATCACAAAGGATTAGTGTATCATTATCAAGAGACCATGTTGACTGGGGCAGCTAAGTGGCGCAGTGAATAGAGCACCGGCCCTGGAGTCAGGAGGACCTGAGTTCAAATCTGACCTCAGACACTTAACACTTGCTAGCCGTGTGACCTTGGGCAAGTCACTTAACCCCAATTGCCCTGCCTTTCCCCTGCAAAAAAAAAAAAAGAGGCCATGTTAGAATAAAGTAATTTTATTTATATACATTTAAGTAGTAGTAATGGGGGTGGGGGAGAGAAGGAGCAAGAGGAGGAGGAAAAGAAAGGGAAGAAGGAGGAGAAGGAGAAACAGAAGGAGGAGGAGCAGCAGCAGCAGCAAGAACAGGAGGAGGGGGAATCTTCAATACATTCATGATTTCTGTTACAAAAGTAGGAGCTCTCATGACTGAATGTCTTGGACATGTGGTGCCAGTGATGAATGAGAGCCACTAGCTTACCTGCCATACTATTTTCTGAGGCTGGAGATGGTTGAAGGCACATGTTTAGTGGACCATTTTGTATTGATGAGGAAATGAGAAGCAGTGGCAGGGATAACTGTGGAGTACACAAATATCATGAGGATGATCAAAGTTCAGCTGATTCTAATGTTTCTGTTGTCCCAAGTCTTCCAAAAAGCTGGGAACAAAACCAGAACAAAAACAGAAAGGAAGTCACATATTATTGCTGGCAAACAGCATGTTATGGAGTTACTTAGATATACAAGGGAAAGAACTTGCACAGTCAAGGTTTGTCCAAGGACATAATCAACCTCTTCAACTCCAACATTCACCACACTGAATTCATCTTCACCTAGGATACCTATGCAATTGGTAGAAAGAGAAAAAGAAAGGAAGAAAGGAAGAAAAAAAGAAGGAAGGAAAGAGAGAGAAAAAGAAAGGAAGAAGGAAGGAAGAAAGGAAGGAAGGAAGGAAGGAAGGAAAAAATGGAAGGAAGGAAGGAACAAGGGAAGGAAAGAAGGAAGGAAAAACTGAAGAATTAGAACTATCTGGAAGTTTTGCCTTAGGCAATCTAAGCCATACCAGGTAAAAAAAAAATTATAATTCTAAGCAGATTAAAAAATGAAATGCCCTAGCTGAACTATGGCAAATTAAAAGGGAAAGAAAAAATGTAAAATATCAATCTGAAATATACAATATACAGTTTCCAGAATAGCTGTAGGCTGTATCTAACCCTAACTCCTAACCAAGTACTTAATCAGAATTTCCTCATCAGTAGCATAGCCAAAGTCATGTGTTTAGTATGATTAATGCAAATCAAGTGACTTTCTATATGGCACATTGGATTATGGGAGCAGTCTAGTTCCAAGAATCCCATCCCCAGATGTCAGATCAACTTACTGAAAGACCATCCCTATATGGGAGTTCTTGGGACAGATAATAAGAGCTAACATTTATATAATGCTTCAAGGTTTGCAAAATATGTCATAAATGTTATTTTATCCTCAAAACAACCCTACAAGATACATCCTACAGTCATTGCCATCTTATAAATGAAATAACTGAGGCAAACAGTGGTTAAGCAATTTACCCAAGTTCACACAGCTAATAAAGTATTTGAGGTGAGATTTGAAATCATCTTCCTGGCTTTGGGTCCAGCACACTATCCACTACACGTAGTTATCACAAAAAAATTGCTTCATTCAGCCTTCTACCTCCATCAGTGCTGCTACAGGTGAATTACTACTCCACTATATGTGGTGGAATGGTGTGGTGGAATACTACCACTATCTAAGATTTACACTTTTCCTTGTATAACCAACCTGGCAGACTACCTGACAGAAACAAAGATATTCATCTCACATTTGCAGACTGGACTATTTTGGTTTGAATACATGGGAAGGGAGAGAGGAATGAGAAATATATGGTTTTCCAGATCTGACATGACCTGTATGAATGCCAACTTATGCCATTTGAGTTATGTAATATTCTGAAGTCTTTCAGAAGTTCATCGATAAAGTATTTCAAAAGTGGTTGAACCAAGGCACTTATCCTGATATCTTCATATACTCCTAAATTTATAACCAACATGGTGAGTTGGTCTGGGCTATCTTCTAAAATTTACATGAGCATCAACTAGTTACCAAATTGGAGAAATGACATTTTGAGAAAAAGAAGATTGAGTTCAATGGGCACACAAAGGCTAGCTTGGAATCTCATATGGATATATCCAAGGTAGAAGTTGTATTTCAGTAGGGTACTCTGATTCCCTTAGAGGACCAGGAGCTATTTCTCCTACTTTATGAGATATTGCTGGTGGTGAGGTTTTTCACTTTTCAGTTCACCTGCTGAAACACCCAAGGTTTTCCAGTGGGTATCAGAGGTGGAAGGTACAGTTAGCAATCTAAAAAACTGGCTCTTCTTAGTCTCACTTTTGATATGTCCAGATCCACAGAAATGATCCACAATTTAGAGGGATGTATCCATTGTTGTCTTGAGGGTCAAAATCGCAAAATCTGAGAATTTCAGAATCTCAGTGTTGGAACAGCCCTCAGTAGCCATCTGGTCAAACCCATAGCTGGACCTCCACAATACATCCTCTCTGGTCAAAATTGATGGGTAGTACCTTTTCTCAATCTAAGATCATATAGCCCCTCAGCAGCAAGCCTTATACTTGGACACCTGCAATTTGGGGATTATGACTATAATGGAACATTAGGTGATATGTCTAGTCATGCGATATGTATACTCAATCCAAGGACTCACTGAAATATTCAGCAAGTTTGTGTTAAACCATCAACTCTGTTCCTGGACAGCAGACACATAATTTTTTATTGTGGATCTGCTCCCATCCTGGGGATATGATGCTGCCTTGGTGAGAATAGGTAGTGGATTTAGGACTTCTATAGTGACAGATGTTTTTACCAAGACAGTTTTTTCTCCTATGATGAAGTTCTCACCATGACTAAAGCCTTCTTCTTGTTCCTGAGGGAAATTTTCTTTTTCTCTAATCTTTCTTCTCCTATCACCTTTAACAAGAGCCCTCATTTTACCTCACATCTATAGGCTGAACTATTCATAACCCTCCAGATAAAGCTTCATCTTTCCATGGCATATCACACCTATGCTAGAAGAGGTTAGTCCAGGCCTACACAATATGCAGCCCACAGATCACTTGTGGCCTGGCGAAGAATTTCAGGCAGCCCACAAAAAAATGTAGGGCTGCCCCTGTGCAGCCTCTCCTGCTTACCATGTGACCCAGGACAACCAACCATTGTCAATCTGTCTCTAGTCTAACCTATCTGTGGCCTGAAGAAGTCTAGCCTATTTTAATTTTGGCTCGTACTACTGCCAAGTCGTGCAGGTCCGGGTTTGTCAAAGAGCCTGTACCATGCCCTAAAACAATATCTCTACGGTTATGCCTCCCACCATCAGAATTTCTGGATCGCTCTACTGCAGCCCACTGAGATCTTTGTTATGACTCTGTTTAGGGCCAGAATATGGCCTTCTACTTAAAGTATGGTTTCCATCCTTGTTTATTAACTACACTCACCTCATGCACTGCAGTACCTGCAGTCAATAATTACTTAGGGGAGATTTTGCCCAGACAGGAAGAATGCATTGCTTGGGAGATAATCAGCTCAGAAGAGAATAAATCTCTAATACCAAGTAGTCTGGAAAGGATTTAGGCTGAGAAGAGAAAAATGGAAGACTTATGTGGACCCCAAAATCAATTGAAGCATTCAGTTTATATCATTCCTTAAGCTTTGGGCTGGATATCAAGAAAGATGATCTGGAGGGGATCCCCATTGAGTGAAGATTAAGTGTGGCAGATCCGGCTCCAACACACTACCACAGGAACACATGAGGAACACAAACAGGCACAATAAAAGACTGAAACTTTATGGAAATAGATTGAATCAGACAGACTCCTCTGATATGGCCCATATCCTGATTTCTGATCCAGTTTTGACTTCTTGATTAAATCTCTACTTTTGCACCCGCTTATCTTAGGCTTCTGGGGGCACTCCAAAAAATCCTGGTACCAATCCAATCTAGCCTTCTGCTTTACATTTGCAAGAATCTCAATTTAAGTCATGCTCCTCTTCCCAGAAGAGGACTCCAATCATGTTTGCTTAATGAAGAACACAGGGCAAGATTTTCATGGGCAATATTCAAAAGGGTCTGTGTTTGAGCAGCAAAGATCTGGCCTCCTTCCCATCTAGTTATTTCTTTAATGGCACATGGTACAAACCTAATCAGTCTACACCACCCTCAATAAACTCTTGAGGCAGGGGGATGGAAAGAGAGATAGGAAAGAGAGAGTCCTGAAACCCAGAGTATGAGCAGATTGCGTCCAAGTGTTGTCCATTAGACAGGACTAAAATCTGCCTGAGGTCTTAGGTACTGTGTCCAATAAAGATTTGGATAAGTGATGACACTGTCACAGAGTAAGTGACAGATGTATTCTTAACAATAACTCCTGAATCCTTTCCAATTTTCTCTAGCACACCTTTCTCAGAGATTCTAAAACCCTGATCAGCCACATATGAGACTAGATCAGTATGAGGTGAAAGAGACAAAGGGCATGGGACTGATGGGGCACCCACACTAAAAGGAGCACCAACTTTTCTCCCCAACTATGTAAACCTGGGTCTTTATTCCTCTCCACACCCCTCCTGTACCAGCTGCTCTGCTATGGTAGATGTGAGTAGAAGCTGCAGGTACCAGAGAAGACTAGGATCCAGGTAGGTAAACTATTTTGAATTTTTATTGGCAGATTCTTAATCCACAGCCTGGCTTCTGTAGAGCCATGGTTGAATTCACCCCATGCTCTGGGCTCAGGAATCTGTGTCTTGATTGAAGAAGGAAAGTACAGGCTCAGTGATAAATATGCCTGGATCTCTGAGTCCCACAGTGTCCATATGATGTAATGTGAGTGGAGTGGGCAGGGGTCAGAAGTAGTCTTTCCTCCATTCACATCAGGACTGCATGTTCCATCCTCAGAGCCCATCATAAGCCTAATGGGGAAGGAGTAGGGACTGGGAGCAGGAGGAAGAATGGAGGAGATAAGGGGTTGAGGATAGCAAAACCATCCAAGTGACATCCAATTTTCTATTGTTCAATTATATGCCTCCAGATCTAGGTCTGTTGCAGAAGTCTTGGTTGCAGCAAAAGATCTTAAACTTCATCCCATTGGCTTCACTTTCAGTCTCCTTACATTGTGAGTTGCAATTCAGTACGGCGTAAATACTCTGCCGCTCTGGGAAAGGAGAAGTAGCCAACTTGGAAGATATTCCTCAGCTCTGAACCATAAATTAAAGAAAGGAATTTTCAAATCCCATAGCTGAGCCCTGTACTTGAAAGTCATGGTTCTACAATAAGTGTCTCCATGAAGGGAAGCCCTATGGCTAATAATACCCACCCCTCCACAGGGCAAAGGTCCCCAGTACTCATATAGGGAAGGGGACCCTCTTCCCTACCCAGGCCCAGGGCAGTCTTCCTTACCACCATTGATAATCTTGTAAAACACTTTAGCTTCACATCCAGATGGTGGCTCCATCACACAGGTATCCTCACTCCTCAAACAACGGCCATTCATAAATCTTTTGCAAACATGGCATGCAACACCTTCCATTTCTTCATATTCCTTCATAAAACCAATTGTTGATTCCCCATCTTGAAGGCAACACAGATCATATTATGTTACCACCTTTGGATCCCTCATTTCTGTCATACCCCCAGAAGAACAGGAGCCAAGAGCAGAAAAGGCAACTTAGGAAAATGATGAAACACGGAAGGATTGTCACCCTTGACCTGATAGGTCAGACCTGGGTCTAAGGGAGAAATGGGGGAGAGTCAAATGCAACACTCCCAACATCTCATCCCAGGACTCACCCCTTGAGAGGTAAAGTACAGAGAGGCCCAGGAGGAACAGCTTGTCCATTTTATGTCTCCTCTGGTTCCTAGCAGGGAAGCCAGTAAAGGGTTCAATGAAAAGGTGACCAGAAAGAATCTGGATCAAGGCAGATCCTGGAGCAATGCTTGAGCCACACCTACTTTCTAGGAACCCAGAATTTATAACTTCTTAGGCTATGGGTGGGGAGGAGAGCAGGCAGAGAAAGAGCCAATCTAAACTCTTTCTAACTGGTTCTCTTTTGGGTTGCCCTCTTCTGTAGAGCCTTCACCTTACCTATCTCCTTTCTTTTGGGTTGCCCTCCCATGCCTCCACCTTACCTATCTCCTTTCCTAAGGGCCCCTCACTCTCAGAGATGTAAGACAACAGAGTCTGCAGACAATTCATTACTGAACATTTTGTTAACATCTATGATGCCCAGCACTATGCTATGTTATAGGTAATACAGACATCTAAAACATGAGTTTCCTCTAAAGAACTTGCATCCTAGCTGGGGAGACCAGCCCAACAGCACCAAAGGTTCAGTCTTATACTAAGAATCCTAAAATGTTATCCTTATACTTTATACATCTTTATACCTTAGGGATCCACTAATCTCAACCCCTCATTTTACAGAGGAGGAAACAAAGCCTTAGATAGCTTAGATTGCTAGTTCTGGACTCCCTCCATTTGTCATGACCCAGAAGCACTGGGTAACTTGGACTTTATGATAGAAGTATTTAGCACAGTTTTTTTTCCACCTGGTATATACCCCAATGAGCAAGCTGGTTGGGGGTTGCTCTAAGCCCACCTTGCAGGGACACACAAGAACAACAGCACAGGAACCCCCTTGTCCTTTGCCCTTTGTCTCAACTAGTGTTGAGCCTCTTTTTTTTTTTTTTTGCTTTTTTTGGGGGAAGAGGGGGTAAGCAGGGCAATTGTGGTTAAGCGACTTGCCCAAGGTCACACGACTAGTAAGTGTTAAGTGTCTGAGGTCAGATTTGAATTCAGGTCCTCCTGACTCCAGGACCAGTGCTCTATTCACTGCACCACCTAGCCATACCCTGAACCTCCTCTTAACAGGAAATTTAGGGTCAAATTTCATTATAAAGATAATTTCTAGCCTGTCAGTGCATACTGCTTAACTCAGCATTCTCATCTATAAAATGGGGATGAGAATATGTGCAGTGCCTACCTTACAAAATTGTTATATTGTGAGAATAAAATGACATGACATGTGTAAAGAACTTGGCAAGCCCTAAAGCACTATGTAAGTGCCAGTTAATATGATCTCCTATTTTTTTTTTTGGTGGAGTTCAGATTTTTAAAATGCTGCACTGGGATGAGTTTCTATTCTGATATCATTTTTGTATTTAATATTCCTGCAGTCTATTGTACAGGTGGATAAAAAAATCTGCTTTTTGTCATGTAATCAAAGTTGGGGGATATAAGCTCATCCTTTGTAGGCTCGCTTTGAGCAGCATTGGGACGATGGTAAAAAAGCAGATAAGATGATGAGGATTTCTTCCACCTGGTCTCTATATTTGGAAAGTGTTTGTTTCTCCATATCTTTAGAGATTATGAGTACTTGATATGGGTCTATTTTAAATGTTGTTACTGATTTGTTAATGATTAATGTTATGTCCAGACAAAAGTGGACAATGGTTTTTCTGGGATGCTTCTGTTCCAAGACAGTTTATTGGTTAAGGGTATTTTTTAGGGCAATAATAGCAATGTGGAAATTCATCATACAATTCTGGCTTCTTGGCAGGGATGTACTGGTAAATGTTTAACAACTGGCACTCCAGAGTTTGTGATGAGAAAAGGATGCACACAAGATACCCTTTAAATGAAATTTGCATCAACATTTTCTCCATCCCTTTTTTAAACCTAAACAATCAACAAAAGAATAAATCAAGCCCTGATTTCCAGCATTTACTGATTTCAGAGGTATAAATACTCACCTTGAAAATTTATGATGGAGCATGTCTAAGCAGTTTCCAGTGCACCCCTCCTCCAGGGTCATGTCTTCCTAGATACAGGAGATGATACATTTTTTGCAACTTGCAGTGATATATCTCACAGTTTCCAGCACAATGAGGTGATATAGTAGATAGAGCTCTAGGTCTGGAGTTGAGAAGACCTGATCAAATCCTGCCTCAGATCATTTCACCTCTATCTGCCTCAGTTTCACCATCTGTAAAACAGGGGTACCTACCTGGTAGGGTTGTTGTGAGAATCAAATGAGTGTAGAGCCTTTTGCAAACTTTAAAGCACTATATAAATGCTAGCTATCATTATCAAAATCTTCCCTGATCACTGAGTAAGGGCTTCTTAATGAAAATCTTTCTGCAATTTCTGATGGCAATGACTTGATCTTTGATAGGCATCATAAATCCTTCCATCTCTATAAACTGTTATTATTATTACTAGCTCATTCTTATCTTTTCCAATGGGGTTCAGATAAAAATGTTACTGGAACAAGTTGCTATCCTGATATAATTATTTTATATTGATTGTTCTAGGCATTGTTACAAAGATGCACAAAATAAATGCTTTTTGTAGACGAATAAAAAATATTTGGATATAAGCTCACCTCAGGCTAATTGAAAGCATTTGCAGTATAACTCTACTAGCCAACAGGATAGTAAGGAAGATTTATAATTCATCCTACTTTCATATGATTTTGATTTCTTCCACTAGATCTCTATATTTTAATTTTTTCATTCCATATAGCTTGGAGCTTACAAAAGTATTCAGTAGGGCACTATATTTTTTTTAAAGTTTTTTATGGACTGGTGTTACATCACATGGCAATTGTGAGCAACAACTCATTCTTTAGTAATACTCTAAATCTAAGACAATTTATTGGTTGACTTTTCCGTGATACATTAAAGTCTGTATTTATTGTACAGGAATTGTCTATCAGCCCGAGAAAGTTGTGAGCTTTTGCTATATATTGCTACCTATCAAATCATGTCTTTCTAGGTGTTCAGAAGGTGCTGAATTTTTGTAGCAAGAAAAAATGCATTGCACTAATGTGTCTTCTTTTTCTTTGCACCCGTATTGATCACTAAGTCTGTGATCCTTCTGTGGCCATGATACCATCATCACAGTCACCATCATCATCATCACTATCATCATCATCATCATTGAGCACACATTAGGAATCTTTTGGAACAATGAGCTTCCCTATAACATGCAATTATTTAAAAATTAATATATGACGCTTGTCTATGTCCTTTGATATAATTCCCATTATGAATCCTCTTTGCCTAGGGAGGAATGTCCCAGATTTGTCTCAGTTAAGTGACTTACCCAAGTTTGTGTATGTTAGCTGTTGTTCCCTTTACAGTGCTGGTCCAGGAAAGAGCAGAGCAAGAAGGAATAAACTGATTAGGCTTCCAAGAAAGATCAGAACATGGATAAAAGAAGAAAGTGAGGGTCTGGGAAGGAAGAACAGAGAGTCCTGGAAACATCAAAGAAGCTTCTATTCTTATTGACTCAACTACGAGGAGACCATTGACACTTTCATGACATTTTCCCCAGTGATTAGCTCAAAGTTATGTTTCCTGCAGAGACAAGAGTGGCCTGAGGCTGCAGGAGATTAGAGTCAGGTTTCTTTTGTTCCATGCCTGCCTCTCTAAATGACTTGCCTGTGGAAAAGCACTTGACTTAGAAAAATGCTTTCAAACAACCTTCAAAGTACCTAGGCATGAGAAAGACAAAGTATTATGACAGAAAAGAGTTGTGCCTATGTTCTAATCTCATATTATCACATAATTTTACTAAAATCTTTCCCCTTGGTGATCTAGGGTTTTTTTTTTTTAAATAAATTTGACTAGTCTTGCAGCAAGTTGGAAAATTCTATGTGGTCCCTCACTCATATTTCTTCAACACTCATTTTTGTAAGATTTTAAGCTCCAAATTTCTCTCTCTCTTTCTCTTCCCTCCCCCATCCTCAAGGCAACAAGCAATCTGATAGAGCTATACATGTACAATCATGTTAACCATACTTCCACATTAATCATGCTGAAAAAAAAAAAGAATCAGAACAAAAAGGGCAAACCACAAGAAAGGAAAAAAAAAAGTAAAAATAGTATGCTTCAATCTGCATTCAGACTCCATACTTCTTTCTCTGGATGTGGATAGCATTTTCTATCATGAGTCTCTAGGAATTATCTTGGATCATTGTACTGCTGAGAAGAGCTACATCTATCAAAGTTGGTCATCACACAATGTTGCGGTTATTGTGTACAATGTTTTCCTGGTTCTGTTCATTTCAATCAGCATCAGTTCATGTAGGGCTTTCCAGGGTTTTCTGAAATCTGCCTGCTCATCATTTCTTATAGAACAATAGTATCCCTTTACATTCATATACCGCAATTTGTTCAACCATTCCCCAATTGATAGGCATCCCCACGATTTCCAACTCTTTGCCACTACAAAGAGTTGCTATAAATATTTTTGTATATCTGGGTCCTTTTCCCTTTTTAATAATCTCTTTGGGATATAGGCCAAGTAATATGCTGGATCAAAGAGTATGCACAGTTTTATAGCCTTTAGTCATAGTTCCAAATTACTCTCCAGAATAGTTGGATCAGTGCACAACTCCATCAACAAGGAATTTGTGTTCCAATTTTCCCCCACCTTCCCCAACATTTATCGTTTTTCTTTTCCATCATATTAGCCAATTTGATAGATGTGAAGTGGTACATCAGAGTTGTTTTTTTGCATTTCTCTAATCAATAGTGATTTAGAGCATTTTTTTTCATATGACTACAGATAGCTTTAATTTCATCTGAAAACTTCCTGTTCATATCCTTCGACCATTTATCAATTGGGGATTGATTTGTATTCTTATAAACTTGACTCAATTCTCTATATATTTGAGAAATGAGGCCTTTATCAGAAAAACTGACTGTAAAAATTGTTTCCCAACTTTTTTCTTTCTTCCAATCTTGGTGGCATTGGTTTTGTTTATGCAAAAAATTATTAATCTAATGTCATCAAAATTATTCATTTTGCATTTCATAATGTTCTCTACCTCTTGTCTAGTCACAAATTCTTCCCTTCTCCATACATCTGACAGTTAAATTCTTCCTTGCTCTCCTAATTTGCTTATGGTATCATCCTTTCTGTCTAAAATTCAGAGGTTCCCAAACTTATTTGGCCTACTGCCAAAATTACTCAGTACCACACCCCAGAAATCAACTTTCTTTAACCCTTATTGTTTTTTTTAATTTACATAATTTCAAAAAATATAAAATATTTTTAAATAACACATCTTAAATTTAACAATCTATTGTTAATTTGTGGGATTGTTTCCTGTATTGAAATTTTGATGATGCAATATTGCATCATGTAACCATATAGTATGGTATTATAAACAAGTCATTACACACACATATTCCTCCTGATGCATGCTGGACTTTCTGACAATATGTGACTTGCTCACCTGCCAGCACTTGTTAAAACTTGTCAGCAGACTTGACCACTGATTGAGTTATAACTTGCATTTTGTGTGTTTATTTGGAAAATAATGAAATCACTGGAACTTTAACTCTATTACACAACAGATATAACATGTACAAATGATTTTTCAAGATGTTCTTAATTTCTCTTCTTTCTTTATCCTTTCATCACCCCCTTAACTTTATTCAAAGATCTCCTATTGTAGCAGAGGTTACTACTGCCCCTCTGGATCCTTTCAGCACCTACTTTGGGAACCCATGGATCATGTATCCATTTCAACCTTATCTTGGTACAGAGTGTGAGATGTTGGTCTATGCCTAGTTTCTGCCATACTATTTTCCAATTTTCTTGGCAGTTTTTGTCAAATAGTGAGTTCTTATCCCAGAAACTGGAGCATTTGGGTTTATCAAACAATAGATTACTATAGTAATTTACTACTGTGTCTTATGTACTTAACCTATTCAACTGAGCCAGCACTCTGTTTCTTAGTCAGTACTAAATAGTATGATTACTGCTGTGTTATAATATAGTTTTAGATCTGTCATGGCTAGGCCACTTTCCTTTGCATTTTATTTTTCATTAGTTCCCTAGATATTCCTGATCTTTTGTGTGATGGATTTTGTTATTTTTTTTTCTAGCTCTATAAAATAATTGGTAGTTTAATTGGTATGGCACTGAATAAGTAAATTAATTTAGATAGAATTGTAACTTTTATTATATTAACTCAGCCTACCCATGAGCAATTGATACTTTTCAGTTATTTAGATCTCACTTTATTTTTGTGAAAAGTGTTTTGGAATTGTGTTCATATAGTTCCTGGGTTTGTCTTAGCAGGTAGACTCTCAAATATTTTATATTGTTTACAATTATTTTAAATAGAATTTCTCTTTCTATCTCTTGTTGTTAGGCTTAAATGGTAATATATAGAAATGCTGATGATTTCTGTGGGTTTACCTTGTGTCCTGAAACTTTGTTAAAGTTCATAATTATTTCAAGTTTTTTTTGTTGATTCTCTATTATTTTCTAAGTATACTATCATATTATATGCAAAGAATGAGTTTTATTTCTTCATTGCTTATTCTAATTCCTTCAATTTCTTTTTTCTTCTCTTATTACTAAAGTTAACATTTCTAGTACAATAATGAATAATAGTGCTGATATTGGGCATCATTGTTTCATCCCTGATCTTACTGGGAATACTTCTAGCTTGTCCCCATTATATATAATGCTTGCTGATGGTTTTAGATAGATACTTCTTATCATTTTACGGAAAACTCCATTTATTCCTATGCTCTCTGGTGTTTTCAATAGGAATGGGTGCTGTATGTTGTCAAAAGCTTTTTCTGCATCTAGCGGAATGATTTTTATGGTTTATGTTAGTTTTGTTATTGATATGGTCAATTATGTTGATAGTTTTCCTAATATTGAACCAACCCTGCATTCCTGGCATAAATGCCACCTGGTCATAGTGTATTATCCTCATGATAAATTCCTGTAATCTCTTTCCTGATATTTTATTTAAAATTTTTGCATCAATATTGTTTAGGGAAATTCATCTATAACTTTCTTTCTCTGTTTTGACACTTTCTGGTTTAGGTATCAGCACCATATTTGTGCCATTAAAGGAATTTGGTAGGACACCTCCACCTATTTTTCCAAATAGTTATATAGTATTGGAATTAATTGTTCTTTAAATGTTTGGTAGAATTCATTTGTAAATCCATCTCAACCTGGAGACTTTTTCTTAGGGAATTCATCGATGACTTGTTCAATTTCTGTTTCTAAAATGGGATTAAAATATTTCATTTTCTCTTCTGTTAATCTGGGCAATTTATATTTTCATAAATAGTCTTCCATTTTGCTTAGATTGTCAGATTTAATGGCATACAGTTGGGCAAAATAGCTCCTAATTGTTGCTGTAATTTCTTCTTCATTGGTGGTGAATTCACAATTTTCATTGTTAATCCTGGTAATTTTGTTTTCTTCTTTATTTTTTAAATCAAACCAAAGGTTTATAGATTTTATTGGATTTTTCCCATAAAACCAGATCTTAGTTTTATTTATTACTTTAATAGTTTTCTTACTTTCAATTTCATTAATCTCTCCTTTGCAATTAATGCCTTTCTGTATTGGAATTTGAGGTTTAATGCCCTAATACATGTCAATTTTTGTGTAGGTGTTATGTACCACTGAGAAAGGTATATTCTTTTCTATCCCCATTCAGTTTTCTCCAGATGTCTGTCACATCTAACTTTTCTAAAATTCTATTCACCTCCTTAACTTCTTTCTTCTTTATTTGGTGATAAGATTTATCTAGTTCTGAGAGGGGGAGGCTCCACTAGTATAGTTTTGCTATCTATTTCTTCCTGTAACTCACTTAACTTCTCTAAGAATTTGTATTCTATGCCACTTGGTGTATATATGTTTAGTATTGATCTAACATCATTGCGTCATTGTCTATGGTACCTATTAGCAAGATGTGGTTTCCTTCCTTATCTCTTTTAATTAGATCTATTTTTGCTTTTGCCTTGTCTGAGATCAGGATTGCTACCCTTGCTTTTTTTTTTTTTACTTCAGTTGAAGCATAATAGATTCTGCTCCAGCCTTTTACCTCTACTCTCTGTGTATCTCTCTGCTTCAGATGTGTTTCTTGTAAAGAATTCTACATATTGTAGAATTCTGGTTTTTTTAATCCACTTTGCTATCTGCTTACATTTTATGAGAGAGTTTGTCCTATTCACATCCACAGTTATGATTACTAACTGTGTATTCCCCTCCATCCTATTTTCCCCCTGTTCATACTTTTCTCTTTCCTTTGACCCTGTCCCTCCTCTGCAGTGTTTTGCTTCTGACCACCATCTCCCTGAATTGGTCCTCCCTTCTATCAACTGCTCCCCTTTCTTTCCCTTTTTCCTTCATACTTCTGCCCTCCCTTATATCAACTTCCCCCTTCCCTTTTCTTTGCCCTTTCCTCTCCTACTTCCTTACAGGGTAAGATAAATTTCTATACCCAACTGAGTGTACATGTTATTCCTTCTGAGTAAAATCTAGTGAGAGTAAGGTTCAAACAATACCCTCTCTTTTCTTTCCCTCAACTGTAATAGATCTTTTGCACCTCTTCATGTGATGTAATTTATCCTATTTTGCCTCCCATTTCCCTTTTCTCCCAGTACAATCTTTTTTTCACCCCTTAATTTTTTTTTACCATCACATCAAAGCCAACTTACATCCATCCCCTCTCTCTATGTATAGTCTTACTAATTGCACTAACAGAGATACAGTTCTCCAGAGTTATAAGTATTGTCTTTACAGGTAAGGATGTAAATAATTTAACCTTAACATGTTTTTTTTTTCTTTCCTGTTTACCTTTTTATGCTTCTCTTGAGTCTTCTATTTAAAAATTGAATTTTCTGTTCAGCTCTGGTCTTTTCATTAGGAGAGTTTGAAAGTCATTTGTTTCATTGAACATCTTTCTTTTCCCCAGGAAGATTATGCTCAGTTTTGTTAGGTAGGTGATTCTTGGTTACAATCCAAACTCCCTTGCCTTCCAGAGTATCATATTCCAATGCCTCTGATCATTTAATGTAGAAACTGTTAAGTCCTGTGTAATCCTGACTGTGGATCCTTGATATTTGAATTGTTTCTTTCTGGCCACTTGCAATATTTTCTACCTGATCTGATAATTCTGGAGTTTGACTACAATATTCGTTGGAGTTTTCATTTGGGGATCTCTTGCAGGAGGTGATGGGTGCATTCTTTCAATATCTACTTTGTCTTCTAGTGCCAGGACATTAGGGCAGTTTTCCTTGACATTTTCTTGAAAAATGCTGTCCAGCGTCCTTTTTTTATTGTGGCTTTTTGGTAGTCCAATAATTCTTAAATTATCTGTCCTGCATATATTTTTCACATCAGTTGTTTTTCCAATTAAGTATTTTACATCTTCTTCTATTTTTTCATCCTTTTGATTTTGCTTGACTGGTTCTTGATGTCTCATAGAGGCATTAATTTCCATTTGCCCAATTCCAATTTTTAAGGAATTATTTTCTTCTTTTAACTTTTGTACCTCCTTCTCCATTTGGCTAATTCTGTTTTTTCAAGAGTTGTTTTCTTCAATCAATTTTTGTGCTTCCATTTCCAAGCTATTAACTCTTTTTTCATAATTCTCCTGTATAACTCTCATTTCTTTTCCCAATTTTTCTTATATCTCCTTACTTGAATTTTTAAATCCTTTTTGAGCTCTTCTGTGGGGACTTTTTGGTCTTGAGACCAATTCAGACTCCCCTTTAAGGCTTCACATATAGGCATTTTGACATTATTGTCTTCTTCTGAGTTTGTGTTTTGATCTTCCCTGTTTCCATAGTAGCTTTTTATGATCAAGGCTCTTTTGGGGTTTTTTGCTCATTTTTAAAAGTTGAACTCTGCTCCTAGGGCACAGGGGGGACTGTCCCAAGTTTCTTGTGTTCAGGTCCAGGGGTCTAATCCCTGGCCTTCTATGCTAGGGCCTCAGGTGTTTTCCCACTGGACTGGGGGTGACCAGGCCTAGTCATACCTATTTTCCTGAAGTGTTGTTGATGCCCCTGTTCTTTTTTTTAAGGAAATAGAGAAGCATATATTTTTCCTATCTAAAAATACTCACTTTTTTAAGAAAAAACTTGATTTCATGTTTTATATGAAATACTACCAAAAAAAGGACAGTTTTTGAATCCTTGACTTGAGGCTGCTGGTTTCTTATTAAGTTTTTGAGTGTTTGGTTTGCTGGGGAATCCCACAATGTCAGCCGCTGCACCAGCCCAGTCTAAAGGGCCTTGCCAGCAGCCCCCTGATGCCTTACTGGAACCACTGATGATCTTCATGCCTTCATTCTTGGTTTGTTGGTCCCAAGGTTCACAATTTGCTTTCTGCTCTGAGGTTGGAGGCCTCATATCTGGCCTGCTGTGCCTCTTGTCTGCTAAGCCAGTAGCAAGGGGCCTCAGTTGCTGATCTGTGCTATGGCTAAGAGTTTCCTGCTAGCTTGCCTGGACACATCTGCACTAGACTGTGCTCTCCTTTTACCCAAGCAAGACAGATCTTTCCTGAAGTCCTTATAAGTTATCTTAAGTTGGAAAATTATTTCACTCCATCTTTTTGTAGGTTCTGTCACTCCAGAGTCTGTTTAGAGGCTTGATTTAACATTGTTTAGTAAGGAAACTGAGGAGAGCTCAAGGCAATTTCCTGTCTTCCCTCTGCCTCTTGGCTCCACCTTCCTCACTCATATATTTCTTAATACTAGTGATTCCGAAGCATGCAACGAATCATAATTAAACAAGGGGCAACATTTGCTAATTGGTGCTTACATATTTTAATTTCATCCTGCATCAACTGAGCTATATGAGGGTAGTGCTCAAAATGACATATTATTTTCATTCAGAAACCTGTCAATTATAATTTCCTGAAATGATGTTACCATCAATTCATTTTCAAAACCAAAAATCCACCTTAATATTAGTTTCAACAATATAATCTTCATATAGAATCCCATAAATTTTAGCTTTCATGTTGCAATTATTTTATATTCATCATCATCATAATTAAAATTAGCTAGACTTTAAGGTTCACAAAGCACAGTGTCTGGTAGATAGTGAGCACTTAATAAATGCTTGTTGACTTTTAATCCTCACAACAACCCTATGAGGTACATGCTCTCATTATGCCTAGGAAATTGAGGCTGGGATGTCATGACAGTCAGATTTTGGGGGATGCTTAAATATAGACTGAAACGGTAAGGAATCCCAAGACTATTATTAAAGTGGCTGCAGTCATGCTATTGTAAAGAGAGATTTTCTGTTTGCAGATGATTGTGCATTCAATGCAGCCTCTGAAGCTGAGATGCAACAAAGGATGGAACACTTCTCTGCTGTTCGTGCCAATTTTGGCCTAACATTTGACGCCAAGAAAACACAGTTGCTCCATCAGCCACCATCACACCATCCATAAATGGAACCATCAGAAGTTTTGAATGCTGTGGATCAATTCATTTATCTTTGTGGTATACTTTCCAGGGATGCACACATTGCCAGAGCTAGCCTAGTGTTTGGGAGGCTCCAAAGGAAAGTATGGGAGAAAAGAGGTATTAGACTGCCTACCAAACTGGAGGTCTATAGAGCCTGGCTGACCTCATTGTTGTATGCCTGTGAAACCTGGACAGTCTACCAGCACCATGCCAGGAAACTGAATCGCTTCCATTTAAACTGTCTTAGGAAGATTCTGAAGATCACCTGGCAGGATAAGATACCAGACCCTGAGGTCCTTACTTGAACTAAACTGACAAACATTCAAACTCTGCTTCAGAGAGTGCAACTCTAATGTGCTGTCCATGTTGTTTGAATTCAAAACACACACTTGCCAAAAAGGCTGTTTTATGGAGAACTCACACAGGGCAAGCATTCACGTGGTGGTCAGAGAAGTAATACAAGGACACTTTCAAGCTCTCTCAAGAACTTTGGAATTGATTATATGACATGGGAGACACTGGGACAGGATTGATCAGCATGGTGCGCCCACATCAGAGAAGATACTGTGCTCTATGAGCAAATCAGAATTGAAACAGCTTAAAGGAAATGCAGGATACACAGATTTGGAGTATTCACTCCAAGTGTTCACATGGACTATTTGTTCCTGACCTGTGGTAGAGCATTCTGAGCTCATTTTTGTCTGATCAGCCATAGTCAGACACATCGAAACTTAACTCTTGCATAGTGATGCCATTTTGGTCCTCTTGAAGAAGGAAGAAGAACCTGAGAGAAGCAACACCTAAAACATTTATGTCTAAAAACTACATTCATTTTCTTGGAGTCAATTCTCAATATTTGGGTGCCATCATTATCAATGATGGTGGACCACTTGAGCACCAGGTTACATTGTGGTTTGTACATTGGGAAATCACCTTCTTCCACATAGAGATTGCCTTCTAAATAATCTTTCAACTTTAGCAACACTCAAGCCTAAGTGTCTTTCACCAGATGTCACATTACAATGTGTAGTATACCCAATTATAATACATTATTAAAATAATCTGAAGAACCATGCACCAAAGAAAAGTTTAAAAATTAAACCATCTAAAGACAAAAGTGATAAATGTTAAAAGAGCTAAAGGATAGCAGGTACACTTGTTTGGAACTATAGTAGAAAAATCACTAAATTGTACATACCCTTGGTTCCAACAATACCTCTCCTGGTCACAAAACCCAAAGAGATAAAGGACAGAGAGATATGTCCCATATGACACAAAAATATTTATAGCTATATTTTTTTGTATCAGAAAATGGAAGCATAACAGCTGCCCATCAATTGGAAGAAATTCTGAACAAATTGTGGTACATGTGGTACAATGTGGTATAATGAATATAATGCAATTGTAAGACATTAAGATTATGAAGAATTCAGAGAAACTTAAAATGATTTGCATGAAGTGATTCAATATAAAGTAAGTGAACCAAGATAATACTTTATAGAGTAGTCATAATAATGAAAAGGAAAACAATATTGAAAGACTTCAGAACAAAGATCAGTGCAATGACCAATTTTTATATTAGAACACTGATGTTAAAACATATGTTCTTCCTCTCAGAGAGGTGGTGAACAATAGGTATGGAATGATGTGTGTACTATAAGACATGGAAAATGTATAGGTTTCTTTTGGTTAAACAATATTTTAAAAACAACAACAACAAAGGAGGGTTATAATGAAGGATAAGGAATGGGAAGAAATCATTTGGAAGTGACTGTAAAAAAAATAAAAAGCATTTTAAAGTAAAATTTCAGCCGTTATCAGAAATGCCACTGATATAGAAATCCAACTAATGGTTCATAACTTGTTATTTCCTAATATATTTTAGATTAATCCAGATAGAGAAGAAGAGAATAAAGAAGGTTGAAGACAGAAACTTAGGGGGTGCTCACCATAAGAGGATGGGGAAAAGATGAGGAACCAGTGAAGGAGGAGAGACAGAGGAAAAGCATTTAGAGAGGAAAAGGGAAAATAAGATGAGTGGCATCCTAGAAGTCAGAGGAGGAAGTTTTTAAAAAGAGGGGATAGTCAACAATGGTAAATACTGTAGAGAGATCTGTTCATCCTGACCAATGAGGGATGAGCTCTTGGATTTGGTGATTAGGAGGTTATTGTTGATCTTTGAAAAAGAATTTTCAGTAGACTGCAGATTAAATTATCTGGTTGAGTGGCTACATTTAAACTGCATTCACTTTGTGGAGTGATGGGGAGGTATGGTAGCACTTGTTACAGATGCTGTCTTAAGATGCCACAGATGCTGTGTCTTGATAGTTGATCTGGAAGTGTTTCTTGGCACTATATGGCTGAGTTCCCCTAGTGTCCTACAGCTGCAGCATCCCACCTGTATGCCATAGATTGGCCCTCCGCAAGAATTGGAGAAAGCTTACTGGTCTTTCATAGTGCTGCTGCACTGGGCATCAAGATCTCAAATCAAGCCATTAACCAATCAAAAAGGTTAAGTGTCAGGCATTGTGCTAGGAACTGGGTATCTAAAGACAAAAATGAAGTTATTCCCACTCTAAAGGAGTTCATTGTTAATCAGGGAGATAAGAGGTACATACAAAAATAAGTATTTGCAAAATATATTAAAAAAATAAATGCAAGGTAATTTTTTTGGAGGAGGCACTAGTACCTACCTCCAGTGGGGAATTGGGAAAGGTGTAGTCGATCAATTGGAGCTTTGAAAAAGTCTAGGATTTCAAAGAGGCAGAGAACAGGATGGTACATCAGGGGCAGCCAGTACAAAGGCAGAAGAAAAAGACAGTATCAGTAACTACACTACCTTGACAAGATGGACACTCTTGTCATGGCAGTCGTTCCTTTCTTCCCACCTCTATCTTCTTCCTCATCTTGATTTTTGTACTTCTGGCTCTTGTCTTTCCTAGGGGAAATTGAACCAGTACAGTTGCCCAGTCTTGTAGCATGCAGGTATTGTGACTATGCCAGAAGCATCTAGTAATGGTAGTTGCTAGAAAATGAAATTCAGAGAAACCTGGGGAGTAGTATTAGTTTGGACATGCCCCTCACATGTGAGTGACACTGTTAAATATCCTGAAATAGCTTCAAGCCAATGCCTTCAGTTTCTCACAAAACTTTAGCTCTTTATCTCCTTGCAATCTATAAAGGCACAATAATGTCTAGCCCTGAGAGTCACATAACAATGAAGCTATATTGATACTAAAGGAAGGAAGGACAGCCAAGGATCTGGGCTACCCTCAAATGGCAAAATAGTTGAGAGGCACTTAGAACACTGCCTGCCACACAGTAGGCACTTAATAAATGCTTACTGACTGACCAGCTAATCTTTTTTCATCAAACCAACTTTGTTTGACTGAACTTTCTGCAGATGATTGACAGCAAAAGTAGACAGCTGATGAGGGACTTTGAGAAGTGATATAAGCCAAGAAACAAGACAATGATGCCAACAGTCTCAAGTTCCAGGCCTCCAAAGGTGCCCTGCTGTTAAGACAATAGTAGAAGTTAGAGATATGTAATAGTGTATGGTACCAGACTGTCATGGATGCTATATAAAAGCTCAGGAAGGAGTTGGTGCTACTCAGCATATTTTACCATGGCCATAAAAGCCTTACATGATAATTTTGGACACATGGGTCAAGAGGACCTTAGAGTTAGTTAGGAAAGGATTTTACTGGTCTAAAATCACTAGAGAAATCTGTAAGATGTGTAAAACTTGTGTTCTTTTTTTTTGCAAAGAAAAGCACTACCAATTTGTGCCACATACTTGGAAAATATAAGTACCAACAAACCTTTAGAATTTGTCTTCCCTGATTTCCTCTCTCTAGAAATTATTGTTCAATTGTTCAGTCTTGTCAGACTCGTTTGACCCCATAGACCATAGCATACCAGATTCTTTTATCCTCCACTATCTCCCAAAGTCTGTCCAAGCTCGTGTCCATTGCTTCCATGGTACTATCTATCCATCTCATACTCTTCTGTCCCCTTCTCCTTTTGCCCTCAATCTTTCCCAAAATCAGGGTCTTTTCCAATGAGTCCCATCTCTCATTATGTGGCCAAAGTACTTAAGCTTCAACTTCAGTATTTTACCTTATCGTGAATAGCCTGAATTAATTTCTTTAAATATCGTCTAATTCGATATCCTTGCTGTCCAATGGATTCTCAAAAGTCTTCTCTAGCACAACAGTTTGAAAGCTTCAATTCAGTGCTGCTAGGATGATCATTGCTACCAGAAAAACCAGTTTTAACTGTATAGACCTTTGTCAACAAATTATGTCTCTGCTTTTTAGTATGCTGTCCAGATTTGCCATAGCTTTCCTTCTAAAGAGCAAATGTCTTTTAATTTTATGGCAGCAATCTCCATCTACAGTGATTTTTTTTTCACTTTTTGGAGGGGGAAATCAGGGCAATTGGTGTTAAATGACTTGCCCAAGGTCACATAATTAGTAAGTGTTGAGTGTCTGAGGCTGAATTTGAACTCAGGTCCTCCTGACTCCAGGGCCAATGCTCTATTCATGGCACCACCTAGCTGCCCCTGCAGTGAATATAAATCTGACACTGCTTCCATTTCTTCTCTCTTTATTTGCCAGGAAGCAATGGAACCAGTTGTCAAGATCATTTTTTAATGTTACTCTTCAAATCATCTTTTACCCTCTTCAAGATGCTTCTTAATTCCTCTTCACATTTTGCCATCAGAGTGGTATCATCTGCATACCTGAGGCTGTTGATATTTCTCTTGGCAACCTTAATTTATACTTGCATATGAGTTAAAATGACAATATACAGCCTTGTCCTTTTCCAATCTTAAACCAAGTAGTTGTTCCATGGTTCAGTTGTTTCTTGGCCCACAGGTTCCTCAGGAGATAAGTAAGATGATTTGATATTCCCATTTCTTTGAGGACTTGCCACATTTTGTTGTGATCCACACAACAGCTTTAGTGTAGTTAATGAAGCAGAAGGGGATGTTTTTCTGGAACTCCTTTGCTTTCTCCATAATCTGGCAAATGTTGGCAATTTGGTCTGTAGCTCTTCTGCCTCTTCAAAGCCAGCCTGTTCTTCTGATAATTCTTTGTTCACATATTACTGAAGCCTGGCTTGTAGAATCTTATGCATAACCTTGCTGGTGTGTGAAATGAACTCAACTGTTCAGTAATTTGGAACATTCCTTGGCACTGCCCTTCTTTAGGGTAGGGACATAAACTGATCTTTTTCCAACCCAGTGGCTGCTGTTCAGTTTTCTAAATGTGTTGGCATATTGAGTGCAGCACTTTAACAGCATCATCTCTTCGGGTTTTAAACAGCTCAGCTAGAATCCTGTCGTCTCCACCAGCCTTATTGCTAGCAATGCATTCATTGTAAGGCCCACTTACCTTCATTCTGCAGGATGTCTGGCTCTACATCAGTAACCACACTATCATGGTTATTGGTGACGTTAAGATCTTTCCTGTAGTTCTGTGTATTCTTGCCACTTCTTAATCTCTTCTGCTTCTGTTAAATACTTACTATATTTTCTTTTATCAAGCCCATTTTTGCATAAAACGTTTCCTTGATGGCTCTGATTTTCTTGAAGAGATCTCTTGTCTTTTCCTTCCTATTGTTTTCTTCTGTTTCTTTGCAATATTCATTTAAGAAAACACTCTTGTCTCTCATTGCTGTTCTCTGGAATTCTGTGCTCGGTTGGATTTATCTTTCCCTTTCTTCTTTACTTTTCACTTTCTTTCTTTCCTCAGCTATTTGTAAGCCTCATCAGGCTGCCATTTTGTTTTCTTGTTCTTTTTCTTTGGGATTTTTGTTGCTGCCTCCTGTATAATACTCTGTCCATAGTTCTTCAGGCACTCTATCTACCAGATCTAATCCCTTCAATCTATTCATCACCTCAACTTCACATTCATAAGGAATGTTATTTAGGTCACACATATTGGATCTGATGGTTTTCCCTATTTTCTTCAGTTTAAGTCTGAAATTTACAATAAGAAGCTCATGATCTGATCCACAGTCAGCTCCAGGTGTTGTTTAATTGACTGTATAGAGCTTCTCCACCTTTGGCCACAAAGTATACGATCAATCTAATTTCTGCATTGACCATCTGGTGATATCCATGTGAAGAATCACCTTTTAGGTTACTGAAAAAGAGTTATGACCAATGAGTTATCTTGACAAAACTCTATTAATCTCTGCCTTGCTTCATTCTGTATTTCAAGGCCAAACTTGCCTTTTTTACCAATTATTTTTTGATTACCTACTTTAGCATTTCAATCCCTTGTGATGAATGTGATGGGGGTTTTTTCAGTATTATTTCTAGAAGATGTTGTAGGTCTTCACAGAACTGATCAACTTTGGCTTCTTATGCACCAGTGGTTAGAGCATAAACTTGTGTTAGTGTGACAGTGAAGGGTTTGCCTTGGATTCACATAGATATTCTGTCACTTGTGAGATTATACCACAGTTCTACTTTTCTCACCCTTTTATTGACTATGAGAGGTACTCCATTTCTTCTAAGGGATTCTTACCCACAGTAGTGTATGTAGTGATCACTTGAATTAAATTTACCCATTCCTGTCCATTTAAGTTCACTGATGCCTGAGATCTCAATGTTTAATTTTTCCATCTCCTGTTTGACCACATCCAACTTATCTTGGTTCATAGATCTTACATTCCACATTCCTATGCAACATTGATCTTAACAGCATCAGACTTTTCTTCTGTCATGAGACTCATCCTCAGCTGAGCTTCCTTTAGGCTTTAGCCCAGCCACTTCATTAGTACCAGAGCTACTTGTACTCTTCTCCAGTAGCATATTGAACTCCTGATCTGAGGGGCTCATCTTCTGATGTTATCTCATTTAGCATTTTAGTACTGTCCATAGGGTTTTCTTGGCAAAAATACTAGAGTGGTTTGCCATTTCCTTCTCCAGTGAATCACATTTTGTCAGAACTCTCCACTATGACCTATTCATCTTGGGTAACCCTGAACAGCATAGATCATAGTTTCATTGAGCTACACAAGCCCCTCCACCATGACAAGGCAGTGATCTGGGGGAAAAACAGTGAAGATAATAAGAACAAAAGCTAAATTTAGCAGTGACTAACTATTTCACAAGATATGCAGATATACTTCACCAGGAACCAGAAAGTCGCTAAACTGTTAAGGGATAAGTATTCTCAGTGCAATGACTTCCCACCAAAATACATTCAGACCATGACAGAGACATTGAAAGCACATTACTAAAAGAGATGTTAGAATCAAAAAGTCTAGAACTATACCTTATCACTCACAACAAAGAGCATAATCTGAGTGTTTCCACCACTCACTGGTGAATATGTGAGGGACACTAAGATCAAGACAAAACTGTCAGTGGAGTCAACACAATTCCACAGGAACGACATCATAGTCTTCATACCACACTTGCTAAATTTTGGAGAAGAACCATACTTACCCTCTGAACTGTGTTTTAGAGTCTCTAAGAACTGAGAAACTATATACACTCAGTCAGTACATCTCAGCTAATAGAAAAGCTGAAAGAAGCTTGCCACTTATCTACAATTTTAACTCAGAAGAAAGTTGGAAGAAACTAATGATAGAATGATGCCCAAAATCATTGTCAAGACTTTGAACAAAGAGATAAAGTTTGGCTAAGAAATCTTGGTGTTCTTGAGACAAATGAGTTAACAGATCAGTAGAAAACTATTCTATATCTAGCTCTGGTAAGACTGGTCACTTGCCTGTTTACAAGATAGCCCCAGAAACTGGCAGGAGCCCTTTAAAGAAAATTCACTGAAACTGCTTGTTACCTAAATGTGAGTTTGTTGGACTCCCTGATGAGCAGGGAGAAACTGAAGGACTTTTACCTAAGTAGACTCTAAACGAAAGAGAACGCTCAGGACACAAGACCCAAAGGTAAAACATACCCTAAAATACCTCAAGGCTACTGCTAGGAAGGGACCCAGGTCATGGGGAGTAGGACAGAGTGAAAAAGGAAGAGAATAACCTTTGATAGGGTGATCAGAGATAAAAAGTGTGCCATCTAGTGGCTTTTACAATTTACCTAATAATTATTTCTAATTATGTGCTAATCTCAGTTGTTTCTATGATATGAAGGAATGTTGAACATGCCAGTGCTCTGTAAATATTGGTGCCCTAGTACAAAGCCCCAGTTGTCTTGTCCTGTCTGTGGTTCTGGAAAAAACTGAGGAACTCTCTAAGCAAAATATCTCCCAAGACAGACTAGGCCAAACTAACTCTGCTATGTACCTGTAATATGTTTATATTGTCCTGAACCTGAGCAAAGCAAGGTCTTTTTTTGTTGGTTCAAACCACCAAGTTCAGGATAAATAGTACATGCCCCTCCCCCCCCCAAAAAATCTTCACTTCAATAGTAAAGAAATTTTATTATATTCTGAATGTCTAGGCCTTAGTACAATGCCTAGCATATAGCAGGTGCTTAATAAACAATGAATAAAATAAGGACAATTAATGAAAAAGGAACAATACAATATTAGGTAATCTGATTTCTAATTGGATGAAAAAATTAGGGACTTTCAAAATTGGAAGAAAAGTAAACACAGTTCCCTGAACTCAGAAAAAGAGGTGTCCCACTCCCACCAATTATCTGTAAACAATCAGAAGAATTTGGAAATAATAGATCGATCAGTATGGTGTCAGTTTTCAGATAAAACATAAGGGTTGCTTGAGATGTACAATTATGAGAAAACTCCTCGTGTTAACCTTTGGATATGATTGTGTTTCAGGTCAGCGTAACTTAGATCCTTAGTTAAATGCCTCTAAACAGCAGGTAGGGCAGCTAGGTAGCACAGTAGACAGAACACTGACCTAAAGTTAGGAAAATTCATCATCCTGAGTTCAAATCTGACCTCAGACACTTAACATGTGATCCTGGGCAAGTCACTTAACCCTGTTTGCCTTAGTTCTTCCTCTGTGGAATGATCTGGAGGAGGAAATGACAAACCACTCCAGCATCTTCCCCAAGAAAAGCCCAAAAGGAGTCACTAAGAGTCGGACATGACTGAAACAACTCAACAACGACAACAAATAGAGGTGGTTCAGCTTCCCAGGCACACAGGGCTAGGTGCAAATAAGACAACAAGGTTTTCTCCCAGTTGCCACGACTGAAGAGTTTTCTCACAAGGCCGAAGTTGTGCTAGACCCACAACTGAATAGAAAGGAAACTGAGCCAGCTCCCGAACTGATTCACAAGATTGAGTCTGTGCGGTTCACTCCGTTCCCACTACCACTTGCTTCTCCAATCCCCTCAATTTCCTCCTTTTCATTCATGGGGAAGTGGGCACTCCTTCCCCCCATGGATCATTTATCTAGAAGCCAAATCTACAGGGTTTTTCATATATACATAATCAGAATTACGTAAGTCAGGTTACAGATCAAACTCCTTAGAGGACACCCAATGGACTCATTTTGAGAAGGGTGATTTACATGCCACCAAAGTAACCAGGAAAACTTAAACACAAACACCCTGAAACAACAGACCAAAGTAATATGATGATGATCATCAATATTAACTAACATCAAGTCTTCTCGTATCCTAGTAACCCACCCCAATGTCCAATGTAATCAACACATCTTGCATCCCAGCTGTCCAGGTGGTCTCCTGGTCCCTGGAGAGCTCTTCTTCGATGTTCTGAAATAGGCCTCATTCTCAGGGCAGCTCTAGAGGAAATTGGACTTCTCTGGTTCCAAATCACTTGTAGGGGTTCCTAGATAATTCTGCTAAAATCTGCCAATAATAAGACTTAATACAATTTAGTACAATTTGGTTTTCCAAACCCGAAACTTCAGAGAATTTCAGTTTTTATATACTACTTTGCTGTTTCTGTCTTTACCTAAATCCTGTACCTGACAAAAGAATCTAAAAAAATTCATGAGGGTCTAACCTGTAAAACAAACTCTTGTGTCTTTTAAAATCACCAGACAGATACTTTTAAAATGGGAAAATAATTTCATTTTCTTTACAATTATCAATTATACATATATATACATAAAATCCTTAATTCAATTTTGAAACCTTATTACTAAAACATAACCTAAGCTTGAATTTCCATGATAGATATATTTGGAAGCCAGTCACAAAATCTAATCCAACTGTTGGTTTCTCAAGATTTACTCTCCATTTACTTAGAAAACTTTTACATTGCTTTGTCTTATTACTTTGTCTAATTCCTCCTTTTGAAGAATGTCATCCCTATATTATAATTTGGACACAATTACTCATTAAAATTTTAAGATTTTTCGTACTTGCATCCTGTTATAGTAACTCAGAAATGTTCCAGTATCAACCAATTAATTAATAGATGTAGTATTAAACATACAAAACTTCTACAGTTCACCTGCCCTTATTATAGAAATCTGCTATAAAAGGAAAGGAAAGACATAATTACAACAATGTCAAGATATCTCCTCAGAAGCAAAAACTGACCTGACACATACCATAACAGGGGGCAAACGCTCTTAGCTGTATTTGATTTCAGGTAAGAATCATATCTGACAGTCAGTCATGTAGTCACAGGGCTTCGAAAGCCAGGCTCAGACTTAATCAGGACCTTGAAGTTGCAAACCTGGGTGACTAGAAGAATAATGATACTCTCCACAGAAATAGAGAATAACAGAAGAGGCAGATTTGAGTAGGAGTTAATGTTTTAAAAATATTAAGTCTGAGATGCAAAAGAGACATCCAGGTAGAGATTTCCAGCAAGTGATTGATGATCAGCAAGAAATTAGGAATCAGTACAGAAATTTCATAGATATGGTAGTTGAAGTCATAAGAGTTGACAAGATCATCAAGGGAAATGGTGTAAGAGAAGGTAAGGGGAAAAGAGAAGCCATCCCAGGACACCACTTTGGGAGATACCAACTTGAAAAATAGGAGATGGTTTGTGATCCATCAAAGGGTTCTATGAAAGAGTAGACAGACGGGTAGGAAAAGAACCAAAAGAAGGAAGTATTATGGAAGCCAAGGATTCACTGTGTCAAAAAGTTTCTGGTTGGTTAAACATGAAGAAGACAGAGAAAAGGCTACCAATCTATCAGTTAAGCAATCACTAGGCATCTTAAGCCAAACAGTAAGGGTCTGAAGAATTTGGAGCAAGCAGGTAGGAACTGAGACAAAACTATAGTCAACTTTTTCTTGGGGTTTGGTTCTAAAATGCAGAAGGAATATAGGATCATAGTTTGAAGGGATGGAAAGGTCAGGAGAAGGTTTTTTAAGGTTTGGGGAAATCTGGATCTGGATATATTTGTGGGCAGCTAGGGGAAGGAGTACTAACTGCGTTATCTACTAAGATAAAAAGAGATTGAAGATGAGAGCAAAAGAGCAAAAAGGAGAGAATGTGAAGGAAGGTGAGGTTGATGTTTTGAGATGTGGTAATAGGGGAGAGGAAGGAGATCATAGCTGATAACCTCTATGTAATCAGTAAAATAGGAGGCAAAGTCCTATGCCAGGAGAGAGAGGGGGAAGAGAGTGATAGAGGGGGCTAGAAGGGAAAATAAAATGTTTGTAATAACTACTGTGGGAAGTAGGATAATCAATCAAGAAAAAATAAAGCGACTGCTGTGCACAAGGGCTCAGTTGAGAATGAATGACAAATTTTTAGTGAACCCGTTCAGCGTGGCTGTGTGAACTTCTCCGACAGTGTCTAGTGGACATTCACAAGGAGAAAGGGAAAGGATCAGTAGGGGGGGTAACTAAGGTTGGGACTTGGCAAGACATGAATGGTAATAGGACAAGAGTCCAAAAGGAAGGTTATTTAAGAGTAGAGAGCAGGGTATGGTTTAGTTCTTAACCTACGGTCTGTAAACTTAAAAAAAAAACATTTTGATAATTTTTAAAAATATAACTAGTTTCCTTTGTAATACTATAGTTTATGTAGTTAAAAACATTATTCTGAGAAAGGGTCTGTAGGATTTACCAGACTGCCAAGGGTTCCATGACATTAAAATGTTAAGAACTTCTGCTGTAGGGGGCAGCTAGGTGGCGCAATGAATAGAGCACCGGCCCTGGAGTCAGGAGGACCTGAGTTCAAATTCTGCCTCAGACACTTAACACAAAAACTAGTTGGGCAAGTGACTTGGGCAAGTCACTTAACTCCCAATTGCCCTCCAAAAAGCAAAAAAAAAAAAAAAAAGAAGAAGAAGAACCTCTGCTATAACTGAACTGGTCAGTCATAGAGTCATGACTAAAGGGAGCCACGGTACACTAGAAAGAGCACACTAGCTCTCAAGCACAATGGGTTCAAATCCTACCTTTGACAATTACTACCTGTGTAACCTTCAGCAAGTCGCTTAACTTCCCATTTTCTCATCTATAGAATAAAGGAGTTGAACTAGATGACTTCTGAAGTCCCTTACAGTTCTAGAGCTCTCATTTTATGATCCTGTTATTCAAGGAGAGTAGACTGATAGAACAGAGAAGTATGGGGGAACCTAGATGACCTCATAAGGATAAAGAATAGGTTTAAGAGGAGTGAAGCACAGAAAAAAAATGGAAGTATAAGAGGTTTGATGAAAGAGGAATTTCAGAGTTCTAGATAATGGCAGTAACACAGTTATGGGTAACAGTGTAATCTAATGTATAGTGATGCCTGTGAATAACTAAGGGTGATAAGGCTGTAACCCATGGGAGTAAAGGAGGTTGAGAAACACAGGTGATTCTCAATTCTGTTTATCCAGACTTAATCTTTCCCCTGAGTTGCAGTCTTACATAAACAGCCTCACATGCTTCTCTTGGGCATCTCCAAATGGGTGTCCCTTCGGCATCTCAAACCCAATACATCCAAAACAGAACTCAATATCTTACCTTTATTTTACTCGTTCTCCTCAACCTCTCTGCAACTTTTGACGCTGTTGATCACTCTCTCCTCCTTGATACCGTTAATTATTTCCTATTCACTCTGCATATAGCTTGCACATCTGTTATCTGTTGCACATCTTATATTGTTCAGATGTTGTCTTCCCTATTACATTGTAAGCTTCTTGAGATCAGGAACTGTCTTTTGTATTCCCAGCACTTAACATAGTGCCTGGCACGTAGTAGGTAGCTAATAAATGTTTATTGATTAATTTGGTTACCCCTCCCTGAAACCCTTCTTTCTTCCAGACTTCTCTATTTATTGTCTAATGGTATCAAATTCAAATAGAAATGGGAGTCACTAAACCATACATAAGGATCCCTCTAAGTCACATATTGACTTAGAAAATTACAAATTAACATTATCTATATTTCATTGTATTTTATTGTTATTAAATATTTCCCATTTACATTTTAATCTGGTTCAGGGCTCACTTGGAAGTAGTCAGGCAATGTGTTAGACAGCTCTGGTCTAGGATACCACCATATTCTCAATCACCCAAGCTCACCACCTCAGTGTCATCTTTAGCCTCTCACTCTCACCCATCCTACATGGCCAATCTGTTATCAAATATAGTTGTTTCTGCCTTCATAATGTCTTTCATATATGTCCCCATCTCTTCATTCACAGAGCCAACACTAGTTCAGGTGTTCATTGCCTCACACAGAGGTGATTTCAGTAGTCTGGGTGATCTCCCTGCCTCCTGCCTCAAGCCTCTCCCCATTCCACTTCATCCTCTGCTTAGTCACTGACATGATCTTTGGTCTGACAAAATCAGCCCTGTACTCAACAAATTCTAGTGGTTCCCAATTGTCTCCATCATAAAATATAAAGTCCTCTGTCTGGAATTTAAAGCCCTGTACAACCTGGCCTCTCCCTAGCCGTAAAGTCTTCTTACATTTTAGTCCCTTCCCTGAACTCTACCACAGTGGTGTCAAACTGTAACAGAAAGAATCCCTACAGGCTGCATCTTGACTTAGAACAGCGGCTCTCAACCTGTGGGTGGCTACCCCTTTGGGGGTCGAACGACCCTTTCACAGAGGTCACAGGGGTCGCCTAAGACCATCGGAAAACACATATTTCCAATAGTCTTAGGAACTGAGACACTGCTCCTCTATCCTTCTCCAGGCGGGTCCGCCCACATGCAGATACACCCACATACAAGTATTAAAGGGTCACAGCATTAGGAAGGTTGAGAACCACTGACTTAGAAAATCACAAATTAACATTATTTATGTAGTATTGTATTTTCATTTATTTTGCTAAATATTTCCCAAATACTTCTTTGTTTCAGTCACACTTAAAATTAGGGTAGTTTAGCACCTCTAATTTATGATCCAGTGGACACTGATTTATTTACTGGTTCACATGTGACCTTTAGTCTCTGGACTCTGTGTCTTTTCTCTGGTTGTCCCCTATATCCGGAATGTTCTCCCTCCTCACCTCTGCCTCCTGACTTCCCTCGCTTCCTTCAAGACCCAGCTCAAATCCTGTCTTCTGCAGGAAATCTTTCTCAGTTCTTCTATTCCACTATTAGTGTCCTCTCCCTGAGACAACCTCCCATTTACACTATATATGTACATGTGCATGTGTGAATGAGAGACTTTGTGTATGTATGTATGTGTATGTGTGTGTGTGTGTATATATATATATATATATATATATATATATATATATATATATAAAATTTAGATAGCTAGGACTATGATAAATATAGAGATATAGGTACATAATATAAATGGGAGGTATTTATGTATATGTATACATGCAAATACCTCCCATTTATATTACAGCTATCCCTTCCACAGGACAGGAGTTAGGGATGCAATGACCCCTAAATCTGGAAAATCCGTGTAAAATTTTTTGACCCTCTCTTTGCACCAGAGATGAAATCTAAATTATTATAATATTAAAAGATTAAGTATGTTGACATTATACAATACTATGCATATATTTTATGCATTTCTGAGTTTCTAAATTTTTTCTATGTCATTTGCTGACCTTCATGTATCATCTGTGGATTCCACAAAACTCCCCCCCCAAATTTTTTATTTAATTTCTTATGCAGACCCATGATATATTGAAACTAAGATGAGGAAAGTCAAGATGTAGAAGGGATAACTGTATATTGGCATATTTATGTTTTATGGGCAGCTAGATGGCACCAAGTCAGATAGAGTGCCAGGACTGGAGGCAGGAATACTCATCTCCTGAATTCAAATCTGGTCTCAAACACTTACTACTTATCTGACCTTGAACGAGTCACTTGATCCTGTTTCCCTCTGTTTTCTCATCTGTAAAATGAGTTGGAGAATGAAATGGCAAACTACTCCAGTATCTTTGCAAAGAAAATCCCAAATGATGCCACAAAGACCCTGACATGACTAAATAGATGACTGGACAACAAACATGTATATGTATATTTATGTATATACATAATGTATATGTACAATTTTTCTTGCACATTTTCTTGTCCATTACAATGTGATCTCACTGAGGGCAGGGACAATGGTTTGTGCCTTTCTTTGTGCCCCCAAAGTTTAGCACAGTTACTGTGCTACGTGCTTAATGCTTCGTTGAATGACTAAGGGATATCAGTGGTCCTCCTTAGTTCCTTTTAGAAAGTACAGAGGACAGTGGAAGGCTCACGCAATTTCAAAATGCTTTTGGAATTTCTCTGTTAATGTGATCACTCAGTCCTTGGGAGCCCTATTAGTTATCTAACTAAAAAAACTCAACATGCTTTAGGTCATTTCCCTTGGCACTCTTCAAGCCCTCCTGGATCTTTGATTCTCTCTTGGTCTGTAAATAGGTAAGTTGTTCCTAGCAGCAGCCCTCCTAACTCTATTTGTGTTCTCACTTCTTCCATATTCACCTAGAGCTACCGCCATCACCACAACCTATCCTCCCCATCACTACCACCCCCACAAGACAATCCTGAGTACAAGGGTTAATTACCCAAAAAATATTTCACCAGAAAGAAGTGTTCTTTCTCAAGAGAGATGCTATCATTCAAAATACATGAAGCATAATGTTCAGAACAAACTAGTCAAGTGCCCCTTAGGTGGGTGACAGCCCAAAGATCAGCTGACCTCTTTGTGCTTCCAAATGAGAGAGACGTGGCCTTATTCCCTCAGACAGGTAGATAGAAAGAAAAAGTAATCCAGAAATCTTGGGCAGAACACAACTATTGTATCACTGGAGGTTAACTTCACGGATTCTCTCCTCTATTCCACAGCCATTCCTGGTAGTCACTTGGGTCCCAATTTTCCTATAAGCTGGAAGAGATGCAGCGACTTTCCCACCTGTACCATAGCAACTATCTGATAAATCTGGGAAGGTAACTTTAGGGGTCTGGTTCTCAATTCTGGCAACTCATGCACAATCTTTCATCTGTAGCTAATATAATTAATTCTTAAACATTCCCTATGGAGCAAATGGTGAGAAAAGGCAACTAAGGTATACCTGTGGTTCAACCAGCATGAGCCTCAATCCCACTGTAGCCTTCAAGGTTGTTTGGAATGCAATATCTTCACCCTCCTTTCCGCTTGTCTATAGCCTTTACTTTTTCAAGTTTGAATTTCACTTTGAATCCTACCTCCTTATGAACCTTCACAGATTATTTCCACTTACACTGTCTCTTTCTTGGAGGTAGCATTGTGAAGAGATGAAGTGCTATGTTCTCATTCTGGATAAATCACTAACTCACTGTGTTACTATGGGCAAGTCACTCAGCTCTTAAATGAGGAAGTTAGACCAAAGATAGTAGAATAAAAGACTTCTTAAACTATCATGGATCTTAGGAGTTGTTCAGTCACAGAATCGACTTTCAGTGTTGAAGAAGACCTCAGAGGGGTTTCCTTTTTCATCTTCTACCCAAAATCTAAATTCCGAACAAGTGCTAATTCAGCCCCTAGTTAAACAAGTCCAGCAATAAGGAGCTCACTCTTTCTCGGAAAAGTCCATTACATTTTTAGATGACTGAGTTAGGAAATTCTTCCTTTTATCTATTTAATATCTGCTTTTCTATAACTTCGGCCCTCTGGTGCTTGTCATAAGATTATAGGATTTAGGACTAGAAGGCCTGTGAGATCAGCCCATCTCAACAATTGTTTTTATAAATGAAATTGAAAGTCAAAGAGATTAAATGACTTGTTTATGGTTTATTTAAAAATAGAACAAACCTTTAGGAATTCCTGTAACCGTGACACAGACCCAAGTCCCCAGACTCCATTTCAATGCCCTTTTCTCCCCCATCAGACTATTCTCAAAGGCCCCTTCCAGCTCTCTAACGAGTAGGAGATTCTGTGACCTCCTAGAAGAGCAGCTGGAGTGTGGCTCGCTGGCTCACACCTTCACATCTTGTGTGGATCATGAGTGTGCCTTTTCCTCCTGTCTCTTCCATAA
Source organism: Pseudochirops cupreus (assembly GCA_028627135.1). Classification (NCBI taxonomy): domain Eukaryota; kingdom Metazoa; phylum Chordata; class Mammalia; order Diprotodontia; family Pseudocheiridae; genus Pseudochirops; species Pseudochirops cupreus. The sequence goes on along the minus strand of CM053582.1, from coordinate 189,936,963 downwards.
CATACACACACTGTGGCACTGGACTGCCTCCGCATGCAGGAGGAGGGCCTCACAATACCAAACGATGGAGTAAAGGGTCCCCAGGCTCCTACAGCCAGGCTACCCTAAAAGCCGTGTGACCTAGAGAGGAGATGGGTCGAGAGAGTGCCTGAAGTGGGAGGACAAAGGAGACTTTAGGTGTTTAGATTGGTTCTCTGCCTTATCCTCCTCCTCTTTCCCTAACTGGCCACTTCCTATAGGCCAGAAAATATAAATTGGGCAGTACCAGGAGAGTAGTTTTGAGGAGCTCCCACTTCAGTTTGCTGTATGTGTAGGCTCTGGGACCTCTCCATCCAGGGATAAGCTGAGGCACAAATGAACAAAAAGTTCTTTCTGAGTCTTTCTTGGCTCTGCATCTCAAGTGGTAAGTCCTGGGACAGGGCATCGAGGGTGTCACTTGTAGATCTGTCCCACATCTCCCTGACACTGATCATCATCCGGGGGTAATGTAGAAGTCAGCACACCCACTTTCCCTCAGTTTCTCTCCCTTTCTTGGTGGGACCTTGAGATTCTTCTCCTAAATACATGTATACCCTGAAAATGTTCTTTCTAAGTAAAAATCTATCTGTGGCCCGAAGAAGTTCAGTCCATTTTAATTCTGGTCCATACTTAACATCCAAGTTGGGCAGGTCTAATACCTACTTCAAAATAACTTTGTACATATGTAATTATCTACGTGTGGATGTATCTACACATTGATATATATATATATATGTCTGTATTTATATAACTTTATCTCTGGCTCTACCTCTTCATCTGTCTTCTATCTGTATTTCTCTATGTCTACTTTATCTCTATCATCTCTGATTCTGTTTCTTTCTATACCTCTATACTTATTTTCCCCTCTCTTGGGTTGGTCACATTTCATGTTTGTCTTTGTATCTCTGCATAAGTCCTGGCACATCATAAGTACTTAACAAATGTTTGTTGATTGTTTAAAATACTACATTGAAAACGTTCTTTCTAGGGGACTGAAAATTTTGGGGTCTTAATTTCATTCTCTATAAAAGCTGCAGGTTAGACCATAGTCGTCTTGTCCTATAATGAACAAGAACTTGAGACCTCAGCCTGCCTCTCTCACTCTAGGACCATAACTGTATACACAGTGTCCCCAGCACAAGGCTTGGATGAGGCATATTGAGACAAGGAAAGTGAATTCTGCTTTCTTTTGGGAAAACACTCAAGAGGACATTGATATTCCACTCTCCATATTGTTCTCTCCATGCTACCAATGAGGAAAGTCCGGCTACCTACCCTGAAAACTGGAATCATTCCTTGTGTTCAGTGTTTATCCTATGAAAATGAGAAGTGTGAGGGAAGATTGCAAACATGTACTCTGTGCCATGGTGAATCCTGCATGATCCAGAGAATCACAAATCTCTACAGTCCTAGTAAGTGCCATCTGATCTGGGATAGAAGGAAAACAAGGAAGAAACTGTCAAGAGGTTCATACTTCCTTCCCTGATCCCTTTTTGCATCCTTTTTAAGGGCAGCTCCAGATAAGACATAATATACCTACTGCTTATTTCTCTGTAGGCCAAAGGCAAATATAAGTCACCAATTTAGAAGATAATAAATTCTTAAAGGGAACTCTGGGGAAAGAGACTGTGTCCCCATTCCTAGAATAGAGAGAAGTCAGGTAAGAGGAGCAGATTGTATCTGATCCCTTGGGATGGTTCCATCTCAGTCATGAAACCCTATGGTTTGGGATCCAGGAGTTAACAGGAAAGTTAGGCAGCCTGTAGAACCACCCTTATCATTGACTTGTCCCATTCCAAGACGTCCAGTTATCCCCACTCACTCCACAGAAGTTTGCACAGGCCTTGGAAAGGGTTCATGGGGGCCAGGACTACTAAGTGGCCACAGTAAAGAAGGATCTATCACAAGGTAGTACAAACATTGTACCTGCTTGGCATGCTATTGTCTGTCCCTAGAACAACCTATGATGCATAACCAGTTCCCTCCCAGAAAGTAAATTGCCACCCGTCTACCCTGTCTGACTGCATTATGGAGGAATCAGAAAAATACTGACAACTTTAGCTGTATTGGGGTTAAGGGACTTTCTTCTGGGAGTTGAACATAGATAGGTTTCAGGTGATTAATTATTCCCTCAAGTAGGGTTTCTTATGCTTCCTGGGTCAACTTTGGAAGCCTGATAACACCTATGAACCCCTTCCCAAAATAATGTTTTTAAATGCATAAAATAAAATATACAGAATTACTAAGGAAACCAAATATTAGTGAAAATAAAGATGTAACTTTTCTCTCCCAAGTTCCCAGATCCCCTGAAATCTGTCCACAGGGATCAGTGAACCCCAGGTTAAGGACTCTTGCCCTACAGAAAAGATACTGTGTGTTTGAGCTCCGAGGGTGGAGATCCCACAGCCCAGGCTTCAGGTAGAGGGTTTTCTGTACCTCCATCTCTCCCTTCACAGGAATAAAGGAGGAGATTACAACATGCTGTCATCAAGTGCAAAGATGGTAAGAAGATACATAACGACATTCGTGTTCTGGCCAACTGCTGTAGGGATGAGAGCTTCTGCAATGACCCTTCTAAGGATATTACAATCTCAAAGCGATCTGACTGATCTTCTGGCAAGTCCATCCAATACACTGGTCACTTCTCTCACTATCATACTTTTCCTTTTCTCTGATTTCCACTTTTAGTACTCTTCTCTGGCCCTTCCACTTACTGGACTTCCACTTAGGGTTTCCAAATGTTCTTCAAAAAGAGGTACCTGTGAAGACCTTGGTCGGGGTCAAACAGTCAGCAACTAACAATGTTAGGACTTGAACCAAAGTCTTTTGGGTGAGTGATCTTTTGCTGACTTTCTAGGTGAGGCCTGCTGTACCCTTTTCTGCTCCCCTTTTCCCTATTCTTTGTCTGATTTCTTTTCCAATAAATTGCATTTGTACTGAACAGCACAGACTCAGATTGCCTCTATACCACTATCCTCAAGGCCAGTTTTGTGTCCCAGAGCTCCCACCCAAGGACAGGGGAAGGTGAACAAAGAACAGAGACAGTAGCCGTATAGTATCTGAGGAGCTGGGATGGCCCAGGTGAAAGAAGATGCATCTATAGAGATTGTGCATTGTTACCTACACTGCACATTTTCTTCTTGTAATGAAGGAATTAGGGAATTGACAGAAAAAAACCCTAGATCCTGAAAATTCAAGGGAATGGAGAGATCTGGGAAGAGGATTCTTGCCCTACAGAAAAGGGAACAAAGCCCACACCAAGCCTTGGGTTATACCCACAGTTACTGGGCATGGTGTATAGATGATGGCCCAACCAAGGAGCCTGAGAAGAGGTCATACAGGTACAATGAGAATCAGTGTCACAAAGACTCAGAGAGGAGAGAGTATTCAGGAGGACAGCATGGTCAATAGTGTTAAATTATGCAGAGTGGTCCACAAAGATGAAGATTGAAGGCATTGGGTTTGGCAACTATGAGATCATTGGTAAGGGAAAAGAGAAATCTCAGTAGAGTTATAAAGTCAGAAGATGCCAGGTTGCACAAGGAATGAGGGGAAAAAGAGTAGAGCTATCAAGTGTAGAAAGGGAGTAGAGTGTACTGATGATAGCTAGAGGGGATAGTAGATCTGGGAAGACCTGCAAAACTGCCTGTGACCATTGGAGAGGCCTCCAGAGGGCTTAGAGTGAAAGGAGAAGGATACACTTACTGAAGGAGTGAGTTGTATCTGAGCTTGGACAGAGGACTAGAGGACCAGAGAAAGGAAAAGAAAGCTAAGTGTTTCATTGTCCAGAAAGGCTCCAGACTCTTTACCTGACAGACTTTTCTTCTCATCCCACGATTCCTTGACATCACCCTCTACTATTTCCCTCTTTGCTTGTTTCTATTGAAGAGATGGTCCTTCTCCCTTCCAAGGCCATTTGATAAGGACTTCTGTCTTCTTCAAATGATTGCCCCTGTTGTCACCCCCTCCAGTCTTCTCTATCTCTTCATTCATTCCTTTCTGCCTATATAAATGTCCAAGTCTCCTTCAACCTTGCTGTTGGCGTAGTTTCACTTGTGTCTGACTATTTGTGACCCTATTTGGATTTTTCTTGGCAAAGATAGTGGATTGGCTTGCCATTTCCTTCTCCAGCTCATTTTACAGATGAAGAAACTGAGGCAAACTGGGTTAAGTGACTTGCCAAGGGTCACACAGCTAGTAGGTGTCTGAGGCTGAATCTGAACTCACAAAAATGAGTCTTCCTGACTCCAGACTCTATCTACTGCACCACTTAGCTGCACTCAACCTTAACAAAAAGCAAAACGAAAAACCCTAACAAGATCCTACTATCCCCTCTAGCTATCATCAGTACACTCTATTCCCTTTCTATACTTGATAGCTCTACTCTTTTTCCTCTCATTCCTTGTGCAACCTGGCATCTTCTGACTTCATAACTCTATTGAAATTTCTCTTTTCCCTTACCAATGATCTCATAATTGCCAAACCCAATGCCCTCAATCTTCATCTTTCTGGACCACTCTGCATCATTTAACACTACTTACCATGCTGTCCTCCTGCATACCCTCTCCTCTCTGAGTCTTTGTGACACTGATTCTCATTGTACCTGTCTGACCTCTTCTTCTCAGGCTCCTTGGTTGGACTATCATCTACACACCATGCCCAGTAACTATGGGTATAACCCAAGGCTTGGTGTGGGCCTACTTCCCTTTTATTGCTACATTCTCTCACTTGGAAATCTCATCAGCTCCTATAGATTTGATTATCATCTCTATAAGTATGACTACCAGATCTTTCTCCAGAACTCCAATCCTACATCACCAACCACCTACTAGACATTTCAGCCTGCATGTCCTTTGGACATTTTAAATTCAACATGTTTAAAGCAGAATTCATTATCTTCCAAAACCATCCATTCTTGAACATCCCTACTACTATAAAGAGCACTACCATCCTTCCAGCCACCTAGGATCACTATCATGGTGTCACCCTTGGCCCCTTAGCCAAGCTCCTTAGTTCCTTGGTTCCACTCATCTTACATATCCAATCATTTGCAAAATCTTGTTATTTCTTTTTCTAACATGTCTCCTTCTCTCTACTCACACAAGCATCACCATAGTCCAAGCTCTCATCACCTCTTGCGTCCAGATTATTGTAATAGCCCATTTGGTCTCCCTGATTCTTCTCTCTTCACTCTAACTCATCCCTCACACAGAAATCAAAATGATTTTCCTCAAGCACAGACTGACCATGTCACCCCACTACTCAATAAATTAGTGTCTCCCTATTATAATTGGAATCATTCTGGCATTTGTGGATCTCTGTCTTTCCAGTCTTCTTATACATTGCTCTTCTCTATACACTGTATAGTCTAGTTATACTAACCTTCTTGTCAAGCCTCACATACAACATTCCATCAATTGTCTCTATTCTGCAGAGTACTGGCTGTACCTCCATGATTAAAATATGCATCCTTCTCACCTCTACCTCACAGAGTCCCTGGTTTCTTACAAAACACAATCTAAGAGCCACCTTCTATAGGAAACCTCTCCAGGTATCCCCATTTCATACTGCTAACCCCTCTAAAATATCTGGTATACAATCTGTATATATTTATAAATGTCTAGAATGTCTACTCCACTCAAATGTGAGCTCCTTAATGGCAAGGGAATGTTTTGCTTTTCTTTCTGTGTTTATGTGCTTAAGGCAGTGCATCACATGTGGCATGGGCTCAATAAATGGTTGTTGAATAATTGATTTATTGAGAATCAGGCTGGGGTTCTGAGAAGGAACAATTAATTTTAGAATTGTAGAACCTCAGAGGTCATCTAGTCCAATTCATTGAAAAATGTGAATGGTCACTAATGAGTCTCCAGCAAGTGATAGCAGAAGCAAAAGTATGAAGAAGCAAATGGATATGCCGTGTTTGTGGAAGAATAACAAAACCAGTTTAATTGGACTGAAGGATTTATATCAGGGAGTTTAGGTTGGAGATGTAGGTTGGGGTTAGGCCATGAAAGGCTTGAACTCAAGACTGAGAAGTTTGTACTTTATCTTGTGACCAGTGGGAAGCCACTTGTGACTTTTAATATATATAAGAGGCAAAGAGGACAAGTGGAGAAGTGACTTGTGGAAAGTAATGTTTGTCAGTTCCTAACCAGCCGTTATGGTTCACAGAGGCAGAGTTAGGCTGTACTTAGCCATCACAAGATGCTAAATCAAATAGAACTTGCTAGTCTCCAGATCACCTCTGATTTATTACCTGTCTACCCTTCTTTTATTCTTATTCTGCCTTGTTCTGTCCCTAGCTCTCATCTCTCACATCTACTCTCATGATGTCTTAACATGACTTGACCTCTTCTACCTGGTGTCCAAGGCTCCCCCTTTAATGTCAGAACCCCTTTTCTTGTTCCTCACACTTGCTCTCATTTATCCTACTGTCTTTGTTATATTGCTCTCCTGTTCTCCCCAACCTGAGTAGTAAGTCTCCAAATGCAGTTGGAGAAGGGAGTCCATTTAGGAGACAAATACACCATTCCAGGCATGAAATGATGGGGGCATGGACTGGGATGGAAACAGCTGGATGGATGTATTCTATGTACTCTATATTCCTGGCTGAGAACAGTGATGGTAGATTGGTGCTAAAAGGAACAAGAGAACATAGAAATGGGATAAAGGCCACAATTCAAGGGTCACAGCCCAAATTAGAAGTAGGAAAGTGGCTGAGGAGCCAGATGTGAAAATATCTCTGGAAGAATGGGGCATTTCACTACTTTACCTTCCTTATCCTACTTGATAGCTTTTGTGACTTTAATAAATCCTTACTCTACATGTGGGATACTGGCTCTTCTTTTTACCACCTGTCCTCTGGGGTAATCAAATTTCATGGAATCTTCTGAGCTATGTGTAAGTCACAACAGTCTACTGGCTGGCCTTAGTGCTAACATGGTGATCAGAGACATGAATCCCACCATAACGTGAACATAGTTAGGGCTAACCCAGCTGAGACCCAGGGCTCATTGATGTCTACCCATAAATTTTTTTTTTTAAATCACCGTACCACATAGCTATTGCTGCTGAAGCAGGATAGTTTGGTGGCAGGTCTTCCTATTGTAAAGTAGGTTCTGATCATAGGAACCAGAACCTGTAGCCCCATCTGTGACTGTCTGTATGTGCTAACACACTACATATAGCTGAAGGATCCCTCAGAGAGATAGCACTGAGTGCAAAATATAGAACACTCCTAAAATCCTTCTCCATCAAGCCCACCTGTTAAAGTTCTACCATTTTTTAGTAATCATATCAAATTCTACTCCATCCTTTTCTGATCCTCCCTAGTTGGAAATTTTCTTTACTCATCACATATCTCACATATATATATTTTTGGAAAGGGGAAGGCTGGGCAATTGAGGTTAAGTGACTTGCTCTAGGTCACACAGCTAGTAAGTATTAAGGGTCTGAGGCTGGATTTGAACTCAGGTCTTCCTGACTCCAGGGCCAGTGCTCTATTCACTGCACCACCTAGCTACCCCCACATATAATTTTAGACCCCTTTTATAATCTCATTTTTGAGCTGTTTTTTAATGGACCTATAATTTCTTTGGTGGAGGGAGCTCTTCTTTCAACCAATGCTTCTATGCCTTCCCTCTGAGATTATCCTCAATTTATCCTGTAAACATCTTGTTTGTGCATAGTTGTTTGAATGTTATCTCCTCCACTGGATTGTAAGGCAGAAACTGTTTTTATACTTCTTTGTATCACCATTACTTAGCACAGGGTCTGGAACTCAGTAGGTGCTTTTAAAATTCTCATTGACTTGAATTGGTCTGCCATTCAGAGTCTTAAAAAGTTGCCTAGGACAGTGGTGTAGTGTGTAGAGCACTGGCCCTGAAGTTTGGAGGACCTAAGTTCAAATCTGGCTTCAGACACTTACTGCCTATGTGACCCTGGGCAAGTCACTTAACCCAGATTGCCTCAAGAACAACAACAACAACAAAAGTTGCCTAGGATAATGAGAGATTAATTAATTTATTCAGGGCCACAAAGTCAGTAGGCATCAGAGGATGGGTTTAAATCCAGGTATTCCTGAGCATAAAGCCTCTATGTCCTATTTGCCTATAAATGTCCTCTATGCCATCCTGCTTCTCATGTCCCCTGTCATATTATAGTTATTTGTGAATGTGTTCAATCCCTCTAAGGCAGTGGTTCTCAAGCTTCCTAATGCCGCGACCCTTTAATACTTGTATATGGGTATGTCTGCACGTGGGAGGACCCACCTGGAGATGGATAGAGGAGCGGTGTCTCGGTTCCTAACACCATTGGAAATGTGTGTTTTCCAATGGTCTTAGGCGACCCCTGTGACCCTTGTGAAAGGGTCATTCAGCCCCCACAGGGGTCATGACCCACAGGTTGAGAACTGCTGCTGTAAGGTACTGAATGGACCATGAGCAATTGAGGGGAGGTTGGTGGAGACAGCCTTGTATCTAGAAATCTTAGCTGAATTTAGAGTTATGCTAGGGCTGAGTCAAATTCAAAGATAAGGCATTACCATAAAGAGCTCTATGAAGAAATAATAATCAATATGAAGAAAGGGAAATCCACAAGAAGAACTCAGAAAAAAAATGACATTAGGGAATGAGGATTGGTATTGAGAGATGGCATCAATAGGAAAGAAGATGCAGGAACTAGAAACAGCTAGTCTGTAGTAATTATTCTCTCATTGAATGCAACCTTTTCTTTTAATAACAATAATTTGCATTTTTGTAACACTTTGAATTTTACTAAGCAATCACAAAAAACCAGTATGAGGCAGGTAGCGTATGTATGATTACCCACATTTTACAGAGTCTTCTAGACTGACCTGTTGTCCACCATGATTCATGCTAGGCCATTTCTTTTATCTAAATGTTCTATGTAAAACAATAATTACGTGGTCTGGGAGTCTCAGTTTAAATAACTTGTAACAAGTTACTCTTCTAGTGATTACCATAGCTATAGCTGAACTCAAGTCTCCTTCATCATCTTTCTGAGAATTCTCTATAATTGGGATAACCATAGTGCTTGTATACCATTTCTCTTCCTAAAGGCAACCTTAGTTTTCAGGGTCAAGGCTTGTGTAGATGCTGAAAATGAAAGATATAACAGATTAGAAGTGTAGGAATTCTTGATAGGGTCATTCATTTGTTCATCCAGCCTAAATTGCTTTCCCAATCTACCAGATATTGAGAGAGAAATGGATGCCCTCCTTTAATTTATTGGCAATAAGCTGCCTTCCTGGTCACATAGCCCAATAGCCCTGCCTACCTGGTTGTAGTAATAAAAGTCAAACACCATATCATCATTACTACTGGGAACTGGGTAGCTAAAGAAATCCAGGGTAAGTTTCCAGATGTCTATCTGTTTGATGATAATAGATATCAATCTCTTCAGTTATGGACTTGAGTGGAGGGGATGTCCATATTACTTTAGGATGGCTGAGGGCTGTTATCTACTGTTTCAGAAAAGTTGCCTATGAGATTACGACAAGTCTCCAAGCCAGCCAGAACCCATACCCAAAGAAGTCAATTATCAGTGAACTTGAGATCAGCTGACCCACATTAACTCCAGAGGATGAGGCCAAAAAGAAGAGACCTCATTAAAGAATCATAGAATCTCAGAGTTGAAAGGTACCCTTAGAGAATGGAGAGTTTCTATTCTGGGCTGTACTTCAACAGTAATCCCCTCCAAAACATCCCTGATTTCCAACCTCAAGGAAAGGAGAACCATGAACTGATAAAACATCATATTCTACTTTTGTAAAGCTCTAAATCATAGCAATTTTTTCCCCTCATATTGACCTTAAATCTGTCTCTAGTAAACTTTTATCCATTATTCCTGATCTGCCTGCTGTGGACAGTCAACAAGGATTTATTAGGCACTCAGTATATGCCAGGAAATGTACTAAGCACTGGGAATGCAAATACAAGTCAAAATAAAGACAATCTCTTACCTCAAGGATCTTACGTTTTAATGGGGGTAAGACAACACATAAAAGGAAGCTGAAAGTGAGTGACGGTAGAGGAACTAGGTCCCTATGGGATGTGGGGGGAGGAGGAATATCAGAAAAAGAAGAATGGAAAGTCAGAAGTGAAACCTAGAAAGGAATAAAGAAAGAAATATGGCTGATATGGGTACTTCCTTAAAATGAAGCTTACAGAAGAAGCTGACGAATCAGAGGAAGAAGCCTCAGGGGTAAAGTCACCTTCCAGAGTGAGCATCCACAGACACAGTGGAGAAAGAAGTTTGGAGCATCAGAAATGGAGCCCAGAGGAAAGTGAAGGACAAACAGAACAAGTCTAATCAATCTTCAAATATTTGAAGACAGATATTATATTCCCCGTAAGTCTTTCCTTCTCTAACATAAATATTCCTAGTTCCTTCACCATATCTTCATATAGTGTAAGTTTCCAGGTCTCTCACTATCTTGCTTGCCCTTAATATGATAAAGTTTGTGGTAAACAGAACTGAATATAGTATTACAATGTGTTAACTAGGGTAGGGTATAAAGAGATTGTTACCTACCTCATTCTAGATACTAGATCTCTCTATGCTGCCTAGGATAGAAATAGCTTTTTGTTAGCTCACATTAACCCTGCAGTTCCCAAAACCTCCAAGATTTTTCCACATGAACTAGTCATAACTCACCCATCCCCTAGTTTGGCAATTGATTATTTTGACCCAAGTATAAGATTTCACATTGATCCTTGTTAAATGTCATCTGCTCAGATGACATTTTCCATTCTAACAGGACCAAACAAAAACAATCCCATGGTAAAAAAAAAAAAACTGAAGTAAGGTGAGGTGGAAAAAAAAAAACTCAGACTATGCAAGAATTTTCTTGATGCTATTCAAAACAAACATGTCCAATCTGGAGTTTGCCCTAGAAGTGGTGATAATTATATGTATCTTGATGTTCTTTGTACTTTTTGTCCACCCTTTTTGGCTTTGTAATTTTTTTTTAAAGAGAGGTGAAAAGGTACAAACAGGACTTCCTTGCAGCTCCAGCTTCTACCTCCTCCAATACATGTTTAAAAAAATGACTCTAAACAAACTTTAGAGCTACAGAACCCACAAAGTGACAGAGGGAAAAAAATGTCTCACTGAAGGAAGCCCAGCAGGCCCACAGAAAGGGTCCATCACAGTGCACTGGGAGCTGAGCACAGTCCCAACAGAGCCATGGTTTTGCCTCCAGGGCAGCCCCAACAAGCGGTGCAGCTGGAGCAGACTTCACAAGAGTAAATCACCAGCAGCTATAACAGTTTTCAGACTTCTCAATCCACAAATGCCAAACACAAAGTAAAAGGTCAGTGTGGAACTTGGTTGCAACAGGGGGAGTGTGGTCCAGCTACTACCCCTTGGACAAGAATCAGAGGAGGAGTGGTGGATGCAGCCACTGCTGCATGGCTGCTTCCAGAGCTCTTGGCCTGCAGATCATAGGGGAATGAAGGGACCATTTAGAGGGTAATCACTCTTGTTTTGACCTGCTTGGATCCAGATTACAGTCTTGGGTGGTGGTCCTGGAGTGTGTAACCAGTGAGCCAGAGCTTGTGGGGGCTGTAGAGAGGGCACCCATCTAATAGCTCCAGCAGCTGAAAAAATCCCAGTGATTTGGGACATAGCTCTCTCCACTCTGGAAGCAGAGTTCTACTGTGTCAAAGAGTTCAAAAGTCAAGTAATTGGCTGCTGATATGAGCAAGCAACAGAAGCACAAGCAGACAATAGAATCCTTTTTGGGGGACAAAAAGGATCAAGGAATGGAGTGGGAGGAAGACATTGAAGTCAGAACTCCTGCATCAAAAGCCTTCAAGAAAAATATGAATTGGTTACAGGCCATGGAGGAGCTCAAGAAGATTTTGAAAATCAAGTAAGAAAAGTGGAGGAAAAAATTGGGAAGAGAAATGAGAATGATGCAAGAAATTCATGAAAAGCAAGTCAACACTCTGCTAAAGGAGACCCAGAAATACACTAAAGAAAATAACACCTTAAAAAATAGACTAACTCAAATGTCAAAAGAGGCACCAAAAAAACAATGAGGAAAAGAATGCTTTAAAAAGCTGAATTTTTCTGATGGAAAAGGAATTTCAAAAACTCACTGAAGAGAATAACTCCTTCAAAATTAGACTGGAGCAACTGGAAGCTAATGACTTTATGAGAAATCAAGATACTATAAAACAGATACAAACAAATGAAAAAATGGAAGGCAATGTGAAATATCTCATTAGAAAAACCACTAACCTGGAAAATAGATCCAAGAGAGATAATTTTAAAACTATTTGTCTCCCTGAAAGCCATGATCAAAAAAAAAAAGAGTCTAGACACCATCTTTCAAGAAATTATCAAGAAAGATTGCCCTAATATTCTAAAACCAAAGGGCAAAATAGAAATTGAAAGAATTCACTGATGGGCTCTTGAAAAAAGATCCCCAAAAGAAAACTCTTAGGAATATCATAGCCAAATTCCAGAGCTCCCAGGTCAAGAAGAAAGTACTACAAGCAGTCAAGGAAGAAACAATTTGAGTATTGTGGAAACATCATCAGGATAACACAAGACCTGGCAGCTTCACATTAAGGGACTGAAGGGCTTGGAATATGATATTCTGGAGGTCAAAGGAGCTAGGACTGAAACCAAGAATCACCTACCCAGCAAAACTGAGTATAATGCTACAGGGAAAAATATGATCATTCAATGAAATAGAGGACTTTCAAGCATTCTTTTTTTTCAGCATTTTTTTTATTTACTTATTTACTTTTAATTTATAAGATTCAGTTCCACAATCACTTGAGTTTCAGATTTTCTCTCCTCCCTTCCCCCCCCACCATGGTGGCATGCAATCATGTATAGGATCTGCAAATACTTTCACATTGTACAAAAGTTTGGTTATATAGAAGGGTTGTAACCAATGAGTGATCACTGGGAAAAGAAAAAAAAAAGCAAAACCAGACATGAAAGAGAACAATAGCATGTTTTGCTTCAGTCTCCATTTAAACTATAGTCTTTCTATATCTTTCTCTGAGTTCAGGTATCTCCTTCCATCCTGAGGCTTGTAGAGTTGTCTTTAGCTGTGTGTTATTGAGGATAGTTCAGTTTATCAAGGTTGGTCATCATATGTACGATGTGTCTGTGATTGTGTACAG
>CM053582.1:189898093-189923276 GCA_028627135.1 Pseudochirops cupreus | reverse complement strand
TTTCTCAGTGATTACTCATTGGTTACAGCCCTTCTATATAACCAAACTATTGTACAATGGAAAGTATTTGCTGATCCTATACATGATTACACACCACCATGGGGGGGGGAGGGAGGGGAGAAAATTTGAAACTCAAGAGATTGTGGAATTGAATCTTGTAAACTAAACGTAAATAAAATAAATTTTAAAAAAAGAATAGCTAAGATGTCACATCCTACAGGAAACTTTTTGCATCCTGAGTTGTTAGTTTTTTCTATTTCTTGAAAGTATTTCATATAATACTTTGTATTTATTTATCTATGTAAATGCTGTATTTCCCTATTTAGAATGGAAGTTACTTCAAGGAATCATTTCATTTTTTTCTTTCTGTACACAACGTTTGTAGATGTGACCAAGGCCTCTGATAATGTCTGTCAGTTGTGAGGGCTTATGGAAAATTATGTCAAAATTTGGTTGCCTGGAGAAATTCATCAGCATTGTACATCAATTTCATAACAACGTGCTTTCCCAGGTTCTGGATAATGGACAGTGCTCTCGTGTTTTCCCAATTACCAATGGAGTAAAACAAGGCTATGTATTTGTTCCCATGTGTTTTAGTATGTTTTCAGGCATGTTATCAAATGCTTTCAGTGAGGATGAATACAACATCAAGGTGAGCTACTGCACTGATGATAAATTCTTCTACTTTTTAAAAGGCTATAAGCCAAGACCAAAGTGAAGGGTACATTCACTGCAGTTTCTGAAGCTGAGATGCAAGTATGGATCAATTTTCTGCTGCTTTAATTTTGGCCTAACAATTAACACCAAGAAAACACAGGCACTCCATCAGCCACCACCACACCATCCATAGGTGGAACCATTTGTTACAGAAAATAGAGAAGTTCTGAATGCTGTAGATAAGTTCACTTACCTTGGCAGTACACTTTTCAGGGATGTACACATTGATAACAAGGTTGATGCACACATCACCAGAGCTAGCTTAGTGTTTGGGAGGCTCCAAAGGAAAGTGTGGGAGAGAAGAGGTAGTAGACTGACTGCCAAACTGAAGGTCTACAGAGCCATTATGCTTACCTCATTGTTGTATGCCTGTGAAACCCGGGACAGTCTACCATTGCCATGCTAGGAAACTGAATCATTTCCATTTGAATTGTCTTAAGAAGATTATGAAGATCACTCAGCAGGATAAAATATCAGACACCGAGGTCCCTTCGCAAACTAAACTACCAAGCATTCAAACTCTTATTTCAGAGAGAGCAACTCCAATGGGCTGGCCACTGCTATTCAAATGCAAAACATACACTTGCCAAAAAGACTTTTATAGAGACCTTGCAGGGGACAAGGGCTCTTGTGGTGATCAAAAGGAATACAAGGACACTCTGGAGGTCTCTAAGAACTTTGGAATTGTGTGACATGGGAAGACACTACACAGGACCACTCAGCATGGTGTACCCACATCACATAAAGTACTGTGCTCTGTGAGTAAAGCAGAATTGTAACAGCTCAAAGGAAACACAGGATGAGCAAATTTAGAGAATCTACCCCAAATATTCACAGGGACTATTTGTGCCTGACCTATGGTAGAGCATTCTGAGCTCACATTGGTCTGACCAGTCAGTCAGACACACTGAAACCTGACTCTAGCATAATGATGTTATTTTGGTCCTCTTTGAGAATGCAGGACAACAACCAATCAACTAACCAATCCCCAGCACTTAGCACAATGTCGTGATATATACAGGCACTTAATAAATGTTTGGAAATAAATAGCAATCAAAGTATCTAAAAGCAAACAGCTGCATAACAAAGAAAGAATGAATGAAACTGACTTAAAATGAAGAGCACTTAGAGATGGATGACATTAACAAGATCATCACAGGGAAAGAATTCAATAAATAGTTCAAAGAACTTACGTGAATTAAGTTTACTTTATTAAATGTACAAAGCAGTACAAGTTACTTCTAATATTTTATTCACAACTGGCTGGTTGGTCAGAAATAAACAATAGTAACTGAAAATAGACCTTTTTTTCAAATAGAAAGCAAATTTTTTAAAACTGTGTTATGGTAAGAAATCCATAAAAGTCAGAGTTGTAGTAAAACTTCATTTCGATCAAAGTTTCATCCCTAACTCTCCTAGTTTTATTCCTGCCCACCTATAAGGCTTGGTCATCATTGCATTCTTCAGAATACCTGAAAATTTGGCTTTCTGAAGACATTATATAATTATAGTGATAGATAAAATTATGTTTTAAACTTACTGAGAATATTTAGGATGTGTAAGAGCAAAAGGAAGGTGAAAACTGCACTAGACTACAGGCTTTTGCTCAACCTTTATCTGAAAACATCAACCAACACTTCCAAAATTATAAATTACATTGCTGAAAAACACATATTATTAAACTTTACCAGACTCCCACCCAGCACATTTTAATCGGCAGCATAACGAGATTAACACAGACAAACAGGTTTACATACTCAGAGAGGCACTTTTGAAAATTTAAGTGTAAGAATGTGAATATATTTTTACCAAACAAGATTTGCCTTACTTTACAAACCGGTGAATTCACTGCCCCAACCACAGGAATAAAGTTGTTATTAATACATTCAGGAATTGCAGCATTCAGAAAAATCTCAAATTTTCTGACTAAACCAAATACCAAGCACATACTAGTGTAACGCATGAACTTATTTATACTCAAAACTTGGTTTGTATACAGTGAATCTTAAATTTAACAAAATGTTTTGCTGAAGAACTTCTGCCTAATCCCTTCCCAAAGTTTTCCTTACAAATTAAATATGCATGCTCGTTCTCTGATATTTTGAAAAAATATGTTTTGATATGCTTCTATGCAAAAAAAAATTTGAACAAAAACAATTAGAAAAACTTGGTTGGGAAAGGGAAGAGACAACTCCTCAGGAATTGCTGTTTTATATTTGAGGTTTGTAAAGCAATGTAAGCTTCTCCAGGAAGAATAGTGTCAATATAGCAGCACTGCATTCACTAGGCCTACCCAGGTGTATGCGTCATGTGGCAGGAAGCCATACCTTCTGGCTGCTCACCACATCACTCAGCTTCCCTTTAATCTTCAGAAAGTGCCTCTTGAACTCCAGGCCATCACCCTACAGAAAGGATATTAAAAAAATGAATGTCAAAAAAATAGCAATAAGTTACATCAAACTCTAACTTCTTTTGGAAGTAACAAGAAGCAAACATACTCAAGACAGGATATATCTGTTGTACTTTTTCAGCTTCCATTAGACAAAAAGTGCTGACAGCGGAGGAGGTAGCTTTATTGTTAAACCTGACATGGTCTCCAGCTTCCTTACTTAAAAATGTTATGTCTCTTACATTGGGAATATATTGTCAGTTAATAAACACTGGTCAGGTGTGGCATCAGTGGGATATAAGTCTATTTTTCTTAGATTTATTCCAGGGAGATTTAGTTACTGGATATACTAGAAAGATCCCATGTTTGGTTTTATGGGTGATTTTGTTTGTCCCCTAACATAGATTTGAAGCATGGAATTACAGTGAGACTCTAAACTCCAGTGTGACCAGTCTATTCCTTCCATCTTCTTTGAAACTGAATATACACATCTGGTAGATCAAAAACTGCAGCTGTTGTTCTATGTACCTTAGATAGCCGGAAATCCACTAAGATCTTCTCATCCATTTCTACCAAGTTCACTTTGAAAATCAGTTTATTGTTTCTTCTATCAGTAGTTGATACTGTAACCTAAAATAATAAAGACGTCGATTCAGCTGTAAGTAGAACAATTTGAATCAAAAAAATGTGTTTTCAGATAGAGTTTGATCAAAATCTTCAAGACAAGGTCAAATTAACAAGGGAAGAAGAATGTCAAGAAGAATCCAACTGAGAAACAAAACTCTTAATTTAACCACTTTTAACACTTTTTCCTTCAGGATAAAATGCAAGAAGCACTGAGATCATACCTGATTCATACAACTCTTCTTCCAATGATAGCCTAATTTCTCACAAGTTTCCTTCAGACAATGATATGACTTGTCAGCATCCAATTTGGTAAAGAACCGTGTCATCCTCTTAACTAAACGTTGCCAAGGATTCTGCATATGAGACAAAAAACATCTGAGCAAATGCATGTTGACACAAAATTCCTATCTCACAATTATTAAGTATCTAAGCTTACAATCACTACTTTTCTTTAATGACAGTTATACAACCTATCTGAATCAACACTTCCTCCTCTTAATTTCCCTAAACCTGCTGCAAAATCCAGAGATGCCAAAGCTGAAATTTAAAATAGCTCAACACAAACTATGAGTTAGAAAACACAATTAGTTTTCAAAGCAACAAAAATTAGAGAGCTGTGACAAAATAGTTGAAAAAAATAAAATCTCTTTACCTGTGAAGAACCTGGGGTGCCAAGCAACTGACTGTTCAGAAGCATGTGGTCAGGACATGCAGGTTGGGAGAAACTGATCCCTTGTACCAGTTTGTCAATATAGGAAGGACTAGTGTCCCACAAAGAAAGACCAGTTCGAGGCTCTGGTTGAGAACTGGAAAACTTCACTTTTTCTTCACTGAGGTGTTAAGGAAGGAAAAAAATTACATTCCTAAGCAAAAGGCATCAATTCTTTCTTACACAACACCACTACTATCCTAACCATTCATTAATGTTATAACCGCATGGTACAAAAAATAGAAAAACTTTTCTGGACCAGAGTCATTTTCACATGAAATATCACATTCGACAGTTTGTAATTCTTACCTGTGAGCACTATTAACTGGTGAGAAGTCCAAATTTGACTGTATGTGCTTAGAAAATCCACCTGGGGAATCTGATACTCCTCCTGAAGAAGCTCGAGGCCTCTTTGCACCTATGAAAGAATAGTTCAAGAAAAATAAAGAATTTCACAAAACAAGCAATCATTAATGCAGAAAAATTTCAAATACCTTTTTATCTTTTATTTTTTTTCATCTACTGTCTAAGTGGGTTTAAGAAAGCAATAATAAAAATCTGAAGACCTGAGGCAACAAATTGATGCTTGTAAACTACTTTATTTAAAACTGCACACATAGAAAATAAAAATTTGACAGTGGTTCTTCCTATATAATTTTACTAAGAGATATGTTCAAGTCTTCAACTTACTTGAATTTTTTAGGCTAGGCATCTCTGCTTAAAACACACACCACACACACACACACACACACACACACACACACACACACACGTATTATATTGACATGATATTCTATAATATACTGTATATCAATATATGATATGCAATATAGTTATATTAAAATATATTATGTGCTTATATAATATAAATTACATATCATGTAATAATAACATACACATAACACACACACACACACACACACACACACACACGGGCCAATGTGTTACATACAAATACTAAGGATTTTAACTTCAAATACCACCATCTCTAGTGATAGTGGTGATAACGGACATCCTTCCTTCTTCCCTGGTCTTACTGGAAAGGCTTATCTTCGTTACAGATAAGGGTTTCTCTTGGTTTTAGATAGATATTATTTATCATTTCAAGGAAAGTCCTGTTTACTTTTATGTGTTTGTGTTTTTAACAGGAATGAGTATAGTGCCTTGTCAAAAGCTTTTTCTGCAGCTAGAGATATGATAATATTTTTTGTTATTTTTGTCATTAATATGGTTAATAACAATTTGGCCAGGACTAAATTAGCCTTGCATTCCTAGTCTTTGTAATATGCTCCTATATTCTCCTTGCCAATATTTTATTTAAATTTGTTTTGCATCAATTTTCATTGGGAGAAAAAAATAACTTTCATAGAGAAAATGGAAAATCCAATTACCTACACTAAGGAATTTATTATTCACAAAAATAAGTTGAGTAATAGCCAGAGGTAAATACTGTAAATGTCTGGTAAGCCAATAAGCCTTCTATTTCTACCCATCTAATTATCTGAAACATAATATTAATCTAAGAAATTTATCAGTATTTAAATTCTCTCCTAAAACTAAATATATTTCAAAATAATCAATTTGTCACATTATAAAAATGAAAAAAGATTATGTTGTTTTATAACTCTTTCAAGCACTTTACCTTTCTTAAGTACCTTAGTGTACCATCTGTCTTTTTTAATATCTGGTATTGTAATTCTTGATCCTGGATTCTCAGTTAGAATTTTATGCAGCAAGGCTGAAAAAAAAAAGTTAAGACATAAATCATATGGAGCAAAGAAATTCTCTTATTTGTAGCAGTAACCATCTTCCTATTTAAAAGGGCCAGAGCCACTGCATTACTGAAATTTTTGTGTGCTACCTTTGGGTTACTGACATCAGGTTCTCAACTTTCAGCAGATAATGAGTAAGAGCTAAACAGAAATCATTTTAAAAATTACCTATGTGACATTAACAAAGCTATAAAACTCACAAATCCATTTCCTATTCAAAATTTATCCCGTATTTATTAATTTTAACTTTATTTGGTTATTAAAGCAAAACAAGTCTTCAAATGACTTTACAGGATAACAATATGGCCTATATTTTAATTAAAAATTATCTTGGTTAAGAATTCACCAAGCACAAGACTTTATTCCTCTAGAATTCAGTCATTTAAATATGATAACTCAGTTACCTAATGGGGCAGAATCAATTTTCTTCCAAGGTGGGAGATATGTTTTTTTTTCTTTCCAGTCACAATACTCCTGGCAACTGTCACTGGGTTGGTCCCACGGCAATTCTAAAACCAAAAGAAGATACATTTTTTAAAGTGGTCATGTCAAGTAAATGTTACTTGATAAATATTAAATATTAAGGGAGGAGTTAACAATTCTTAAAGTATCAAAGATTTCCTCCTCAGCTTTTTTGACTTGTAATAGAAAATGTCAACTTAAAGAAACAATAATAAAGTATCACTTTCAGGGACCTAAGTAGCAGAGAACCCTGTCCATATCTTTTTGGTTATGTTACCATCACTCACCTAGACATAATTGCTGCGACTTCAAAAGGAAAAGAGTGATACATTGTTGACAATTCTTTAGCATTACAGTTTCCAAGGACAGCTGCAGAAGAAAGAGTAGCAGAGTAGGAAGCAGGAAAGACCTAGCTTTTAAGTCTGCCACTACTAAAAGTCCGACGTGGCAGAAGTTACATATATTTCTCCAGGACTCGTTTAAAACAAAAGAAATAGACAAAAACTCCTTGTTTTTTCTTTGATCCCTTCTGGGGCTAATATTCTCTGAGTAAATAATTATCACTATCAAAATATAATATAAATACACTGGTTTACAGTGGTTTTTTGGGGGGGTCTTTTTGGAGGGGGGAAGGCAAGGCAATTGGGGTTAAGTGACTTGCCCAAGGTCACATAGCTAATTGTGTGAGGCCAGATTTGAACACAGGTCCTCCTGACTCCAGGGTCAATGCTCTATTCACTGTGCCACCAAGCTGCTCCCATAGTTTCTTTTAATTGACCTGATTCAATATATGGGAGTTTCATCATAAACTGAGTAGCACTTACCTCCAGCCAGCATTGCAGTAAGTACTATTCCACACGACCAAACATCAACTGGTTCTGCATGGAATTCTTTTCTCTTAAGCAGTTCTGGGGCAACATAGGGCAGAGTGCCACACATCTTATTCAATAAACGCTCACGATTATTATGCCGAAATACTGTTGCTAACCCAAAGTCTGAGATTTTGAGATTATCTAAAAGAGAAGGCAGGCAGGCAGTTCTGGGTAAGGCCTTGTCATATGAAAAGACTAACATTTTTTATTGCAAACTTAATGACTAGCAACTAAATCAAATAGGCATCAAAAAAAGTGCAAAAATCTTTCCTAAAATCCATAGTCTTTAACAAAGCAAAATCAAAATTAATAAGTAGACAAATATTTTGACCCTGTGTCTCCTAATTCCAGATCTGCCAAAACTTTCACCAAATTTGACTATTTTGTTTTTTAAAATATAATAGTAGTTAGTACATGTAAAGATAGTTTTCAACATTCACTTTTATAAGATTTTGAGTTCCAAATTTTTTTCTCCCTCTGCCATCCCCAAGACAGTATGAAATCTGATATACATTTACAATCCTATTAGACATATTTCCACATTAGTCATGCTGTGAAGAGAGAATCAGAACAAAAGGGGAAAGCCACGAGAAAAAAAAAGAAAAGAGTATGCTTCACTTTGCTAAATTGATTGCTGTTATTTATATATATATATATATATATAGATATATATATATATCTATAAAAATGACAACATAATAAGAATGACAAATCTACCTAAATTAATTTACTTATTCAGTGTCATACCATACTACTAAAAAATGATTTTATAGAGAAAAAAATAAGAAAATTCATCTGGAAGAACAAAAGGTCAAGAATATCAAGGGAAACAATCAAGAGAAATTGTGAAGGAAGGCGGCCCAGCGGCACTAGATCTGAAACTACGCTGTAAAATGGCGATTATCACAACTAGCTCGGTGCTGGCTAAGAAGTAAGGGTGACAGGTCAGCGGGATAGATCGGGTACACCATCCAAGGTCGTAAATGACCGCAGTAATCTACTGCTTTATAAACCCATGGAACTCAGCTTCTAGAATAAGAATTTACTACCTGATTAAAAACTGCTGGGAAAACAGCATGGCAGAAACTGTTGTCGTTTGTCTTTCATTCTCAAAGAGGACAAATGACAGCAAGAGGGTGACGTCTGGAACTGAAAATTCACTGGATTTAGGTGAGACAGCTGTGCAGTCATCAGCCTCCTCTCTCCCCCAGGGTCATCTAAGCCTAGTGGCAAGACACTGCTCAGGAAGACTAGTGATGACCACAGATGCAGTGGGAGACCTTGAGCTTTTAACGTTACAGTCTTTTCCAGGTCTCAGTTTGTCTGAGGCAACACCCATTCAGTGATTTAAGGCGTAGTCTGTCTACTCAAAATAAAAAATCAAACTGAGAGGAGAAAACCCTTAGGGTTTCTGGTCAGAAAAGAAACAGTTGCTTTTTACACTCATTCTGAGAATTCAAAACCCAAGTAATGACCAAGTGAGGCTTGGGCTGGGGTCTATTATTGACCCATCCGTGAGAACCAGAGTGATCTGGGTTTAAGGCATGGTTAGGTAGCTCCACCTGAATCCCAATGTGCTTTACCAAAGCCTGGTTTTCCAGGGCTCTATTTCAAAAAACCGTAAATGAAAGTACATGTTACAAAAGAGTTAATTATTCCATTAAAAAAATTACAGAACAAATAAGTAGGGAAGAGAAAAAAAAATCTAGTCCATAAACCTCAAGATATCTTGTAAGGTTTCAACAATCAAAATTTATATTCCTTTGGGTAGAGCACCCACATGTAATAGACCAACATTATATACCATATACCAAGATAAGGTCAAAAAGGTACATGATTTCGACATAAAAGGTGACACCATATGCAAATTAGGAGAGCAATGAATAGTTTACCTGTCAGATCTATGAAAAAGGGAAGAATGTATGATCAAATAAGAGATAGAGAACATTACAAGATGTAAAATGGATCATTTTGATTATATTAAGTTTAAAAGTTTTGCACAAATAAAACCAATACACCCAAGATTAGAAGGAAAGCGGAAAGCTGGGAAACAATTTTTATAGTAAGTTTCTCTGACAAAGGCCTCATTTCTCAAATATATAGAGAAACAAGTCAAATTTATTAGAATACAAGTCATTCCCCAATTGATAAATGGTTAAATGATATGAACAGGCAGTTTTTAGAGAAAGAAATCAAAGTTATCTATAATCATATGAAAAAATGTTCTAAATCATTACTGATTAGAGAAATGTGAATTAAAATAATTCTGAGGTACCACCTCATATCTATCAGATTATCTATTATGACAGAAAATAAAATTATAGATGTTAGAGAGGTGGGAAAATTGGAATACTAATGCTTTGCTGGTGGAGTTGTGAACTGATCCAATTATTCTGGAGAGCACTTTGGAACTATGCCCAAAAGGCTATCAAATTCTATATACCCTTTAATCCAGCAATACCACTACTAGCTCCATAGCCCAAAGAGATTAAAAAGGGCACGTTGGGAGGAAGGAATGACCTATTTGCATAAAAATATTTATAGCAGCTCTTTTTGTGATGGCAAAGAATTGGAAATTGAAGGGATGCCTAAGCATATGAATGTAATAGAATACTACTGTGGTATAAGAAATAACAAGCAAGGAGAGGCTAGGTGGTGCAGTGAACAGAGCACCAGCCCTGGAGTCAGGAGGACCTGAGTTCAAATTCGGCCTCAGCCACTTAACACAAAAACTAGCCGTGTGACCTTGGGCAAGTCCCTTAACCTCAATTGCCCTACCTTACCCCCTCCAAAAAAAAAGAAAAGAAAAGGAAATGACAAGCAGGTTGATTTCAGAAAAACCTGGAAAGACTTATATGAACTAGATGCAAAAATGAAGTGAGTAGAACCAGGAGGACATTGTACATAGTAACAACATTGTGCAATGATTAACTATGATTGACTTAGTTCTGCTCAAGAATACAATGATCCTTGACAATTCTAAAAGACTTATGCTATCCACATCCAGAGAAAGAAGTTATGGAGTCCAAATGCAGACCAAAGCATACTATTTTCACTTTATTTTTTTTCCCATACTTTTTTCCTTTTATTCTGTTTCTTCTTTCACAACATGACTAACACGATTGCACATATGTAACCTCTATCAAATTGTTCACTACCTGACAGAGGAAGGAAAAAAATTTGGAGCTCAACATTTTATAAAAAATGAAGGTTAAAAATTTTCTTTACGTGTAATTAGAAAAAATAAAATACTACTTAAAAGTAAAAAAATTTGATAGAATACTTATGAATCTATCTCAGTTCAGCATCTTTTTTTTTTGACAACATATATTTTTAGAAGTATTACATTATTGCAGATTATTGTGTTTTTATCATTATCAAATAAGTGATTTTCCTAATCCAACTTTGGGGTGGACTAAGAGCTCTTAAATATAAGACAAGTATAGAGTTAAAAGAATGGCCGAAATACAGTTACTAAAGATACAGATCGCCATTTGTTAGATGAAAATACCGATATTCGGGGCGGCTAGTCAGCACAGTGAATAGAGCACCGGCCCTGGAGTCAGGAAGACCTGGGTTCAAATCCTGCCTCAGACACTTGACACATTTACTAGTCGTGTGATTTTGGGCAAGTCACTTAACCCCAATTGCCCTCCAAAAAGCAAAAAAAAAAAGAAAAAAGAAAATACCAATACTTATCCCAAAGACGCTCTTACTTGGTCACGTTGCTTTCATGTCAGTAAAAAATATTAAAATGAAGAGACAAATCTTGTTGTAATTAGCTTACCTCTTTCATCTAGTAAAAGATTTTCTGGTTTAATATCCCTGTGGGTTATTCCAATACCATGAAGATACACCTGGGAGGAAAAAATAAGACTTATTTATTTGTTATTACTCATTTGTACTAAAGAATGAATTCGAATAAAAGAAACAAATCGAACTCTACCTACCACCCCTGCCATGAGCTGATGGAAGAATTTCTGAGCATCTTGTTCAGGCATACCTACATCAGGTTCTGAAAGCGTTAAATGTAAAGGTTTACTGACCAATCAGCAATTGCAAGAACAAGTCTCACATTCAAGACTGAATGTTTGCTACTTCCTGCCAAACCTGACGGGTGGAAGACTGGAAATGACTCATATAAAGACAAAAAAGATAGCAACACACACACACACACACACACACACACACAGAGTATTTAAAACAATGAAGGGTTAAACCAGTGTCTCTTAGTGGATGGTATCCTACATGAGGGACAAAAAGACTCATAGTCCAGGACTGACTGTCATTAACATGTTATGAGAGGCTGAGTAGTATTCTTTACTAGTTTCACCATCTGTAAAATGAAAAAGTGCTCAAAAATATTACAGAGATGCTATGCAGAATAAGCAATTAAAACAGCAATTATCTAAGACAGAAATTCAGACTAACCTTCCTTCTCAGTATTTGAAAAAGCCCTCTTGTTCCTAGTATTATAATAATCGGTAAGCCATTTGTCCCTTGTTAATTTTAAATCCTTCCTCTCCTCTATAACCCTTCGACTCAAAATGTCCATTTAACCTTTCTTAGTCCTTCATTCCTGAGAGACTCACATCAAGAAAGATTTAAGGCAAATTTCAATTAAAATTTAACAAAGGATTTTAAATTTCATAGACATCCTCAAACTACATAGCCATGGACTGTTTTCAATTCAATAAACAGAGAAATTTGAAAGAATAATGCAACCCATAGAAAATCAAGTTCTGACGAAAAAAATATTTGCCCTCTGCCAACTTTCTGCATTTTGTCCATGTGTAAATTATTCAATCCTGATTTCAGTTGGGAATTAGTAAAGTAGAAGGTCCTAATTTTTAATGTGGTAGCTTTAGATTTTAATTTATATCGACAGAATAGATTTTGTTAAGCAATACTTTTTTTTGAAAAATCGTACAATTTCAATTTTATTAGAGAAATGTTTACATAGTTATCACAATTCTCAGAAAGTTCTCTGAGTGGGTGCATTCACAGGGAATATGCTAAAACCAGTATTTGTAATGCTTCCTTTGCCAGCTATGACAACCCTGTTAACATAAAAGGTCTTTGTCATGCTTATTGCTTAAATTAAAACACTCATACACTTAAATGTTTGATAAATTGTGAACATGAGTCCCCACAGTGGTTAATTTTAGCACAAATCCCTAAATGATAGATTTTGTTGTGGTAGCTTTTTAACTTGAGGACAGTTGTTTAACCAGGTCTATTCTGATTCATTAAGTTCCTAGATAAGGTGTTAAGCAATACTTAATCACAGAATTAAAGAATTTTAAGAGTTAAAAGGGGATTATTATGTTCTAACCTCTGACATAAAACAGTAACCTCTTCTATCACTGTTTTAAAGGGCAGTCATCCAGACTCAGAATATTTCTAGAAACAGAAAGATCACTTCTCATAAAGGTAGATCATTTCATTTTTTAGGTAGCTCTAATTCTCAACCGGATTCCACTTTCCCTCAGCATTTCTGGTTGGTTTAATGTAAGAGAAAAGTGGTGACCCACCCAGGATGAGCAGATCACCTGAAATCTCATCATGCTGAACTGACTCAGTTTTTGACAATACCTTCTCAACTCCATCAGAGCTTCTCCCCTGACTGGAGAGCTGGAGGATAGAACAGTAAATTCCTCCCAGAGCTTTCCTTTATGGAGAGCTTTGCTTGCTTTTACCACCACAAATTATCATTCCCCTTCCCTGGTATCCTGTGGTTCTCACCCCTTTTCTACTTCCTTTTGTGTGTTGTATTCTCCTTACTAGATTGTAAGTTCCTTGAGGGCAGGAACTGTCTTTCTTTTTCTTATTTGTAATTCTGGTGCTTAGCACCTGATGCTTAATAAATATTAATTGAATAAACAAACTTCTTTATCATATTGAACAAAAATATTTCTTCTTAATAAGTTCCATCTGCTGGTTTTAGTCCCATCCTTTACAGCTAAGAAGGATATTTAAGTCTAAAATACACAACTGACTAAAGTCCCCAAAAAATCTCTTTGGGAATTATAAACATTTTATATAAAAAAGAAAAAGAGAGAACTACAAAATCAACTTAGGAATAATTACATATAGTTAGAATATCTCTACAATACAACCATCCATTTACACAATAAGGATATCTGACTGCCTACTAAAGTGGTATTTATAGTGATTTCCAATAACAACTACTTGTCATAAACTTTACAAACAACAGTGACATTATCCTCAATTAAGATCACCTACAATTTGTAATAGTATATTTTGGGGTACAACTTTCTAGTAAATATAAATTTTTAAGAAAACACATAACAAATATTAATGCTTATTTTCATATTTCATGGCTGGAGGTCATACTCAATGGATAAAGAATAATCAAAAAATAAATCAAACATAACCTCAAAGACCAAGAAAATAAACACTTCTTGTTTTTTTTCTTTTTGCTTTTTGGAGGGCAATTGGGGTTAAGTGACTTGCCTAAAGCCACATGGCTAATAAGTGTGTCACATGTATGAGGCTGGATTGGAACTCAAGTCCTCCTGACTTCAGGGCCAGTCCTCTATTCACTGTGCCACCTAGCCACCCCAACACTTCTTATTTAGTAGCTTCATTATCTTAATCTTTAGAACATAAAGTTGTCACAATTTTCCATACCTATCCGGTCAAAGAGTTCTCCCCCACTGCAGTACTCCAGAAACAGATACTGAATATTGCCTTCTCGCCGATGACCATAGAATTTCACTATGTTCTCATGGTTTAACATTTTATTGATGCAAATCTCTTTCTTAATGTTTTCTGGACAATCTATGGCACGCTTCATGTCCACAATCTTCACTGCAACTGCTTCTTCTGTTCGCCTATTCACAGCAAGTCGAACTCTACAAATTAAGTGGAAAATAATTAATTGCACAAGGTAGGCATTTGATATGTGCTAGTTGACTAATTTGGGATATTAATTCTTTAATTACCAGTAAATGAATGGACTCTCTTTAATAGGTATTTCTTATGCAATTTCAAAACTAAACAGAAATTAAGCACAGTGAATAGCATATAGTAGGCACTTGGTAAATGCTTACTGACTGTTTGAAAAAAATTAGTTCAAAAATTGCTTTACCCAGACTAATGTTTTCCCCCCAAAAAGGTAAAAAGGCTTTTCTTATCACTATCAGTTTCTGATTATGTGGCACAGGATACCTAAATGGTCCATAAAGATAGCTGTACTAGGCACATAACATATACCAAAAGCTTGTTGAATCTGTGTAGCAGGATTCCTACACTTTATTACCTATGGTCATACATTCTATAGGTTTAAAAGAAAGGAAGCTAAATGAAAGAAAAATCATGATGGCTGAAGTTCCCTTCCAATCCAATGTTAAACTAATCCAATCGAATATTAAAACAAGAAAGGGTAATTAAAGGAAAACACCATGATACATAAAAAAGAAGCTACCATTTTGTCTTGCTTTTAGTTGAGAAAATTCACTTTTGCCCATAATCCCCAAATCCTTGACTTTGACAAAGTACCTAGCATAAGGTAGATGCTTGATAATGACTGTTGATTGACTGATTTGATTGCCCCGCAATTCCTAACTACTGCTAATTAGTCAGTAATGACTCTGACAATAATGGCTTTGACTCCACTAGGCTAACAAAATAGTACCAGTATAATGGTGGTGTTGTCATAAGGAAAACATTTCATCACTATTATACTTTATAATTTATATTGATGGTATAACATATTTAAAATAAGAGATACAATGTCCCTTCTAACCTTTGTATCATACAACAGAACCCAGAGAGAAAATGGAACAGTGTAAGACAATAGCTATACTGCTAAATAAAACATCACAATACTACATGTAGGGAAACCTCTGAAAATTTCTATAGTAGGAAATGTTTTTGTGATAACTGGAGAGGGGAAGAAGTAACAATTAAATTTATTCCATATTAGTATTACGTACCTTGACTTCTCCCAAACCTTAAGTTTAGTCATCTAAATCAGTGGTGTCAAATACAAATGCATCCCTGCAGGCAACATATTTACTTAGAAACCACAAATGAACATCATCCATGCTGCATTGTATTTTTACTTACTTTGTTAAACATTTCCAAATTAAATTTTTTTTTTTTGCTTTTTGGAGGGGGGAAAGTAGGGCAATTGGAGTTAAGTGACTTGCCCAAGGTCACTCGGCTAGGGGTGTGTGTGTGTGTGTGTGTGTGTGTGTGTGTGTGTGTGTGTGTGTTACCAGGTCCTCCTAAATCCAGGGCTGGTGGCTCTCTAGTCACTGTACCACCTAGCCACCCCCTCCAAATTACATTTTAATCTGGTATGGGATACATTCAGGAGTTGCCTAGATGAGTTTGACACCTCCAATCTAAACTAAAATCTATTGGTAGGTAGCATGCACCTAAGAAAGGCAAACAGGTGATATAAAGAACACTAGTCTCGCCAGAAAACTTCAGATTATATCAGGTTCTGCTATTTCGAAAGAAAGTCACTTAACCTGTTTAGTCTCAATTTCAACTACCTACCACATCAAGTAGTTGTGAGGATCAAATAAGATTAAGTACATTTGTAAACTGGCATGAATTTGGTGTCGATTCTCTTATTATTTCTATCTTGTGCTTGTTAAAAGACAGAAGAACAAGAGGGGAGCTCATACTCACTCTCCATAAGCACCTTCTCCCAAAGTTTGCACCAAATCCCAGTCTTCCACAAAAGGCACAGCCATGGTTCTACCAGTAAGAAACTCCCTGAAGCAAGAGATATCAGACATAAAGGTGAAATAATTACAAATCTTCATTACATTAAGTGTCACTAATCCATCTACTAGCTTCTCTACCTCCTGTCCCAAGTCACCTTTAACATCTCTCCCTCCCTCCCCAATCTTTATTTATTAATGGTCTTTACTAATGTAAACTGACCCCAGCAGTAATTTACCCCATTAAATATATCCATCCTATGACTTGTATTTATTCATCAAGGAAAGTTGGGATGGCTTAGTGGATACAGTGCCAGCCTCCAGGGACAGAAAGACCTGGGTTCAAGTCCTGCCTCTGACATATTCTGACTGTGTGACTTTGGGCAAGACACTTAAAACCTCTCGGACGACTCCGGAAAAAAAAAGGAGTGTAAATTGCAGAAGAGCAATTTCCTGATAGGATGAAATCACAGGTCGAAAAAACAAATCCCTGGTTACAAAAGCCAACCCCTCCCTTCTCAAAGCCCTCAAAGGGCACAGTGGGGGGCGGGGTTGGGCAGAGGGGTGGGGCTGGATTAAGAGTCTAGGAATTCGGATACTAATTCCGAGATCCAGGTTTACCAGCTGTGTGACCTCAGCCAAGACCCTCCCCCTTTCTGGGCTTCAGTTTCCTCACTCGTAAAAAGAGGGGTTTGCTTAAAGAAGCTCTAACGGGCTTTCCAGCTCGGTCACACGGGGGAGGGCGCCGAGGCAGCTCCCCCACCCAACCCCCCCCCGCCCGGGCGGGGGCGGGGCCAGGAGGAAGCGGGGAGCGGAAGATAGGGAAGAAGGGTTGCCCCTCCTTCTCCTTCTCCTTCTCCTCCTCTTCATCCTCCACTTGCGGCGCTCCCTCAGCTCGACCTCGGTCCGCTGCCCGACTGCCTGCCCGTCCGGGGAATCTCCGGTCCGGCCCTGACGAGTGAGCGGAGCCCACCAGCCTTGGAGCCGGCTCCGAGCGCTCCTCTGCAGGCCCCTCTTACTCCCTACCAGCAGCTTCTCTCCGCCCCTCGCAGCCACAGCCCGAGCCAGCTGCTCCCGCTCCTTACGGAACCAGTCCTGGCCGGGCCTCCGGAGTTCTGCCTACAGAGCCGCGGCTGCAGCCGCCGCCGGAGAAATCGAAACGCGGAGCCTTTCCCGCCAAAATTCGCTAGACGCCTCACGACTGTAAACGTGCACACCCCATCGCCGTAAAGCGAGGAGGCCGTGCGCGCTCCCGCGGCCGGGGAGGGCGTGGCGCAGGGGGCGGGGTGGGGGTGTTACTGCAAGAGTAGGCAGCATTCATTGAGCCCTAGGAAAGGTAGAGTTGAAAACCACAGAAGTGGGAGGCTGGGGAAGGGGACTTTTGCCTTGGGTAGAAGTTGAGGATAATAGGGATTCAAGAAGCATGTTAGCTGTAGGGGAGAGAGAATGTTTCCTTATTCCAATTGCTAGGCAAATGCAAGCGCTGCGGCTAACGCCAATGGGATGGTGGCCTGGAGGTCAGCTGGCCAAGCTGACACTCGGCAGTGTGGGCGTGGCTTCACAAACTAGCATGTTGATTGCTGATGCGCTGAAAACCTCAAGTCTAGGGCCGTGTCTGCAAAAGCAAGGAAGCAAAGACCCTATCATTTCTCAGTGAATTTGATCGGTGTAGACCGCAAAGCTGTAAGTCAGCTGCTTAGTCTCGAGTTACTCAAAAGATGCTTTGTCTAAAAGGATAATCACCTCAACTCAGTCATGAGGATTTAGAATTCAGGGTGTCTTTAAGCGGGGAAGAGACCTTAAAAATCCTCTAATTCAACCTCTCAACCCAAGAAGGATTATCCTCACAAAATAATCTTAAAATCTTTATGATCCTATTTTACTAGTCTCAGTTCTGTTGCTTACTAGCTATGAGACCTTAATTTAGAGAGGCCAAGGCCATCCACTGCATCCTGGGCAACTCTGCCTCACTTAAATCCACTTCATGAGTAAGCCATCACCCTGGCGGTGTCATCCAAAAACAAAAAACAAAGATGAGAAGAGGGAAGGAAAAGAATGGGAGCAAAGGGAAGAAAAGGGAGGAAAGCAGGGAGAGAGGAAATTTAAGCATTTATTAATTGCTTATGATGTGCAAAGCAATGTAACGTACTTTAAAGATACAAATAGAAAAGGAAGGCAGTCCCTGCTGTGAAGGAGCTCATACTCTGTTTGGGAGAGACAACAGATAATAGGAGGTTTCAGCTGCAAGCCAGATGGAAAGGTCCACTGATCTGTGATCTAGAGGAACATAGGCAAGCAGATGGCAAGTCCTCATCTTTAATTTCCACAGATAAAATTTTCTGTTGTTGAATCACTTGACAATGCCAAAGATTTTGGTGGCAAGAACTTTCTTTTCTGGGTCTTCAGTAGTTCGGATTATAGCAGCCATAGAAACAGTTGCCAGGCTGTATCTGGAAGGGAGATCCAGCTTTATAAGATCTTAGTGGTCCCCATTCTTTAACTAACCTTTTCTTCCCAACTTTTAGATGCCCTTTTCTCCTGAAGCCTGAGCTCTTTTGTCAGGCATGGATCGGTAACCACCTTCTTCCTTAGATATCTTGATAGCATTTTATTTTGTCATTTTTATGTAATACTGTGTAGTGTAGTTATTCTTGTTTTGTTGTTCAGTCATGTTTGACTCTTCATGACTTCATTTGGCATTTTCTTGGCAAAGATACTGGAGTGGTTTTGCCATTTCCTTTTCTAGTTCATTTTGCAGATAAGGAAACTGAGGCAAAAAGGGTTAAGTGACTTGCCTAGGGTCACACAGCTAGGAATAAGTTCCTGTTTTGAATTCAGGTTTTCCTGATTCTAGACCCAACACTCTATCCACTGTGCCCCCTAACTGCCCCTAATTATTGTACTAGAACTGGACTGTAAGTTCTATGAGGATAAGGATTTTATATATTCTTCAGGGCCTAGCAGAATGCTCTGCATATCATTATTTAGTTTAGTTCAATAAATATGCCTACCATTAAATATTAGGTGGTATTAAGTGGTAAGAGTGAAGGATTTGGAGTCAGAGGAACAGTTACATTTAATCCTTATGTGACTTTGGGGGAACTCTTCACTCTTACTGATCTCAAATGTCCCCATCTCTGCAATGAAGGAGTTGAACTAGATCCTTTCCAGTTCTAAATCCTATCTCTGTCATTATCAGTAAGCACTATTCCTAGTTCTGCTATCTAGCAGCCCTGGACTACCTTGCCTGCAAGGTGGTGGCTAGAAATCAGAATCCAAACTTTGAAAAGACACATTGGTTAAACTTGTATGTTACCAGCCCCTGAATAAATATAGTTTCTTGGCTAACAGAAGTCCAAACGATAGATTGTCAGAGATGAACAGGACCATAACAATTAATTAGCCCAACTGCCTAATTTTGTGGAGAAGGAGTCTGAAACAGAGCAATGAAATGCCTTTTGCAAGGTCACACAAGGAATAAGAGGCAATATTGAGGGAAAGAAAAAGCATTTATTACATATTTACAGTGAGCACTATGTTAAGCACTTGGAATACAAAAGTAAGATGATTCCTGCCCCTCCCCCAGAACTGACATTTTAATCAGGGCAACTGTACACATAAAGGAATGGTGGCTAGGGAAAGAACTTTCCTCCAGGTAGTTTCAGAATTAATAACTACTTAATTGCATTGAGTTACTGTTCCCAAGAGCAAAAAGTAGAAAGTATATGTGTTTGGGAGTTGGCTGAAGAGGTGACACAACCTCTTTGGCAGCAGGACAGATGACAAGATAACCTGTCTGAGGTGTGGAATATGGTCTGGTCTGGGGGGTTGCTACATATAGTGGGCTAGCAGAATTTCCCCTCATACAGCAATCATTTCAACTCAGGCCCAGGATGGGAGTTCCAAAGCCCAGTATATTAAAACATAAGTCTTTTGGACTCCAAAAGCAAGTACTTTTCCTACTATATCACACTGTTTTCCTGACACAAATTCTCTGAGTCCATTTTCTCACCTATAAAGTGTGGACAAAGAACATATTCATTATCTTCCTAAAGCACAAGTCTGATAATGCCATCTCCCTATTCAACAAACTCCATTGGCTCCCTGTTAGCTCCAGAATGAAATATGAAGTTTTCTTGCTTATAAAGTCCTTCATACCCTGATTTCTTGATTTCTTCCTGTCTTATACTTCACACACACACACACACACACACACTTTCCATCCTCAACTCCATGCATTTTCACTGGCTGTTGTCCACATCTGGGATTTTCTCCTTCCTTGTCTCTTCCTCCTGGGTTTCCTAGCTTCACTTGTGTCTCAGCTTTTAGCTTATCTTATCTTCTGTAAGAAGCCTTTCTCAGCTTTTTAAATTATTAGTGCCTTTCCATTTTGATTATTTCCAACTTAATCCTTAAGATTTTGTTTGTACATAATTGTTTGAATGTTACCTCCTCAATTAGATAATGAGCTCCTTAAAGATATTTTTTTGCCTTTCTTTGTATCCCCAGCATTTCACACGCTGTCATGCATACAGTAGATGCTTACTAATGCTTGTTGATTAAATTTTTTTCAGAGAAGGAAAGGGAATAAGCATTATGTAGCATCTGCTATGTGCCAGTCACTGTAGTAAATCCTTTACAGATCTCTCATGTGATCCTTACAACAAGCCTACAAAACTGAGGCAAAGATTAAGTGAATTGCACAGAGTCACATAGCTAATAAGTGTCTATGGCCAGATATGAACTCCAGGCCCAACACTATCCATTGTATCATCTCGCTGCTTGTAAGCACTACCATGTGCCAGGTACTATGGTAATCACTGGGAATATAAAGAAAAGCAAAAGATAGTCCCTGTCCTCAAGGAGCTCAGAGTTTAAAGGGGGAGAAAACAGGTAAAAAATTAGGTACAAACAAGACATGTACAGAATAAATTGGAGATAATCAACAGAGAAAAGGCACTAGAATTCAGGGGACTCAGGAGAATCTTTCAGTAAAAGTCAGGCTTTTGGATGAGATTTGAAGGAAGCTAGGGAAGCTAGGAGATGGAAGGAAGCTAGGGAAGCTAGGAGATGGAAAGAAGGAGGGAGAGAATTCCAGTCATAGAAGACAGCTAATGGAAATGCATGAAGTCAGGAAATTGAATGTTTTTTTTGAGGAACAATAAGGAAGCCAGTGTCACTGGATTACAAAACACATGGCAGATGTAAGATATAAGAAGACTGAAAAGTTGAGGTGGGGGATCAGTTGATAAGGGGCTTTGAATGCCAGTAAGGTGTTATATTTGATCCTGGAAGTGATATGGAGCCACTTGAGTCACTGGAGTGGGGAACGTGTGTGTGACATGGTCAACCTGTACTTTTGAAAGATCATTTTGGCAGCTGAGTGGTAGATGGCCTGGAGTAGAGAGAGATTTGTGGCAAGGAAAACAATATGGACAAGCAAGACCTGAGCTGATGAGGGCCAATGCCAGGATGGTGGCAGTGACATAGAAAAGGGAGTAAATATGAGAGATTTTGCAAAAATAAAGTTGACAGGACTTGGCAACAGATTAGATAAGGGGCATTAGAGTGAGGTCATCAAAGATGACACCAAGATTGTAAGCCTTGGTAACTGGAAGGATGATGTTACTCTTGACAAAAATAAGGAAGTTAGGGAGAGGCGGGTGTTTGGGGTGCAGAGAAGATGATGAGTTCAGTTTTGGGCATCTTGAAATGAAAATATCTATGGGACATCCATTTAGAGATGCTAGTTTGGAGTAAGCAAAGAGTTTAGGGCTGGATAAGTATATTTGAGAATCATTAGCATAGAGATAATTGAATTCACAGAAGTTAATGAGATCACCAAATGAAATCATATAAAGGGAGAAAGGAAGAGAGCCAAGGACCAGAGCCCGATGGGATACCTAAAGAGAACTTTCCTAATCCCTCCAGTTATTGGCCTCACCACCACCAGCAGCTCCATATTACTTTTTGTTTACTTTAAAAAAAAAACAACTTTGGATCTTTTAAAACAAAAATTTATCAAGTGAAAAAATATTATCTGTGTTGCCAAGCAAAAGGCACAAAGTGCTACAAAGGTTCTGAGACTCCTAGAGGAGAACCTTCCTGATCATTCCAGTTAGTAGTGCCCTCATCACCACTACCACCATCACTATATATATATTTTTTTTACTTTGGATTTTTAAAAATGTATCGGTGTATATGTTGTTTTTCCTCAACAGAATATAAGCTCTTTGAAGGCAAAAACTTTCATTTTTGTGTTTGTATTCACAACACAATGCCTGACATATAGTAGTTGCTTAAAAAATGTTTAAGTAAATTGAATTGGGAAGCAACTATTAGTGAAAACTGGAGGTGTCAGCTCCCAGGAGGTGAAACAGAAACACAGGAAATTTCAGGATTTAGAGGCCCTGCACTAAAAATTTCTTGAATGAAATTATATAAAAAATAGCACAAGAGTAAAAGATAATTTGAACCTAAAACAGGATTTTTAAACTTTTTCTCTGCAAATGTGCTAATTATTGGTCAACAATTTAACTTTTGAGCAAGGAAGCTTAATATAGGATAATAGTGTCCTTGCATTCATCTTCTGAATTACTATTTTAGTCTGAACCTTAGATGAAGATTTGGAAAGAGAATGGTGAGAATAATGCAAGAAAATCATGAAAAGTGAGTCAACAGCCTGATAAAGGAGACCCAAAAAAATACTGAAGAAGATAAGTCCTTAAAAAATAGACTACTCAAATGGCAAAAGAGGCCCACAAAGCCAATAAGGAGAATGCCTTAAAAAGTCAAATTTGCCAGATGGAAAAGGAATTTGAAAAACTCACTGAAGAGAATAATTCCTTCAAAATTAGATTGAAGCAAATGGAAGCTAATGACTTTATGAGAAATCAAGATACTATGAAACAAATCCAAACAAATGAAAAACTAGACGGCAATGTGAAATATCTCATTGGAAAAACTGCTGACCTGGAAAATAGATCCAGGAGAGATCATTTAAAAGCCATGATCAAAAAAAGAGCCTAAAAATCATCCTGCAAGAAATTCTCAAGGAAAATTGTCCTGATATTCTAGAACCAGAAGGTAAAATAGAAATTGAAAGAATTCACCAATTGCTTTTTGAAAAATATCCCAAAAAGAAAACTCCTAGGAATATTATCACCAAATTCCAGAGTTCCCGGGTCAAGGAGAAAATATTTCAAGCTGTCAGGAAGAAACCATTTGAGTATTGTAGAAACACAATCAGGATAACACAAGATATAGCAGCTTCTACATTAAGGGATCAAAAGGCTTGGAATATGATATTCCAGAGGTCAAAGGAGCTAGGATTAAAACCGGGAATCACCTACTCAGCAAAACTGAGTATAATGCTTCAGGGGAAAATATGGTCATTCAAAGAAGTTTCTACCGTGCATGCAACAGAGATTAAACTGGACTACTATCTGGTGACTCAAATAGAACTCTACCTGGTGGGCAATTCATATATTGCACTCCCTCGCTGGAAAATTAGTTGCATTTCTATAGGCTTAAAGAAGGCAACACTCAAGCCGCATGAGTTTAAATTGCCATAAGGGTCACAAATGTTAGCAATAGATTTAAAAACATTCTCTTTTCCCCCTTACCAAACTGCATCTATGATCATAAAGTTCTCTGAAAAAAAGAACAGAGCAGGAATTACTCTCTGAAACCAGAATTCAACAAGGAGTTTTCAAGAAACACACTTGAAACAGAGAGACATACACAGAGTAACACACACACACAGAGGTAAAAGGCTGGAATCTATTATGCTTCAGCTACAGTTGAAAAAAAAGCAGGTGTAGCAATCATGATCTCAGACAAAGCAAAAGCAAAAATAATCCTAATTCAAAGAAATAAGCAGGGACATGACATTTTGCTAAAAGGTACCATAGACAATGAAGTAATAACAATACTAAATATATATGCATCAAATGGTATAACATCCAAATTCTTTTTTTTTGTAACTAACTTTATTTTTAGTTTATATCATTGATTTCCACAAGATTTTGAGTCATAGATTTTCTCCCCGTCTTTCCCCTACATACCCCACCAAAACAGCGATTCCACTGTATACTTCCTCCCCCAATCTGCTCTCTCCTATATCCTCCCCCGTCACCCCTCTGACTTTCTAGTACAGCAAGATGGATCTCCCTATCCCAGTGCCTGTATATCTTATTTCCCAGTTGCATGTAAATAATAATAATAATAATAATACATATATATTTTTTAACATATGATTTTAGAACTTTAAATTCTAGGTGCTTTCCCTTCCTCCCTTGTCACCCATCCCCACTGGAAAGATAAGCAATTCAACACAGGGCAAACATGTGTAGTTATGCAGAACATCTCCACAATGGACATATTGTGTAACACTGACAATACTTCCCTCCTTTCTATCCCCCCCTCCCCTTATTCTATTCTCTACTTTGTCCCTGTCCTTTACAGAAGTGTGTGCTTCTAACAACCCTCCCCCCCCAACCTGCTCTCCCCTCCATTCTCCTCCCTCTCATCCCCTTCCCCTCTACTCTCCTGTAGGCCAAGATGCCCATTTTAGAGGGTATGTTATTGCCTTCCTAAGCCAAATTCAGTGAGAGTAAGGTTGACCCATTTCCTTTTTGCCTTCCTGTTCTTCCCCTCCATTGTAACAGTTATCCCTTGCCTCTTCTATATGAGATAATTTATCCCATTCTGTCTCCTCTCATTGTGTTCCTCTCCCACCTCTTAATTTTGCTTTTTAAAATATCATCCCTTCCTATTCAATTGATCCTGTGCCCTCTGTCTATGTACACATATATACACACACTCCCATATGTATTCATATGCATATATACCCTTCTATATTTACATATATATATATATATATATATATTTATATACACACACATTTATATGCCCTTCACTTGTCCTCATAC
>CM053582.1:189875037-189897593 GCA_028627135.1 Pseudochirops cupreus | reverse complement strand
CCCCCCCCCCCCCCCCGCCAACATTTTCAAGTTACTTTAATGTGTTATCTTTCCCCATTAGATTGTAAGATCCTTGAAGGTGAGGGCTATCTTTCTTTTCCTTACTTGTATCGCCAGTGCTCAGCAAATTGCCTGGCATGTAGCAGGTGCTTAATAAATGGACTGAATTCATTAAACCAATAGTTGAATCATTTCCAGCTTGGCAAGACCAACTAGAGTTTATACTCACCGGCAAAGTCTTAGAGAGCTTAGGGCTGTCCCTATGCTATAATGAGGCATCAGAATAAAACTTTACTGGAGTAGCAGAATTGAAGGACCAGCCTAGCTAGGTTCAAGAGAATCAACACTAGGGTGATTAAAAAAAAAAGACCATTAATGAGTTGTAAAAAGGTTGCAATCAGTCAGTAGAAATGAAACCCCCAGAAAAGGAATAATAAATCCTTTAAGTATTTAAATAAATATTACTTCTACTTAATGCATCATTTTCTGTTACTGACACAGACGTAATTTTCTATTACCATTTCTCAGTCCTTGAGTGAAGAGCACAAAGGGGAGAACATCGGAGAAAAGATAGAGCAATTCAAAACCCAAGAGAATAATACATCCCTCTCTTCACGAAAGTGTTTTCTGATGACTTGCATAAGACAGTAGTAAAAAATAACCAGACCAACCTACCTTCTATCACAGTGATATATGAATATACCTGGAAGTTGCAGAGAATATTTCTCCTTCAATTTATTTCTTCCCTGGTGATAGTAAGATATGATTCTTGGTTTCAAATTCTTTAGAAACACTGTAAGAAATAACTATCTGTCTACACAATACTTGTTTATTCATCAAACATTTATTGGATGTGTACTATGTGCAAGGCCTTGCTCCTGTTTACAATTCAGTAGGGGAGATGACAAGCATAAAAACAACCAAAGACAGCCAAAAACACTGGTTTAAACAATTGTAGACCCAGAAGTCTGGAGTCTGTCCAATGCCCTAACTACCTGTGCAATATTGGGGAAGCATGGTCATACCACTCTGAGTTGTAATTTCTTCATTTCTTTTTTTTGTTTGTTTGTTTTTGGAGGGGGGAAGGACAGGGCAATTGGGGTTAAGTGACTTTCCCAAGGTCACATGGGCAGTGACTGTTAAGTGTCTGAGGCTGGATTTGTACTCAGGTCCTCCTGACTCCAGGGCTGGTCTCTGTTCACTGCGCCACCTAGACGTCCCCAATTTCCTCATTTCTTGAATGAATTTAAGATCCATTTATAAACTACAAGGACATATGCCATCACTAATGAAACAAGACAGTCCTTTGATAGTAAGTAACCCAAGTCATACATCTTTCTCTAGATATGCAGGGCCACCCTGAGCAATAGCTAAGGGAATGATACATTAGGATCATGTTTATATAGCAACTTATATTCTTGAAAGTTTATTCAAGAAGGAGGAAGCAGGACCAGGGTTCCTATGGAGAAAGTGTGTATCACCCTGGAGGTAGAATGGTTCCTGGGAGGAAGTCCCAGTGGCCTTGTGCCAGTTCAAGTTCGTAGCTGGTACTCTAAATAGTAAATCCTTGTCCAGGGAACAATATGCAAACATATCAAATGAAGAACTGAAGCTTGACATTCTCATTATAAATGAAATCAGGTGATAAAAGAAAGTCGCAACTAAATGGAAAGATGGCTCACAGATCTTCCTCAGAGAGGCAAATAAAGGTGTTGGCAGAGTTGATTTAATTATGTATCTAAAGAACACAAGAAACACCATTTAAATGGACACTTACTTGGTCATCTCATACTACATAGCTCAAAAGAAGCATCTGTAAAAAGAATGCCATGAAAATAGAGGTGACCTGGGTACAGAATCAAAGACAAAGCTAGATTCTCTACAGACTAAGATCCATCACATGCTCTTGTTGGCAGATACCATGGTGGCTGACTCTAGGGCTGATCAAGCCCTAGATCTAATACTGCACAGCCTCCAAAACAAGAACCATAATCATTCAAAAGACTTTGGGACATCTACACAGGAAAAAACAAATAAGTAAAGAATGCCTATTGTCTATACCATGACATACAATTCAAGATACAAGAGCTGGTCTATCAGGACACATAAAATGGACAGCCACTGCAGATGTGGATAATGAGCTAGGCTCAGGATTGACTAAGGAAAATTGGCTAAGTTGCTTTTGGGAAATTGTACTGTTTCTAATGCCAAGTTTCTCCCTAAAACAAAGGCTTTTCTTTTTAACATCAATATTCTTCTATGTAGCCTTGAGATGTGGGAACTACTCTAACTGTAGTCTGAGACCATAGTCTGAGGGCAATGGAGACTATGTGAGCAGGCTAGAACACACAAGAGACTAAAAGAAATAGAATTATAATAAAGGATATCATCAAAGAAACGTATGATCTAAAAAGATGGGTTGATTGCATGGAGAATGGGATAACCAGTGGATAGTTGTATGATCCATAAGCCCTTAACTTCATGTCAGGAAAAAAACTGGAAGGTCCCATCAGGTTAGGAAGATGCCTGTGGCAAACTTATGGGAGGACAGGAGCAAGTATAGTACGGCATAGGCATGGATGGGTTACAATCTGCATTGTTGGAAAGAACAGCCACATCAATGAAATCAGATATCTGGATGAGTATTCTTCCTAGGGCTCCTATGGCCATGTCCAGTACTTTCAGCTACAAAACTCTCCCTTCAGAAGCTTCTGTATTACAGCTGTGTATAAAGTAATAATAAATAGATTCTGAGTTAGAGACCTTCCTAAAACTCATGACACTTAGTGTATGGGATTTTTAACATCCTAGAGACATAAGGCCCTTTTTCAGAATATTTCTTGGTTCTTAGCTAGTTTCAGATAAGTAAGGATGCCATATAGTGAAGTTCCAAATAGGTGAAGTATCACTGTATTGGCTTCAGGGTGGAGTGATTTTGTAGGGTATTCTGGTCAAAATATTCTCCTCGAAATGTTTCAGAGGAATTCATTCTAAGAATAGTAAACTTATTGTC
This sequence comes from Pseudochirops cupreus, assembly GCA_028627135.1. Taxonomy (NCBI): domain Eukaryota; kingdom Metazoa; phylum Chordata; class Mammalia; order Diprotodontia; family Pseudocheiridae; genus Pseudochirops; species Pseudochirops cupreus. The sequence goes on along the minus strand of CM053582.1, from coordinate 189,894,580 downwards.
TTTATTAGGTCATAAAAACCTAATTATGGTTTAAAACCATATGGTTTAAAACCGCATGAGCTTAAGGTAGATTATCCTCTATCCTTAAAAAGGGTCAAAAAGGCTCTGAGCATCTGGCTCAACGCAAATTTAAGTGATGCCCATATTTCTAACCACCTGATGGTCCTTCCCTAATCCTATGGATAGGAGAGATGCTTTTCTATCTTCACTTCCTGTCTAATAATACTGGGGCTCTCCACAAAGGCAACAGATGCTAAGTGACTGTTTGATTTGTTTTAATGTAACTGATTACCTACTAGATTCACAACACCATCAACAGCTTGCAACAGCAGTTTGCCATGAGTTTGCCACAAGAACTACCAACAAGAACCTTGTTTCCAAAAGACATGCACAGGGCAAGGGTGAGATATACAGTATGCTGTACAAGTATACAATGTTTGCCTTTCTGCTATAGCCAAGTAGCTGCTATGTCTGTACAAAATGTACCTTGATCTCCCTTATGATAATAGCTAGCATTTATGTAGCACCCATGTGCCAGGCACCACGCTAAGCACCTTACAACCATCTCATTTGGTCCTCACAACCCTGGGAGGTGAAGTGATATTGTTACCTCAATTTTAGAGCTGAGGAAACCAAGGCAAACAAAGGTTAAGTGACTTGCACAGGGTCACACTGCTAGTAATTATCTAAGGCCAGATTTGAACTCATCGGTCTGACTCCAAAACCAATGCTCTATTCACTGTGCCACCTAGTTGCTTCAAGAGAAGGTAAAAGTACTAAACACCTTTCCACTCTGTAGGGCATCAGGGGAAAGGACATTCTTTTTAAAGATTGGTTTGCTGCATATGGGAGGTAAAGGGGTACATTAAGAAATGGATGTAATATAAAAACAGATGGCATCAATTAAAAAATACCACTTTATTACAAAGAAGAGAAAAAAATTTGAAGAAGCAGAAAGGAATTCTGAGTGGGTCAGAGGTAGGAAAAGCAGAAGAACTTGAAATGTAAGAGAAAAAGAAGTACTAAGTAAAATTTAAGACTTCTCTGAGGAATGGGCAGGGGTTGGAGCAGGACTCTCTGAGGATGAAGCAACTGTGTAAATTCCAAGGAATGATCCCATCATGGGATAGCAAAGGAATGGTCAAAGGAAGAACGGTCAAAGTTGTGGCAGCTGGTAACCCCTTGCTGAGAGGTACCTGCTTATTTGACATTAACAATAGAAGGGTATACTGTATCCTGGGGAAGTGTATATTGGATGAGACCAAAAACCTATGACTTGTCAAACCAGATGACTACTACCAACTTCCAGTGATTAGCATGAAATGAGGATTCATACAGCTAGTGTAACCCAGGAAACATTACTATGCATTATTAAGCACTGGATAAAAAAATTGAAAGGACAAAGGTGATTTTTTCATTCCTTTTGCCACATGAGGGTAGAAGGAGCCTTGCAAAAGAAAAGATGATTTAGGAAGTCAACAGTTGGTTAACAATATGGTGTCTGAGAATAGGATTATGGACCATGGCTTAAAATATAGGATTTTTGGGCTCTTTGCACGGAGTATAACAAATGGAAGCTGGTAAAAGCATATTTGCCTAGAATCTTGCAATTCTGACCAAGAGGGTTTGGTACTGAAAAAAGGAGAAAGAGAAAACTGCTTGTGTATTTATTTATCAAATAGCTAAAACATAGGAATAACGGTAAAAACTTCAAGTAATTTGGAGTCTGCCATAAAACTCATAACCTCAGGTCTCCCTACATAAATGCACAAAGTATGGTTAACAAGCAAGATGAGAGATTGTAATACAAGGCAAATTTGACCTCATGGGTATTACTGAGACATAGTATGTTGGAACTCATGACCGAAACATGCCTAAAAGGGTAGATAAAAAGAGTAGATAAAAAGTAGGGGTGGAATAGCATTGTATACTAAGGTAATCACAAGGAAATCTAGAACAAAAGCAGGGAACTATGGTGCATAACATTTAGATGAGGATCAATACAAAAAGATACAGAAATGATATTTATCATGGCACTGTACTAATAGGCCACCTGAATAAAGATGGAAGTAGAAGGGAAATTTGGGAAGGAGACCACGAGTCCACATTAAGGCGTGATAGCATAGGGAGAGAAGATTTCAGTTACCTGGTCTTCTGCTCTAGTTCGATACCAAAAGCGGTGTAGCTAATAAAAAGTCTCAATTTACTTTAATAATGCTTTCTCTTTGAAAAGGTAGAGGAGAAATTAACTGGGGAACTTCTATCATGAACCACATTCTGATCAACAAGGAAGAACTAATTGCTGATGTAGAAACTGAGGGAAGGATGGGAGGAGGAAAGGGAAAGAGAAGCGTGGATAGAAGGCCCTACCTCAGAATCTGAAAAAGAGGAGAGGAAAACTGGGCATAGTATGACATGCATGGCAAGAAATTTCACAGAATTCAGAGAAACAGCAGGGAGGATGATCCCAGAGCCTCAAATTTTATGAGCTAGATGAGACTAAGAACAGGAAACTCCAGAGAATGAAAAATCCTGTAAAAACAGTGTCAGGGACACTAAAGATCAAAATGGGCTTAGGCTGGTAGTGAACATCAGGGGTGACAAAAAAGGGCTTGAGAAAGATCAAAGAAGGGATAGAACACCATGATAAGGGATGAAAGAAGGCAGAATTATTTAACACTTATTTTATTCCTGTTTTTTCTATCAACAAGGATTTAAAATTTTTTTTAGTAAGTTGATTGTTAGTTAATAAAAAATAGTGGAGTTGAAACCCAAGATAAATAAGAAAATGATAAGAAAGAATCCAGTTCTTTTCAATGAAACTATACTGTAGGATACTGAAAGAAATGTTGGATAAGATGGTTGAGTTTGTCAGTGTATCTTTAAATGGATAACAGAAGTGTCACAAGCCTAGATGGCAAAGATGCCTATTTCCAAGAAGATGGATTCTGCAAGGTAGACTAGTGAATTTGAAGGCAAAAGTCCAGGATATATTAAAAGTATGAGTATGAATGTTTTAAAAAGGAAGCAAAGGGTGGCTAGGTGGCACAGTGAACAGAGCACCGGCCCTGGAGTCAGGAGGACCTGAGTTCAAATGCGACCTCAGACACTTACTAGCTGTTCAACCGTAGGCAAGTCACTTAACCCTGATTGCCTCCAAAAATATTAATTAATTTTAAAAATATTAAAAAGAAAGCAATAATCACCAAGATTGGCTTTGTTGACAACAAGTCATGTCAGACTAAGCACATTTCCATTTCTGACAGAACTACTAGGCTAACAGATAAGGGGCTGCTATATCTTTTATCCAGATTTCAGCAATGAATAAGATAAAGTCTCACATATTATCATTGTGAATGAGACGGAGAAATGTAAGCTAGACAATGGTATAATTAGGTACATTCACAACTGGTTGAAATAACCAGACTCCAAAACTGTCCTTGATAGCTTTTTGTCATCTTGGAGAGTGTTCTGAAGTGGAATGTTTCAAGGACTTTTCCATTGCCCTATGAAAAAAAACTTTTTTTCCTTGACTTAAATGAAGGTATAGATGACACGATCAAATCCACAGATGACACGAAGCTAGTAGGGATAGCTAATGGATAAGAGATTCAGGACACAAAAACATCTCAACAGGTTAGAATGATGGACTGAAGCAAATAAAATGAAATTCATCAGATATAAAACTAAAGTCTTATACTTGGGGTTTAAAAAATTCACCTTCACAAACACAGAATGTGAGAGGCAAGGCTAGCCAACAATTTGTGTGCAAAAGATCTGGGGATAAACTCAATATGAGTCAACAATGTGACCAAGGCAGCCACAAAGGCTAATTTGATCTTAGGCTGCCTTTTAAGAGGCAAAAGTATCCAGAACAGGAAAGGCAAGGCAAGAGTTTTGCTGAACTCTGACCTAGTTACATTAGAGCTACAATACTATATTCGATTCTGGGCAACAAAATTAAGGACTCTGGAGTCTAGGTGGAGAACATCCAGAAGCAGGGGAACCAGGATGATGAGTGGCCATTACAAGATCAACTGAAGGAACTGGGAACGTTTAACCTGGAGAACAGATGACTTAGAAGAAATATGACAGTTCACTTCCAATACTTGAAGGTAATACAGAAGAGGGATTAGAATTGTTTTTCTTGGTCCTAGAGAGCAGAACTTGGAAAATGGGTTACAGAAAAGCCAATTCAGACTCAAAGTGAAGAAAAAATTCCTAACAATTAGAGCTAACCAAAAGTAGAATGGGTTGCCTTAGGAGGTAGTATGTTTCCCCTTACTAATGGTCTTCAAGAGAAGGAAGGTTAAATGACAACTTGTTGGAGATTTAAGGAGTGAATTCTTGTACATGTACACATTTTGGACCAGATGGCCTCTGACGGCTCTTCCAAACTCTTAGATTCTATGAAATACCTGATCCAGTCCTTGGCAGTTTGGCTGACTTGAGGGAATAGGGAATGGCTTTACCCTCAACTGATTTTGGAGAGGCATCTCTGTGCAAGTATCAGGCCTAATATCTTCCTCTCTCTCAAAGCAATGAGAATGTCTGCCTGCTATGAGTCAGTCACATTAAGTCAAACCAAATAAGACACATTTAAAAATTTTTCTTCCCCCTTTAATTGACCATGGTAAAGCCATGACATTTCATTTGGTAACCTGCTTATAATTATAAAAATCATTCCACCTGGCCCAACCTATATGGCCCTGGGCAAAACTTCCAGGCAATTCCAATCCCATTCTGCCCCGTTCTTACAAACTGCATATAAAAACAATGTCTGTGGCATCCTAGGTGAAGACAAATTCAGTGCGATGCATGTTGGAGGTGAAGATGATGATTATGTCCTTGACAAGCCTCTATTGTCCAGGTCCTTTACCTGCAAGACAAATTGGTTACTTTAGTCTTTTGCAAGGCCCTTTAAAATCAGGGAGCATCACTATTCAGCAAAAACTGTTAGGAAAACTAGAAAGTCGTCTGGCACAAATGAGATACATTAAACATGTCACACCATATATACCAAGATAAACTTCAAATGATATAAAGGATGACATCATAAATAAATTAGAGAAGGATGGAAGATATTACCTATGGGTATTGGATCAGATATATGGATAAGAGTTTATGACCAAATGAGAGAGAGGTTCACAGTAAAAAAGACAATTGTGATTACATAAAATTAAAAAATTTCTGTCAAAACAAAACTAATCCAACTAAAATTTATAAGAATAAGAGTCAGGGTCAGCTAGGTGGTACAGTGAACAGTCACATCCAGCCTCAGACACTTGACACCTACTAGCTGTGTCACTTGGGCAAGTCCCTTAACCTCAACTGCCTTGCCTTCCCCCGTCCAAAAAAAAAAAGTCACTGGGGCGGCTAGGCGGCTCAGTGAATCTCAGCCTTGGCCCTGGAATCAGGAGGACCTGAGTTCAAATTCAGTTTCAGACACTTAACACAAAAAACTAGCCATGTGACCTTGGGCAAGTCACTTAACCCCAATTGCCCTACCTCTCCCCCTCCAAAAAACAAACAAAGAAGAATAAGAGTCACTTCCCAGTTGATAAATAGTTAAAGGATATGAATAGGTAGTTTTCAGAGGAAGAAATCTAAGCTATCAATAACCCTTTGGAAAAAAATATTTTAAATCACTAATAATTAAGAGAAATGAAAATTAAAACAACTCTAAGGTACCACCTTGCATTCATTAAGTTGACTAAAAAAAGGAAAATGACAAATGCTGGTGGGGCTACTTGTAAAGCTGTGAACTGGTCCAACCATTATGGAAAGCAATTTAGAACTATGTCCAAAAAGCTATTAAACTATGCATATCCTTTGACCCAGATAATACTACTAGGTCTATGCCCCAAAACGATCAAAGAAAGAGTAAAAAGACCCATGTGTTCAAAAATATTTCTAGCAGATTTTTTTATGGTGGCAGAGAAATGGAAACTGAGGAGGTGTCCACATCAATTGGGAAATGGTTAAACAAGTTATGAAAGTGATGGAATACTATTGTGCTGTAAGAAATAATGAAGGGGACAGAAAAAACCTGAGAACACGTGTATGAACTGATGCGAAGTAAAGTGTGAAGAACCAGGAAAATAATTTATACAGTAACAATAATACTGTATGTAAAGACTAACAACTTTAAAAGACCTAGGACTTCTCATCAACACAATGATTAATCATAATTCTAAAAGATTCATGATAAAGGACGCTAGAGATTCAGCAGATTGAGGCAGGTTTTTTTGTTGGACATGGCTAATGCAGGAATTTGTTTTGCTTGACTATACATATTTTGAAACAAGATTTGTTTTTCTTGCTTTCTCAGTGGGGTAAAGATGGAAGAGAGTAAATTTTGAGTTGAAAATGAAATAATATTGAATTTTAAAATATTAAAATAAAATCAAGGAATATGTTCTTCCTTTGGTACTAGGTGTGGTTCACCCAAAAGTAAAGTGAGTTGCGTGCTGATGCCTAATGTGGCTTTGGTATTAAGCAAAAATTTTATTTTCCTCAGAGAAAGTGACTTCTCATTCCTTACTTTTGAGAATATCTAGGACAAAATTATAAAACCAATACCCTTTAACATATAATGACCAACTCTTAAGATATATGTAAACAAGTCTAATTAGAAAACTAATGCTGTAAGAAATCCTTAAAGCACATATTTTCTTTCTACTCAATTGTAACAAACCAAAGTAAAAATTATACTCACACACGCAAACACGCATGCACGCACACATGCCCATGTGGAGATTCTGATTCAGTTGTAAGCTTTCCTGAGAGTTACTTATGGAAATTCTCATAAATGAAAAAAGGTGTAGCCCATCAAAATGAAGGATTAATCCAAAAAAACCATAGGAGTTAGTACTGACAGAGAAGATTTAAGATACAAAACTAGAAAAGACCTTAGAGATGATCTAGTCCAACTTTCTCATTTTACAAATGATGAATGTGAAGCCTAGAAAAATAGGTTAAATCATTTGCACCCAGATCACATAAAGAGTTAAGTACTGGTACCAAGATTCAAACTCAGATCTTTTAAGCTTGAAGACAATCCCAGTGCTTTTACCCATAATAAAGCACTGCATCATGCACTAACCTTGTATATCCTGACCAGCCAATGTTCTGTGGTATATGCTTCTTCTAGGACATCAAGCTCAAAATCTTTGTTACCAATCTCAGCATTTCTGACCCTGTCATAGCCTGGTGGACGCTCTAGGAAGGGGAGGGGGGGAAAAAGAGTCATGTGCTATTATTTGCATCTGAAAATATCTGCTAGAGTGCATGTTAATAAAACTGTAATAGGCAAAGATGAGAAGGGGATATTACACAAAACATTCTCTCTACGAAAGGATACCCAGCAGAAAAACCCAGGACAGGCTGGCCTTCAGCCCCCCTGAGGAATTATGAAGATGATCAAAGACATAACTAACTAGGGAGAAAGAACATGCAAACACTCCAAAAGAGTCCATGAGAAACTCAGGTAGGGGTCTAAATGACATTCTTGGCACTAAAGGTTCCCTTGAGTCAAAGAAGGGATTTTAGATGTCAGGTCCCTAGACCCAGTGGAGATAGCATTAAGATATGCAAAGTCAACAGACAGTTTTATGGCTAAAGCAGGTTTCCCTCAAAGTAGCAAGCTTAAGAAATTAGGGCCCTTGTCCTATTCCAGCCCACATCATACCCATTCTTTACCACACTGTCCTTCACTCACTGGCTTCTGTGTAGACCTGTCCAAAGCGGTAGTAACACATCTTGTACATGAGGCAGTTGAGGAGCACTGGGGAACCTTCCCGGTCAACACGGAACTCTCCAGTTGGGGTATAGTAGTCGTGCTCCTTGATGTGCTTGCCTGTGTCTGTGCTCCCCCCAATCCGGACCATCCACAGAAACTTGTTAATGTCTATAAAACAAAAAGAAACCATATTTTTCAGACTGAGGTCAAAACCAAACAAATCAATTCTCACAAATGTCACTATTTCCAAGGAAATTTCCTCTGGAAATCAAATGTTTTTCTCTTGTGGGGGAAGAAATATCTAATTTTAACCATTATACCAAGTGGTAGAGGAAGGAAAGGGGAGATAAGATACTATGTTTAGTATTCCATCATAAGACCCCCCACAGCATTTGAGACAATAAATCCTAAACATAACATCTTTAAACTGGCACTGAAGAAGAATGCATATTGATTTTCAGCTGGGGACAAGCCTCCTCAGGAGATACAGAACAGGTAATAGGATAAGTCCATCTTTGCTTTATCAGCCACAAAACCTGGAACTAGCCTCCTAAATAGGTATGATGACTATCGACAAAGTACATACATGAAAAAACCATTCCCAACTTCTTAGCCTATGCTAGTAATTAAGTGAGGTCACTTCATCACCCTCAATGTTGTCCCTTTTGCCAAAAACACCAAACACAGGATTTGGAGAGTTAGACAAACAAACTTTGGCAGAAGGTCAGTTTGAAAGTGCTCTACTGGCACATCAGAAGAATTGTGCTGCTTCCCATGCATGTGCTTTCAGGAAGGCAATATAACATTCAAGAGTCTACATTACTGTCCCTCTCTTACAGATGGGAAAACTGAGGTATGAGATAAGTAACTTGTCCAGATCACATAGTCAGTTAAGAGCAAAACTAAATATAGAATCCTAGAGTCCTGAATCCCACTCTCTAGGTATTATTAGACCAGCTGTCCACAGAACACTGGGGTGTTGGGTACTTGTCTAGTAAAAGTCTGAGGTTATTTAGGGAAGAGAGAGTACAGAGGATCAGGGACAATGTAGAGGATGGTCCACTAGTCAAAGATGAACCTTCCAGTAGACTACAAAAAAGGCAAAGTGTGAAACATCGTGTGATTTCACACTATCTCGCACTGCTCACAGAATCTAGACTCTGATCACCGTTTATTTTGTTTTGTGATCTGTAGGACAGCTAGAAAATATGTATTTAATAGGAAATGAATAAAAATTAAATTGAGGCAGAATGTAGCTTGCAGAAATTTAATATTTTTCATGAAAGACTGAACTTAAGAGGCTAAACTTAAGGATATTTGAGAAGCCTAATATAAGAGGCACGACTATAAAGTAATTTAGACAACCTATCAAGATTTAAATACTTGAATGATTATTATTCCCTTTAAAAAGAAATTCCCCTTAAGATGCTAACATTTATTTTAATACTGTGCCAATACTCAAAACAACTCTGGACCTCCTTTTGGAAGTGTCTACAGAGACTGTCCCCTTCTCGAACAATCTCAGTGATATTAAATCTTAATCACAAGAGTGGATTTGATTTTCTAAGACAATAAAAAATCATGTGATGTTGAGTCTGATGAATAAGATGGGTGGTCAAACAAGACAAAGATAAATTTGGTCAAAAACATTCACAGAACATCCACTAGTTGGAGTAACATCATAGTGGAAAATTCTATCACTGAACTTTGAGTTCTTTTCTCATGCAAATACTTTAGAATGTCTACATAATAAGCTTAACTGGCCACAAAAGACAAAATCTGCATGAACAATGCTAATAAAATCAAAGAAACAAATTTACAATATCATCTCCTAGGATTTTGACCTGGATACTTTACTGAATCTAATGGATACTGGAATTTTCCACTGCAAACTTTGATACTATTTTTGGGTTATATTACGTTATACTTCAGCACCAATTATTATTTTCCTCAAAAAAGCATTAAGCATATCAAACTTCCCTTGAAAAACAAGTCTTCACTGTTTCTGTTCATCAATTCAAATTTATGGCACACTCTACAGAAATTTTCTTGCAAAGTCTGCTTCTTTTAACTAAAGATAATTTGTAGCCATCATTCTCACTATTAATCACTTATTTGAACTAAACCTTTCACTTTTTCCACATTCTTGCCAGTCCTATAAGGATGACTGCTCCAAGCAGCACGGCATTTTCCCCACCTTCTCTAAGCCTTTTATGTTGGTCACAAGCATTTGTTCTTGACGTTCTATCTCCATAGTTTCTTTTACTATATTAAGTATCTTATTTGCAGGTATTTTTATAGGCTTTGTACTAAGAGAGACACTCCTTTTAAAGACATAAAAACATGTATTTTTATTTGGAGAGACAAGCCCAGTAATAAGCATTGCTGCAGGTTGCAACATGTCCCTGCTATGATGATCTTTCCTCTACTTCTACACACCCCATAAAGAAAATATCATTATTGTATAGTCATACCTAATACAATCCATGAGGCTGGAGGACAAATAGGTGATCCCTAAGACCCCTCCCAGCACTAAGTCTGATCCTGCGTTTTTGTTAGTACCATGTGCATCAGGAAGCACAGATGACCAAAAAATAATGTGAACTATCTTTTTTTTTTTTGGCTTTCTTTTTGGAGGGCAATTGGGCCTGAATCACTTGCCCAAAGTCACAAGGCTAGTAAGTGTGTCAAGTGTCTGAGGCCCGATTTGAATTCAGGTCCTCCGGACTCCCCAGTGCTCTATTCCCTGAGCTACCTAGCCGCCCCTGTGAACTATCTTAAGAAAATAACACACGGTCTGATAATGTATGCTTCAGTAAAACAGGATTATCCCAGCAGGTGTGTAACCTCTTCGGCATCAAATACAAGGGATACACAAACATATATACCAGTTGTTTTACCACTGGGAAAAGCGTAACTCCCGTGAGGAAGGCATCAGATATGTGGTCAAGACAGAAACTGTTCAGGGTACCACCAGACCAGTTATTTACTCTATTCCCATACGGCAGGTGAGTAATTTGGGGTGGAGCAGTTACCAGCTGTGTAGTCAGTTTCAGTAGGACAATCCTAAAAATCGCCATTTTAGCACACAAACGGCTTCAGTTTCACCATATCCTCGCTGGTTACTTACTTTGTATGCTGAGGCAAATGCTAATGAGCCTTTGGCTACAAATGATCAGCCTTTTCTCTAAGAGAAGCATTAATGAGAAATAAAAGAATAGAAGCTTGAATTTAAAAAGTCCTCTTTAGTAGGAGATGTCTACATTCAGAGAAAGATCCAGAAAGAACTGAGTTTAAATGGAGACTGAAGCAAACTACACGCTCTCTTTTCCATGTTTAGTTTTGTTTCCTCTTTCCCATTGTTCATTTCATCGGTTACAACCCTTCTATACAACCAGACTAATGTCTAATGTGAATTTAAAAAGTGCTCTTGAGGAGTTATTTACTGAGTCTGCCCAGTGGTATCATTCAGAAGAGAGTCAAGGACATTACCATCAGAAGAATACCCAGTGAGGCCTCCAAATATGACCAGAACGTAGCTGACATCAAGCTCCCTCATGATCTCATAGGCCTTCTCTTCTGTGGATGCCATAGCCTAGAAGAATAAAGAGATATCCCAGCTTCAGATCAAGGTCATATTGATCCCTCCAAAAAGAAGTACTTCCTACCAGGAATTATATTCAGAATGTGTAAAGAGTCCTTCCACTCACCTGCCCCACCCGAGAAATGTGAGTATTATTCCAGGTGTTGTTGTCTACTAAGATTGTCCTGTTTGCCATAGCTGTGATCTGGTAGCCATAATCCCACCATGACATGATCTTTGCATCCTGGAAGGATGGGAAAGAGGAAGATTAGAAACTGGGTTCCTGCTTTCACATATGCTGCCAAGCATGTGAGGAAATTAAAGGGAAAAGGACATATAAATGAAAGGTAATCCAATAATCTTGGACAACTAAGAGCAATTTCATGTAACTATGAATCATATATCAGTATATAACATCCTATCTCTTATAATACCACACCCAAACTCACTTTCTGCAAGGGAGATAAGAGGGAAGTAAAACACTGTTACAAAGAAAATAAAGCATAGTTGAAAGGAAGCCGGAAGGTGAATGTGTGACATGATGAATAATATGGCAACCAAACATGATAATTATCAAGTGTTTAGGTGAAGCTAGGCACCATGCTAGATGCTGAGTTTACACAAAATTAATAATAAAATATGATCCTGCACTCAAAAAACTCATAACCTAGGGAGAAAAAAGTCAGGGACATAAATAACATGCTACTTCCACCTATATAGCCCTTATATTTTCAAATTAGAATATGTTAACTGAATGGAAAAGGTACAAAATATTATGAGAAAACAACTTATTTTTAAAAAAAAGAGAGAAAACTTGAGAAACTGGAGATATTTTATTCTGGAAAACAGACCATGGAGGACAAGAATGCTGTTGTCAAATAGTGGGAGGATAGGAATGTGGGGGAGACAAAACTTCTTTTATGTAATTACAAAAGGTAAAGGTAAATCCTACATTCATTGGTATCTCACAGTATGAACAAGTTCTCATAACTTAACTCAATTTTTTTTTCATCTGCAAAATAAAAAATTGGGTAAGATCAAGGGTTCTTAAATTCTTATGTGTCATGAACCCCTTTGGCAGGCTGATAAAGTCAATAGCCCCTTCTCAGAATTATATTTTTAAATGCATAAGATAAAATAAATAAATAGGATTGCCAAGGGAACCAATTATATTGAAATACAGTCATCAAAAACATTTTTTAAACAAATTAACAGATTCCTGATTAAAAATTACTGTAGTAGATGGCTTCTAAAGTCCATCTAACTGTAAGAATCTATGATTTTATTCAGTCAGGACTTAGTGCAGCTAAAAATTGCTACTTTGGCATCATGACTCATTTTCCCATTCTTTTAACTCCCCAAATCTTTACCTCTGGAGTGTTGTGCCTAAGCCAGTAGTAAGCCTCTCTGAAGTCATCAAATATGATCCTGCTTCCATCTCCACCTCGTGCAGAAAGCACAATAGAAGGAGAAGAGTAGGCTTCACTGGTGACCCATGTTGAGTGGAAAGTGTAAGTGATAAGGAAAAAAGCCATGACCAAGATCATCCCACTTGCCACCTGAGGAAGAAATAAACCTCTTAAAAAGACATCACCTCAAGTTTCACATTATTCATTTCTCAAATTTTGCTCTACTACAGCAATCTCCAGGCTAGAAACTGTCTAGTTTCTTATATATTCAATCATGCATGCAGGATGAACCAAAACAAGAAATGGTTAAATTAAATTCCAAAGGATACAAAACTGGGTCTCTTTTGAGATAAAACAGAGAGGAAATACCAAAGAGATGAATGCTTTCATAGAAAAACTTCAATTATAATTTTTTAAGAGGTTGTGAAAAGACAGGCATACAAATTGAAATTCAGTGTTAACAGAGATATAAACTGGTCCTACCATACCAGAAAGTAATTTCAAATTGCTCTAAGTCACTAACATGTTCATACTCTTTGACTCTGAGATCCACTACTAGGTATATCTACTTCAAGGGAAGGCGAGTAAAAAAAAAAGAAAGTACTTTTTGTAGTACTGATATAATTTAGTGTTTATAAGACCTTTTTGTAGGAATAAAGCCCTAGAAATAAAAAAAGATCCTTATCAACTGGGGAATAGCTAAACAAAGTGCGGTTACACGAATGTAATGGAATACTGTGCTGTAAAAAAATTAAGAATATGCAGAAGCGTGGGAAAACCTATGTGCAAACTGAAGTAAGCAGCATCAGGAAAACAATATACACAATGATTACAACAATTCAAATGAAGTACCAACAACTAAACAATAAAAATCGAATGCTTTGAAATTATAGCACCAAAGTTCAGCTCAAAAGAAGAGCTATGAAAAGGCGTCTCTCCTTCTCTGCAGAAGCGGGAGAATGTGGGTGTGGGGTATTACATATAATGATGACCTTCTACAATATGATAGCTGATCTTGTGACGTTTTTTTCATCTCTTCTATTTCTTTGTTATAAAGGATGGCTCATCAGGAATAGGAGGGAGGATATACTGGAAAATGTAGGTCATCTAAAAATAGCAACATTTTAAAAATTTTAAATAAAGTCCACCTACATAAATCTGGAAGGCATAAATAGAAGTATCAGTTTCTTAATCCTAAATGTTATAAAAATGATAGCAACTCAAATTTATATAGTGTTTAAATTGCCATAACAATAAGGAACCAAATTATGTAGGATTTTTATAAAAACATCTGGAACCAGGACAGACTACTGGAAAAGACTGGAAAGTATCAGTATATTAGTCTTCCTCTGATTCCTAAAAGCTAGCAATTGTGCCATTGATAAGTTAGTCCTATGCTACCTATAAATCCCACTTCACCATCCCCACCTTGCTTTACTCATTAGTTAATGCTCACCTCATTCTTGATAGGGTAGGTAGAGTCCTGTTGCTTTTTGCTCTTCTTATCTGGACGACTAATGTCCAGATTTTTCATGTAGGTGGAGAGGACCTGGGAGACTCCAATACCAGAAAGAATGCACATCACAGGGGCGAGGACTAGCATCAACCGTACCTGGGAAGGAGAAAGGAAGCACAATCAATAACACATCACCTCCACAGATAAGTAAAATCTTTCTCTTTTCTTCTTTTAATTCTAAGCCTACTTATAATCTAGCACTAACCAACCCACTCATCAACAATAATTTAAGTGACTTCTATATGCTGAATATTGTAAGAGCTGGGAATAAAAAGACAAAAATGAAACAGACTCTACCTTTCAAGGAGCTAACATTTCATTAGAGGAAACAATATATACACATATAAATATATACAAATATGTACCAAGTAAATACAAGTCCATTTCTACCTGAGAGGCAATAGCAGCTGGGTATGTATTGGGAAGGTAGGGCAGAAGAAATCAGAAAGGTCTCATTTAAGAGGTGATACTTAAGCTGACCTTTGAAGAAAACTGGAAATTCTAAGAGGCAGAAGTGAGAAAGAAGCCAATTCCAGCCTTGGGGGAGAGTCGGTGAAAAACCACTGAGATAATGAGAGATGTAATGTCAGGAGTAAGGAACAGCAAGATCAGTTTGGCTGAACCAGCAAGTACATGAAGGGGAGTAATGTTTAAGTTTGGAAAGGTACAACAAAGCCCAGTTGTGAAGGACTTTAGATACCAAACAGAGAATTTTATATTTGATCCTAGAAGCAAAAGGAAGCCACTGGAGTTTTTTACTCAAGGGACTGACATGGTCAGATGTGTACTTTAATATAACTTTAGCAGAAGAATGGTGGTAAGACTGGAAGGAGAAAAGTATTGAGGCAAGGAGATCAATTATGAGACTATTACACTAGTCCAGGTGAGAGATAATGAAAACCTGAATTGGGGTACGTGGCCATCTGAGTAAAAAAGAAACAGTCAGATGTAAAAGATGACATGTAGGTAATAATAACAAGACTTGGCTAACTGTGTATGTGCGGTGACAGAGAGTAAGGAACTGAGAATGATTCTGAGGTAAGGGTTTGGTATCCAAAATACATAGCTAATTGGTAGAAATATTTCAGACCAAAAGCCATGTGAATAAATGGGGGAGGAGATGGGGGGAAACAAAATGGCAGAGTAAAAGCAGGGACTTGCCTGAACTCTCTCCAAACCCCTCCAAATACCTGTACAAAGTGACTCTAAACAAATTTTAGAGCTACAGAACCTACTAAATGACAGAGTGAAGAAATAAATCTGGAAGGATGATAGGAAGGGTATATAGCACTGGGCTGGGAATGGAGCACAGTTGGGTGTGGCCCACACTGGCAAAGATATGGCCAGAGCAGGCCTCAGGGGCCTGAATCACTGGCAACTGTGGCAGTTTCCAGACTTCTCAATCCACAAACACCAAAGGTAGCCTAGAAGGTCAGTGGGAAAACTCTGTGGGACCGGAGTGAAAAAAGGAACATGGTCTGGTCCCAGTCCTAGGGTGGAAGAGGTGGTGGTGGCAGCGGTAGTGGTGCAGTGGTGGCAGCAGTGGCAACAGCAGCAGCAGCTGCTTCTGGAGCTCTGGGCCCACAAATAGTGGGAGATCAAGCGGCTGATACAAAACCCCTTTAGTCTGAGACTGTACACTCACTCCCACCATCACCCTCCCCAATGGAAGAAGAGTCCTACCTTGACAAAGAGTTAAAAATTCAAGTATTTGGCTGGGAAGATAAGCAAACAGTGTAAAAAAAACCTTAAGACTATAGAATCTTACTTTGGTGAGAAAGAAGATAAAAACATACAACCTGAAGACAACAAAGTCAAAGCTCATACATCAAAAGCCTCCAAGAAAAATATGAATTGGTCACAGGCCATGGAGGAACTCAAAAAGAATTTTGAAAAACAAGTAAGAGAAGTAGAAGAAAAACTGGGAAGAGAAATGAGAGAAATGCATGAAAAATGAGTCAACAGCTTGCTAAAGGAGAGCCCAAAAGAACTGAAGAAAATAACGCCTTAAAAAAAAGACTAACCTAAATGGCAAAGGCAGTCCAAAAAACCAATGAGGAGAATGCCTTAAAAAGCCGAATTGGCCAAATGGAAAAGAAGTCCAAAAGCTGACTAAAGAAAATAATTCCTTCAGAATTAGAATGGAGCAAATGAAAGCTAATGTCTTTATAAGAAATCAAGAAATTATAAAACAAAATCAAAAGAATGAAAAAATAGAAGACAATGTAGAATATCTCACTGGAAAAACCACTGACCTGCAAAATAGATCCAGGAGAGAAAATTTAAAAATTATTGGAGTACCTGAAAGTCATGATCAAAAGAAGAGCTTAGACATCTTCTTTCAAGAAATTATCAAGGAAAACTTCCCTGATATTATGGAACCAGAGGGGAAAATAGAAATCGAAAAGATGTGAATAAACAGTTTTCAAAAGAACTGCAAACTATTAACAACCAAATGAAAGAATGCTCCAAATCACCAATAAGAGAAATGTACATCAATACAACCCCAAGGTTTCATTGCACTGCTACGCCCTAACAAACTGGCAAAGATGACCAAAAATGTGTATGGTCAATGTTCGAGAAAAAATAAGATAGTTAAAATAACATCCCATTGGTAGAGCTGTAATTAATACAAGCAATCTGGAATTATGCAAATAAAGTGGCTAAAATGTTCATACTCTTTGACCTAAGGATTCCACTGACAGGTGTATACACCAAGAAGGTCAAAGACAAAAAGACAGGCTCCATATACACCAAAACATTTTTAGAAGCACTTTTGTGGTAATAAAGAACCAGAAACAAAGTAGATGTATACTATCATTTGGAGGAATAGCTAAACAAATTCTGGTATGTTAACGTAATGAAGTATAACTGTGCTGTAAGACATGACGAATACGATTAATATAGAGAAGCATGGAAAGGCTTACACGAGCTGATAGAAAGTGAAGCAGAACCAAGAAAATAATACACAGAATGACAATAATGTAAATGGAAAAGCAACTATCACAAAATATGTCAAAACGAATGTAGCAAAATTGCAAAGCATAAGCCTGGTTCCAAAGAAGAAAGAGGAAAAGATACTTCCCTCTATACCCTGGGGCAGGGGAGAGGGGAGGGCATGGTTGTCTAGGTCTATGGGTATAGAACATTGCATATATTCATTGGTTGGGTTTTTTTGGATGTATGGATTCATTTTGCTAAGTTTCTTTTCTTTTCTTTTTTAGAAAAATTATTTGTTATAAGAGATAGTTCTCTGAGAGATGGAAGGAATAGAGGGGGAATATTAAATGATATAAAAATAAAAGATATCAATAATAATTTTTTAAAAAGATAATGACTCCAAGGTTGCAAACCTAAGTGACTGGAAGGATGGTGCCCTTGACAGAAATAGGGTAAGCCAAAGTGATTGGTTAATCTTCATGAACCCTTAGAAATATTATGTCCTGATTTCCTAGAGATAGAAAGAAAGTAACTTGCCTTAAATCTCACAAGGAGGAAATATTTGGCCAGAACTTAGTTCTTTGACACAAGGCTGTAGAACAGTGATTCTCAACCTGTGGATCGCGACCCCTTTGGGGGTCAAGTGACTCTTTCACAGGGGTTGCCTAAGACCATCAGAAAACACATATTTCCGATGGTCTTAGGAACTGAGACACACTGATCCCCTATCCATCTCCAGGCGGGTCCACCCACATGCAGATACGCCCACATACAAGTATTAAAGGGTCACAGCATTAGGAATGTTGAGAACCACTGCTGTAGAAAAACCTGTGACAAAAAGTAGATAGCTATCATTAACTCACTGTGCCACCCCATATCATGCTGCTGAGTTGCCTGGAGTCAACCAATGACAGGCAAAGACACCAAACCTCTCACCACTACTGGTAGCTCAGGTCCTGGCCTTGAACCAGGACAAGGATGATAAAAATTAGCAACACCACAGCCCTACATTACTACTAGGGCAGAGCTGTTTTCACTTCTTAGGAATGTTAAGAAAACTGTTTTATAGTTAGTAAATTCCCACTTCCACTTTGAAATCCTTCAGCATGGAAGGCGGCAGACAAGAGTTTTTCCTGCCACCATTCCCCACTCCCTCAAGCCTATCTCACCTTAAGCCCTATCCTTGAGTTCCTATTCTTCTGAAAGCCCCACTCTATCATCAGCAACTTCCCTTCATATTAGACTACTTCTCACTCTTTCAGGTTTTCTTACACTCACAAAAACCCAGCTCTTCCCACAGCCGACACTGCATCCAAGGGTTATGGGTAAGGGATGTACTTTCTTTTCTCATGCTCCCTGATGCACTGGACCAGGAAGTAGGTGTACATTCCTTGCTCATTTCTACTTATAGACCCTCTCTGTGTCACCATTTAGCACCATTCTATCTATCTATGTCAGCCCATCAAAAGTCAATTTGCTCTTATCAACAGGCTCCCAGGCGTTCTACCTCCTCTCAAGGAATTTAGCAACTGGATCATATCTTCCTCTACACCACAAAATTTGCCCTCATACATGCAGGCTGATGTGACCTCATACACTCTGGCCTCTCAGTTCATCAATCCCAAATTCTATAACCCACACCTTTGCTTCACTTTAGTCACACACAGGAACAGTTATACTCTTCATGTAACCATCACCCGCATCATGTTCAGTGTCCATGATTCAAGAATGTGATATTCTTCTCCTTCCATCTCTTTTTCTTAATCACTCCTCATCCTATTCTTCATTCTTATCACAAACTCTAGTTGTTCCACTATTCATTACTCTCTCTCATCAATCCCCTCTGCTCTAACCTCACTTTTCTCCTTTTGAAATACTAATTCCATAGAGTAAGCAGTTCAATTTCAGGCTGTCCTCTACCCTCAAATCCCCTGCAACTTTATATTACTACCACTCATGCCTTATCAAATACCAATTCCCAATCTCTTCCATCTTTAAAAAAAACCTTTACTTGAGCCCTCTCCATCTTTCATGTTCCTGTGGACCCCTCAATTTATTGGTGAGTTCTCAGAATTTCCATTTTGGGGAAGGGCCCCAGACCAGTCATCCCTCATGCTCCAGTCTTAGCTACCACACCCCTGCCCAGGTATCCTTCCTACCTATATCTCCCTACTTTTCAGCTCCCCTTTTGTGTTGCTTTCCCCCATTAGAATGTAAGCTCCTTGAGGACAAAGACTGGGGTTTTTTGGGGCTTCTTTCTATACTCTCTGTAATGTTACGTATGTATTTGTTATCTCCCCCATTAGAACCTGAGTTCCCTGGGAATAGGAACTGTTTTATTCTTTTTTTTTTTT
>CM053582.1:189855883-189874537 GCA_028627135.1 Pseudochirops cupreus | reverse complement strand
CTACGCCGCCATCTTGGCTCCGTGTTTTATTCTTTATATTTGTATCTCAAGCACAGTGCCTGGCACAAGGAGGTACTTAATAAATGCTTGTTGATTAATTGTTCAATTATTTCTATGCAGAAACTCCCTAATCTAAATATCTAACATCCACTTCTCAAACTCTAGTTCGTTATCACCAACTTCCTGCTAGACATTTACATCTACATTAGATGTCCCATAGATATCTCAAATTCAGTACATTTAAAACAAAAAACATTTGCTTTTCCTCTAAACTTCCCCCTCCTTCCAAATTGCCCTGCCTAGGACAGGAACATTGTTGTAATCACTTAGGTTTACCTCAGCCTCCTTCAACTCTTCACACTCCTTCACCCCTTCAGTTGCTCACATTTGTCCTCTTATCTCCACTCATACAGCTGCCACCCTATTATATGCCCACATCTAACCTGGACAACTGCAAGAGATTCCTAAGTGGTCTCCCTGCTTCCAATTCAACTTTACAGTGCTGCCAAAACAGTCTTCCTACACATAAGTCTGAATATGTCATTCCCCTAGCAAGACTCTTAAATGGCTCCCTACTGCCTCCAGAATCCAACACAAAAGCCTTTGTTTAGCAATGAAAATCTTCAGTCTGTCTCCAGTCCACTTTTCCACACTTACTTTACTGTACCCCCCCACATATACTTTATGTTCCAGCCAAAGCGGCCTTTTTGTTCTCCATGACATTCCCTCTCTATCTCTGAACCTTAAACCAGGTTTTCTCCACAGATGGAATACTCTCTATCCTCATCCTTGTCTGTCAATGTCCCCAACTTCTTTTGAGGCTCAGCTCTGGTACCGCAGAGACCATAAGAAGTCTTTCCTGATTCCTTCAGTTGTGAGTTCTCCATACAACTCCCAAATTGCCAATACCAAAATTATTCAATCACTGTATTTACATATCTGTGTATGTTTCATTCTGTCAAAAGAATATAAGCTCCTAGAGAGCAGTAACTGTTTTGTTCTTGTATGCCAAGTACCTAATTTAAGGTCTGTCAGATAGACCATTAATGAACATGTGTTCACTGAATCATGAATCCAAGGAAGTTAAATAAGATCACTGAGATGTGCCAGTAGCTATGGGACCATTACTAGATAGGAGCAATACCAGTAGGACCTTACCCTGGCTTCCCTAAACAGTTTTAAATCTAGGGTCCTCATAAACTCTCAAAGAAGGCACTCTTATGACCATCTGCCAAAAATCTCTGAATATCTTGAGCCTCACCAAGCAGGAGGGAAAACATCAAGGAAATAGGGAAAAAGGCACAGAAGATATTTCTTACCATGACAGCTGAGAAGTACATACTGGTCACACCATACATGATGATAAAGATCCGGGCATCAGACAAGTTGCTAAAGCAGTAATAGAGGCCAACTGCGAAAAAAGGAAGGAGAAAAATGTAGCTGAGTCCTCAAGAACTGGACGAGCAGTCATATCCACTATAAAAAAAACCCCTCACAATGAACCCTTAGAGAGGAAAAGAATATTCAGCTCCAGTCTGAAGGATCTTTGAAGTTATTTCTATAGATAGCAGCTTGGCAGGTAACCAGACTTCCTTATGAAAGCTCCTTGAGACAGGGGCATGGAATTGTGACAATGTCTTTACATAAACAGAATGAGTTTTGAGAAAAGCCAGAAAATAGATTTTGTGCAGGGCCTTTGTGGAACCAGAATGAGTTACATGTTCTGTTTTGGATCCCTGTCCCAACAAACTTGCCAGTGTTGTTCCCACCCCTGCTATCCTCTCTTTCTTGTTTTTACTTCTATTCTCCTTCAGCTATTTAAGGAATATTTTTAGATATCTTCTCTGCAACATATGGAAAAGAAACAGTGTGTCTCCTGGGAAGTTTAGAGATTTCATTTCAAGCAGTAACTTCTGCCAAGGAGACCGAGTCAGAGATTTCAAGAAAAACAGACCTGGGAACATGAAGACTAAGAGTTGCAGGTCAAAGTAGTAAGAGGACCAGGTGGTAGGTTGATGCTCAGACACAGAGGCAATGATAGGGATGTTGTTCTTAGCATAAGAAGGATCCAGTAGAGAGTAGAAACGTCCTGTCCAGGGAGAAATTTTTCCTGATAGGAAAAGAGAAAAATTATTATTTCATAACAACTCCCAAGATAGCAAATATCTAACTCAACTCAACCACATCCATTTTCTCATCCAAGAAGATGATCTAAAGAGTCACCCAATACCTAAAATTAAGTTATCAGATCAAAATGCTATCCATTTCTCATATTTTGCTTTGAAGTTTTTATTCTCTTCTCTCCATTTAAGAACAGAATGAGAATGCCGTTGTCAGCATGCACAGAAAACAGAGAAAGACTGCAAAAATAAAATACTGAGGAAAATGGAATAAGGGCATGTTCATTTGGCTGGCATATCACCTTCCTAAATTTGGAGGCCAGATTGATCCTAGACTCTCTGAAGAAGGGGCAACAGAGCAAACCTGACCACAAGTGCTCGATTACCTTGAACAAGACAATAATACTAGGACTAGGCCAGAATCAACTTTTGGAGTATATGTATGCATGTATGTGCATGTATGCATACATGTGCATGAGTGTATTCCAAAACATATAGAGGGATGGGGATACTGAGTAAAACAGCTGGTCTACACCACAATGGACCCATATGGAGGCCCTACCTAACAAGGAATAAAAGGAAGATAACCCAGTATGTAGGTGGGGCATAACAGTTAAGATCCCTCTCCCCAAACCAACGAAAATGGACAGAGAAAAGAGAGGGGAAATATTAACAAGGCAGAATGGATAGTTGTCATTTAGCCAGCTATAAGTTTCCTGATATCAGGAGTCAGCTTGACAGGACATTCTCAGATATACTCAATCCTTAGGCAGTAAAGAGATTTGGAACCAAAGTAGAGTAAATACTCAAAACAATCCTACTTCCCAAATAAAAGGTGAGAGGAGAATGGGAAAAAAGTGATGGGATGTGTGGAGACAATCTTCCATGGACAAGGAAGGGTCTTTTTCCACACATCCAATCTCCTTGAAGTTAATTACACTTCTGTACCCAAACAGGTAAATTTACCACTGAGTAAAAGAGAGATCCTTGCCTCTTCATGGTCAGAGGTCTTCCCTACCTGTCAGCATGAGGACAGCTCCCAGAGTGAGGAGGACAAAACCAACCAAAGAGATAACACTTCGGAAGAGGACTTCAAATTGCTGAGGATTCAGCTTGCTTCGCAGGTAATCCACAAAGGCGTGGATTTGGCAAAGACCAAAGACCCCAAAGGCTGCCATGTGCTCTGATGATAGGACAGGCTGTGAGAGAGAAGCACTGTGAATAGTAACCCAGGCAAAAGGGATAGATGGATATAGCCCAGAGCTCTAGTTCATACCTAGACGGAACTCAATCCAGGGGGCTAGGTGTAGGAGTGGAGACTAAGCTCCAAGATTACTGGAGTGACCACTCCAGAACACTCTGAAATAGCTTCTTACTCATATGGGAAACCAAACTCAGAAACAAAGTTTCTGTTTGCCTTAGCAATTGACCATTACCAAGAAGGGGTCCTGTACATTTAATGGAGGATGTGGGCTTTGGTCTCTTAAAAACCTGTGTCTAGGTCCCAGGTGATCAAGAAATCACTGTTAAGTGAAGTCATTAGCAGCTAATAAGACAGCAAGAATAACTTTTCTTATTCCCCTTAACTTGAGTCTCTTCAAAATCCATCCCCAAACCTTTCCCAAGTCAAATTAAGCTAAACTAGCCCAAATAAAGGTGACAGAGAAAATACCTCATCAGCGAACTGCCCTAACCAAACCTTAGAGTAAAGACAGTTTCCTGGGGGTAATAAAGCAGACAATACAATTCAGAATTATGCAACTATCACCTCACTCTCTTCATTAAAAACTAAATTGGGTCATTAGTCTAATCAGAGCCACCTAGAAAAAGGTTAAAAAGGTGACATTCCTGCATAACCTGCGGCTTACCTGGAAGCCCACAAAGGAGATCTGCATAGAAAGGATGGTCCCCAAGCAGTACACAGTACAGTAAGCCACATAGATCCGGTGGGAGAAACGCCCGGTCAGCATCAGCACCAGTACATGAAGGGGGATCAAGTTGATCAGAAACACATAACCTCCCCATGAGGAGACCTGAGCAAGGACAGAAAAAGACAATTTCTTTAAGTTTATTCCCTTGATTCACAATCCATATGCTCTTGAAAAGTGACTGCTACTGCCTTTGAAAAGAATTTCTCTTTGTAGCAACTATTACCTTTCTTCCAAGGAGATTACTATAAACTATGCCTGAATTCATTGGTGGGGATGCTAAATTCTTATCTATTACTATTAATCACCCCCATGCTCTTCTGAGGTTACTAAAGACAAGGCCATGCTCTTCAACTATTCCCACCCATCCCACAGAGCCCCAAGAAAAACAAAAGGTGGAAGGGAAAGGGGAGTCAACAACAAGAGTAACTGTTCAATTCTATGGCCTGTACCTCACCCTCAGTGCCAGCCCAGATGCTGCCTACTCTCAGATCACATGGAAGCCCTAGGGATGTAAGGGAAAGGTATAAGAGTGGAAGATAGAGAGCATGCATATATGCTTGAAGAGAAATAGGAGAGTGGGTAAGGAGAAATGTGAAAGAAAAGAGGAACAGGAACAAGCTAATCAAGCAACCAGTGCCCCCAAGGTATACAGTGCAGTATCAGATGTGAAGGTATTAAAAAAAAAAGGGGGAAAGAAGGACCTCCCACCCACATTTACTTGCTATTAGGCTTGGCATCCACCCCTCTTTTAGACCACGATGTTAATGGGAACTAAGAAGACAATCCATATCATCTGCCTCAGCCCTAATGCACTTCAGGGTCTAGGAGCAATATCTGGTCTCTATCAGCATCAGTTCCCAGTAGACTCTCCTCCCACACCTGAACACAAGGTAGGAAAAAAAGAGGATGGTTACCATGTAGAAATAGGCAAGGGCACATTTGGCAGCCCAGTAGGTAGAGCCTGTCTTTACTGCCTTAATCCACATGTAGTAGGTGAGCAGCATGCAAAAAATGGCAATCCCTGCAAAGAAACACACCACAGTTCATTCAGGGAGGGACTGACATAGTTATTCAAGTTAAAAATTCTACTCCTTATCAGGAAAGTCCCTAAAACAAGAGCTCCTCATTTAAGAAACCAGTGTCTAATCAGACCCAGATCAGATCAAAATTCTGATGGTATCCTTTCAAATGGAACTTCTGGCTAGTCCTTAGTTTCATAAACCATGCTAATTCCTTGGGGTTGAAGTTACAAAAGCCTCAGAACATTATAATTGCTAATCTTATTTCCCTAAGTGGAAGGAATGAGTAACAAATATCTCCTGGGATGATAGAACATCAAGGAGATTTAACAAATGATGACCTCTAAGTAGCCTCACAGGTCCCATCTGCTCTCTCCTTGTTTCCTCTCAATACTAGACTATTTTGTTCTTAATGCAGTGTAATGGGGCCTGGACCCTACGTCTTACTGCTTTTACTGAAGATATGATTAGGAAGCAGGATGAACAGACTTCTTCAGCATTTTAAAAGATTTACCTTCATTGTCATATGAACCTGCCACAGATCGGGATATATACCCAGGAACCACAGCAATCATGGCAGCAGCAAGGAGTCCAGCGCCTGCATCCTGGTAGAACAGAACAGAAGCGCCAAGTTAACACCAATACACCACTGGATGACAGAAGCATAGGAGCTAGCTCTCTAGGTCTCTCTCCATGCTGGGTCCAGAGACCGCCAACAGGATGCTAAGTAGTTTTAAAAGCACATATCAAATAACCAGCCTAAAGCTAAGAACAACATAACCACTTTCTAAGTCTGTGGTATTACTATGGGAACAGTCAACAAACATGCCGAGGACAAATAGGTCACATGATAGCCAATATCAGACAAGAGGGAATGCAGAAGTAAGATGGGCAATCATTTGGGTCACAAAATATCAAAAAATGGATTAGATAACCCACCTAGGATAAAGATACCAAATGACTCCTCTATGGAAAGACTTGTAAATCCTTTAAAAATGCCCCCAAAATAAACTAGGTAGGAAAAATTGCATCCTTCAATGCACTTGAGCTATATTTCTGAAGGGGTGGTATGGGAGGGTTGGGTAGGGAGAGGAGGTTCAGCAGTAAGGATGGGGAAGTAAAGAAGAGGTAGTAGGGCATGGGCTTGAGATTATAATGTTGGGTCACTGTTAGGCAAACTGGGACCTCAGAGCAGACGAGAAGGACTCATAGTTTACATTGCAAAAGATACAAGACAATGCTCCAAGAAGCTCAGAGCTGATCTGGCCTAGGACAAGGATAATGAAGCAGGAGAGAAGTTCACACCAACCTGTTCTCTTAATTTGGAAAAATGAAGGAGCTAGAATGTGCTATCCCTCAAGTATCACCCCAAAATCATAATCCGCAGCAAGACAGTATGGCAGAAATGTCAAACAAATTAAGAACAGAATCCAGGAAGCCACTACTGCAATGCTGAAATTTAGAAGGGAGGTTAAACAGCACAAGACTCAGTACAGAGAACAAATGGTTTGGGGGCGGCTAGGTGGCACAGTGAATAGAGCACCGACCCTGGAGTCAGGAAGATCTGAGTTCAAATCCGGCCTCAGAAACTTAACAGTTACTAGCCATGTGACCTTGGGCATGTCACAACCCAAACTGCCCTCCAAAAAGCAAAAAAAAAGAAAGAAAACAAATGGTTTAGAAATAAAATCAATGAACCTACACACATTACAGTATCTACTATGTGACAAATACAGTCCTAAAGGTGAACCAAATTAATCATAAAGTGAAAAAACCCACTCAAGAAGACATCAAAGACTAGAGTTCAGCTGGGTTGGTCACCCAACCTTCCAACACTGGTGAAATCATAGGTTTAAAAAAAACATATGTATTTATGTGTGTATTTACATATAGATATATATATAGAGATAGATAGATATAGATATATAGATATATATATAGATATACATAGATATATATAAAACATATAAATGACCAAATGTCCTGTTTTACAGAAAAGAATGCAAGATCACCAGTGGTGGGAAGGAGCATATCCAAGAGAATAATAGGAAAGAACTCACCAATCCCAGTCTCTAGTTATTAGCCACTCTTCCTCCCTTTAGCCATAACTAAACATACCCATACTATTCCCAAGAACCCTGCCACCTCCTAATCCTTTACCTTGAGCTCTTTGGTAAGGTGGTATGTGACGATGGTGGTGAAGGAAGAGAAGAGAGGGGCCAGGAAAACGCAGACATTTCGAATGTCAATAGTGATGTGGAAAAAATGTAGCACATGGTAGATTGTAGCAGAAGTGATCATTAAACCTGTAACGAACAGAAGAAACTTAATTAAACAGTCCAAATTGGTTAGGGGTTAGGAGTTAGAAAAAGGAAGTTCATTCAGTTTCAACTGAATTCACTAGGGAGGTCTTAAGAATCAGAAATACTACTTTATTAAAGTCCAATAGGTTCCTTTTCTCTCTTAAAGATTTAATCACACACTTCAAAAGGATGAAAGATCCTCCAATATCCTCTTTGTCTTTATGGAATCCACATTTATGAATCCACAATCACAATAAAATTAATGAAGCCCATGAAGTAAGGGTGATTAAATTTAAAAGAGGAACTCTAAACTGAAACATGCAAATTCCATATTTGAGATTTCCTGTGCACCTGGATAGATTGTTCCTCCGATGATTCGCCCCAGAGGGTACCAGGCCCGGTCATCAAACCAGTTATGGAATTTATAAAATCCCTCCTCAGTCAGGAACCGGGTAGTTCGATAATTAAAATACCTATGGTAAGAAAGAGAAGCTTATTGTCCTTACTTCCTATACACAAATTTTTGACCCACTCTGAACAACAAAACAATGGCCTTTGCTTTTCACATGACATTAATGAAGAATTAATCAAAACCACTGTTCCAATAAACGTTGGTTTAATGCCACGGATGAAGTCAATTATGAAAATCATGGTACATCTTATCATTCTTATTTTCCAGCTGCTCACATATGACTAATGTTCTAATTCTCCATGAAAGAAAAACATAAAACCTTAACTCTACAACAACAAAGTAGTCATGCAGGCAGTCTTATATACACCTGTCTACCAGACATGCTTTGGTAGCTACTAGAGCCAGCCAGGGAAGTCCAGGAACTCACTGAATAATTGAACTGAAGCAAGGATTGTGGATAATTTATAGTAGCCAGTATGGCATGTTTCCAATGGCAGGGTTCCACAAAATAAGTATCTTGCTAATACAGAATGCTGTCCACTGGTGAGCAGACAACTCTAGTGGGGTGGCTACCCCAAAAGATAATTTACAATCTCAAAAGATACATTATGAAAATGTTAATCCTATTCATAAAACTTCTCAATGTGCATGGAAACTTGAAACCTGAAGTATATTTTCATATTTATTTTAAAAACTTCTGTATGCCATATACACCATCAATATCAACCAATGTTTCTTTAGACACCACATATATCTAGCCTTCTAGACTCTCTTGGATACAAAGGATCTTCAAGGATTACCCAATACAAAATGTTTCAAACAATACAGTGGGAGTCTAAGGTCTTCAGTTCCAAGAAGAAACTCCTGACCTTATCTACAAGCTGGCAACAAAAGCACCTCCAAATTCTTCCTTCTCTGCGAATTCTATTTAATTGGAAAGCTTCAAGGATCTATGATTTCCTCAGGCACGCCTTACAGTGACATTGACTGCCTTAGTAGAAGATTTTTGTGAGTTGCCCTATCTAAAAAGAAAAAGTCAGCACCCAGGGGCCAACCTTCTGATGAGGAGTGTCTCTGAACTTGGTCTGGTTCTTGTCTAACAGATAAGGGCTACAAGGCCCATATGTGAAGCCTCTTCAACCTAGTAGGGCCAGCCGGAGCTTATATACAGCTAGCATAATCTTAGGGAACCCAGTGATGCATTTATGTCACAGTGAAGCACCAGAGCTGGACTTTAGATGTATTCTGCATCTCATAATGGGACAAAATGATGACTAACATTGTCCTTGACAAACTTAGTTTGTATCTAGGAGGGAGATCTAGAATTTAGAAACTTAATGATATTTTGTATGTTTCAAGGAAAAAATAGCAATAGGTTGCCACCAAATTCTAAAATTAGGTTGATCATCAAATACAACAAAGATTAAGCTTATAAATAAGTACACAAAAGAGTTATAATCTGCTACCGAGAGTTCATAAACATCATCAGGACTAACATATATAATGCTTTAAGGTTTGCAGTGCTTTGACCCTCACAGAAACCCTGATAAGTGCTATTATTATCCTCATTTCGCATATGAAGAAACTGAGGCTAGGAGAAATGTGGCTTGCCAAAGGTCGCACAGCTATGAATAGTCTAAGGCAGGACTCCAAGACTGGGGTTCTGTCCACTGTATCACCTTACTGCCTCTGAGTTCAGATCAGAAAGGCTTCAAGAAGATGAAATATTTGAGCTGGGCAAGATTTTAATAGGATGAGATGAGAGGTAAAGATATGGTAGCTATTTAAAAAAAAAAAAGCCTGAGCAAAGGCATGAAAGTGGAAAAATGTAGACTCTGCTTGAAGAACAATGAGGAGGCCAGCTGGACTGTTCCATTAGTTTGAAACATTGACCAAACACAACAGGAAGGCTTCTTGCACTTCTTGAAAGATGTAAGTTTGTCAAGATTGATACCAATGCTTAAAAGTTGTATGACACTCTATTTCAAACTGATGTGATTATATTCCCCCTGAGCAAACAGATCCTCATCACTGAAAAGTAACTGGAATTCTGGGAGTCTATAAAAATGACGAAATAAGGAAGAGTACTTACGGGTCAAACTCATGGATGACACTTTCAAATCTCAGAACAGCAAACAGGCGTGTGGAAAAAGCTACAAGAACCAGAGAATTGATGCATTAGTGGTCACATGTGGAGAGTATAGTTATACTAGATCAGTACTGAGCCTACAATGAACTTCAAAATTAACCTTGAACAAAATATCATATAAGCTTTTGACCAAACCAAATCAAAAAAAGAGGATAAGTACACAAGTTACATTCCTCTGACAGTATTCTTTATGATTTCCCCCACATAAGTAGGATGCTTTATATGAAAAGGTCAGTGGATTTGTATTTAGAACATCTGCATTCAGACCCCTGCACTACCACTTAATAAATGTGTCACTTTGTGAAATTATTTAAACTTAAGCTTCAGTTTCCTCATCTATAAAATGAGGGAATTTTCCTAATGTTCACTCTAATTCTAAGTCTATGACCCCAACTCCTACTGTAAATAGTTAAACTACTGAAGAGCTTATTTCTTTACAAAAGAAATCTCAATTCACAGAATTTAGAAATGGAAAGGGGAGAGATTGTCTAGTTCAACTCTGTCATTTTATAGACATGGAAACTGAAGCCCAGAAAGGTAGAGTAACTTGCCAAAGGTCATTCAGGTAGCAAATGGCAGGCATGGGATTAGAACACAGATCTTCTATTCCAAATCCACTGCTTTTTCCACTCTGCCACAGATATTTTTCTACATAGCCCTAAACAGACTAACTATAGAGGGAAATCAAGATATAAGGAAAACAAAATTGTACTAATGCTTCCTGAGGAGCCCAGAAATATATTCTGGAGGACAGGACACAGAAACTTTCTAAAAAAAAACGTTAAAATAGGTATACAGATTGAAGATAATTGCTTGTCTTCTTCCCATTTCACACATCCAAGGCTTATCAGTGGCCAATTAAGAATCAATACAGGATGCATCTCTCCTGTATATCCCCTATTCTTTCCCAAATGACCACTAGCTTTGGCTTTTATCTGTTTCACCTCTCCAATCCAAGTAGAAGGAATAAAAAGCAAACTTCTTTTTTATTTACACATATGCAGCTAAATTAATGAAGAAGTAAGATAATAATTTTTTTCTTTTCTTTTTGGAGGCAACCAAGGTTAAGTGACTTAACCATCACATATCAAGTAAGTGTGGCTGGATTTGAATTCAGGTTCTCCCAACTTCAGGGCTAGTGCGGTACCTACTGTGGCACTTAGCTGCCCCTAGAATAATAATATCAATAAGAGTATTTAATTTTACAATATTTTGAGATTTGCAAAGTGCTTTACAAGTATTATCTCATTTGATACTCACACAATAATGCTTCGAAGTAGGTGCTCTTAGTTCTACTTTATGAAAAGAAAACTAAGACAGAAAAGTTAACTAACTTCCCTGCTTTGTGTCTGACGTGGGAGTCAAACCTGCGTCTTACTGAGTCTAAGCCCAAGGTGACATCTGATGAAAAGGAAAGAGAAGAGGGCAGCCTGCTCAAGGAAAGATAAAGTTTCTCTGGCTCAGAAACAAGGTCTTTCTGCAAACAAGGAAAGATCCAGATATACACTCACATAATACAGCAGCCATTGACAGGATAAGAAGCTTCAGAAGAGTGTCTTGCTTCTCATAGGACAGCCGCAGAAATCCTAGCTTGGTCATCTTGGCATCAAAGATAATGACGGATGGCACTCAAATAGCTAAAAGGGGAAAAAGAAGGTCAAAGACTCTTAAAACCAATTCTCCAAGAATTTACTGAAAACTATCAACCAACCTTCTAACTTCGCCTTTGAGAAGAAGAGACCTCAGCAGAGAAAACAAATACTTTAGACTCAAAAGAGATTCAGAATTAAACTACAGACCTCATGAGACTTGCATTTATTAAAACAAAAAACAAACAAAAAACACTGACAGAGCAGTTAGTGCAGATCAGAAAGTATAACAATATTCACATGAGATGATTAAAGAGGAGGAACTTGAGTCATACTATCTACACTTTCTTATATCTCAATAGCATGTTTAGAAAGTTGGCAACACATAGTCAGTCTCAGTGGAAGACATAGGAGCAGAAAAGAGAAGGAATAAAGAAAAAGGAAGGACATGAAAAAAGGTAAAATAAGCTCACAAGAAAAATCAGGATATGTATTTCTCAGAAATATAGAGGGGACATTATAAAAAGCAGTGAAAACGGGAGGGAGAGTAGTAGGCAGCGTCTGCTAAGTCAGCATCATCCTTAGCTCTAAATCCAAACTCCAACTGAGGCTACCACCAGTTTTTTCCACTTCCCAAGTTAGCCGGATCACAGAGTCATTTAAAGTTCATGACTGGCCAATAAACATAAAAACTCAAATGTCAGACACCCAATCCCCAAGCTCAGCAAACGGAACCCCTTCAATCCTCTCATGAGTCCTGTTAGTGCACTATTAAACCTACATTATAACTTAACCTCCTAGTTTGAGCATTTGAATCCATGACATTAATGGCATCTAATAACCAGAGTAAAGAGAAGATAAATTTTCTCCTCTGAAGTGGGAGGAGACTAATTCAGAACGCTGAATTAGTCTCAGAGCAGCTCCTCTAGAAAGCATCAATCTATCTGGCTGCATTAATTTCAAACTGCACAACAGGTCTTCTCTTGTGAGAAAATGGAGGTGTGTTTCTCTTTGCAAATGTAAAGTTGTTAGGAAGCAAGGCAGCTCCTTGGCACTACTTTTTATTATCAGGGTGACAGGGACTAGACCTGTGATTTCATTGGTGTAGGAGTAAGTCAGCACCTTCTCTGCGATTTATAATCTTAAGAGAGCTGTCCAGAGCCCTGAGAGGTTGAAGTGATTTGTCCCTGGTAACACAGTCAGTATTTTGGAGGAAAGATCTGAACCCAGCTCTTCATGGCTCCAAGTCAAGCTTTCCACTCACTATACCACGTTGTTTCTCCAATTATTAGATGTACAGTGCTCCTCTACAAAGAAACAGTCACTAAGATTCTTAAATACTCTGGAAAGTGAGCTACCTTTGTAGAAAATAACAGTGTTAAGCTGCTCTTTTCATGTCTTAAAACTGTATTCAAAGCCAAACCTAAAGCAATCTGTAGCATTTAATCAAGAATGGAGGGAGACCAGGGTTCTGCATGTCACTGATCATCCTAAAGAAAGGAGCAAAGAAAAGGCTTCCTTGGACAACGGTTATGGACATAGTGAACAAAACTTATTTCTACACCAGAAACTTACAAATAGGAGCATTCTTGAATTTTGAACTATCCCAGTTTCTAAGGTCTCTGAGCAAGTATGATCAACTGATGATTCCAAAGATGATCTTCTGCCAGGACTATGGCAGCTTTTGTACAAAACCTGATATAGTCACAAGTCAACATGCTGACAAGTGGTAAGGCAGACCTGGGAAAACAAGGTGATGGAGAAGGAAATGGGAAGAGCTGAAAATACCACTTAGAATGTACAGAAGAGAGACCTGCCAGACAGACAAGCAGAGCCCAGAAAAAAAGGCATTTGCAAACTGAGGACAAAACCTACCACCTCCATCCCACCGAAGGGTAAAGAAAACAAGTAACAACACTGGCCCAACTTGTTTAATTTTACTCCTCCTTAAACCACAGGGAGTCCGGCGTGCCTCTACCCCTTGCAAGGCCTGCAGCCTTCCTGATCCTTATAGCCTTCTGTCTTGTCCCTAATCCACAACTTCTCCATACATTTCTGCAGCACCTCCTTCAGCTTCCCGCTCCCCTTCTCTCCAGCCTTTACGTCTCCCGCAAGCTCAGATCTGCCCAGCCACCACTTCCTTCTCAGAAACGAAAAGCGCTTTTGCACACACCTCCCCTCTCCGGGGCAGAGGTTGCCCATCTCCCCTCTTTGGGGGGGGCTCCCCTCCCCCTCCTCCTATCATAGCGGGGGGAGGAAGGAAAGGGGACGCTTCCACGCCCTTGCCTCCGCAATGCCACCTCGTACAACATCCCATTCAATCCTATCCCATTCTTCCATTCCCTCCCCTGCAGCATCCCCAGAGGCCCAGCTTCTCCATTCCCTTCACCCCGCTGACGCCCGGCTCTCTAGATCCATCCACCCCACAACGCCACCCAGCCCGCGCCGCTCCCCGTTGCACCCGCCCCTACTCTTCGGGTTACCCCGCTTGGGGACCTCACCTGGGTTGGGTATTGCCGGGTTCTGCTCCTCTCCCTCTGCCATCCGTTTAGCAGCCGGCGCATCCAACCCTGACAGTCTCCTGCTCCGCCCCTCCATTGGCCGCTTTAGCGCCCATCCGCCTCTTTCGGTGGTGGATTGAGTAACAATGCTGTCTGTCAAGTGTGGGGGTGGAGAGATAGAATCTATTCCGCTGTCCCATTAGCTGATGATTGTGCCGCTTAGAAGAAATGAGGCGGGATTTTCGCTCCCGCCGAGCTTTTATTGGCTCAAAGATGAGGGACCAAGAGAAGCCCAGAACATGCTCTAAAAAGTTTGGTCGAAGCACAAAGAGTGACGTGTCCGTCTGCGGACCGAGCTGGAACCGGGATTAGTGGGTGTGACGAGCGCACGCCAATCACGTGACAGGAAACGGACCCGATACCCGGAAGATGATGGAGGCTGGAGGCTGTCTATCCCAGCAAGCAGAGCGGCGCAACGTTGTTGCGGGAAGGGAGTATTTTTCAATCAGCGCCGCAACACAGGTGTTCACTGCACCGTTACTGCCAAGGATAAAATTTAATTCGCACTCTCTTTGTTTACCTCCACCCCGCACACGTTTAGGTCAGCAGACGAAGAACTGCTGCTGAGGAATACCTAATTGAAGTCCTTTCTATGCCTTAAGATCCTCTGGGGCAGGGGCCCTGGCTGATAACTTGTTCGCCCCAAACTCTGGCCAGGGATTGCTGAGATGAAAGACTGACAGAATCGGGGGGAAATTCCCACTTCCTTCTTATTCAGAGAAGGCAAAAGTTGGCGGCCCCATAGCATTTCTTACAAGCCGCATAAGATCCTACCTCTCTCTTCAAATTACTGTAGAGCTGGGGGGGAGGGGAGGAGCTGTCAGTTTTCTCTTTTGAAAAATTAGGGGGGCAAACTAGACTAGTTACTAGAGAGTTCGGGACCTCGACCAGCTACAATATTATTTGGGTTGCAGAATGACTTTCAATGTTAAAGCCGCTAGGTGGCGCGATCGATCGAGTGTCGGGCCTAGAGTCAGGAAGATCATTTTTTCTTTCAAATCTTGCCTCAAACTTTATTACCTGTGTGACCTTGGGCAAGTCACTTAACCCTGTTGCCCTCGGTTTTCTCATCCCCTAAAATGAACTTGAGAAGGAAATGGCAAACCACTCCAATATCTTTTACAAGAAAATACCAAATGGAGTTATAAGGAGTTTGGACACAACTGAAAATGACTGATCAAGTTAATTTTTTCCAACTCACCAGTGAAAATTATGAGAAACTCAAATTTTCTTGCGGAAATCCAGATGTGCTGAATTAATTTCCTGCCCAATTTACATACTAGTAACGCCAACCAACTAAAAAGTATTATAGAGGCATAGAATTGGAAAACAACTCAGGTCATTTAAGTCAACTTGCTTCTCAAGAGAAATTTTCCATACTACATCACCTCAGAATCATCATTCCTCCTTTATTTTGAAGATCTGTGAGGGGAAACACCACTATCTAGAGAAGCTCGTTCCATTCTGGGAAAATTCTAGTTTTAAAGTTTTTTTTCCTGTACAGTGAACCTTAATAGGAGGCTGCGTAAAACTGATTTCTTCGTTATTTATCTCCACTGACTCTTACCCTTTTTTTCCACAAAAAATGTCCAGGTGTCTTGGGCCTTTAAAAAAGAAAAAGCCTTTCCTTAAATTTTCTACTTCATTTAATGTTAATCCCCTCTTCTAACTGCTACACTTGGTGGGCGGGTATGTGTGGGGGGGGGACGGAATATAGTTCTCAAAAAAATTGGCTACTTCTTCACTATCTCAGTTTGGTTTGTTCTTAACCCTTCTCCAGAAAATGCTCTTTCAAAGGTCCCTAATGTTTCAGTTCCTGACTGCTTCGTTAAATGACTTGATTACACCCTCCAGAATACGGTTTACTTCCTTTATTTCAGACACTAATTCTCTCAGACTTTTGGGACACTCTTTATAAAGTCTCCCTAGGTAATCCATAAATTTCCATGGTTTCCAACTACCACCTTTATGCAAATGATTCTCAGATAGATATATCTCACCCTTTTGTACAGATGGAGAATCTGATTGTTACACTGCACTGCACCTGAAATAAAACTTGGACAATAAGCTTATCATCATTCCCCCTAAACCTTCACCTTTCAAATTAAGTGGTACCAGCATCCACTCCTCCCACCTTTGAAATTCGGGGGTGGGGGGGTGGTTCTTTTTTTTCCTTTCCTACACCTCTAATCCAGTTGGTCCTATTGATCTACTTCTACAATACCTCTTGCACGTATCCCATCCCTTCTATTCTCACTACCATCACCCTAGTACAAGTTCATTACCACCCACCTGGAATATTTTAAGGCTCCTAACAAGTTTTCCTGCCCGTTTTCTCTTTCCTTCAGTATATCCAGATACCATTGCTCTATCATATATGCAAGGTTGGTCATATCATTCTTCTGCAATGGCTCTTATCCAGTAAGGTTCGGCCTTCTATAATCTTGTGAATCCATCTTTTCAGCCTTATTCTCAGCTCCAGGCAAATCTGACCTCTCTCTAAGTCTAGCATTCCCATTTCATGTCTTTGTTCACATTGTTCCCTATGTAGATTACCCTACTTTTTCCCTTCTTCACTTTCACTTTTAAAACCTCAAATGCCTCCCATAAAGTTTCGATTCCCATCAAGAGTACTTTTCGTCTTAGATCTCACACAACACAGGACCTCAGAATTTCAGAACCAGAATGGCAATCTAGTCCAAGCTCTACCTTAAAAAGAATCCCCTGTACAACATACTCAGTATTACGATCTAAGAGAATTCTTAAAGACTTATGATTAAAAAAATGCTGTCTACCTCTAGAAAAAGAGTAATGGAGTCTGAATGCAGATTGTGGCATACTTTTACTTTATTTGGGGTTTTTTTTGGTATGTTTTCTTTTGCAACATAGCTAATATAGAAATGTTTTGTATGACTTCATATGTATAACCTCTATCAAATTGCTTACTTATCTCAGGGAGTGGGGAGAGAATTTGTAACTCAAAACTTTAGAAAACATGATAAAAATTGTTTTTTACATATAATTGAGGAAAAAATATTCTAATTAAGAAAAAACAACAGAATTCTGATGGTTAGGGAATTTTTCCTTGCCATGAAGCCTAAAATTGCCTCTGTAACTTCCACACTTCTCCCCTGGTTCCACATTCTGGATCCAGACAAGACTTACATAATTTTTTCGCTTCCAGGTGACATCTCTTCAAATACTAGAGGACACCTATATTATACTCCACCCCATGCAAATCCCCCAATCTTCAAGATAAGGTATCTCTGTATTTCCCATATCTTAGCCTTCTTAAAATAGAACATAGCATGTTTCTGAGAGTGGAGCGAGTAAAACTTTTAACTCCCTTTCTGTATGTACTTAAATAGCTGAGGAAAACTGAATGCGTAATTTCCAGACAAAACTGTGTAGTTAACTACCAACTTATTTCTATTCGTATACAGTCTTCATTTTATTACGAAGGGGAACCAGAGGCTTCTTGAAGAGTCAACATTCTGCATTTAGCTGTATTCAAGTGCAGCATTTCTCTATTTTTGTTGTGTAAAGTCTAATAATTAAACGTCTCCACTCCCTTTAACCTTCTCTGGACAATAGTTTATCAGTATCCTTCCTAAGTACTCAGATCTAAACATATTTTATACATGGTCTGACCAAAATACAGTGTTTCCAGAGGTAATGCCAATCTCATTGCAGTTTAAGACTAGACTTAACTGTCACACCAGCTTGCAATCCATTAAAATCCTGAGATCTTTTCAGATGGTTAGGTAGCTATATCCTACCTTACCCTAATCACACCACCCCTCTAAAAAAAATCTAGCTTCTAAAAAATCCCCATTAATTTCATATTATGTGTTATGACCCCAATGTTCTAGTCTGTCAGAATCAAGGTATTATCTCCATTTTGCAGATCAGGAAACTGAAGTTATAAGGGCAAGAGGCTTGTCCATGGTTATACAGCTAGTGTTGGAACTAGGATTTAGACCAGCTCTTTTTGACCCTCAGCACAGCACTCTGACCACTACACCACATTGATCATATATTAAATTAGGTGTTTGTGTCATCCTTCTACTATACTACAAGCTCCATTAGGAAAAGGACTATGTTTTATAAACTTTTTCCTTTTTTCTAGTGCCCAGCATAATAGGGGTTGAATAAATGTTTACTGCATGAATAAATGGGTGTTGATGGGTTATGTAGAAAAAAAAATCAGTGATAACAGTCCTGTTTCCATAATGCAGCCAAACCTATGACATGAGACAGTCAGGAAGTTGATTGTCAGGAAAGGACAGCCAGAGTCAGGAAGGTTTAAGTATGGCAAAAGTAAATTACTGAACAAATGGTGCAAGTTGAGAACAATACACTTTGAAGAACTGCTTCCAAAGGGGTTCATTTTATTGCGAAAAAAAATTTCAAAAGTTTATATTATGACTTTTCAAATTACCAAAAGGCTTGATAGCTTAAACTATCTCTCCCAAACCACCATATAGCAGCAAGGAAAGTCCTATTAAGTGGTTCTTTGTAATGCTGCCTTAAAATGTTTTGTCAAAACCACAAATGATCTTATTGGAAC
>CM053582.1:189826172-189855383 GCA_028627135.1 Pseudochirops cupreus | reverse complement strand
CCCTGGGTGAGGGGAAACTGAGAAAGCCACCACCAGTGCCTCCCCTCAAAGCCATCCCTCCCCTTGGAGGCAGCTCAGTGGGCTGCAGCAGCCTTCAGTTTGGCAGGAGATGGGTGAGGTGAGGGGAGCTTTTCGGCAGAGGCTGAGCTGCTCAGGGCAGACTGCAGGTAGACCGTCTTGTGAAAGAGTCTGTTGCTTAGGAAGACCACCAAGGAGAAGAGGCGTAACTGGAAGAGGCTGAAAGGCAAGAAAACCATATTAGACTTTGAATTTGGACCATGTTGACTCTTGCTCTTCCTACGTGAGTCTCAACTTTTAATCTGTTAATAAGTATGTTCAGTGTGGCATCCCCAGGGGCAGGAGTTGCACTAGAGGCTTTCTCAACAGCTGACTGACAGACTGCAAAATTCTGCGATTATAAAAGCCTGTGTTCTGATTTATAGAAAGTCATTAGGTAAGCAGGATCTCTGCTTGGGAGAGTATCATTTGACTTCTCAATACAGGAAAAGTCAAAACAAACACCAAAAACTAAGCCCAGTTATTTATGATCGCCAGTTCTTACTCTTACAGTTAATACCTCAGGTATGGTCTCTGATCCTAGTGACCAAGTACTGACTAAATACTTACTACGCTTTCCCAGGGGTCTTCGCTTCATTGGCGCTGATGATGAACAGAGGGAAGAGGATAGAAAAGAGGCAGCCACTGTAGAAAAATGAAAAGAAGTGAGATGGATTCAAAGAAAATCCAGTCTCTAAGTGGAAAGATGTGAGAAGCCAAAAGGACTCCAAAAGGCATCATTCTCACATCTTCCAACTCCTTTGAGAACATATTATAGGACAAGTTAGCCAGATACTTTCTGGGAGAAGAGGGACAAATTTCAAATGATTCTACTGGATATGTTCAAGGATAAACCCCAGCTTTTATCCTCACTACCTAAAAGAAATTCTTTAATTCAGATTACCTGATGATGTAAGAAGACTGCATTGCTGTGAGGAAGGCCAAGGGTAGACCAAATCCAAAGTAGTAAGGCCAATTCCTTTCAATGTTGGATAATCGCTGATGCATTTCAATTCCTTATGAAACAGAAGTTTAAAATACAATATTGAGACTGAGACAAATAATCTTAGGGACCATGCCTGAAACATTCCTATCATCTCTAAGTACACAGAATACATAGTAAGTTCAGCTGACTTTAGCGAAGGGACTGCTCCATTACAGCCATCCTAAGTAAAATCACACGACAAATATGATCACAAGCAGTAATCAAACTTCATTTGTTACATGGTTTATTTGTTTAAAGAAGCAACTGGTACCAGCATGGGCACAGTAATTTAAGATTTTCATTATGTTATTTGCTATAACAAATTTTTACTGAAAAACCACTATTAGAGAGAATGTGCCTACAC
The DNA here is from genome assembly GCA_028627135.1 of Pseudochirops cupreus. NCBI lineage: Eukaryota > Metazoa > Chordata > Mammalia > Diprotodontia > Pseudocheiridae > Pseudochirops > Pseudochirops cupreus. Next base: position 189,853,977 of record CM053582.1, on the reverse strand, counting down.
AGATTAAATACAGTTAAGAGCGTGTTCTAAAAAAATATAATCTCTAAAAAGCCATATGGAAGAACAGAAGTCATTTTGATTCTTCCAGACCAGAACTTCTTGAGTATTTATCTATTCTCCTTTATTGGCTTCATCTCCTCAGATTCCTTGTGGGTGTTCCCTAAATTTCTGTTTACTATTCTTTTCTATTTACTCATTTTCTCTTGACTTCATTTACTCTTAGGGCTTGAACTATTACATATCCGTAAATTACTTTCTCCATCCCTACTTTCTCTTTTAAGCTCCATCTCTAAATGCCTGTACCACTGGCACTTCCAACACAACATTTCCAAAAGTGAATTTATTATCTTTTCCTTTCTCTACCTCCAAAATGAATGGCAAACTGGGGAATGGAATACTTTTGGGTGGAACTGTTCTTTTCAGGGATCTGGTCCTTCACAAATGCAAAACACACAGGTAGACTTCAAAGAACTTGATGTCTGGCAGCGAGCACTTTTGATGCATCACTTCCATAGGGATAATTAAATTCCCATCTGATATATGTTGGCTGCTTCTATATTGAACACAGATATAACAATTACAACAAAGTGCAGTGTGCCAGATTTCACAGTGAAATCATTGTGAAATTAAAAAGAATCACCAAAACAAAAAGAAAGATCATGGTCCCTTTGGAGAGTACAGTTTCAGATAAATAATAAGATCAGAAGTCAGACTGTAAAGGGTTAAGAAATTGAGAGGACAGGGTGGCTAGGTGGCGCAGTAAATAGAAACAGAGCACCAGCCCTGGAGTCAAGAGGACCTGAGTTCAAATCCAGCCTCAGAGACTTAACACAAAAAAGTGTGACGATGGGCAAGTCACTTAACTCCAACTGCCCTGCCTGCCCCTCTCCAAAAAGCAAAAAAAAAAAAAAAAAAAGTGAGAAGACAAAAGTAGAGGCATTAAGTTGTGAAAGGCAGGAGACTTAGACAACAGCTAGCATGGATAGTAGAATTGTCCTAGGCCTGTTTGTAGGAAGCAGGGAAGAAGTCCATAGATTAGGAGAGGTTAAATACTGAAGATGAAGGTAAGAGTTGAAGACAACAGTGGGGACAATCTGCTGGAAATGTGGCAGAATGTGATCCAGAATACATGTGGAAAGGTTGGCCTTCAAAAGAAAGGCAATTTATTCATCAGAGATTGGTGTGATGCAGGAGATAGTGGGAGACGATCCAGAAGGTTGTGTTATGAAGGGGAGAAGAGAACACTCTGATCAAAAAATCTCAATTTTTTTTACTGGTTAAATTATGAGGCAAGGTCCTCAGATGAGAGGGCAGGGTGCCATGGAAAGCTGCAGCTTTCCAGTCTGGAAAAGCCACTGTGGCAAGTGACACAGAAAACTGATAAAAGGATTTTCTCGCTGCAATGAGGACCCAGCTAACACTTATATAGCACTCAACTATGTACCAAGCACTGTGATAAGCACTTCATAAATATTATTTCTTCCAATAACCCTAGGAGGTTGGTGCTATTATAATCCTCTTTTTATAAATGAAAACTAAAACTGAGGCAAACAGAGGTTAAGTGACTTGCCCAGTGTCACACAGCTAATAAGAGTCTGAGGGTAGATTTGAACTCAGGTCTTCCTGGCTCCAGCACCGGTCCTCCATCCACTGTACCACCAGCTGTTCCTAGATTATATAACAAATTTGTAGTGGACCTGGTCAGCCTGGCTTCGTGACTATACTGTACACCATGCTAATTAACTTCTATCTTTTCCCTTTACTAAACTGTAAGTTCCATAAAGGTACTAACCATGCCTTATCTAAACTTTGCCTATCTCCAGCTCCTCATAATATTCTTCATACAGAAAAATTAAGTTATTAAAAAACTTAATAAAGTTTTATTGACATTGTTCATACAAGACCACAGAAACTCATTATATCAGTCACCAAATTAAAGATAGTTGTAGGGTCAGCTCTAATCATTGAGAAGACTCTTAAATTCTCTATCATCCATGGCTCAGCCCAAGTTCTACGACCTGGAAAAAGAATCCAACCTTTCCGGGAATGTTTAAAAATCCTACCTTGCAGAGTAAAAAGGAAAGACTTGTTAACTTCTTTAATAAGACTCTATTTAAGATATGATCTCCTCTGGGCAGCTAGGTGGTGCAGTGAATAGAGTCCTGGCCCTGGAGTCAGGAGAACCTCAGTTCAAATTCGACCTTAGACACTTAATACTTACTAGCTGTGTGACCTTGGGCAAGTCACTTAACCCTAACTGCCCTGGCTTCCTACCTCCAAAAAAGCAAAAAAAAAAAAAAGGTACAATCTCCTCTTGAATAGTAACCACTCACCTTTGTTGAACCAACGGTACTCAAAACAATAAAGTGAGTAGAGAAGAGACATGTGCAGAAGACTGACCAACTGGCCAATGAGATGGATCGGGAATAGACTGACAAACATGCCCTACAAAGGAATCACAACCAACTTGAGTTCTTTTCAAGATCCAATGGCAAGAATGACATCTTCATTCATTCTCCCAATTAATTCCACCTGCAAAAATAGCATCTCTCACTTTATTACTGAACCAGGCTTCCAGGAGAATATAATATACTCCATACTACCTAATGAAACTGGGCAGCACTGACCAAAGACCCTCCTCCCCCACTTTGCCACCCCTTCCTGTTTATGTCATTAGAAGGCTAGTCTCACCTGGATCAGGAAAAGGGCCTGTAGTAAGAGATTAAAAAGCATGTCAGCGATGATCTTGCTGACACTTGGGAATGGTTGGGGTTTCCTCCCAGACACTTCGAATGCCAGATCAGCGATATCCTGCAACACAGTAGGCAGCTCACCAGAACAGAAAAGATCTAGGCCATAAATCTTAACGTAGGTGTTCTTAACCTGGGGTCTGTGAACTTAGCTTTTTAAAAAATATTTCAATTAACGGTATTTCACTATAATCAGTTTCCTTTATAATCTCAAGGTTTTTATTTTATTCACTTTAAATACATTATTCTGAGAAAGGATGCACAGGCTTCACCAACTTGACAAAAGGATTCTTGACATTCAAAAAAGGTTAAAAACCCTTGTTCTAAAGCAGGCCTGCACAACATATGGTCTGTGGCCACTTACGGCCCACAAGCTGCTAGCATCTGCCAAAGCAGCGCAATATGCTGTGCAGGCCTGCCCAAGGTTATTAGGCCTCTTAGTTATTTCTTCTTAAAGGGTCGCTGGGTCCTATTAGCTCTGTCTGAGAAGAGCCCATAGTTACATTCTCTACATTTTTTGTGTGCCGCCCAAAATCCTTTGGTGGGTCATAATCGGCGGGTCGAATGTCATGCAGGACTGTTTTAAAGCATCATGTCCACTGGCTCTACCAGAATTATAACTATCCTGGACAGGAATCCCAGGAAAATCTCTCTCCTGATTTAGGAAGGTATTCAGCAATGGGTTGCTCTACTCACTTCTAAAATATCTAGTGATTCCAATTAAAAAGAACATTAAGAATTTCCCTGCTCATGAACATAGCTAGGTGTTTCTTGGCGGTGTTATCATGCAGAGACATCTAAGGAAACAACAGCTACCAGTAGTTCTTGTTTCTAGGCTGCTTTGAAGGCTACCAGTTACCATGTTTCAGGGCCAAGAGGCTCATTTATGACCTGATCTTACCTGAAACCATATGGCATTCACCACTTTACTGAGCACAAACAGGGGGAGTACCCACAGAGCACTGAAGATAGAAGTGAGGATAAACTCCAGCCAGGACCAGACATCTCCATGCAGAGAGGGATCTCCTAAGTGATAAAGGAAAAAGTCACTATAAGAAACAAATCCTAGATAACCCATTAGGCTATCCTGCTTTTCAACCTTGCCTCTCCTATTTCTGGCTCAAGAACCACTGAGGGTCAGTTGATCCTAGCTGCCACAATCTTACTTTATTTTTTTTTATTTTCAATCAAAAGCAAAAAGGATCAGGAGCTCCCCTAGCAAAGCAGTGTTTACTTAGAAATAGAACATGGTCACTTTGGATATTAGTAGGAGACTTGTAAAACTCATGACCTCCCTCCTCAATTCAGTCCCAAATGAGGAAAGAAATATGTACAAAGGCGACAGAGAGCAATTTACATACTTACCAATAATTTGAGCGGTTACTGACTGAAGCACAGGGATAAATACTCGGTAAAACAAAAGGAGACTCAGCTAAAGAAGAAAGTCAATACAATAAACATGAAAAAGATTTTCATTAAAAATATAAGTTGAAATGTTTTCATTAATAGTCCTCTCTGAAGAAAAACTGTTGAGAACGTCCAACTATGCAAACCCTTCTTTCTCCATTTTATCAAAATTAGCCTCTACAATTAGCCATCTTTATTTAGGGTTTTCTCAGCTCATTTCCACCTCCCAGGGCTCCAAGTGAATATGGCTGATAGAAAAGGCAGGTCCAATATTATCTACTTATTCATTTCACTACAAACTAGTGAGAAGTAAATTCTGAAATAGAGAAGCTTAGTGGTTCTTGAAGAGCATTTTGCTAGTAGGTTGGGAGAGCCAGATCCACAAATAAAAATGCATGCTGTGAACTAAATCCTGAAACTAGGATCTAGTGGGAATAGAATAAATTTTGTGTAGTTCCTCAAAGGACAAGATATTTAAGTGAGCCGACTCTCATTATGCATTGATTCCTAGTCCACTATAAAAGGAGTCCAAAGGAGAAATTCAAACACTATCAACCATTAAGAAGTCCAAATTAAATTAATAGTCCCGTGTTCACCAATTTTCAGTTGACTGTGAGGTACTTGTTCTGTTGGAGGTTTTGATCACCAGAAGCAGTGAGACCCTTTCCCCTCAACAATCCAACAGACAGACATATTCAACAGCATGCATATCCCTTATGAGAAATACCGATACTCAAAGACTAAAAGGGTATTTCTACCCCTCTACAGGTACAATAAGGCCAAAGAAGCAGGAAGCTAGACATCTGGAATACTTGGTTTGGGTTCTAGTCAAGGGAAAGGGTGGCAAAAGCTTACTCACCCAGAATACTCCTCCATTCCAAGCACAGCACTGGAAAATTCTGCTCACTATCCTTGGCTCACTAAAAAAGATCCCACACACAGTCTGTGAAGCAAGCAGGCTTCTCCTTATTTCTAAGCAGATCTCTGTTTTTTTCTTGTATTTCTATCATATTGATCTTTTAAAAGATTTTTTAAAAATCGAATCGCTCACAACCAACTAACTGGCAAAGATGACAAAAGATGAGAGTGGTTTAACACTGGAGAGTGGTGGAAAGATCAGTATACTAGTACATTTCTGGTGGAGCTGTGAATTGGCAGTCGTTTGAAAAGCTCCTAAGACGTTATACAAATAAAGTGACCAAAAGGTCCATAGGTTTTTAACCCAGAGATTCTACAACTAGGCATACACTAACAATGAGACCTTTGATAAGAGTCAAGTTCCCATATAAAACATTTATGGCAACACTTTTTCCAAAGTTAAGTACTTGATTGAAGAATGGTTAAATAGCGCTTTCCGAATGTATTAGAATATTAGTATGCTATATGAAATGAATATGAAGAATATACAGAGAAGCATGAGACAACTTACATGAACTGATGCAGAATGAAGTAAGCAAAGTCAAGAAAACAATATATACAATGATTACAACAATGCAAAGAGCCATCAACACAAGACAATCAAAAGTGAATGCAGAATTACAAACAAGCATGGCTCCAAAGAAAAGCTACGAGAAGACACCTCTTCCCACTCCTTTGCAGAGGTCGGAGGTCCGTAAACATCAAACATGGTGTGCACTTTCAGATTTTTTTCAATGAAGTTATTGTTCTCATAGATTTTTCCCCTCTTTTATTAAAAAAAACAACAACACACTGTTACTTGGAATAACTGGCAGGTGGAGGGGAAGTGATACAGGGGGAAATTTACATGATGCAACGGGTTTATTGAGGACAGAGCATCAGAACTACAGGAACAGAACAAAACACTAAAAGGAAGCAATGATCAGTTTGCGAGTCCCAGAGAAAGATCATGAAACAGGCTTCCTTCCTCCTGTCAGAAGAGAGAATTTACAGAGAGCAAAGCATTACACCTGCTATCAGACCACTCACTGCAGCACTTATTCCTGTAGAACTCCTTTTTTTTTTTTTAAAAAGGAGTTTCAGCAAAAGCAATTAGTAGGGGAGATATAGCCAGAAATAACTATCATATAAAAATCAGTCATCAATACAAGTTTAAAAATAAATAAAAATTTGCTCAGGAAGGACTTAACCAATTCTTTAAAAAAAAAGGGGGGGCATACTTTGACCCTTCTATCACATCTAGCAATTGTCCTCTCTTTTTCCCTTCATTGGGAACCTCTGAAAATATAATCCATATATTTCTTCCCCTTTCTCAGCACCTACTGTTTCATTAACTTCCTACACTATGGTTTTCACCCCTGATACTTTACCAAAACTGTTCAAAGATAGCCAATGATCTACTAATTGTCAAATTCAAGCGTTTTTAGTCTGATACCTCTGGATCATCTGATGTTGCTGACCTACTGCTTTTGGGTGATACGTTGCCCCTTGGCTTCAGACACACTCTCCTGATTTTCCTCTGTTTCTCACCTTTCCACACAATCTCAGCTATCCCTTGTACACTCTCATATTTATAGTTCTATCCTTAAATTCTCTCCCCTCCAAGTTCCACACTTTCATTTTTCAACACTTCTTTCCAACCTCATTCACTTTCATGTTCAATCTGTTCTCAATGACTTGGTATGTCTTTCCTTCCACCTACTAAATTCCTATTATTCTTTAAAGCTCAACTCCAAAGCTACCTCCTCCAAAAAGCCTTCCCAGATTCATCAGTCATTAGCAACCTTTCCTCCTTGACCACCATATTGCACTTTGTAAATTCAGTGAGGTTTAGTGGAAGGAATGCTAAACTTCAAGTCTGGAGATCTGGGTTAAGATCTCCACTGATGTTTTTTAGCTATGTGATCATGGTCAAGTTACTTTATCTCTCTAAGCCCTGGTTATAGGGTTCTTATTTTATTATTTACAACTTTCACATAGTTATGACAGGGATCATGTCTTATTCAAACATTGTACCCTACCACTGTGCCTAGCTTGCTATCCTGCAGGCAACAGGTGATTTACTGAATTTGAGGGTTTGATATTCTCTCCAAGGTGGTGATTTTCTGAAGAGCCTATAAAACTCGGTCTGTATTCATAAAGATTCTTCAGACAGTGAGTGGTAAAATTAAGACAAAAGTTTCTCAGATTTGGTGTTTCATCTAGTAACTTATTCGGCCTTTCCCAATTAAAATATTTGCTAATCTGTTTCCTAATATTTTATGTATGTAAAGCAGTCATTTCCAATTTTTACAATATCATCTTTATCTCGAGGAGTATTGCAGAAATATCAAGAACATTCAAATGAAAGTTAAATTTAGTTCATTTTATCTTAAAAATTAGATGGCACATTATATTTTGTTAGGGAAGCAGAAAAGTAAATTACAAAAAAGACTCTCAATGGTAAAGTACTGCAACTCCATAAAGATACAGAATCATTGATGGGATTCTCAGTCATCCTCCTCAAATATTTATATCATATTCCTACCAGGAGCTACCAAATGAACTCCAAAAACTAATCTCAGTATAATGATCTGCTTTCCTCACCTCTCTTGCTTCCGCTCCTCGCTTTGGGCTCTTCTCTGGGCTAAAACACTGCTTGCCCTTCTTCGACGCTGCTCTTCTCTTTTCTGTTGGATTCGGGCATCCAATTTGGAGATGGTGCAGATGCCCCAGATGGAGTCCTTAATCCCCTATAGGCAAAAGTGTTACAATCTTTTATTTTTAAAGCAGAGAACGTGCTGGTACAACACGGAAGGCAAGTAAAAGCAGAGGTGAAAAAGGAAATTGGAAACAATTCTACTCACTTTGCTAAAAGGCCAGTCCATAAGAGTAAAATCAACTTACAAGCTAACACGGAAGGAAATTTATACGGATAAATTCACAGTCAAATGTTTGCTTAAGTTAATTTTCATTATTTTCTTTTGGCCCTCTCAATGGAGCCAGCTCCACATGAGCAGAATTTTGTGCATCTGAGTAGGAAATGCCATAAAGATAGTTGGTCAATTTTTCTCCTGACTTCCCTGTTCCTAGCCTGATGGGGATCTACAGACATTTGCAAACCCCACCCAAAGAGTTCCTAGCACAAGGAGGTTAAAGGTATCCTAGTTCAGTGAATCACTACAAACAATGTAAGCTTTGCTCTTCTCATCTAGGCCAGTGAATAAACTAAGTAGTAATGTGGAGGTAGTGTGAGGGAGTCAAAAGAACTAACTGGGAATCAGAAGGCCTGGATTCCAGTCACATTCTAATTAGCTGTGTGACCAAGGAAGATACTTCATCTCTCTGAACCCCAATGTCTCATGTATATGTAAAGGGGTTGGAACAGCTGACTTCTGAATAATCTTATAGCTCTAATATTCTACGATTCTTGAAAAAAAAACAAAACAACAAACATGTACAAGGTTTGGAGACTTTTAAAGTCATCTCCTTCAGCAAAAAGACCAGGAAATATGAATTCCTTTCTGAGGCATGATAGCTTTACTTACCCTGACAAGATCATGGAGAAATGTTTTGACACTGTCAGCCATCTCTAGTTCTGCATCACTTCCACCACCCAAACTATCAACTACAGGGAGAAGGGAAGAGAAGGATCCCAAAATCTCTCATCGTGAAGAGCCTGCAAACACAGAGCCTAATGGAGAGAGAAAAATATTATATCATAAAATATTAAATTATGTTATGTTATGTTATATTATAAAATACATAGCTAAATGCCTGAGGTATCAACATAAACCCTACATGAAAAGAAAAATAGACTCTGATAATGCTCTAGGCCACAAGTCAACTTTTAAGCTGTCTCTATAAAATCAACTGTTAGATTTCTCAATTAATCTAACCTTGTTGTTATTGTTGTTGAGTTGTTTCAGTCATGTCCAACTCTTTGTGACCTCATTTGGGGTTTTCTTGGCAAAGATACTGGAGTGGTTTGTCATTTCCTTCTCCAGCTCATTTTACAGATGAGGAAACTGAGACAAACAGGATTTAGTGACTTGACCAGGGTCACACAGCTAATAAATGTCTGAGGTCATATTTGAACTCAGGTCCTTCTGACTCCAGGTCAGAAGGAGTCTATCCACTCACTGTGCCACCTAGCTACCTCAAATCTAACATATAGATCCCAAAGACACACAGATCGTCCTTACATTACTATCTTGAATTTAGAAAGCACTTTCTTTCCAAAGAGCTCAAGGCATTTCTGTTTCTATTTTTTAAAAATTTATTTTTGTCAGGCAGGAAAAAGGTATCATTTGACCCTATTTTATATATGGATAAAATAAAAACCCAGACAATTTAAGTCACAGAGAGAGCCATTCACAAGCATTCCCCTGACTGCCGTCCCAAGGAAGGGTCTTACTACACAAGCCTGATACCTAAGAAGATTCCATTGGAGCCCTGTAGGCACTCGGTTAACATCTGATAAACAGAATAAATTGACAGGATTTTTAAAAAATGGCCATGAAATGATAAATTTAACCAAAGTGTGAAAAACTATTACTGCATAGTATATTTTAAAAGTCCAGACAAAGCTGAATTTCAATTCATGCTGGAACAGACTCACCTATACAAACCATGCATGACTAACAGCTTTCTGGACTAAGAGGGCTGTCTCCAGGTTCTATTGAGGTAAGATGATGATGTGAGTTGTATATCTAGCTGTTAACAATCAAAATCTTAATGGAACACGGATCTCTCTTTTCTCCTTTTATTAAGCACTAGCTCTCCCTACAACCACTTAAATTTTCACTTGGAAAAAAATTCCAGGAGATGAAACACTGAATGGGGGAAGGGGAAAGAGGAATTACCCACTTTCCCTTTCTAGGCCTTAATTTACCCTTCTATGACCTGGGACAAGCAGCTGCTTCTCCTTCTTCTCATACATCCATGAAGGATTAGCCAGATAGCAGTATTACTGATGAAGAATAAATCAGAGAAATTAAAATCATTACTATTGCCCTGAGAACTGAGGGGAGTACAGTCATGTATCAATAATACTTGGAGTAGTACAATAATATATTTGTTCAAAAGGAGGGTAATCTATTTTAACCCTCTTTTGTATAACCTCATTATGTATGAGGTCATTACTTTGGGATTCAAATTCATGTGTAATCTGAGCTATGTTCTTATGAAACTACTAATTAACCATACTCCTGCCACAAATATACCTCTCCAACAAACCACAGCAGGCATATATGAAACTGGTCATACAAACGATGTCATCTGCCCTTCAGGACCTTCTACAATTGGATTTTCACTTTGATATCTGTTAAGTATGTCCAAATTTAATAAGCATGCTAGATCAGATGTAATTTTCTTCAAAGGATTAACAAAGTACGGATGTGAAGAATATAAATATACATTTATTTAAATTTGGAGGTTGGAAAAAGAACAACTGCCAAAGAGCAGAAAAGTCAGACTACACAGCTAAAAATATCCTTCACATCCAACTCCCAAATTCCTTGCCAACCAAAAAATCCTTTAATATAAAACATGTGACTGATTTTCTTGTGTGGCTTATTACGGAGGAAACACCTCGTGTTTCACAGCTCAAGAACAGGAGTAGATCTGTGCTTGGTAACCTTTAACCATCTCACAAAACTGCAACTGAGTCTGACACAGCTGGATATATGCCACTCTCAACTGGAGGAGCAAGGAACAAAGCCGAGGAGGAGAACTTGCATAATCAAGTACATGCCTGCTCGGGTCGATATGTATACATACACACGTGTGTAAATACAGACACATAAACCACTAGGTCATTCTGCTCACTATAGATTTTTCAGTAAGTGTTCTAGTCACAGTGGCACCATTACAATCTCATATTCTCCTCCTCTTTCCTAGTTATCCCATTCTCAGTATCTAAGGTTTTGGCCACCATTCCTCGTCATGTATTTATCCCTCCAACACCAACACCCAGCCTCTGACTCCCACAGGGTAACATTAGGATTGGGCCACTTTTCACCAAGATAACGAACGCACTGAGAGTACTAGATCTGGAGTCAGGAAACACGAACTTTGAACCCTGTCTCTAACGACAGCTAGATGACCACTGATTTAACCTTTTAAAGCCTCACTCGTCACACCCCTAACACGGGAACAATGATAGCTACATCACAGCATAGTTGTTGTGAGACACAAGTGCTTGGCAAACTTTAAAGGATTACATAAATGTGAGTTATTATTCACACCTGCACTACAGCAATTTTTTTCAAGTGTGTATTTTCTTAACCCACTTGATTCCACATCTGTATCAGTGGAGTAGGGAGGATACTGACAGGCCTCTAAAATACACAATGGGGACTGGACAGTAGCTTCAAGAACCTAAAGATGGATGCCATTTCCCTTTATTTTACAACAATATCTTAAAGGTTCTGGCCTTTCCTCCCACATGTCAATGAATGTTTTGTAGAGCATGCCCCTGAGACACCTCAAAGTACAGTCCAGTGTAAGGGTGGAGGCATCAGGGAAAGCGGTTTATTCACCCCGGTTTAAACCTAACTTCTTGAAAATCGTGTTATCTTAGAGTAGGAAGGGACCAGAGAGCTCAATGAGGTGCTTTCTTTTCCATAAGAGAAAAGGAAAAGCTCTGAGAAGTTAAATGACTGGTTCAAGGTCATTCAACTAGTTAGTGGCAGTCAAGACTGGGGCCCTTCTCTGGAGCTCTTCCCACCAGAGCTCCACAGTGAACGATCACACATAAGGCCTCCCCTTTTTTAACGACCTCCACAGCCTTGGCAGTAAAAGAAACCTCCCCTTAATGCCCTGAGAGGGGGCTGCCACTGGGCCGGCCATCCCCAGATGCTCCACGCCATAGAGTCCATGGGCTCGGTCCTTCCTAGGGGGCTTCCGGGCTACCGCACCTAAGAGCCTCCCCCCAATTCCCTTCCCCGAGGCCTCCCCACCTTCTGGGGCTGCCCAGAGTCGGGCGGGCTGTGCCCTCCTACAAATCAACAGGACCCCGCTTGTGCCCCCCACACACACATGCACACACAAGCGCGCGCCCACACAGAGAGCACACATACACCACAAGCACCCATACACACGCTACACACGCGGGCGCTCACTGGGCCAGCAGCAGCCCAGGGCGTGCAAGCCGAGCCCCTCACTAAGCTGAGCCCGAGCCCGCCCCGCTGCCCTCCGCCGCCCCGGCCGGCCCTCGCGCACGCTCGGCTCATCCACCCCAGCCTACCCGCCGCAGCTGACCTGCCCGCGGCCCCGCTCGGCTCCCCTGGCCCCGGCTGCCGCCGCCGCCGCTGCCCGTCGCCTTCCAGCCGGCGCCGCTCCCCAGGCCGGGGCCCGCACCTCCCGCACTGGGCATGCCCGGGCTGCACGGGGCAGGCTGGGAAGCGAGCGGGACCGGCGCTGCGCCGAGCGGCTGCAGGAGGAGGAGGAAGGGGAGGAGGAAGGGGAGGAAGAAAGCGGTGGCAGGGGGAGCAAGAAGGCACAGGCCCGGCCCCTGCCTGGGAAATGTAGTTCTGAGGAGTCTGTCCCGCCCCCGGCGGCGGCAGCTCTGCCCACGTGGGTGTATCCCCGCCCTCACCTCACATCAACCAGCCCAGGCTTTCTAGGTGCTGGCTTCCTTTTCTTTCTTCGCCTCCATTCTACTGAGTTAGTCAGTCGATAAACTTATCTAAAGCGCCTACCATCTGCCAGGCACTGTGTTATGCGTTGGGTGAGGCTCTCCTTACCTGCCTGAGCCTCAGTTTCCTCGAATGTCAATGGACTTGATACCTTCCAAGGCACTTTCCAGCTTCAAATGCGACGATCTTACGGCCCTTCCCCCTTGTCGCTTTTTCCCCCCATTTTGTTAATTTTGAGACCCACTTTCCTCTAGGTTAAAAGGACAGGAAGGGGTATTGGTGATAAAGACAAAACGCTTTGTGGGCCAAAAAGGTTGAGAAAGCTGGTATTTGAGACCGTCGGTCGCTCTAGGTCTGCAGCTTCCCGAAGGGGGGAAGAGAGAACAGACTAAAAGAAATTCGGGGTACGTAAAAGGAAGGGGATCATTGATGGATCTGGGCCAGAGCAGAGGTAGGAGTGCAGGAAATGAGCGAGTGCAGGGAAGACTGAGTGGGAAAAGACCGCCATGGGACCTAAAACAGGGTTCTTAAAGTGGGGTGCGCAGACAACCGTGAACTTAGATGAGAAGGGGGAGTATCACCTCTTTATTTTCACTAACATCTAACTGAAGATTTGCATTTCCTTCAAATATTTAAAAACATTATTCCAAGAAAACGAGGTATTGGCAAGGGGGCAAATCACACAAATAGGTAAAAACTGGCAGCCTGAAGCATGAGTGATTCCACTGCCCTGCTGGACATTAACATCATCCGGCTCTTCCCCAAACGGACCAAAGACCCAGGGCCCTGGTCACTCTGAAGGGTGTCTTTGCCGTTGTTCCCCATGTCACTACACCCTACCCAGAAACCGTACACTTTCCATTTCCTCCCTTCTTTCCACATTAGAAGATTTTTTTTTATTGTTCCAAATCAATTTAATAATGAAAAGGAAACACACAGACTTACCTTCTCTACCACCTTGTTCTTGCTCTTCTTTCTTTGCTCTCTCACAATGCTTTTGCCTCACTTTTCATTCACGTGGTGAGAAGAAATGAAATTTCTGAATGAAAAGAAATTCTGGAAGAAAAAGACCAGTAGTTTAAATCTGAGGGTCCCCAGGAGGTGGAGCCAGGATGACAGAGTAGCAGGAAGCAGTAGAGTGAGCTCCCCCTCCTCCCCCAAAAAATACTCTCTTCCAAAAAGACCCAGAAAATACATGCGATTGAATTCGATGGGAAAACCCCAGAAAAAGTCACAATGAGTTATTTTTCCAGTCCAGATGTGTAACATGAAAGGAGACTAAGCACTGGAGCAAAAAAAGGGTCCCAATATGGGGCACCTCCAAGCCTATACTTGGACACTACAGTGGGAAAAGGAGAGGACTGGCAGCTTCATTGCTTGCTATCCAGTTCCAGGTAGGTCACAAATCCCAAGTGGACTGTGGAAGGGGGTAGAGGGGGGTTAGGTAGTAGAGAAGGGAATAAGAAAATATTAATCATCTCCTATATGCCAGGCAGTGTGTTAAGAACTTAGCAAATGTCTCATTTGATCCTCACACAACCTTGGGAAAGTAGGTGTTATTGTTATCCCATTTTAAAGTTAGGAAACTGAGGCAAACAGAGGTTAAGTGACTGACCCAAGGTCACACAGCTAGGCCTACCAGGTTGGATTTCAGCTCATGTCTTCCAGACACCAGGCCCCTGCTCTATCCACTGTACTACCTAGCTAGGGTGAGTGGCATTGAGTGGGGAGCTGTGAAAAGGGCAATTTATGGAGAAGGAGCATCAGAAGCCAATAGCAGCTGTGTAGTTCAGATCCCAGGAGAAGAGCAGGATCTCAGTTCTAGCTTTTAGCCTACTCTGAATCCTGTAGAGCAGAGGTTCTCAGCCTGTGGGTCGCGACCCTTTTGGGGGTCAAACGACCCTTTCACAGGGGTAACAGGGGTCGCTTAAGACCATCAGAAAACACATATTTCCGATGGTCTTAGGAACTGAGACACTGCTCCTCTATCCATCTCCAGGTGGGTCCACCCACATGCAGATACACCCACATATGAATATTAAAGGGTCTAGGCATTAGGAAGGTTGAGAACTACTGCTGTAGAAGAAGAACCAGAAGAGGAGTTCTAGACCAAAGGGAAGCATGCAGTTCTAGCATTCTAAACCAGCAAAGCTTTCCAGTTGGCTGATGAGGGTTAAGTCCAGCAGGAGTCTACTGTTGCCTAAGCCAAACTCAGGTAAGAAACCTGCAGAGCTCAGATCAAGAGGGAAGCTGGATCAGACCACTTTGGGAGCACTGAGAACTTAAAAATCCCCTATCTGAGCTGCTCCTGCGATCTTGAAATGATATAATTCAATACGCCAAGAAAGCAACAACAGAACCAGTCCAGACCTTCCCTGAAGAAATGTGAAGAACTTACCCTTAAAATCAAGTTCAAAGTCAGGAAGGAAGCTGGAAGAATGAGCAAACAGAAAAAGAGTATCATCATTAAAAGCCATTATGTTGCTAGGGATGCTCAAAACACAAACTTAGAAGAGTGGAACTTCAGAAAATCTACAAGCAAAACCTCAAAGTAAAACACAATTTGGGCACAAATTCAATTAGAATTCTTGGAAGAGATGAAGCAAGAGGTTGATTCTTTTTTTAAGGTAAAAAAAATGTTTATATATAAAATGAGAGCATTAGAGGAAAAATTGTAAAAGAAATGAGAGCCATGGAAGAAAGAATTGGAAAAGAAATTAACAAATGGCGCAAGATGTACAAAACTTTGCCTAAGTAACAAAGTCCATGACAATTAGAATGGACCAAGTAGGAGCCAATGACGCCAGCAGACAACAAACAAATAAAACAGTCAAAAGGATGGAGAAAAATAGAAGAAAATCTAAGGTATCTCATAGCAATGACAACTGATCTAGAAAACAGATCAAAAAGAGAGAATTTATAACTGCCTTAAAGCTATGACAAAATAAGAAAAAAAGTCTGTTCTAGACATCATATTTCAAGGGAGAAGCAGAAATTAGAGGGAGGGTAGATGAAGGAAGGAATTAGTCCTAAGCATAAAAAACACTAAATAAGGATATACAAGACTATAGCTCTTTTTTTTTTTTTGGCTTTTTGGAGGTGGGAAGGCAGGGCAATTAGGGTTAAGTGACTTGCCCAAGGTCACACAGTTAGTAAGTGTTAAGTGTCTGAGGCTGGATTTGAATTCAGGTCCTCCTGACTCCAGGTCGGTGTGCTATTCACTGGGCCATCTAGCCACCCTGAACTGTAATTCTTCTGAAGGTGGAAAAAAATGGGAATATGAGGGGGTGACCCATAAACTGGGGAATGACTGAATAAGATATGGTATATAGATGTGGTGGAATACTATTATGATGTGAGAAATGGTGAAAGAAATGATGATTTCAGAAGAAACATGGGAAGACTTGTATGAACTGATGCAGAGTGAAGAGCAGAAAGAGGAGAACAATTTATAAATGGTAACATGGTAAAGACAAAAACAACTTTGAAAGAATTAGCAACTCTGATCCATATAACACCTCACAGCATAGTAGTTGGGGTCCTCACAATTATCTTATTGGGAGGATCAAATGAGGCAAAATTTGTATTGCATTTATCAAATTGCCTGGCACTTAGTAGGTACTATATAAATGCTTATTGCCCCTTTCCCTGCCCATCTTCTCCCAGTATAATCACTATGATTCCCAAGGACTAACAAGGAAACATGCTACCCACCTCCTAATAGAGATGGGAGTAACCAACAGTGAGTTAGGGAGATGTCTACCCCAAACATGTGAAGACATCCTGCAGTGGAATGGGTAGATGAGAGCAATTTGTTCCAACAAGCCATAAAGGTGGCTGAAGGAGGCACTGAGGAACACTTAGAGTTTGATCAGACATCAGAGACGCCATGGTCATACTCTGCCTTCTGGGCAATTGCCAGTTGTCTTGCCACTGGACTTCAATGACTCTGGAAGAGAGAGTGTGACCAACGACTTTGTACAACTCTGCTTCACTAAAATCCATTACTTGTAGGTCAAGACATCACCCACAACCCATTATTTTACTATATAACTACATTATTATTTCATTATGTTATTATTTTACTATTTTACCTACCTGGAAGTCCAGCGG
The DNA here is from genome assembly GCA_028627135.1 of Pseudochirops cupreus. Taxonomy (NCBI): domain Eukaryota; kingdom Metazoa; phylum Chordata; class Mammalia; order Diprotodontia; family Pseudocheiridae; genus Pseudochirops; species Pseudochirops cupreus. Next base: position 189,837,170 of record CM053582.1, on the reverse strand, counting down.
CAATGAAGCAACAGGTACAGATTCTCATAACCCTGCACAGGCAGCTCAGAGAATAGGATCTTCTTCTCACTAAACTGAAGCAGCAGTGGGCTTAGGGGATCCCAGGGGATCTGAGCAACTTTTTTTTTTTAAGGATAACTGTGCTTACCTCCTAGCAAGAGGAAGGGGCTAGAAAAGGTGCTCTAAAAATTGTTTACTTCATCCAACTCTGGCCTACTTACCAAGGCAAGTGAGAATCTCACTCTGGGGCAGAAACACACAAAAAAATGTACAAAAATTTTTGCAGACATGATTTCATTCACCATTGATACATGGAATGTGTGCAAGTTCATGGACAAACATGAAATCCAGCAGGCCTGAAAGATGAAAATCTCTTGTTTCAATAGAACTCAGCAGGTACCACATCCAAATAGCAGCCTTGAGTGAAACAAGGCTGGCAAACGAAGGCCAGCTTAGTTACTAAAGTTGAAGCTATATACACATATTTCTAGAGTGGTGCTGTGATGAAAGATGCCATGAAGCCACCATAGGTTTCAAATTCAGATCTAATCTAGTCAGCCAGTTTATATGCCTTCCAAAAGGAGTGAATGACGGGTTCATGACAGTGAGAACTGCCACTTGTACCAAGTGCCATGCCACCATTGTCAGTGCGTATTCTCCCACCCTGATGAACCCTGATGAGGTCAAAGACAAATATTGTGAAGACCTTATCACCAATGTGCCAAAAGAGGACAAGCTTGTAACACTGGGTGACTTAAATGCCAGAGTAGGCACAGACTATTAGACATAGCAGTGAGTCCTTAGGAGGAATGAAGTAAAAAAATGGAAACTTACTTACTATTGAAGACTTATGCTTCTCATGACCTCATCACCAACACTGTCTTCCATTTACCTAAATGCAACAAAATGTCACGGATACAAGCCCTGGCATTTAATAGACTACGTCATTGTAAGGAGAAGAGACAGGCAGGATGTGAGAGTGACGAAGGCAGTATGTGATACAGAATACTGGACTGATCACAGACTTATCCTCTTCAGGCTTCAACAAGGAGTAGCAGCCCCCAGGCAAAATGACTGTCAAGAGACAACATCAACATGTTAGAGTGCTTCTCTGCGTGGGAACAGTTTATTGCTGACCTGGAGGGAAAAGCTGAACCGGCCCACAGTTATCAATAGTGGAGCAGAAAAGGAGTTGGCAATTGTCAGAGACTTGTTGTAGAGTACCTAATTTGCTCATCTGGACCAAAACACTCAAAAATATCAGGATTGGTTTGACGAAAATAATGAGGAAATTCAGAAGCTGCTAAATGAAAAACAAGAACTCCACAGGGTTTGCCAGCAGGACGATTTATCTATCTCTAAGAAAGCAGCGTTTAATTCTATCAAAAGTAAAGTGCAACAGCTACGTGACCCTGGGCAAGTCACTTAACCTTGATTGCCTCTCATAAAAAACCACAACAACAACAAGCCTAAAACAAACAAAAACAAAGTTCTAGCAAAACTTGGAGAGACGCAGGATTCTTGGCTCAGTAAGAGGGCAGATGAGAACCAGTTTTACGCAGATAACAACACTCCAAAATGCTTCCCTGACGCTCTGAAGACCATCTCAGCCACTCAGCGCTGAGGGAGGCACACTGAGCAGTAACAAGGACCTGATCCTATTTCCACAGCGTTCTCAACAGAGTGTCATCAACCAGTGCTAACGCCACTGACCTCACACCTCAAGTTGAGGTCAGTCCCTTGATAGCCAAACTTTAGCCGAAGAAAAGGTTTTGAATGCCATTAAGTTTCTCTCATGGCAAAGTGCCTGGTGCTGATTCCCCCCCAGCAGAGATCTACAAGGAAGGGGTCCACTGCTAACAGAGGGGCTGATTGGAAGCTTCTGGGTCATGTGCAACTCACAGGAGGTCAAAGATGCCTCCATTGTCCATCTCTACAAAAGCAAAGAAAACATTGTCCTGTGACAGTCATAGTGGGGGTGGGGCAGTTGCTGCTGGCAAGAGTCTTACCAGAGTCCTCTTTAATAGGCTTCTTTTCACCTGAAAGATGGTGGTCATCCACCCAAGAGCCAGTGTGACTCCAGAAAGGGCCAGGGAACAGTGGATATGGTGTTTTCTGCCTGTCAGTTCCAGGAGAATGCCAGGAGCAGAACAGAGGTCTGACTAAGGCCTTTGATACTGTCAGTCACGAAGGCTTGTGGAAGACCATGGTGAAATTTTGTTGCCTGGAGATGTACATCAGATGTATTATATTCTGGTTTCATGATGGCAAGCTTAACCAGGTTCTAGGTAAAAGATGATATTCTCGCACTTTCATAGTCACCAAGAGAGAGAAGTAGGGCTCCGTGTTTGATGTTTTTGGTAATATTGTTGGATTCCTTCACCGAGGACAAAAGTGGCATCATCAGTTACCACACTGATGATGAATTATAACTTTAAAAAGCTACAAGCCAACACTAAAGTGGAGGCAGAGTTGGTGCACAACTTTTTGTTCACAGATGATTCTTATTGTGCACACGATACAGTCTGACGCTGAAATGCAACGGAGTATAGATCTATTCTCTGCCACTTGTGTTTATTTTGTCCTGACAATTAATACCAAGAAAACACAGGTGCTCCAGCAGCCAGCACCACACCATCCATAGTGGAACTATTAGTTACAGCAAATGGACAAGTTCGGATAAGTTCACTTCCCTTGGCAGTGTACTTCTCAGGGATATACACATAGATGATGAGGTTGGTACATGCATTGTCAGAGCTAGCTCAGTGGTTGGGAGATTCTGAAGGAAAGTGTGGCAGAGAAGAGGTATTTGACTGTCTACCAAACTGAAGGTCTATAGAGCCATTGTGCTGATTTCATTATTGTATACCTGTGAAATCTGGACAATGTGCCATTTTGAACCACTTCCATTTGAATGGTCTTGGGAAGATTCTGACAAGATGATGTATCTGACACTAAAGTCTTCTCTTGAACTGAACTGTTAAGCATTCAAACTCTACTGCAGAGAGCACAACTCCAATGGGATGGCCACAATGTTTGAATGCCAAGAGGATGTTTACCTAAAAGACTATTTTACTCAGAACTTGAACAAGACAAGGTTCAAGGGGAGGTCAAAAGAAGCAATAAGGACACTCCCAAAGTTTCTCTGAAGAACTTCAATATTAATTGTGAGAGGGGTGGCTAGGTGGCACAGTGAACAGAGCACTGGCCCTGGAGTCCGGAGGACCTGAGTTCAAATCCAGCCTCAGACACTTAACACAAAAACTAGCCATGTGACCTTGGGTAAGTCACTTAACCCCAATTGCCCTCCAAAAAAAAAGCAAAAAAAAAAATTAATTGTGAGACATGGGAGATGCTGAAACAGGCCCTCCTGGCATACTATAACTACATCAAGGAAGGTGCTGTGCCCTATGAGTGAAGCAGAATTGAAGTAGCATAAAGGAAACATGAGAGGAGCAAATCTAGAGACGTCTCTATGCAAAGTGTTCAGTGGACTATTTGCACTCAACCTAGGATAGAACCTTCCGAACTCATATTGGATTGATCAGCCAGAGTCAAATACATTATACCTTGACCCCAACATCACGATGTCATTGGTCCTCTTCCAATACCAAGGATGACCAATATATGTCTTTGTGGTTGTTTTTGTTCAGTCATTTTCAATCATGTCCAACTTTTTATGACCCCATTTGGGGTCTTCTTAGCAAAGATACTGGAGTGATTTGCCATTTCCTTTTCCAGTTCATTTTACAGATAAGGAAACTAAGGAAAACAGGGTTGAGTGATTTGCCCAGGGTCTCACAGCTAGTGTCTGAAGCCATATTTGAACTCAGGAAGAGGAGTCTCTCTGACTCTAGGCCCATAACTCTGTCTACTGTGCCACCTAACGCCACAGTAACATATACCTGCTGCCGTGTAGATGCATGACTTGTATTTGTATGGCCATGTATATATGTACATAATTTGTATGCACATAATTGTTTGTATGTTAAAGTGCTGGACCTAGAGCCAGGAAGACTCATCTTCTTTCTGAGTTCAAATATGGCCTCGGATACTTAGTAGCTTTGTGACCCTGGGCAAATCACTTGACCCTTGCCTCAGTTTCTCATCTGTAAAATGAGCTGGAGAAGGAAATGGCAAACTATTCTAGTATTTTTGCCAAAAAAACCCCAGGTGGGGTCATGAAGAGTCAGATATAACTGAACAACTGCAACTTATTGTCCCCCCATTAGAAGGTGAGTTCTTTGAAAGTAAGGACCATGTTTTTGTCTTTTTTGCCTCTCTAGCACTTAGTACAATCCTCTGTACATTGTAATTGTGTAATAAGTATCCATTGAAGAGGAGAAGGAAGAAAAAAATAGTGAAAAAAGGAAATTAGGAGGGAGTTCATTCCAAGCATATAGCAATACAGTTGCAGTCAAGTATGGAAAGTAGATTATGAGTCAGATTATGGAAAGCCTTAAATGCTAGACTGAGGAGTTTTTACTCTATTTTTGAAGTATTGAGCAGCCTTGGTAAGGAGAAGAGATTGACATGGTTAGATCTATGCCTTAGTTAGATATTTTTAAAGTTGCTCTTAATTTAAACACCCCCCTCCCCAAATTTTCATAAACATAGTACAACACAAAAAAGAGATCCTATGTGAAACCCCCAATATTCATTCCATATGGCTTGGGTTTAAATATGTAATAAATTCAACATGTTACTTTCAAAACTGTCCTTTCTGCCTGTCTGTGCTTCCTTCAGAACTTCCTTCTGTCCTCTACTCTGCTTTGTTGTTTTTTTTTTAAGGGAAATTAAGTAGCTCAGTGGATAGAATGTCAGGCCAGAAGTCAGGAAGATTCATTTTCCTGAGTTCAAATCCAGCCTCCGACATTAGCTGTGCCACCCTGTGCAAGTCACTTAACTCTGTTTGCCTCAGTTTCCTCATCTGTAAAATGAATTGGAGAAGGACATAGCAAACTACTCTATTATGTTTGCCAATAAAACTTTAAATGGAGGTCACAAAGAGTTGGACATAACTGAACGTGCTTTTTAAAAAAAGGAATGTTATTTTGTAATTGTAGCGAGCATTGATTGGTAAGACAAGAGACTGGAAGCAAAAAACTAATTAAGGATCTATTACATTTGTTCAGTTATGAATTGATTATGGGCTGAATTAAAGTGGTAGGCCTGAGAAATGAGAGAAGAGAAGAAATGCAATTGATGTTAAGGTAGATTTTAGAAGACTGACAAATGACTAAATGTAGAGGATGAGGGAAGCAGAAAGAAGAGTCAAGAATGACCCCAAAGGGACAGATCTGGGTGATAGGAAGGAGGGTGGCATCCTCAACAAAAACAGCAAAGTTCAGAGGAGAGGAAAGTTTAGGAATATGGAAGCATATTGAGGGCCTACCCCCTCCCTTTCTCTTTTTACGCTGCATATCACAATGTAATATTATGATAATACTTTAGTCTGGAGTCCTTGGTCTAATATGAATATGAAATTCTTATCAATCATCAATCAGTCTTATCAGTCTTTAATTGTCAAGTCCCAACGCAATGAAATCTTTTAGAGTTATTCTGACTAAAGGCCTAGTTTGGTTTCTAATTATCTCAGGATAAGACTCCTTTCTGAATTCATTAGAGTAATGAACAGACTAAAAGAAGGAAGAAGTCTTTTCCTAAGTTTTTTAAGTGCAGCTAGGTGGGGCAGCAGAGAGCCAGTCGTGGAGTAAACAAGATCTGGGTTCAAAAGTGACCTCAGACACTTGCTAGCTGTGTGACCCTGGACAAGTCACTTAACACCATTTGCCTCAGTTTCCTCATCTGTAAAATGAGCTGGAGAAGGAAATGGCAAACCAGTCCAGTATCTTTGCCAAGAAAACCTCAAATGGGGTCACAGAGATAGACACAGCTGAAAACAACTGAACAACAAGAAGTCTGTTATGAGAGGTATCCCTTGAGTTAACTTTTGGCCAAGTGGAAAGGAGAATTCTCAAAGTATTGGTTCTTAAACCTAAGGTCTGTAAACTTGTATTTAAAATCTTTTCACAACTATATTTCAATATTATTGGTTTGATTGTAATTTGATGTTTTTTGTTGTATGCATCCCTATCTATTAACAGTGCCTGGCACATAGTGAGTACTTAATAAATATTGATTGGTTGAAAAGGAAACCATAGATGTCACCAAACTGCCAAAGTGGTCTTTAACACCAAAAAGTTTAAAAACTCCTATCTTAGAAGGAAGGGTTAAAGAGGGATCAATGGTTTTAGGGCCCACCAAAAGTTAAATGACTATTTTTTTGTTTGATGAATCAAAACTGTCAACTGAACTTTCGCCTGAACTCAGTACGGTAACTATGTTTAATTTTATTGTGAAATTTTGTCTTTGTTTAGAAATACTATAATTTAAATTTGTCTCTTGTAGGCTTATGCCCAAAATACAAAGTACTTATTTTCTTTCTTTAGAAGAAAATATAGTTTCACTCCTGGCTTATGGAATTTGACATATCTGTGGGAATTCTAGAAATATGTGTCCAGAAGGTAGTTGATTAATGTGAGACTAGAGTCCAGGATAGAAGCTAGGAATGAATATATGTAATTGTGAGTCATCTACACAGAGATAGTACTTAAAACTATGGGAAGCCAGAGAATATAAATATATAGAGAAAAGAGAAGAGGACCCAGGAAAACCCCTTTGGAATAGGAGAAGGGGATGGATGATGATTTAATAAAGGAGATAGAGAAGAAACAGACAGTAGGATGATCAGGAGAGAGCAGTGCTCAGAAGACAAGGGAGAAAAAGGTATGTAGTGGTCATCAGAGTAAAAAGCTACAAAGAAGTCAATAAGGATGTGCCTTTGGATTTGGCAGTTAAGAAATCTTGAGAGCATTTTTTCAACAGGGTGAATGTTTAACAACCTGTTTTTTTTTCAGGGAAAAAAATGTGTACACAAACTTTTAGGTCAAATTGGTCTTACTATCATTTTCTCTGTCACTTTATTTAAGTCTAGAAATCAACAAAACTAAAAATCAAGCCATGATGTGTATCCAACGTAAATGCTCACATAGAAAATTTAGCGGTTGTCTGAGAGCCAGTAAGAACTGGCTCCAGCATACCCTTGGATGATGGAGTCAGAAGTCAAATAACAAGGGATTCAGAAATGAACAGGTATCTCCTGAGTTGGAAGGGAAGAAAGTTTTCTTCCATCATGTTTCCTCTGCTTTCTCTCAGTACAATCCGTACTGTCCTAGACACAACCCTTCCCACTTATTCCCTTTTGAAAAAAATCTTTGGATAAGGCAGTAAGAGAAGTCAAGAACTTTTCTTATCACCTTCAAAGAACTGGGAGGGCAAATGGAATGATTTTGGGAGCTGATTGAAGTTGGATGGTACCATGAAGAAACACTTGGCCTTTTTTCTTTTGTTTTTTGAAATGTTTAATAAACTATGTAACCCTCACATGTTGAGGACCTGTGTCTTGTGATTGTGGAGTATTGTTTCAAATTAGAGGATATTCTGCTTAGCATTGTGCTAGGCAAATAGTAAGCGCTTAATAAATTTTTTTTTTCCTTTCCTTCCTTCCACATGCAGGGTTAGGTCTTAAGAGACATAGATTTCAACTTTTTTACATTTTGAGTAATGTTCGATGATATCTTTCCAGCTACATTCTAAAGTTAGTGTGGCTTTAATATAATTAATACTACCCATGAAGCCATATGGCATAGCATTTGCAGGATAAGTACTTTCTTGTAGCCATCAGGCATACTGCAGCCCTTTGGAAGGCTCTCTCACCCATGTGCCAAAGAGACGCCAACAAGACCACTTGGCTGGTGGCTGGAGTGGGGTGCCACCTGGTGGAGAATTCAGACATTACATTCCCTAACTGGATAATTAAATCAATGACTTTCTTTTTGGTTAAGGAAAGCTACAAGCTGCTACTGCTTCAGTACCCTAAATATCACATGATGTACACAAAAGTGTCATAAATGTATAATGAGAAGCAGCATTATATAACTGATAGAAAACCAGACTTGGAGACAAGAAGATTTGGGTTCAAGTCCTGTCTGTGGAATATTCCAGCTGTGTGACCTCTGGCAAGTCCCTTCCTCTAAGTGAGCTAGTTATCTCTTAAAGATCTCAAGTTACATAATGTTGCTAACCTGCATTAGTGATGGGAATTCTCTAGGCCTATGAAGTCACAGATCAATATACACACACACAAAACATTTAATTTTTTTTCCATGCATGAAATCTAAGCCTGCTACTTTACCCATGGCTCCTAGCTTTAGAAGAACAAGCCTAATTCCTCTTTCCACACAGCAGTCCTTCAAATGATGCTGCTGCTGCTGATAGTTGACATTAATATGAGTGTGAAGAGTTTCAAAGCATTATGAAGATGAGGAAACTACATTTGTGGATGGCATTTGTAGTCTGGGAGTTCCCCACACTGATATAATCAGAGATATGGTTCCAGAGAAGGCTTTCTAGAGGAAATGACGTTTGAGTTGGACTCCAAAAGAGTGTAGGAATTTGGGTTTGAAGTGGGGGTAGTTGACAGGGGAATGAGGGTAAATGTGGATGGCCAGAAGAATATTCTAAGAACAGAGGACAGCATAGGCAAAGGCATGAAGTCAGGAAAGGATAGGACATGCACCAAGGATGGTAAGTTGTCCAGTTTGCTTAAAGCATGGAGAATATGAAAGGAAATATATATAAGATAAGACTAGAAAGAGAGGCTAGTACCAGATTGTGGAGGTCATTGAATGTTAGACTGGGCAGTTATTATTTCATTACATAGGCAGCGAGGAACCATTAATGGAATGTAGTGTCATCCTTTAGGGCTCTCAGTCTATAATCCTAGGAACCCAGGGATTTTGAGAAAAGAAGTAATACAAGCATAAGGAAGGAAGTAACCATAAAGAAGATCAATCTTACTTACAGACCTGGGAAGAATCATTTAGAGGAGAGGAAGATCTTTAAGATGAGACCATACAATAAGACTGGAAAAATAGTATGAAGCTACAAGCCCTCGTAAGTAAAGATGGTGACTGATCTGTTATTTAGTGGACAATGGGGATTCCCTTGCAGTTTTTTAGCTGAGTTTGGAAGCTATTCAGCCATTATGTCCAGGATTAGCAGAGAGAAGCAGGAGTTAGGAAGACCAGTTACAAGGGTCTGTAGTGGCAACCACACTGGCATACCCAGGATAGCTGCTAGCACAGATTCTTAGATCTGATTTACTAGGAAAGATAGCTGTTTAAGGGGTCAACAATCTTTTTAAATTACATTCACTAGTTTAGGGGGAAAGTCAGCACCCTGAACTTCAGAGAAAATACAAACAGAGAAATAAAGACCAACAGACAGGGCTCTGACTGCCCAAATCAACTATGCACTTTATATTCATCCCTGGATTAAGAAAGCCTTTACATCTGAGCAGTTGAGGAGCTCTGAACATGTGGCCACTCAGAATCTTGACCAGGGTATCACAAAATCCTTCTCATAAGTGAGCCCCAAAAGCAAAATACCAACTCAGAGTATATATACACTTCTCAGAGCCAGAAGGCATTACAACCCTCATGATTCAGTGCCTAATTAGAAATTAGCAAAAGGTATGAAAGCCTTCCTACAAGCAAGACTTCCCTAAGCAAGCTTTTCTTAATGGACTCCATGTGAGGCCTATTCATGGGCAGGGAAGATCTTAAATCCCACTAACATTACAGACTCCTACAATATTCCAGGTGAGATATAATAGGAGCCTAAACAAGGATGGTGACAGTTCAGATGGATAAGATGAACAGTTTCCAAAGATACTTTGGTCGTATAATTGACAGAACATGACCACTGATTAAATGAAGTGGGGAGAAAGTGTAGGAGAGGGAAGAGTTAAAACTCATGCTAAGATTTTAAGTTGGGTAACTGGGAAAATGGCAGTGCCTTTAACAGAAAGAGAGAAATTTTAAGAAGGAACAGGTTTAGAGGGAAAGATAAAGAAGAGTTAATTTTAGACATTTTTATCTTAAGGTGCTGATAAGACATCCAGCAAGACAAAGGGAGAAGGTGACTGGAAATGGAGGAACAGAGGTTTGAGTGTCATCTGATCATAGATAAAGCCTTGGGAGTAGATGAGACCACTGAAAGAGATTACAAGGAGAATGAAGAGTAAGAAAAATCCACTGCATTTTTTTTTTTGTCAGTTAGTAGGTCATTGGTGATCTTTAAGAGATCAGTTTCAGGCTAGTGGTGGAGGTGGAAGCCAAAGTGTAAGGAGCTGAGGAATGAATGAGTGGGTAGCAGGGAAGTGGAGCCAGCAAGTACAGACTATACTTTCTAGAAAGCTCTGATGGATGGAAAGGAATGAAATGTAATGGTAGCATAAAAGTGAAGCCTTTCTTAAAGTATAGTTATTATATAAGTATGCGCTAGCTCTATGGTATATAATCCTAAGAAGGAGTCAATTCAGAAAGGAAGGCTAAAGGGCAGGAGAGGGAAAATGGTGAATGGGGCAAAATCTCTTAGGAGGTGGGAAGGGATGGGATTAAGGTAGTAAGTGGAAAGATTAGTTTAGGCAAAAAACAGGACCATCTCTTCCAGAACTCTTTATTAATTCTACTTAGCTCATGCTGCAAATCTTGTCTCAGGGAAACTGAGGTTGCAACAGTGGATGGGAAAGAAAATATTAGAATAATTGGGTGGGGGGAAAGCCCTGGATTTGGAGTCAGAAGACCTGGTTTCAAATCCTGGACCTGACAGTTACTAGCTGTAACACTGGCAAATCAGTCCAGCTCTCTGAAGTTCAGTTTCTCTATTTGCAAAATGGGCAAGTAATACCTATTCTACCTACCTTGAGAAGTTGTGAATAAAGTGCTTGGCAAGCATTATCATTCTATAAAATATGATCTTTTCAAAAATCATTTTATTGGCTCGTTGGATCATAGACAAAGCTGAAAGGGACCTTAGAGGTCATCTAGTCCAAATGCTCCTTTTTATATATGAGGAAACTGAGTCTCAGAG
>CM053582.1:189628297-189825672 GCA_028627135.1 Pseudochirops cupreus | reverse complement strand
CTTTCTCTAGGACTTTTAACTTTATGTGGATATGAGTGTAGCAGGCAGGTTGTCATTCTGTGATTCCTTATTCTTATTCCATGCCAAGTCTACCTCTTTTGCCAGTCATTCATTTTTTGGATTTCTTTTACACCACATCTTGCTCATAAGTCATGGATAATATGCTGCAGCCCATTTATGTTCACCATTACCTTTTGAGTGATACTTCAGAGACTGTGGTGTTCCATGATTCAGAGCCATGCAGTATTACCCAAGGAATGGTGAAAAGAGCCATCCTTGCCACTGATCATTTCCTTTGACCAAGAAGTGATTTGAGTCATTGGCATGCTGATAATTTGTGTTCTGTAAATAGTTATGAATTACTGCATCTTGGAATGAGAAGCATAATGTAGTATAAACACTCTGGATTTGGAGTCAAAGGAGTAGCTTCAAATATTGACTTTATTATTTGCTATCTATGTAAGTTAAGGCAAGTTACTTAACCTGTATGGGCCTACATAGACCAACCTCTGGTTGGACTAGATGACCTAAGGTTCCTTCCAGATTGTAGTTTATGATCTTATGGTTATCTAGTTCAATCCCCTTATTTTACAGATGAGGAAACTAAGGCCCAGGAAAAACATATGTGATTTAGGCAGAGCTATGATTTAGAATTCAGGTTTTCTTTAATTCCAGGATTCTTCTTTTTTTTTTTTCAACAACCCTCAGTTTATAGACTGAAGCATTAATGTGGATACACCACACGTATTACTGTTTCCATGCTTTTGCCAACCAACCCTGTTCCTTCTGAAATAATACCCACTAGCTTCTCCAATTCTCTAAATTCTACCTTTTTCCTTCAGGGATCAGCTTACATCCTACTTCTATGAAGTTTTTCCTGACTTAATTTAGTCTACACTGATGTCCCCTTTTTCCAAACTGTAGTAACCTTGATTGTCTTTCTTTTAAATTCAGCAAACATTTATTAAGTATCTACTGTGTTTGAGGTGCTGTAATAGACATGGGGACAGAAAAACAAAAATAAAAATTTCTCACTTCAAGGAGGTCTCATTTTACAGGAGAGATACACAATGTGTCCACGTAAGTTAGTTTAAGATAGTTTGAGATGGGAGAAAGTACTAAGAACTAGAGCGGGGGAGGGAGAGGAATCAGGCTTCATATAGGAGGTCGCATCTTAATCAATCCTTGAAAGAGTGTAGAGGCGAGAGCATTTAAAGTGTGGAGGACAGCCTGCAGGAAGGCAAGGAAATGTAAGATGGAATATTGAGTTAATAACTAACAAAACAAGAAGATCACAGAGTCATAGACTTAGACGTGGAAAGAACCTTGGAGGCTATTTAGTCCAACTCCATCATTCTGCAATAGAGGAATGGAGGCCTAGAGAGGCTGAATAATCTTTCTATATATTTGTCTCCCCCATCAGAATGCAGTTTCATTGACAGCAAAGATTTTTCACAGACATAGAACTTTAGAGCTAAAAAAGATCATAGATATTTTTTTTCAGGGGCAGGGTTAAGTGACTTGCTCAGGGTCACACAACTAGTAAGTATCTGAGGTCACATTTGAATTCAGATCCTCTTGATTCCAGGGCCAGAACTCTGTCCACTGTGCCACTTCGCTGCCCTACTTTAGGTCTTCTAGTCTAATTTCCTTATTTTATCTGTAAAGAAACAGGAGCACATAGGAGACATGTGGCTTGCTGAAGATACCGCGGATAGTCAGTGACAGACCTGGGACTAGCTTCCAGTCCATCAACACTGCCTCCATGCTTCTTTTCTCCCCACAGATTGCCTAGTGTTTTCCATGCAGTAGGTGCTCTGTAAATGTTTCTTGTTGACAATAATGATATCGACTTAATCCTGGTTAAGAATATCCATGTGGTTCTGCCTGATAACACCAGTAACAAGTGGCAATGAAATAATAATTTATGATTATAAAATACTTTGTGTCTATTTTCTCATTTGATCCTCACCACAACTATGGGAAGTAGGTAGTGCAGGTTTATTAATTGGCTCTGTTGAATAGATGATGATACTTGGGCTCAGAGACATTCAAAAAACTGGCTTAAGATCAAAGGAGTTAGTGTTTAAGTATCATCCAGACCCACCCCCTGATTTTGCAGCTGAGAAAACTGAGGTCCATGGAAATTAATTGGCTAGAGAAGTTAATTAATCTAAGCATCAGAGCTGAGATTCAAACCCAGGTCTTTGGTGATCAAATCTAGTGTTCTTTCCACAACCTCCCAGTTGCCACACTTGCCCTTGGCTTTGTCTCTTTAGAGTTCTGTAGTTCACAAATGGAGCCTATGAGAACAAAGTATATGGTTGTTGATGAATCTGCTTAGCCTTTCTGCAGGGCTGTGACTACTATTGTACATATTCAAGTAGACAAATTACTATGGGAGCACATATGTAAGCCAGTATGGATTTGATTGTCATTCTGTATTGTAGCAGGGGAATTTGAGTATGTGGAGAGTTTGAATTTGTTATGCTAAAAATCTGTCATGCATGTGCTGCTTAATTCAATTAAACAAATTTATCAGGATGGCTAGGTGGCACAGTGAATAGAGCAGCAGCCCTGGAGTCAGGAGGACCTGAGTTCAAATGTGACCTCAGACACTTGACACACTTACTAGCCATGTGACTTTGGGCAAATCACTTAACCCTAATTTCCCTCCAAAAAAAGCAAAAAAAACAAAACAAAAAAACCAAATTTATCAAACATTTATTTAAGTACTGAGTATGTATAATGCAATGTTCTGGGGTAGAGGAGAAAGATAAATGAAAAATGACACAATATCTCCCTTCACACTGTGATTATAGGGACACAGGAGAGGTCAAACAGAATAGCATCAGAAATTCAAGTGTCTTTTCTAATTGGGCAGATCAGGACAGGCTTGTGGAAGAGGTACCTGAGCTGCCTTAAAGAAAGAAAAGGACTTCAACAGGTAAAGTTATGGGAGGAGTGTGCTCTAGACATAGAAGATGGCATGTGCAAATGAATGAAGGTGGGAGAGGACAGGATCAAGGAATAGTTAGCAGTCCACAATGAGTGTGAACAAAGGCTAGAAAAGAATGTAGGAAACAACTTGTCAAAGGCTTTGAGTAATCAGCTAAGGAATTTCATATTTTATTTGCCAGGGGAAAATATTTTTCACTCTCCCACTTCCCTACCTCCCCCAGTGAAAAAGGAAGAAAAACAAAATCCTTGTAACTAATATGCAACTGTGCATTACTTGAGCCGTTGTGCAAAGAAAGAATAGACCAAAAAGCTAGTTAGGAGGCTCTTTTAATGGTTCACGCAAGAAGTAACAGGAGACTGAAATAGGGTGCCGACAGTGGGAGTAGGAAGAAGGAGGTATGAAAGTAGAATTGATAGGACTCAACATCTGATTAGGTGTTTTAGATGAGGGAGAAGAAACAGTCAAAGATGACATACACATAGCTTCTCATACATGATAATACAAAGTGCTGAATGAGTGGTATAGAAAATAAGCCTTAGGTAAGTAAAGTAAAGGTGCAGGTTTCGGACACAGTGCTTGCCTGCGTCTGATATTCAGCATAGCTGGGGAAGGCCTTTATGGGGAAATGTTGCTGGCTTAGACTGCCTCCTTACTGACTGATAGAGTCATCAGTTAAAAACAACTTTAAGAAGCTATTTAGTCTGTCTTTTATATTGGTGTTATTTACAAAGCCCAAATATAAGAAGTTATCCTAAATACATGTGGCATTTAAATATACAGACTGTCCAAAAAGATGGGCGTTTTTTCCCTAAGAGTGTAATAGTAATAGGAATCTGAAGATCTTCCCTGCCCCTAAATAAGCCTAAGGGAATTTGAAGACCTTCCCTGCTTTGAAAATATGCCATGCCCCCTAATAGGCTGAATGTAATCACATGGAGCCTGTGGTGGGAGGAGGCTGGGAGTCAGAGCAGCTAAACATGGTTGGGAGGAGAGAATGCTTTGCAGGGAGACAGGCTTGTGAGTAAATGTTGGTCTTGTGTTGGTTTGTGGGAAGGCTAAAGGGTTCTGTGGCTCTCTGTGCTGTTATGACTTATTAACTTCTTTGCTACTATGATGGAATCAGCTTACTGGTTTTGGGATTTGGTTTCCAAATACATGTTTTGCTTCTGTCTTCTATATGGAGAGTCTATTATATTTTGTGATCGAGCACCTTGTGGGTATATTTATGGTAACTGTGGGTGCTGTGAATATCACATTGGCACTACAAAGGGAAACAAAGCTATTTGCTGATGAATGGTGATAATGCTCTGAATATCCCTTTAGCAAACCATAGAGAAAGAGGCCAGTCCTGGATAATCTTGTTTCTTCTTCTTTTTTTTAATTTCCAGATAAGGTCAAGGTGAAAGTTGCTCTTGGTCTAAACCTGCACAAAATGGAGGCCCCACTGGTGAGCCTAGATGAAGAATTTGAGGACTTGCGACCCTGCTATTCCAAGGACAGGGATGAGAAACCTCAATGTTTTTATGGTTCGTCTCCCCACCACCTAGAAGACCCCTCTCTCTCTGAGCTTGAGAATTTCTCCTCTGAAATTATTAGCTTCAAGTCCATGGAAGATCTTGTGAATGAGTTTGATGAGAAGCTCAATGTCTGCTTTCGAAACTATAATGCCAAGACTGAGAATCTAGCCCCTGTGAAGAATCAGTTGCAGATCCAGGAAGAAGAAGAGAATCTGCAGGATGAGGAGTAAGAAATCTTACCATACCTACTTTGTCTCAGATAAAAGTCTTTAGGTGAGGCTTCCTGACAAAGGATCATCATGAATCCATAGATTCATGATTGGTCATATCCACTCCCAGACTCCCCAGCAAGGCCATGCTGCACTCATTGGACAACTGTTCACCCCAGTATTATCTTACGCCACTGCCACTAATTCTGCCCCTGTAGCTGTTCTTTTTTGGGATCACTTTTTCCTGGGTTGAAACCTTAGAGGAATGAATTGATTTTTAGTGAATGAGAAGGTTTTCCTAGCTGTGAAATGCAATGTCAGGAACATTAAATTCAGAGGCAAGTGTGGTATGGTAGATAGAGTGATGGACTTGAAGTTAGAAAAATTTGGGTTTCAATTTCTCTTCACACACTAGCTGTATAACCCTGGACAAGTTATATAACCTCTCTGTGCCTCAGTTTCCTTATTTTTAAATTTAAGCACTTAGACACTTTGGCCTCTAATGTCCCTCCCAGCACTAGACTATGATCCTATTATCTAGTTGCATAGTAACTTTCATAATTCCAGGACCGTCTCTTTCTTAGAAACTATGCACCTCTTTTCCCCTGTTTTCCAAATTGATTGTGATAAAAAAAGGTCAGTCATTTATGATTGTTTTTTCTGGAGAAACACCAGTAGTGTTAATATTCTCAAGATAGTTAAGACACTTTAGAACTAGAAGATCAGTCCTGGAATGTTGTCAGGAAAATATTAAAACAAAACCAAGTCAAGTCACTTATCTTAATATTAAAACAAAAAATGCAAGGTATTACGAAACAAGGTATTCAAGACTTAGAGCAGTCAAGAAAAGGAAGGATTTGAAGCAGAAGGGGTTAATTTGTTTTGAATAAGTAAGAGGAGGTGGTAGAAATAGGAAAAAAACTCCCAGTAAAAGGAAAAGAACATTAAATGATTAAAATCATTTAAGGAAAAAAGTAAGTCATGAGTTAGAGAAGACAGGATTGATAAGTCCTAGTTTTTCTCTTTTCCATGGTCTTAAGTGGGAAAAATGTGGCTATCCGTAGACTGAAGGATGAAGAGGTAGATTCACAGGGAGCAGAAGTTGGGGGAATGAATTAAGTGATAATATTTCAAACGTAATTGGCCCACATACTATGTGTTAAAATGGTAAAGCCACCTTGCAGATAGCCTCAGTAAACTAATAGCACTATTCTGAGTATAAAATGTTGGACCTGGAGTCAGGAAGATCTGTGGCCACAAAAACTTAGGCAAATCATTTAACCTTTGACTTAGCTTCTTCATCTATAAAAGGAGGATAATAATTGTACTTACTTCTCAAGGCTGTTATGAGGATCAAATGAAATAACAATTGTAAAGTGCTTAGCACAGTGCCTGGCACTTAGAGCTATATAAATGTTAGCTTTCGTCATTATCTCCAGGCCTACAACACTACCCCTCTACCTTCCCATCTTAGTCAGTGTCCCTGAGAAGACCTGAGCCTGAAGAAGTCCAGTACTAAAACTGTACACTGTATCTTTTTAAAATTAAAATTCTTGCTCTCAGATTTCTCTTAGGCCTTAAGCTTGTGATAATTTACCTGCTTTCTCCTAACTGAGAAGAATGGCTATGGGCTTTGTTATTATTAAGAATTTCCTCACTCCAGTGCACCAGGCAAATGAATTAGGAACACAAAACCTAAGAATTTAAATTCTTGTCCCATCATTCACTTGCTGTGTGACCTTGGGCAAGTCACTTAACCTCAGCTGTGAACCCTCTGGAGCACAGTCTTGGCGAGTCAGGTGCAGGAAACTGTAAAGAATATAAATTCTGACTTCACCAAAACTGTGCTCTGAAAATGATAATAGAATATGCCAGCTTTTTCTCACTCCCAACAACAAATCATTCTTTCCTTTTTCTAGATCTTTACCTGTTTCTTTGAGGGGGGCCGGCCAGGGGGCAGGATCTTATTCTACTCTCAGCTCTGGCCCCATTAGTGGAGGTCAAGAAATGCTCATTAGTGTCATGTGAGGCTGTTATCTTCCTTCTGCTTCTCCTGCCTCCCCTGCCTCATTGACTTCTTCATCCACGAGACTGAAGGTTGAATAGTCTAGCAGAAGTTGAAGCATGATTTGGGGGTATAGTATATGTGGAGGACCACAGAGAAGCTAATATCGTCAGCTTTCGGTTTCTAACCACTCTCAAAAACGTCTTCAGGAAAGTTGAATCAAAATGCTAATGTACCTTTATATTACAAAATTAGCACAATTAAGCACCGGGTGGAATTTTCTAGAGATTTGTCGGGCTATCTTGGCTATAAAATGACCCCCAGTGACAAAGGCAGGCTGGCAGTACTTTTCCCATTCATCACCTGGCCATTTCGTCCTGAATGAAGCCTGTCAGTTGTCATGGCAATCTCTGGGCAGATTCAGTATTTAGGGAGATGAATTGAGTGTCTCTGATCAGGTCTTCAAGGACAGAACCAAATAACTGGAACCACAGGACAAATCGGTGAAGTGCCTTGGTCATTTGGTCAGGTAACTCCCTTGAAGAGAACATAAGACAGAGAAACAAACCTAGGGAGAGCTATCAGAGGAATTGATTTTAGTAGCTTGCAATGGGAAAGATCTGGGAAATGAACTTGCTAATAATAATTAGTGATAATAATAGTGGTTAGCATTTGTATAACACTTTAAGCTTCTCCAAGTGCTTTATGTTTGTTTCGTTTGATCCTCATAACAAGCCTGTGAAGTAACTGATATTATTACGTCCATTTTACAGGTGAGGAAACTGAGGCTTCAAAAAAGTTAAGTCACACAGCTAGGCAGGATTCGCTTCAAGTCTTCCTGACTCCAAGTCCGGTACTCTATCCCCTGCACTACCTAACTGCCAAGGGGGACGTTAAAGGCTGATGTCTGTCTTGGAAGGACTGGGAAGTGACAGGCATTGAAGGACAATCAGGCTGTGGTTTTGAGTTCAGAAGACATAAGACTTCTTCTGGGTGGTCATTGCAAGGACATTATTGAACTTCTTCTGTGCCATATAATCAGTCGGAAGGGCAGGACTCTGGTAGTCTGTCAGGGTGGCTCATTAGAAGTTCTGAGGAGCCAGCCTCCTGCCTCATCCCACTTCTAGCCATCACAGAGGGTGAGGAGCTCGAAACAATGGTTACGGGCACACTGTTGTTCTTTCTTTGTTTAAATATAATTCTTGGGTCAAAGATTTCAACTCACCAGAGTAGGCACAGTGGTGCAGTTTTAAACCTTGGCACCAGTTTATACTTGAAGTTAAGCTATGACTTACAAACACACACTGCTACTGGTCATAGTGTCCACCTCTGGTTTGGAGAATGATCCAGTTTGGGGAATTTTGGGCTAATGGACTCTTTCTCTCTTGCCTCATTTTGTAACCTTAGGAAGAATAGTTCTCCATTTACAAGTTCGATTTTCCTGCATGCCAGGTGAAAATAGTGCTAATCTGTAGGGAAAAGAAAATCTTAAAAAAGTTGTTTCAAGGCATTCATTCCTTTGTTCATCTGAGGAACATTTATTGACTACCTCCTGTGTGATAAACCACTGTCCCTGCCATTGTGTAGCTTACTGTCCAATGGGGGATAAGAGACCAACATAATTGCATATAAGTTAATATATGTAATCAGCTTACAACGTGATAGTATTGGCATGACGTTGCATAGAATCACACATGCCAATAATTGTTGGTGCTCATTGAATTCTAACATGCTTCAAGATTCCAAACAGAGAATATTGTCTATACCTGGGAGATCAGACTTACAAATCAAGTAAGGGTAGGTGCCCCAGGACTCAACCTGACAGACGTTTGTTGGAGACCAAGTTAGGATTGGTGTAGGAGTTCCCCGTAGCTTCTTGCCATACTTGACAGGTGCATGAAATTTCCTAGGAGTGGACAGGGAAGTGGGCCATATTGCCACCTTAGGATCCATACCTATCCATTTGTATATCCCCTTTCTGGGGATGCCTTCCCCTTTATACATATCCCATTCTTCCCTAGCCACAAGCTAATCCAAAAGCAAAATGCCTTCAAAATAAACTTTTTTTGATGTAGAACCGAGCTGCCGGCCTCAGCAGCAAGCACAATGAACCTTAGGTAATAGGATAAAGGTTCAGCTAAAGGCATCTGTTTCATCTTTGTTTTCTATAAGTGGTACAATTTAACGATACTGAATAATGAATTACAAGATAGTATTCAAGATTTTCCTTTTCCTAAGACAGTGCTAAAGTGCTCGATTCCTTATCTTGAAAGCTCAGCTCTATGGTCCACCTTAGGCTACCTTTTAATCAGGATAATTCCACTTTTAGAAGCTCAGCCTATGATGCAATAGAAAGCCTCTGTGGGGAGATAAATACTTTCAGCTCCCTCTCACAAAAAAAGCTTTGTACTTTTTCCTCTTGGCCCCTTTCAGTTGGCCTTCCTCCGGCCTCTCCACCCTCCCTTCCCCCCACACCCACTTCCACCCCAAGTTACTGCTGCCTGCCTAATTTGTCTTTGCTTCCTCAGTGGCACTCTCTCATTGTACTCTGATGAAGCCAGCTGTACCCATAAGGCTTTTGCTCTGCCTTTAATAATGCAGTGCACTGCAGGGGGCTCAGAGTAGTGGCTAATGTCTGGGTGTGTATCACATGAGGGACCCCAGGTTAAAAGGATTAGAGCATAGGTTTGCCAACTGAATACCTGGCTTTTTCTCATACATACAGAATTCTAGGTTTTGATTTGGTATTTTAAAATTATGTCTTCTGGAACCACGGACATATATGCATGCAAGGTAGATATGAAAAAAAATGATGCAGTTGATTAGGAAGCCCTTGAAAGGTTTTTTAATTTTTAATTTTATTTTTAGCTCAGCAGAATCCAAGACCTAAACGAAAGAAGGTACAGGGAGAGGGGAAGAGAGTGGGGTGGGGAGAATGTGACAGTATGAAAGAGAAAACCTGGCCAGGCAAAAATGAAAAAATCAAAAAAAGATGGAAGTGGCAAAACATGCTTGGGAGGAGAAGGCTTTGAAAGCATCATTGAAAGGCCAGAAATTGGAGAAGGAAGGCAGCTGAGGAAAGCCTCAGAAAGGAGAAACACTCCCCAAAGGATTTGAGAGCTCTCTAGGCTACCATCCTAAGGAGGTGAACATTCTCAAGGTGAAGTGAAAGTTGATGCAGTGTAAGAAGGGTTTCATCTTCCTTCCTGCCCAGAATAGGGACAAAAGATTTCTGCTTTTTTTGAATTTGACTGAATTTCACTTTTTTTTTGCACTTCCTACAGGGAAGATCCGGAAGGTCAGTGGATCACCCACTACAAACATGGTTCTTGTATAGCCCTAACAACAGTTCTATAGATTTGAGAGTGAGGATTTAGAGAAGGAGCTGAAGGGCACTGCTGGGTTTTTAAAAAAATTCTGTGGGATGGTCAAGAATGGGATTCTGATGTACGAGTGAGGGAGCCAGGGTCAGGTCTGCTTTTAGCATGGTAGCCTTATCTGAGAGAGCTGATCATTTTGGTTTTCCTATACTGGAATGCTAATGGAACTCAGGTTTAAACGCGTAGGGGATTAATGCACTTGAACAAGGACTGATGGAGATTAGGAGATTGTCAGTCTGGTAACACTACTAGGTTTAAGAATTCCTTTCTGAAAACTTTCTGAATAGACGTCTAATGAGTATTTGATGAGTTGGTCTCTTAAAGAGCTCTCTTATAATGGCAGAAAAATAGAGCATAAATGGACTACCGTTATATTGTTAGATTTTCTGGGGTGCCTCTCTTGTTTCCTCACTAATGGTGGACTAATGCTCCAGGAAGAACTCTTTGTTTATGATTTGTATTTTGCATCTGCACAATATCAAATGTTTGTGCTTAGCTTTTCCTTTGTCCTTGGCTTTTTTTTTTCCGGGATACACTAGCATATTTTAAAGTATTTATATTCAGCATTCTGCATGTGAATTTGCAGTTGTGTATATGGCACGCTGTGTACATTGAAGCCTTCATGCTGTAAAATACAGGCATGTTACAGGCATGCCTTCCAGTGTTACTGTGTATGCAGTGCTTCTAGAATTTAAACCATTTTCCATATGGATACATGGCACTCTTGTGTGTTCAGGCTGGGTAACAGTTTTGTAGCACATTTTGGAAGGAGCTAACAGGCATGCCTTACCTTACATCATTTAACAAAATCATCAGCGTGTGCATCATTACTCTCAGAGCTTGGTGTGCTATTTTGCACATTTAGATTTCGTGGTGTTGGCTTATGTCTGTGCGATATCGAGACCAACAAAGATCACACACACACAGACACACACACACACACGCTATCTGTATACATGTAAACTATTGTCATGGCTGTTCATGTTGAATAAATAAGCATGTGTCTGTGTCTTTGTTATTTATTTTAATTTGTGTTTAAAACCCTCCTGAAACATCTATTTTTCAAAGGATGTCTTCTGGATTAGGTGTGTTGGGTAATAAGAACTATCTAAAAGCAATCTTTTCCTATAGTATGTCAAATTTAAAACAAATGTTTATTAAGCATTACTTGTGGATCAGGCTAAGTGCTGGGGATAAAAAGAAAAAGTAAAGACATAACAAAAATATAAAAAGAGAAGCAACCCCTTCCTTACTCCCCACCCTCTGTGCAGCTAAAATGAACCATGGAGAGATAACTGTTTCTATTAGCTATGTACTTTTTGTGATATATTGATGCCCTGTGTGAGGTGTATAGGGCCTGCTGCTTGAGAATATCAGCTTGTAGAAAGGGCAGGGTTATACCACCCCTATGTGTCTTGGGGGCAAGCCATTAATATTAAACAAGAGTCGGAGGAATCTCAATTATGCAGCTCAGCTTCTGTGAGGCAGTTAATTTTCTTGACATATTAGGTGGTAGATGTCTTGGGACCCATGCAAACTGTATGAAGGTCCCGGACCTCAGTGAGAGAGGGTCATGCATCCAGGAAATCTTCCCGCAGCTCTTTACAAACTTCTGCCTACTAATAGGAAAGGAAACCAGTAAGTTACCACCCAGGGTCACAGGATGTGAACCATGCACCTGCTCCAAGGGTAGATTTATGTTCAGGCCCAGATATAAGTCACTGTTTATCTATAGCCTTCATTGTTAGTGATTTATGACAAGAAATTTCCCTGCCTTTGGATACCCCAATCCTGAAATAGCTGACCTGGCACCAGCATGTCTTGGGCCCTTTAGCATTCATTGTTCCTTCTTGCTGTTTGCCTTCTAATGTGATTCCTAGGCTGTTTTGAGCAAGCATGCTGGAAGGCAGATGATCTCAGCCTGGCACACAGAGAAGCCTCTCTCCTTCTCTAGCTGAGTTCTTCCTTCCCCCAGGCGGAGCCAGGTCACAGATGTCTGCTAACAAGAAGCTTTCTTTGTTTTCAGAGTTTGGGATGCTCTGACGGACAATTACATCCCTTCACTTGGGGAAGACTGGAGGGACCCAAACATCGAGGCTCTGAATGGCAACATCTCAGACGCTGAGGTACCTCTCTGGGGCCTTGACAGTTGTACTATATTGAATGGGGTTTGAGGAGATGTTGATTTCTTTAGGTAAAATGATCACCAACATAAGTAATTTATATTATTAGTAAACAACTTTTAGTAAAGACTGGCAATCGTTGCTTGAAGGAAGGGATGGGAGGGGAAGGGCAGAAATGGAGAAGTGACAGATCAAGGGTGGCTGCTAGTTATTAGGGGTAGCTATTTTTAAGAGGTATGTATACAGAGAGCTAACATCATTGACCTTTGTAACAAAACGTGAAGTGAATAGGTCTGAAGTGTAAGAAATTGGACAAATGTTATAGGCTATTTTTGTGCCCAGGTAATGACATTCTCTGGCAGAAGTTGTAATGACTCCAGTTCTCTTATGTAAGAGAACAGACGTTATCTCTTTTCCCTCTCTTCCATCAAAAATGTTGTAAAAAATGTTGCTGGTACTAATTGCTCACAATTACCCTGCAGGCGTGACCATAGTTCTGGAGCAAGTTCTAATGGCCAGATAGATATAGGGATATGTTCTTCAGGAAATCTGACTGGAAGGCCTTGGAGTGGCTGAGCCAGGGTCAAACACATTGGCACTGAAGAAGAAGGTGGCTTGGCAAACGGAGAGGAAAATCTCAAGAGAGGAGAGAAAGTAAAGTATAGGAATCTATTTTGAGCCTTTTATACAGGATAGCAAGATGTGAAATCCATCTAGGTCCAAGGTGAATATCTCAGCCAAAGCTACGTATAGAAGAAAAAAAACATTTATTGGCTTCATTCACTTGAAAAAGGTCACTTTTCTTTTGGCTTGTTCTCTAGATTTTGCCATTAGGGAAAACAGATGTGGCAAACTTGAAATGAACTGAAGTTTTATCCTGACCTGGATTTCCTAGTGCTATGTCAATGTGAAATCCATCTGTAAAAATTCCCCTTGCTGGTCTACTGTTTCTATAGGTTACCTGTCCAGAATAAGTGCTCAACCAGCAACAGTAATAGATCTGATTTATATTTTGCTTTCTAGTTTACAAGGTCCTTTCCACACCTCAGTCTCCTGAGATAGTTGTAAGTATTATTGTCCCTATATTATAGGTGAAGGAACAGAGATTTAGTGAGGTTAAATGACTTTACTGAGCTTGCACGGACAGTAAGTGGGGGATCCAGACCTCGAACTCGGCAGGTCTTCTGACTTTGAGTCTGGTGTTCCTTCCACTATACCACAGGTAAATGTTATTGGGAAAAAAATGAAATTTGCTTAACTCCTGAAATACAGAATGACACAAGAAACCCCAGACCTCAGAAAAGTTATTTGTTCATCCTGGGGGTGGGGCACTTAACTGCTCTGGGTCAAAGGTTTCAGTACTTCTAGATTTCTATTAACATGTTTGGTAAACATCCCCAGGACAGAGTACTAGGTCCTGTCTTAAGCACAAACTCTTTGTGTGACTCTTGGCTACTTGCTTTTTTTCTCGAGACTATAATTTTTCAGTGTCTTTAGAGAAGATGTAAAGATAAGTTAGGCTCATTAGCTGCCCGGCACCAAAAACAAATCCTATTTGTGAGGGAGCTTGGAGTGGATATATAGTGAATTTGTTTTCTGGCATTAAAATTAAACCCATACTAGTACTAAGGCAAATTCTGCTTTGTTATCTCTCTTGCCACCTTTCTTGCTCAACCCTGGGTCAAGCTCAAGGAGACACAAGACAGCTCTTCAAAAGAACTCTAATTTATCCTCATTTGTAGATTTCCCTCAGGAGTGTTCACAGTTCAGGGTGAATGGAATGACCCTGAGAAAGATGAACTTGAGACCCACACAAAATCCCTTCCATCTAGTGTAAAGGAAAAGGTAGTTTAAATGAATAGAGAAAAGCTGCCCTCTTCTTCCTTCTTCATTCCTTGGCTATCTCTGACCCTTGTTTAATAGCAAGCGGAGGCTGACCTAGAAGGCAAATCAAACTATCTTTTGTCTTCTTCGGGGGACTGAGCAGCCAGCTGAGCCATTGGGGTGAGGGGATGAAGGTTAGGGAGAGAGAGTTAGATTGAATCTAGAAAGTGGCAATCTTTAAGGCACCTTCTCTGGTGTTCCATTCTGTTAGGACAGGATAGGTATCTCCTGGCACACCCTCCTCGGGTATTCCTGGGTCAGTCGTCAGTAACAGAAAGACCATGTTGCTCCTTCATGGTCTGTTTCTTAAATGACACAAGGTGAAAAATAGATCTTGGGCTGAATAGCTCCATGGGGCCAAACTGGTAGCTTTCTTTTGTCACCTTTGACGTTTTTATCTGAAGATAAGAATTGCATTTTTTTTTAACTTGGAAGGGAGATGTACCAATGAACCTGCTATTCATGGCAATGATATAGGGGAAGGGAAATTTTGTGTAAAAGGCTAAATGTGCTATAGAGATGAGTCCTATTTATGAATGGAGTGAACTTGAATACTTTCAAAAAACAAATTCATTTAACATAACTATTCTTTGAACACAAGTACTCAACCCAGGATGACTTTATTTGCCATTGTGCATCAGGAATTAACAAACATCAGAACCATTAGTACTCTTACCATGTATAGAAATTTGCGTTCAACTCTAAATCTTCCAGGTTCCACAGCCCTAATGAAACTCTCCTATTCAGATCAAGGAAGGAGAAACTTATGACTGAAACAGACACTTTGGATTTCTAGACTCAGCTGTGGGAAGGCATTACTTAGAAGAGTATTAATGATTCTCATTGGAAGAGAATAGTTTATTTCAAATTCCTTTGACTTTGGACATTGTAGAAGCAACTTGTAAGACTCCTCCCATCCCACAGAGAAATGCAAAGTCTTAAAAAAAATTTACTTATTTTCCTATTTTAATATTATTTTCATTTCCATATTGGCCTTTTGCCTTCTATCCAAAGAGCTATCTTTTGTAACAAAAAATTTAAAAAGGAAGTAGAAAACAAAAGTAGTTTTACAAAACTAAACCACACATCAATCAAGTATACTGTGCAGAAATAAACACAAACTCTTGATGGCTTTGCCTGAATGTTTTTCTGGTCTATAACCAGATATTAGACTAGTTCCTGTGATCTGTTTTTGGGTAGTACAGAAGAGGCCAGAAGGATTCCCCATGACCCTTTTTTGCACCCTGAAATAACAATCCAATTCAGGGTACCTCAAAAGCCATATATTTACACATGAGGCATGTACATGGTACGTGGTCATGTACTGGAATCTTCTCCTTTCCCAAGTTAATACCTCCTGTAAAAGAAATTGCCTCGGGAGTCCAGGGGAGCTGCTGAGTCTATGAGGAGTTAGAGAGCTTGCTGGTAAGTGGGTGAGGCAAGAGCAGAATCAGAGGGGAGGCCAAGGAGATAGTCCAAGGCTGGGTAGAGAGAACAAGTGAATGAGAGCCATAGGGAGTATAGAAGCAAGACCCAGGGCTGGTTGAGAAGTGATAGAACACAGCAGAAGGAGAGTCTGCATGTTAAGAAGAGGAATCCATGTTTTAGAGAGTAGCATACATCAATCTTATCTCCTGCATTTAAGAAAAAAAAAACGGCGCTAGAAAGAAGAAAAATAAGTTCAGTGCCACTCTTTTTACTAAGAGCTGTAAGTACCTTTCACAGAGTCCTAATTGATTTTCACAATCTTTCCTCAAACCTTGCAGATCAGCCTATTCAGGCTTTGTTTGTGTCTGAGAAATACAAAGATCCTCCTTCCTGCTGCATAGCCCCAAGTACATTAACTTGTAAACCACAAGGAGGATTCATCCTGAGAAGCTCCCTCCCTGCCTTCAGCAGGAAATGCAGAAACACAGAGTGAGCATCTTAGGAAGGGAAGTAGCATATTTAAAAGCTACATCATTAGTAGCCAATTATGTAAAGTCACTGTAATTGGCCACATTTAAGAAAATGTAAACATTGCAATTATTTATAGATTTTATGCCAAAGGTTTTTCAGCATACAGAACTGCAGCTGCTATCAGAGGGATATGAGAATCAAACTGTACTTCCCAGCACGGGTCCGACTTTCGCCACAGGACTTTCTGGCCCCAGGAAAGCTCTACCATGTGAATACAGTTCTGAGCAAGTCCTGGTCCTGAGGAGCGCTGTTCTGCTTGATGGAGAACTGCTGTAACCAAGAAACTAACCCAGGTGGTGGGGTTGGCAGAGAGAGGAACATATGGGTTAAGCAGCAGAAATAGTTGTCACCATCTGGTTCTGTGGTACTTCCATCTCAGCTCCTCAAAATTGGCCTACAATCTCACTGTCCTGCCTGTTAGCCACGCTTGGTACTAACGGAGTTTAAGGCAAAAACTGTTTATTTTTGTTCATATGAGCTGGCCCTGGATTTAAATGAATCTTTATTATGGGGCATTATTAAGCAATCCTCAGGATGTATGGGTGTGGTTTTTAGAAGATCAAAGATGTCATACAGTGCCAGGTGTTCAATTTAGGCCTTGACAAGTGATGGTTATCATCCAAAAAGTGTCAGAAAGTGTGAGAGACAAATAGTAGGTCCACTTGGTCTGAAATTATTCTGCTTTGCCATCAGACTGGCAGGTCCCCATCTCCTGCAATTTTAGTCTCTGCTTACTGATTGGTTGTATTATATAGAGAGTCATTGTTGTGTAGGGGTATTCCTTTCTGGTTCAATCCCAAAAGAGTGGCTAGAAATGTGGATTAAGGCTCTGGGGAGCTGAAATGACTCCATAAGAAGAGGGAGAAAGTGTAGGAATTGAATTTGTCTCTGGTATTAAGCAATATTTCTTGCACAGGACTATGGAA
The DNA here is from genome assembly GCA_028627135.1 of Pseudochirops cupreus. Classification (NCBI taxonomy): domain Eukaryota; kingdom Metazoa; phylum Chordata; class Mammalia; order Diprotodontia; family Pseudocheiridae; genus Pseudochirops; species Pseudochirops cupreus. The sequence goes on along the minus strand of CM053582.1, from coordinate 189,808,707 downwards.
TAAAGGGGAAAGGTAATATAGTTCCAAGGAAGATGGGAAAAATCTATGTCCTAAGAAGAGCCAGAGGAGCAGCAGTTGAAAGCTGCAAGGGTGAAGTGGCACCTGAATTGTTTTGTTTGTATGAGAGGACTTTTCAAAGAATGCTGCTTGGGAAAGATCTTTAAGAGAACTTAATTGTCAAAGTCTGAACAGTTTATGTCTTTGGGGAAGGTGATGATTTAAATAATTGGATTTGAGCAGACATTTCTGAAGAGGCTATGAGTATACAGATTGGAGGCTACTATGTTGTAGCTAAATTATGGCCAGGAACATTGCTTCTTCTCTTCCTCAGGAATTCTAGTGACTCATCCTAGTTATATTTGGAAATAAGGATGAGGAACTCCTTGAATTGGAATAGTAAAATGCTGGCTCCTTGAGGTCAGTAACTGTTTTTTATTCTGTCTTTTGATCTCCATCACATAGTACAATGTACACATAGTAGGTACTATACAGCCTGCACATAGTAGGCTCTTAATAATTTCTCATTGGATTGAATTAGAAATAGTATAGAGAGTAACTCTGAGAAATATGTTGGCCGTTGGTGAGTATTTGTTTACCTAGAGTCACTCTAATTCAGTTGAACTTTGTTCTGAGCTGCAACCCTTTAGAAAACATAGGACATTGAGGTGCCATGAGTTTTCTTAGGATTATATGATCCTAGAGACTCAGAACAAATAGATAAAGTGAGATTTTAAAATATTTTATTTTTAGCTTAGCTTGACCTTCATTTGATGGTACTAGGTTACTCAGTGGCCTATCCTATGTGAATTCATTGCATGCCCCTTCTGTCATGACACCACACCTGCAACCCAGGAAAGCTATGGTGGGTCAGCACAGTCTAAAAACAGGAGTATTTGGCTTGGGGCAAGCCTTTCCCTCATTTCCCTTTAAAAAATATTAATAAAAATGAAATGTGGTAAGAAACCCTCAAATTGGAACTACTCGATAAGGTAAGTAGTTAAGCCTTGATGTAAGGAGGCAGTTGCAGCATCATTCACTTTGTAAAGACCCTGTGGGTTCTTTAAAATGCAGGCCTAACATTTTCAGTTTATATTTTTGAGATTTTAATATGGCTTCAAGTTTTGTTATGAGAGAGGAATCTGATAGCCACAGATCATCACCTGAGAAGAAACTGTCTGTGGTCAGAAGAAAAACCGTCCATCTTCTTTATCAGAATGGGCCTGGCCACACACTACCCCTCCTCCTCTCCTTTCCAGCTAGACTCAGTGATGTATGCTGCATGATGGGGGTGGAGTTCTAAAGACCAAATGGGAAAACATGCATCTCTAATGACCCATCAAAATTCTATTTGGGTTTATTCTTTCAGATCCATGAGAAGGAAGAAGAAGAGTTCAATGAGAAGAGTGAAAATGACTCTGGTATTAATGAGGAACCTTTACTCACGGCGGATCAGGTACACTCTAACCAGGTTCCTAACCAGAGAGATTTCTCTCTTCTGAGAGAAATTTTCTGTATTCAAGAAGGTCAGAGGGGGAAATTTTGTGCCCTGGTGGTACTAGTAGTACCTCAAAGTTAGAAGATTTGACTTTAATCTCTAATAGTTCAAAGTCAAATCTTCTAACTCTGAAGACACTGCTAATTGGATCTTGGACAAGCAGCTTAAATCTTTTTATGCCTTTACTTCCTCTTCTAGTTTTCAAGATCCTTTGAGAGACTTTCAAGAAACACAAACATGATATCGAAACTTGGCTCAAATAGAGCCAGTCTTTGTTAATAGGCAGACACTTTTCTTTAATTCATTTTGTCCTCGGAATTATAAACCATTGCTCTGGGAATTGGGACTCCTAAGATGAGAAAGACATCAGGCATCTGCTTGTCTTGTCCTAGATGAAAACAGAAACATACCCAAGTTCCAGATTAGTCTTTCTTTGGATTAATCTTTTCTCATATTTAATTGTACATGTCTCTTTCATGTGTACACTCATAATGAAAAAGAGATGGATTACTAAGGGAAATTCTCAGTATTTGGTTGAAGTAATTATATTTTAGTTGTCATAAATTAAAACTAGGGGAGGATAGTAGTTAGAGTCGTTAGAGTATATTGTTTCTCAAAGTGAGCTCTGTTAGAAATTCTGGTTATCCTGTAAGAGAAGTTATCCTTTAAGAGAAAGGCACAGAGACTGTGGGGAAAAGGTGGGAGTTGTCTTTACCTTTACCTGTGATAAAAATAAAGACTGATGGGGACCAGCTAAGGCAAGAAAAAAGGGACTTATAGTTATTAGGGGGGAAAGTTAGGTCCTCAGAGATTGTGATTTGGTTAAGGGGGATGATAGAAGTGGAAAAGGGAGCTGTGACGATATCAGATGCCAAAACAAGATCTTCTTTTCTCCACCCCACCCCTACTACCTCTACCTTTGAATGTGTCTAGCTTTTTTCTAGGCCAGTCTCCTTTTCTCCATATTCTGATACATATTCTCATACACTGGTTTCTTTATATATTCTCCCCATAGCAACCCATTGCTAAGTCGTCATATTCTCTCTAAGGATGATTAGTGAAACTTGTGCCTGTGGTTCACTGAACCTTGGCTTTTGAAATGCATGTCTACTTGACGGTTCTCTGTGGTTGGGTCACAGATAATTATGCTTGATTTTTCTTCCTTTAGGCTCATTGGAGTCCTAGGTTACAATCCTGAAGAAGAAATACTGCTGTTTTCATAGATCTGAACGGGAATATGAGTTGGTCATCCAATTTAACTCTGAATGTAACACTGTTTGCCAAAGAGCAAAAACAAAAACAACCCATTGTTTTTAGGTCATGGATGTCCATTTGTTAGAGTAATGAGTGGGAATAAGTAATCCTTGTTTCTTTTTCTTGCCTTAGTGAATAAATCACATCTCTGAACCTTTCTTCTTATCTTTAAAGCAGCAGTTTGTGTCCAGTTTGCATTTATTTTAGTTCTTCACATACAAATTGCCAGATAAGGTATTATTTATAAAAGCATTTTTTTGCCCCTCCTCTTGAGTTCCACACACTATATTGAGACAGTGCCCACTGCTTTCATAGCTGACCCATTCACTTGGTTTCTGAAACTTTCCTTTCTTCCTCTATTCATAAACAGTTAATATAAAAAGTGGCCCTTCCTTAATCTCTTGGGGGACTCATCCTTGGCACTTGCCAGGGTAAAAACTTTCCCCTACCAAGGGTTTCATTTGAGATCAGGAACCTAGGTTTCACTTAAATTCAGAAGGCCCCAGTTTAACTTTTCTGGCTCTATCATCTTTACTTTCAATAGCTCAGGAAACGGTTTTGGTCCTGTTTCCCTCCCATGTAGGTTAGGTCTAGGTATATAGCCGCCTTCTTTACTTTAAATGTTTTCCAGCTTCTCAAATGCACCAGGAACATTTCTTTCAAGTATTACAGTAACTAATGGACTGAATCCTACCCTGAAGTTGGGTGTGTAATATATTAGAAATAAAGTGCTCAGTGCTTTGAACTAAATGGTCTCTTCCAGGCAGACCTGCTTGGTTCCTGAGTAGTGTAGTTCCAGTAAAGCACTCACCTAAATGGTCTTCTTGGAAGAGATTATTATCCCAGATGGACAAGTGCTTCATGTTTGAGGAGCATTATATTTAAGTCCCTCCAGACATGGAGTAATTTTTACTATTCTTTCATATGAAGCATCAATAATGCTTTGTGAATTTTCCAGACCGTCTAATTAGAAGCCTCTTGGACTCATCAAAGTGCAGATCAGAATGACCCTCTATACAAAGCTGGATCAACAACTACGCCAACCTGATAACCCCTGTCTGTGTTCTGACTCCTTGCCAGGTAATTGAAGAGATTGAAGAGATGATGCAGAACTCCCCAGACCCTGAGGATGAAGAGGAGGTTTTGGAGGAGGAGGATGGAGGGGAAACTTCATCCCAGGCAGACTCTATCCTCTTGCAAGAGATGCAGGCATTGACTCAGACATTCAACAACAACTGGTCTTATGAAGGTGAAGGCTACAAGTGGGTTGGAGCAGGGGCCTGGGGTACAGGAAATTGGGGCATTGTCAGAGAGGAGAGCCTGAAGAAACCTGGAGCATCAGAAGCCAGGTGTGACAGGAACTTTTCGCCCTGCTTCAATAAATAAACCAAGATTAAAATACTTGAAAAAATGAAAGCAACTAAAGGAAAATACTGGAAGAGGAAGTTAACCAGTGGGTGATTGGAGAAGCATAGTGTAGCAAAGAGAATACTGGGTTTGGAGTCAGAGGAGCTATGTTCAAAATCTGACCCTGCTACTTGCTACCTATTTGACCTTGGGCAAAGGTTTATTTCAAATCTCTCTTACTTTTCTCATCTATAAAATGAATTCTGAGGTTCCTGCCAGCTTTAAATCCTGTGACTCCATGATAAGACTAGAAAAGCAAATTAGGTAGAACAATGTAAGTGATAAGTACAACATGAACCTGCTACTGCCTTAAAACAGCTAAGTTTCAGGTAAATGGCATCAGATATGAATAATGAAATGCTGACTGCAGAGACATCCTGACTGTGTTGCTTGGAAAATAAAGTTTGGATGAATCATGAAAAATACGAAAAATGGAAAAATGTAAAATACAGGAAAGGTCATGCTTAGAAATAAATCTACCAATTGTTGGGGGATGATACAGCATGACAAACTGAGGAAGGTAGATGGCAGCTGCTGGCACAGTGGGTAGAGTGCTGGGCTTGGAGTCAGAGAGATCTGAGTTCAGATTCAGCCTCACGTGCTTACTAGCTGGGTGACAGACCCAGACAAGCCACTTAACCCCTGTTTGTCTCAGTTTCTCCCTTGTTAGGTGAGGGGGTTAGACTCTATGGTGGCCCCTAATGTCTTGCCAACTCTACATCTATGATCCTTTGCTGTTACTGTTTTTAATTATTTTTATTTATTTTCTTAGTTTCCCAATTATATGTGAAAAAAATTTTAACAATCATTTTTCAGAGTTTTGAGTTCCAAATTCTCTCCCTCCGTCCTGCTCCTCCTTCCTTCTTAATCCTTTGTTAAGTACAAATGTGAGAATGGGAATAGACGCTGATTAGAGAACGAAAATCAAGTACGTGAAAATAATTTGGTGTAGTCAGAGTGAGAAGAAAAAGTGTTCTGGCAAATGTGATCATGATGGGCAGACCGATCCAACAGTGACACTCATGGCTGACAAAAGTGATCAGTACAAATGTCCTATTTAAAATCGAGTCAGAGGTCAGAGAAAGGAAGGAACATAACCCCCACACATTAAAATCAATGACTCTGAACACCAGGAGCCAGACTCATAACAAACAGAAAGACTATTCAGATGAACAGAACAATTTTGTCTGCAGTGATGCTGCATCAGGAACCAGCTCCTCTGGCGTGACGCCCAGGCGCTCAAATGTTGTAGCAAAGGTAAAAGCACTAAGCGAAAGGACTGGGAAGCAGCTGAAATACATAATTAAATGGCAAAAATGGAGACCGGATGGGGACCTAGAATAGCTGGATAAAACAGGGGAAATGAGCTCGATCAGCACGAGACTCAAAAATAAAAACTGAGGATGAATTTAGAAAGAAGCAAGTTGAGAAATGGGAGTAGGGAAATGACTCAAAAAAGCAACTTTACAAATGAAAAAGCCTAAATGGAAAGCAAGCTGAGCTTTCTCCAGCCACCTTTTCTCTAAGAAGATAGCAGAGTTTTTGCCACCTACTGGCCGGGTTTTTATTATTTGTTCCACTTGGAGTTTTAACTCATAAAAGAGCAAAAATAAACATTAACAGTCTCTCTGTGATGTCTGTGGCCCTATGCTGTGAATTTCTCTAAAGGTGTGTGCTATGCAAAATATCTACACACACATATATACATCTATCTATATCTATTATCTGTATAGATATGTGTGTATGTATATAAATATATATTTATATAAAGAGAAACAGAGAGAAAAGGACTCAGAGAGAGACAGAGTCAGAGAAAGAGAGAGAATGAGCGAGAGAAACGACCTATTATTTCATTGGTCTAGGAAATTCCTAAATGACAAAACTTCTTCAACATGTCAGTACTTTCTCTGCAATTTACAATTTAGAGAGCTGTGTAGGTAATGTATGTACATATATACACATAAATACATACACCTATGTTTAAAGGAGACTTCAGGGTGTCTTGGGGGTTATCACTCAAGTGGGTTCTGTGTATTAGGATATATTTTGGTCAACCCCTGGGAATAAACAGCTCTCCCTCATTCCTTATTAATAGATTAAGCCAGATAGATTTCCCTGATTGTTGTTCGTTTGGACGTCGGTGATGTTGAGGCTATCTCCAAAGATTCTACCTCTCTGACCATTCCCCTCTACTCACACTGACATGGCCTGAGTTCAGGCCTTCACTTGAACTACCATAATAGCCTCCTAATTGGTTTTCCTACTTTCTAGGCTCTCCTGTCTCCAGTCCATCAATAAACATTTATTAAGCTCCTACTCTGTACCAGGCACATACTAGGCACATGGTATACAGATAATCGTGAAACAATCCATCTCCAATTTAGTTGGAAAAATCATCATCCTAACATACAAATCTGACAATGTCACCACCACCACCAACAACCTTCAGTGATTCCCTATCTTCTCTAAGATTAAATCTTAGTCTGGCATTCTAAGCCCTCCACAATTTGACTCTGAATTATCTTTCCAGACTTATTTTATAATATAGCATCTACAATCTCCTTAACTTGTACCATTGGCTGCTTTCAGCAGCTTCCCTTGCATTTGCACAGGCTCCTCTTCTAGAATTCCCTCTTCTCACTTTTCCCTCTTAGAATCTTTGTCTTCCTTCAAGGTTTCATTGAGGAGCCATTTCCTTCTTGAAACCTTCCCTGATGTTCACAATGGTTAGTTCTCTCCCTCAAGTGACTGTGTACTTACTTGTCTGAGTCGATTTTACGTCTCCCCTCTGCACCTCCCCTCTCCCACCCCCCTAGAATGCAGGCTCCTTGAGGGCAAGAGAGAATATTGCTTTTGTACTCAAGGCACAAAGTCACCAAGCCCAGTGTCTTACACATAGTAAGCACTTAAGAGAGCACTTGAGGTAAGCAGAGCAGAAGTACACGTTCTTGTGGATGGTGACCACTCTGCGAAGTAGGTCTAGGACTAGGTTCTGTTCTCAGAATTTGAAGAAGCCTCCGAAATCATCTTGTCCAACACCCTCATTTTATAGATGAGGAACCTGAGAGGTTCAGGGACTTGCCTGAGGTCACCCACATAGCTGGTTGGTGACAGACTCTTGACTCAAAGTCTAGGGCTCTTTCTATGGTAGCACATTGCCTTCTTCTGTGAATGATGCCATTGTCTTCTCTAGAAGAACCAGTGGGCAGTATCTTCTAGTATGGTCTCCTGCTGCAGATCTAGCCTCACCCAGTACTGGTGTTTCCCACCTTGTCTTGTGAGAAAGTGTAGATTGTGTTGGGCTTTTTTTCTTACAGGACTGAGACACATGTCAGGGTCTGAGCTGGGTGAGCTGTTGGATCGGGTAGAAGGTGCTATCCGCGATTACTCTGAGGAACTGGTACAGCAGCTTGCCAGGCGGGATGAGCTGGAGTTTGAGAAGGAAGTGAAGAATTCCTTTATCACCGTGCTTATTGAGGTCCAGAACAAACAGAAAGAGCAGAGAGAGCTGATGAAGAAGAGACGGAAAGAGAAAGGGTTGAGCCTGCAAAGTAGCCGAATAGAAAAAGGAAACCAGATGCCTCTCAAGGTGGGTGAAAAATCCCTGCAAGGGAGAAAACTACTGAGTGACAGATCCCTCGCACCAGCAGATGTAAGGGGTGTGAGCAGCTCTATTCATCTGTAGAAATCCAGATCCCAATTCAGCCTTCTGATAAATTTGTCATCAGCAAACATTCATTACGTGTTGTGGGTAGAAGGAAGGACAAAGTATAGTTCTTGATCTCAGAGGCTTCCAATCTAGTCTAAAAAATAGTACCTATATACATACAAAGATGAATAACTTTGAGAAAAATGAGGGTCTTAGGTCTAGCCTTTAGTATACAACGGAGATTTGTTCCAGGATCCTGTATCTCTGGCCCTGACTTGTCTGCTCAGGCTGTTCAGTACCCCCTTGAGATCTCAAAGGTGAGCAATGAGCTGAAGGCTGATTGGGACTTTAACAGGATTATTTGGGCCAATGCTTCCCTGTCAGTACAGGTACACATTGGAAGCCAAGGCCCTCCTACAAACACTATGACAGTGGTTTCGTAATTCTGTTTTCTGTTAAAGAACCTTGTTTCATCTGACCAAATTTTATGGAAGCATTTAACTTTTTTTAACGCCCTTGCTTATTCTGGGAGATCTAAAGGAAGTGAGGTCAGAGATTCAGAGAATCCACGTACTCACTGAAATTGGGGGACATGGCTCACTGAGGGCGTAATAGTTATTCCTTTACATAGGACTACTCAGGTTTGGTTTGTAGCTCTAGACTGACCCAATGACCTAATGTACTTACTCACAGAGCAACATGTGGATGTATATACTTCTTAAGATTCAGGAAGGGCCCAGAAATCCTGAGGGTGGAAAGGTCCAAAGTTCAGAAAGGCCTTTGCCTATCTAGAATCCCTTTCTTGTCTTTTCCAGCGCTTCAGCATGGAGGGGATCTCCAACATCCTGCAAACTGGTATTCGACAGACCTTTGGCAACTCAGGAACTGATAAACAGGTATGAGCATCGTCTCTAGCACCCAGATACCTTTCTGGCTCCTGCAATTTAGCCTCCCTGAAGAAAGGGTGAGCGTGATAGATGATTCAGTAACATCTCTATAGCATTTCTCTTTCATTTAAGAAAGAGAATATTCAGGGGTGGCTAGGTGGCACAGTGAATAGAGCAGCGGCCCTGCAGTCAGGAGCACCTGGGTTCAAATTTGACCTCAGACACTTAACACAAAAAACTAGCCATGTGACCTTGGGCAAGTGACTTAACCCCAATTGCCCTACCTTACCCCCTCCAAAAAAAAAAAAAGAACATTCTTTAGAGATTAGAAATATTCTTTAGGGATCTTTAGAGGGGAAGGTGAGAGAATAGGTAAATAGGGGTATAGAAGGGTTTTTAGATTTATGGGAATGGGAGGATGGGGAGGGATTCTTGGAGGGGGTAGGCAAGTCATAGGAGGGCAAGGTAGTTAGTAGAAGTAAAGTAGAGGAGGCAGGAGGGATAGGAAACAAGAGATATGCATATACATAAAAACAAAGAGGAGTAGGATAGGTTTGGGAAAGTATATGTATGTATATATGGATACGTTATATACAGCTGTGGAGAAACATCTAAACTTCATTGTGGCGTCCTGGGTGAGGGGGCTTGGAGGAGGGGCAAAAAAAGAACGAAGTAAAAAAGTACACAGCAGAGCATGAAAGAAAACTCACAAGGAAGCACGGAAGAGATGGACAATTCTCAACACAATGCATGTTATTTATCATATAGGGTTGCATGAAAGGAAAATTTATTGTAAAATATTTTGAATCCTCTCATGTTCTGCTATGCACACAACATGCTTCTATTTCTGCCCAACTTTGTATTTAAGTTCCAGTATTTAAGTTTATGATATGTTTTTGTTTCTTTTTTTTTATTTTCTATTTGTGTTCTGGCATTTGAGTCTAAAATAAAATTTGGGGAAAAAAAAAGAAAGAGAATATTCCTTATCAAAAACCTGATTAAAGTCACAAAGCATAGATGCCACATAAAATGGCAGTCAAGGCAGCTTAAGGTAACCACAGGGTGATTGATGCACCACAGACTAAGCCCAAAGAATCCCCCTTTTCTGAGATTTAGATTCCATGTAAGACCTAATCTCTACTACATGAGGTCGCGGGTAGCTCTCCCATGGATCTTACTGGGCCTTCAACCCACACCATATGTACTTAAAATTCCAAAACCACAAAATCATATTTCTTTTTCAACTTCATTTGGCCATTTTCCCACTGGGGGAGCAACTTAGATCTCTTTCTGATTACTAAGGCAGGACATAGGTAAAAAAAATAGAATAAGTTCTTGTTTGTCTTGTTTTTTAAAAGTAGAATAAGTTCTTGTCTGATTTTTTAGAAATTAGAATAATTTGATTTTTTAAAAATTAGAATAAGTGTGTATTTGTCTAGGGAATAGACCAGATAACCTCTCAAGTTCTCTACCAGTCATAGCTAGTAATTGACTCGGGGTCCTTGGGATGCAGGTTTTGTTGCAGAGGCACCAATAAAAACCAGCAGAGGGAGCATATCCAACACTCGGGACTACTGGCATTATTGTGCATTGCTTTCCTGTCATTTTTGACAAAGGAATCATAGACTGTTGAACTTTAGAGACGGAAGAACCCTAGAAAGGATCTATCCTAATCTTCCCTTTACAGGTGAAGACCCCAAGGTTTACAGAGGGGAACTGGCTTATTCAAGGTTACACAACTAGTCAGTGGCAGGGAAAACAAGAGCTTTTGTCATACTGTACTTTGAAACATAGGAACTGTCCCTAGCCAGAAATAAAGCATTAGTACTTTCTAAATAGCTAAAGCAGCGGTGGGAAAACTGCGGCCTCAAAGTCACGTGTAACCCTATAGGTCCTCAAGTGCATCCCTTTGACTTTGGATTCCATCAAAGGGCTGCACTTGAGGACCTAGAGAGCCACATGTGGTCTTGTGGTCTTTATTCCTGGAATAAAGGTACCTGGGAAAACTATTTTGTTTTCTAATTTCATTAAAATAATTTCCTGCCTAGAGCATCCATAGCACACAGTAGGCACTGTGGATTCTGAGGACCTGGGTTTTAATACCCACAATAATAGTTTAAAACCTTAGTAACTATGAACCCAAGACTTCATCTCTCCAAGTCTGTTTCCTCATCTGTAAAGAGGGGATCAGAATGGTTACACTGCCTTGGGGAAGTGGGAACCATGCTTTACAAAATTTAAAGCTTTATAGAAATGTGAGTTGTTCTTAATATAGCAAAGTCTGCATTTGTCTTTCTAGGACAGAATTCTACCTCTTTGCCCATTGAAATCCCCTAATGTTAGATGCTGCTCCTGTTTCTACCATGAGGCCCTCAAATTGGGAGGATTAGGGACAGTTGTTGCTTCATGTGGAGTCAGAAAAACCTGGGTTTAGATGTCACCAACAGTGACTAGCTGAGCCGGTCTCTTAACCTCTTGAAGCCTTGGTTTCATCATCTATAAAATGAGGGAGTTGCATTAAGAACCCTTTCAACTTTAAACCAGTAATCCTGTGATCCCCAACTCTCATACCTCTTTTGTGTACATTTTCTTTTGTGTTATAGAATTTACATCATATGCCATGTTCCCCACTAGATTATAATCTGTGTCATTTTCATCTGGGATCCCCACTAGCCAGGAAAATACCTTGGGCATAGTATAAATGTGTATTGAATTTAAATGAAGTAGGGAAGATAGCTGTATGAGTTGGCTGTCCAATGCTTAAATGATAGGCCCCTGAAGATGGGAATGAAATTGTCAAGAAGATTCCTGAAACAGGGATATGTCATTTTATTATTGTTGGGTTTGGGTTCAGATCTTGACTGTGTTTGAATCTGTACCTGTCTGATATTGAACAAGTCACTAAACCTCTCTGGGTTTCTGGGTTTAGTGGGTTTCTCTGGGTTTCCATTTCTTTGTTTATAAAATGAGAAAGCTGGATTAAAAGAATTCTCAGGTCCTTTCCCTCGAAGCTTTAAATCTCTGATTCTTTGACCTAATTGTGAGAATGCCATATTCCTAAAGTACTAGGCCTTATCTAGAAAAAAAAGAAGCATCCTGTTCATGGAAACAAATAGTCCTAAGACTATCTAAGAAGACTGAAAAAGTTCTTTTCTCAGGTCTCATTCCTCCTGCCTGATTCTCCTCTTAAATGCCCTTGTATTTCCTTTGCAGTATCTGAACACAGTCATCCCCTATGAAAAGAAGGCCTCGCCTCCATCAGTGGAAGATCTGCAGATGCTGACAAACAGTAAGTTCTTTTGTCCCTTCTCTGTGACTCCCTCCTTTTAAACACTCCCTCCAGGGCCCCGAGTGAAATCCCTTGGAGTCTGTGTTCAGCTGGTCAGAATGTACTCCTCATAAGCTTCATCAGCCTGCTGCTTGCATGTGTAAAATTAGGATAATCAGAGAAGCCCAAGGCTGCTTTCATCTATTGCCTATAGGGAAAAAAAGGCTTGCTTGGGAAGTCATTCTCTAGTTAGCACCCTTATTCAGACCAGAGCAATCCATGGCTGAATGGTGTCTCTTAGTACCTGGAAATTCTCTCCCTTGCCAACTGTCCTTTCCTTTTATGTAAGTGCATTTACCTGATCCATTACCAGCTTTCCCATCTCTCCTCCCTAACCCCTTCCCCCCAAAAGGGCAGGGAGCTCAGTGTGAAGAGCTCCCTGTTCTGATGGAGGCACCGGCTGTCTGGGGAGGGGCAGGGGAAGACCAGAAAGGAAGACTCATTCTTAAGAAAGACAAGGAGAGAAAGTGCCTTTATTTCCCTTGTCAGCAAATGGCTAAGTCCTCTTTGGGTCTACTTTCAAACATTCACAAACACTCTGAGCTGCAGGAGGAAACAGTATGTCATAAGTAGTCTTTTATAGGGAAAATAGATTTATACACATCAAACATTACAACGCCCCAAAGGGCTTGGTTGGGGGTTGGGGAAGGCATGGTGTTAGCCACTAATGCCAGCTCCACTCTTTTAAGAATAGAAATACCCAAGGCTGAGATGCTGTGACAGGCTGGGTGGATTCTGGAGAGCCTTCATCTCCCTGGCAACGGTGCACTGCAGAGAATGACACAGACCAGGCTGCCTCTCCCATTGAGGCAGTGAGCAAAGTGGGAGGGGAATGAGCTTTGTGATGGTTTGATACCCCAGGGCTTTCTCAGGAGGAGAGGAAGAAACGAGGAGCTATCTCTTCGGTAGAGGAAGATGCCTGCTGGGACCTAGTGCTAAAGGTGACCAAACGTTTCCGATTATATCAGTTTGGAGACCTAAAGCAGGAGGCTCCAGTGTGAGGGAAGCTCCGATATGGAAGAAAAATAGACACATCTTCAAGTGGAGAGAAATCAACAGACAGCTTGTCCTTGAGAATCTGAAATTTTCATTTCAAAGTACTTTGCTGTTTTCTTCTATAGTTTTTAAAGCTCTTCTGCGTGTGTGTTCCTAGGAAACATTTTAAGAGGCAGAAGTACAAACTTATGTATGGATGCATGTATGCATTTGTGTTTTTAGAAATTAGCCTATTTTAGATAATCATAGAATCTGAATTGGAAAATCTAGTCCACTTCCTTATTTAATAGGTCAAGTATCGTATATTTAATAGGTCCAAAATCATTGCACTGGAACCCAGGTCAATTCTCAATTCAATCTAAGAAGTGTTTAGTAAAAAACCTACTGTGTGCTAGTTAATGGAAACACAGAAACAAAAGCAAAATGGCCCATGCCCCAACAAATCTTAAGTTCAACTACAGAGGATTACCAATTTAATGTTCTTTTCATCACACCTGGGGGTGTGCTGGTAAATGTTTAACAACAGGCTTTCTGAAAAGCATGAGGCGTTTTTAGGTTTAATCTACACTATTTACCTTTTCTCTATCACTTTATTAAGACTAAACAATCAACAAAATAATCCCCAAACTCTGATTTGTGATGTTCGCCAATTTCCGAGGTGCAAATGCTTACACTGAAAATTTAACAATCCTCTTCCCTCTCCCGCCAGTCTGACTAATCTGGGTTCAGCACCGTCCTGACTACAGCTGTCAACAGGAGCTTAATATTTATAGTTCAACTTTCATCATTATTTAAAAGAAAAAGAAATCAATTCATTATAGATATAAATAATAATTAGGAATACAGGGGGCAGAGCCAAGATGGCAGAGTAAAAGCAGGAATACAATGTGAAATTCTTGTACTTTTTGGAGTTTTGTAGGTTTGTATTTCTAGCAAGTACCTGTGTGTGTAAATCTCCTATAGATTATAGGATCATAGATCTGGAGTTAGAAGGAACCTTAAAGATCATGTAACATAGTGCTGGCAAAGTTGAATAGAAATAGATCTCTGCAGACTCAGATTCATAGATTAATATTATTTGTGTTAGGCAAGTAGGTGGCCCAATGGATAGAGCACTAGGTTTAGAATTAGGAAGACTCATCTTTCTGAGTTCAAATCTGGCCTCAGACGCTTACTAGCTGTGTGACCCTGGGCAAGTCACTTAACCCTGCTTGCTTTAGTAACCTCATCTATAAAATGAGCTGGAGAAGAAAATGACAAACCACCTCAGTATCTTTGCCAAGAAAACCCCAAAATGGGGTCACGAAGAGTTGGGCGGGGCTGAAATGACTCAACAGCAAACGTGTTTTTCTTTATTTCATTATAAACATTTCCCAACTCCATTTTAATCTGGGGGGCTTCGTGGGCTGCGCTGAGTTTGACACGTCGGATCAAGGCCAATCTCTCCCTCCTCCTTTTACAGAAGCACAGATCATGACATGACATTGATTTGATGATGGTGACAATGATAGCTAGCACTTATATTTGAACCAGCTGTGTGAGACCCTCTCCTCTGAGCAGCTTCCCTCGTGTGGACTTGTGAATAACGTCTCCTCTCTGTCATGCTCAAATCAGGGAATCAGAGGCCAAAGATTTACGTGGCTGCTATGGTGGCGCAACTCATCCCAATTGAGAATTTTAAGATGGGCAGCTCCGACAATCACTGTTGACTAAATGACGTCTCTATGTTCACTTTCAGTGGAGATCTGCTTTGTTTCTGTCATGCACTCTGCACATGCTCTCTTGACAAGCATTCTCCGTTGACACAGTTGGATAGCTTACCTGACAGCAAAGAGCAAAAATGATATAATTAATAATAATAATAAAAACCCAGAGTTCAGCCAACCGGCTGCAAGCTCCTGGCGGACTTAGCTCACAAGCTCTGGTCTTGTCCCCAGCCTGCTGTTAGCTCAGACACCCACTTCCGCCCTACTCCAGCCACTCCTGCCTCAGTCTCACCTGGAGGTTCTCCCCTCTTGACCTAAGTTTCATTTTCCTACCTTGAAATGAGGCAAAAAAAGAGGAGGCCACAGATTGCAAAAATGTAGTAGTTGGGGAATAGAGGCAGAAAGTCCAACGTATTTATTGTCCCTTCTGTGTCCATCCACCGTCTGTCCCCTTTTGCGATGCAGCCACCTTCCTGGAAGATTTTCCGAGGTGACTTCCTTTGTTATGGAAACCTTTGCAAGATATTTTATTTATCTTCTTTTTTTCAATCACATGCTCCTCCCAACGCTAATGCCCTCCCTCCCAGACCACCTTGTGTTTTACTATATTTATTTGCATTTGTCCTCTTAATATTTATCCTGTATATACTTATGTATGTATTTGTCTACGTCACTTAAGCATAACCTTCTTAAGTGTTAGGATTGTGTCATCCTTTGCAGTTGTAACCCCAGTGCCTGCATGATGCCTGGCCGCACTGATAGGCGCTTAATAAATGCTTGCTGATTGATTCGAGACTGCAGAAATCAAAGTGACCAAAACACTTGCTTAAAAATTCCTCAGGTTATGACGCTTCCCTCTTGTGAGTAATTCTCTCTCCTTAAGAGGGAACCCTGCTTTAGACACATCTTGTTATCTTCATAAATCTAGCCCTGTGACGGGCAGGTTGCAAATGCTTAATAATCTTAACGTGTTTCTTTATTTGATGTCTTTTTAATATCACTGTAATTTTTCCCAGTATTTTCCTCCTCCCCGTGCACTTGCCCTGCAATCCAGAGATCTACCAAATATAACAAACAGCATTTCTAAAGATAAAAAAAGGAACAAAAGCGGGGGGGGGGGGCACTCAGCATTATTGATCAATATATGATAAGAGTCTGAAAACATGTGCAATATATTTTTCTAACACTTGTGGACCTCCCACCTCTGCAAAAGGGAAGAATGGGGGAGGGGAGTGTCATCTTACAGTGCTGCTTTTGAGCTATGATGCTTAATACAAAGGTTCAGTTGAATCTCACTGCTATTAATGAACATGAGAAAAGAATTTTTAAAATAACTTCAAGTAATTGGTCTAATCTTTGAGGATGCCTGCTAATCAGATACTCAGTGATTTAGAGTTTTATTCTTGTTCAGAGCTTGGGTAACAACCTACAAATTTTTCTTGAGTACCTAATTTTACTTTATTTTATTTTTTGCTTATTAGCCTGGGGAAAAGAATGTATTGGAATTATCAGTTTATTCTCTTTGATTTGAGGTTAATGTACAAGTGTATTTTTTGCATAGCCTCAATCAGTGTATATAAGCTATTTCATAATTATGGGCTTTTTTTCCACTTCTTTGATGTACACATCTCCCAAGTATCAACATACTTTACATACTTGTCATTTAGTGGTAATATAGTATTGTATTAATGCATTATAAGAGCAAGTAGGTGGATAGAGTGCTGGGCCTAGAGTCAGGAAGGTCTGGGTTCAGATGTGGCCTCAGATGCCAATTGTGTCCCTTAAGGAAGTCACTTGACCCGTTTCCCTCACTTTCCTCAACTTAAGAGGGAAAAAAACATCAACTACCTCAAAGGGTTGTTGTGGGGATCAAATGAGATAATATTTATAAAGCACTTAGCACAATACCTGGTATGTAGTAGGTGATATATATGTATACACACACACACACACATACACACATATATGTATAAACTTGTGTGTGTGTGTGTGTATCCTTCCTCTTCCATAGTTTGTACAGCCATTCCCTTGTTGCCAACCACTTAGATTGTTTTCAGCTTTCCTATGATATAAACATCATTGCTTTGGATATCGCTTTGTATGGACTTTTTTTTCTCTTTTGGATTATTTTCTGTGGTGCATTCCCCAAAATTGGGATTACAAGATCAAAAGGTGTGAGCCCTTATAGACATATTGCCAGATCGCTTTCCAAAAAACTTAAACTGGTTTACAATGCTGCAAGATTTGTATAGATAGGTTTCAATTTGCTTATTTATTTGTGCTAGTCCCAAGTAGATGATGGTACCCTAAGGGTCTTTGAATTTGCATTTCTGAAACTGTACATTTTTGCATTTTAGAGTTCAGCATTAGCTGCTAGTTCCCATGTAAGCTTTTCCATCTCCTTTAACAACTTAGGGGTAGCTGATTTGTGACAAAGAGAACATCTTTGAGCTTTGGTGCTTATACATTTAAGCACTCCTTGGGTTTTCATAATCACTGGCCTGTCAGCCATTTGGCGGTTGGTCAGTTTGTTGGTTGGATAATTGGCCTTAGCAAGTGAACTGCATACCATAAGTCAATGTCCTGCCCCATTTCTATCTCCTTTCTCCTAGTTCTCTTTGCCATGAAGGAAGATAATGAGAAGGTGCCTACATTGCTGACGGACTACATTTTAAAAGGTAAGAATAATAGTCCCATGCCATCCTGAGCAGAGGAGTCCCTCTGGGGACTTCTTATGGCTTCCTATCCCTGGTCTTTGAAGCTAATCTAAGGTTTCTCTAGAACTCAGCAAGGTGAATCTGTGCCGGAAGAAAAGTCCTGAATAAACAGGTTTTACAGAGACAAAGCAGGTTACTCTAGGTGTTCACCCTTCTGGTGAACTGAGAAATAGATCTCAGCCCCTCCTAATTATAGGAATGAAGCCAAATGTAGAGTAAATAAAACAAGAAACAGCTTGGGGAAATTGGCCAGAAGAGAACAGACAGGCAGCAAGACTGAAGGCATTCTAACTTGGAAAAAAAAGCTAAGGCTGACTTTCGTAATCATTTTTAAGTATATAGGAAAAGCAAACCTGTAGTAAAGCAAAGGAACGTTGTTTCCATAGTGACACTAGATTGAAATTATAATGGAAAGAATTTAATTTAGATTTAGGGAAACATTTCTGCTGCAAGGGTTGTAAGATAATGGAACAACTTTTCTGAGGTGACTGGGACATCTCTTTATGGGTTTTATTGGTGTGGTGTCTTGCAGAGGTCATTAATACTAGTCCAGGGGTTAGGAGTAGTTGTTAGTTAACAGTCTACAGGACCTCTTCAGGTTCTTCTTGATCTTTGATTCGCTGAAATGGTAAATAAATTTATCATCAACTCTTCAGAATTCCCATACCCAACCGATTCATAACTTCGCAGGTGAGAGGCAGAACCGTGTTCCACAAAGTTAGTGACAGAGTGGAATAATGGACTGAACCTAATAAGAATGGAATTTTATCAGGATAAATGTAAAGCCCTGTGCTTGGGTTTAAATCATCAACTTCACAAGTGCAGGATGGGAGACAAAAATAAAAAGACAAAGGAAAAGTCCATGTTGAAGAGATAGGGGAAAGGAGATCGTGGATCAAATATAAGTGAGCAGCGCGACATGAGAGATGAAAAAAAAGAATCCAACATGACCTTCGACTGCATTAAGAGAGGCACAGTACACAGAACAAAGGAGGTGACAGCCCTGTTGTGTTCTGTCCTGGTCAGAACAAAGTGAGAGTATTGTATTTAATTCAAGCATCCTGATTTAGGAAGGATATTGGCAAGCTGGATAACATCAGGGGACAGTGACAAGGATGATGATGGAACTGGAGGAGACTGCTGTTGTGGGAGAAGCAGTTGGAGGAAGTGAGAACGTTTAGGCTGTAGAAGAGAAGCCTCAAGGGGACACAACAACATTAAGTATTTGAAAGGCTGTCATGTGGAAGACTGATTTGATTTATTATGCCTGGTCCCATAGGGTATAACTACGACCGATGGGAAGACATCATAGAGAAGCAGATTTCAGCTATTATTAGGAAAATTATTAGGAGAAACTTCCTGACAACTAGAACAATTGTTGAGATGTTAAAGAGGAATTTTCCTGTTCAGAGATCTTTTAGTTCATCTTATGCCTGAGTTTCTTTCCAACCCTGGGGTTCTACTACTGGGATTCAGTGCTCTCCAAATGGGTTATAGTGGTGGCTTCTGACTGGGATGGTGCAGAGTGAAGTGCTCATGGCTGGTGTTTGCCAGCCGGAGCTTGAGCTGGGCAGGTCCTGGTTACATGAGTCCTGATCTATCTCCTCTTCTCTTTTCTAGTGCTCTGTCCCACTTAACCTTGCCCTTTGGAGCACCCCAGCTGCAGGAGGTGGCTGGGCAAGAGAGTCATTCCATCGCAGGGACTGCATGACACCATGTAACCTCCAATGTGTATTTCAATGTGTATAGCATAACCTGGATTAAACATGAGCAAATGCGGGATCCTTTGCTGTTGGCTTCTAGTCCTAGTAATCATTGGATGCATGAATGAGGGGGCAGGGCTAGTGATGTCTATTCCTCTCTGCCTGGGTTGGAGGAAGACAGATGCTTTTACCACTGACTATGTATTCTGGCTCCAGCCCTCAAAACACAGCTTACACTATGAGACTAATTTTGAAATAAACACTCATTTAATTAACCCTTGTCTTATTTTTTTTTTTTTTTTGCCTTTTGGAGAGCAATTGGGGTTAAGTGACTTGCCCAATGTCACGCGGCTAGTAAGTGTGTCAAGTTTCTGGGGCTGGATTTGAACTCAGGTCCTCCTGACTCCAGGGCCGGTGCTCTATACACTGTGCCACCTAGCCGCCCCCCTTGTCTTATTTATTGAGGCATGGTTCAGATTGTTTTTCCTCTCCCCTCCTCTTGATCCTAGGACCTCCATTTTAGGAAGGTCACACAATTGGCTCCTCATCCTGGACAGTAGATACCAAAACTATATTTAGGAACCAGGAAAATATAATATGCTGCTAAGTATTCAGTGGGGAGATATGTGGGAGGCATTCAGGATCTCTGTGAAATACACATTGGGATGGAGACAAGAGAGGTGGACACCGTTTTAAGTCAGCTGCTATCACAAAAGCAGTAGCATACAATACCATTTTGCTCCTCAGTGACTTTGTGCAGAGCAATACACCATATTTTTCAGCACATCATTTAGAAGGCAGGGAAAAGGAGAGGACCGTCATCTGACTGCTTTACCAAAAAGTACTGGTGGTATATGAAACATGGCAGGGCTTCCTGGTTGGCTCCGTAGTTTGCCACAAGTAGTAGACAGTTTTCTACTTGTGGTGAAAGCCAAATTTGGTGAAATTTCAGTATGTCCAAAGTCAAATATGACATTTCACCAAATGTGGTGAAAGCCATCCCTAGAGTACATTCCCTCCTCAGCCAAGACTATGGGCAATCATCTCTGCTTTTCCTTTCTTACTTCATCTCTCCTACAGTGCAGACCCCACCATTTCCTGGCTGCCCCAGGGTCACCTCTAGAGGAGTAGTTTCCTCAGCATTGTTTCCTTCCTGTATGCTGTCTCCCTCCCCATCTTACAGCCCTCAAACTTCAGAAGTCTTGACTTCTATTTGCCACCTGTGACATCTACTGGGATAGGGGAGTACTGGAGGGAAGGACTAGCCAGGTATGTTCTTATGAGACATACAGATCCGACTTTGATCATAGTCTTGATTCCATACGCCTAGTTTCCCTGACCAGAGCCCACTTGATAGAATGACAAGAGCTCAGAGAGCTGGGTTTTATTTCTGCACCTGTCACTGATTTTACCTTAGGCAAATCACTTTACCTTTCATTTCCTCATTTGTAAAATGAAGAAGTTGGTTGGACAGCAGCAGTCTTTTGCAGATCTATATTTGATAGTTCTTTCTACTATTTCTGGTTCTCATCTCTACAACAGCCAGATTAAGATTAAGAGATGTGTGCATCCAGTTTCCACAGAACAGTCTCCAAAGAAGCCATTGTTTCCATCACATCAAGCAACCTCAGCGGAAAGTCATAGGTTACCCTAATTGTCACCTAACATGACAGTCCTGGAAAATCACTTGAGTACCCAGAATGACAGTTCTACATCTCACCTAACTGGACACCCAGTCTGCTTCCCTCAGTCTACCATAGAGCAGGAGATAATGTCGCCATTCCTGCTGCTAGATTCTCCATTGCTTGCCTGCAGAACCTGATGCATCCATAAGGAAGTTTGGAGAAGCAGCTCCATACTCTTCCCTGATTGCCCCTGAGACTTTGAAAATGCAGGCAGTGTAGTACTGTGCAGTGAGGACTGGACTTGGAATCCGAGGATCTGGGTTTGACCCTCAACACTGATGCTCATTAGCTGTATAACCTTAGACAAGCCATTGGAATGTTTTTGAGTCTCAATTTCCTCACTTTTAAAGTAAAGTAGATGTCTTAGGGTAGTTGTGGGGAAATCATATTGTAAAGAAGGGTGTGAGGGAGAAAACTATTCAAAAAGCTAGATACCGGAGAGAGTAGCTCAATAAAATAAGAAAAACAGGAGAGACTCACAGGAAATCCAATTTAAAAAGGATCCAGGAATAAAATCTCTGGCACAATGCACAACATATTGTTAAAAAGTGTGGAATAAAACAATCTTGTTATCAGAATATGTTGTTTAAGTGAATTACCTCTCCCAATTCTGCGGGAGACTTAATACACAAAACTTATTTGAATGGCCTCCTCCCCATTCTAATGCAGACTGAATACAGAAAACTCAGCTACCTTTATTCTGCTCAGACTGAGTTTCCAAAGCCCGGCTGCACAAAGCACTCTTTGTCTGCACAAGAAGACCCTACAGATGTTGCATACCACTCACAACTGGTGACTGAAGGTCCAGACCAACTTCCCTGCAGGGACAGACTGCATTCTATTAGTTCATTCAAATGCCCCCAAATACTGCTATTTAGGTATGTATTCTAAGCAGTTCTGGAAAAAGCTATGTAAGCCAAAATCTGGATGCTAGGATGCTGAAACTGCTGACAAATGTGCCAATCAATTTCTTCTTTTCTTTTCTGCTTGACTACTCTCTTTATTTTACCTCCATGCTTACCAGTGGTAGTCCCTGAGATCACTACGAAACTTCTCAGAGATATGATTCCAACAGAAGCAAGTTGAATTGAGAAAGTCCAATATAAGGAGGCAATTCACCTCATAGGTATTGCTGAGACTTGGTAGGGTAGCACCTGTGACCCTTTTTGGGAGACCATGTTTTATTCAAAAGAAATGGTAGAGGTAGAGTGGGTTGGGGGTGGGTAGAGTAATATTATACAAGGTGTATGTCCCACAAGACTTGGTGCAGTTTTGCTGCACTAAGACATTTGGGACACCCTGTATCATGAGAAGATATATGAGCAAATCGTGGAACCAGAAAAGAAAAGTTTAGTGGAGTACGTTTGGGCAAAGATCAGTGAAGGCTGAAGCGAAAGTGATATTGTCATCACTTAGTATAATAAAAACCACCCAGACAGAAAGAGGAAATAGATGAGGAGTTTGGGAAACGGTTCATAAACTATACACAGAAGCAGTAGACCGTAGTGCTAGGTGACTTCAATAACCCAGACTAGATGGAGATCCCACTTTGCCAAAAGCAAAGCAGCTCACAATTTTTTTTTAGCTTGCCTTGAAGGTTATTTCATCTTTTAAAAGAGGAAGAATTCAGTTCTAGGATTAGATTCTTACCAACAAGGAGGAACTGGTTGCCAGTGTGAAGGAACAAGCATTTATTATGTGCAAGGGATTGTGCTTTTAAAATATCGTCTTATTTGATCCTCACCACAAGCCTGTGAGGAAAATGCTATTATTGCCCCATTTTTACATTTGAGAAAACTAAGTCAGGCAGTAAGTGACTTAGCTAGGATCACATGGATAATAAATATCTGAGACTGGATTTGAGTTCAGGTCTTCTGACGCCAGTCCCAGAATGCTATCCTACTGGGTCACCTGGCTGAAATGATGGAAATCTCGAAGAGTAGTGACTGCTCCTTCTTAGAATTTGTGATAGAGGAGGAGAGGAAATCCAGTTGCAGTTTGACATGAACCCTACAATTTTGGAGAGTAAATTACAATATAATTAATAAAAAAGATAGGTGAGACCTCATGAATGAATTCAATCTATATGGGATGGGAAATTTTCAAGAAAAAAATTCTGATTATGCAAAGAGAAACAATTCCAATAGGGAGAAAAGAGGGCCGTTGCCTAATGCAACCAAGGTGGATGCCCTGAACGTATACACCAACTTGGATTTTAAAAGGACATTTATGAAAGGGGTAAAACAAGGGGGCGGGAGGAAGGGAATGAGCATTTATTTATTACCTACCATGTGTCAGGTATTGTGCTGAGCACTTTATAAATTTTAACTGAGTTGATCCACACAATCACCCTGAGAATTAGGAGCTCTGATGATCTTCATTTTGCAGTTGAGGAATCTGAGGCAGAGAGACGTTAAGTGACTTAAATGTCACACTGGTCACACAATGTCACATAAGGGCATGTGACAGTCATGGAATATAAAAATGGAATATAAAGTCATCATTGTGACATGTGACATTGTGATATGCACAAGGGCATGTGAGAGTCATTGGGTATAAAAATTTGGCACCATCCTGCAAGAAAGATGCTCAAAAGTAGCTAAGACTAGCGAACACAGACAACAAAAACGGGAGTTTTTTTTTAAAAGTAATGTTTAATTGGGAGGGGAGGGGATCAAAGATGGGACAGATTGGACCATTGCTTGAACTGAATGAGACAAACCTGCACAATCCTCTTTGTTCTGGATTTGCTTGTTTTCTGCCAAATAGAATGTCTTTACATTCTGCAGAGGGACTGTAAGCAACATCATAAAAACAGGAGGTTAATCATAAGATAAATAGGGAGACAGGAAGTGTGCTCTTAAGTGCTCTTAATGGGTTTAATAATAAGACTCAGCTGGACTACGTCCCAGGTACCCAAGGAAATAACTGTTGTGATAATGGCCATTGTGAAGCAACCTGGTGAATCAGTTGGTAGAGTGCTAGGCCTGGAGGCAGGAAGATCTGAGTTCAAATGTGACCTCAAATACGTATTAACTGTGTAACCCTGGGCTAATTACAACTTCCGTCTGCCTCTATTTTATAAAAAAAGATACTTTATTTGTTTTAATCAGCCAAAATCCACCTTTCTGCTTCCTGCCCCTAAACCAATGGATAATGCAAAAACTAAAGCCATTATGAACAGGTACAGTCAATTAAAACACATTTCTACATGGGCCATGGCAAGAAAACAATTTTTTTTTCTCATTCTGCATTTTGAGTCCTTTGCCTCTCTTTCAGGAGGTAGGTAGCATGTTTCATTATTAGTCTTGTGAATTTCTGGTTGGTTGTTATCCTGACAAGAGCTCAGCACAATGGTATTCCGTCACATTTATAACTTGTTCATTGATTCCCAAATTGATGAGGACTTTCTCAGATTCCCATTCTTTGCCACCTCAAAAAGTGTTGTAACTATACTTATACATCCTTAGAGTTTGCTTAGGAACTTACCCTTGCGTTGGGGCGGCGAGGTGGCACAGTGGAGGGAGTAACTGGAGTTAGGAAGATCCATCTTCCTGAGTCTAAATCTGGCCTCAGACACTTAGCAGCTGTGTGACCCTGAGCAAGTCACTTAACCCTGTTTGCCTCAGTTTCCTCATCTGTAAAATGAGTTGAAGAAGGAAATGGCAAACCACTTTAGTATCTGTGTCAAGAAAACCCCAAATGGGGTCACAAAGAGTTGAACATAACTGGAAAATGGCAGAATAACAATTCCTCCCTTAATTCACCCTTCATTTAATTCTCTCTCCCTGCTTCTCCCCTTCCTCTCCTGTTTCCTTGTTGACTGATCATCGAGATGTAATCGAACTGTTCCCAGCCTGTGTCTAATGACACCTGATGATGTTAGGTAACCAGGGGACACATGTATCATCTGCCTATATTTGAATGCAAGCAGTTTATATTGTTTAGTCCTTTTTCATTGTTCACTCATGTTTATCTTTTTATGTTTCTAACTTCACTTGGGTGTTCGAACTTCAAAATTTCTCCACAGCTCCGATTTTTTCATCAGGAGTGTTTGGAAGAACTCTATTTTGTTAAAAATCCATTTTTACCCTGTAGCATAATGCTCTGTTTTGCTGGGTAAGTTATTCTTGGCTGTAACTCAATTTCCTTTGCCATCTGGAATATTGTATTCCAAATTCTCTGCTCCTAAATAGCAGTAGCTGCTAAATCATGTGTGATTCCAACTATGGATACTCTGAACTTGAATTCTTTCTTTCTGGCTTCTTGCAGTAATTTTTCTTTGACCTGAAAACTCTGGATTTTGGCTATGATGTTTCTCGGAGTTTTCAGTTGGGGATTTCTTTCAGGACGTGATCAATGGATTCTTTCTATTTCCATTTTGCCCTCAGGTTCTAAGAACTCTGAGCAGTTTTCTTTTAAAATTTCTTGAAATGGGCTGTCTAGACTCTTTTTTTTTTTTTGGTCATGGCATTCAAATAGTTCAATGATTAAAAATTCTTTTCTCCTCAATCTGTTTTCCAGGTCAATTGTTTTTCCTATGAGATGCTTTAGAATTTCTTCTATTTTTTTCAGTCTTTGATTTTGTTTCAATATTTGTTATCGCCTCATGGAGTCATTGGCTTCCATTTGGACCATTCCAATTTTAAGTGAATTTATTGCTTGGGCAAGGTCTAGTACCTCTTGCACCAAACTATTCCCTTTCCAGTTTTTTTCTCCCTATCTTTCATTTCTTTTCCAATCGTGTTCAGTGCTCTCATTCCATTTATAAAAAATATTTTTAAACTCTTTTTTTTCTTAATTCTTGCTTCATGTCTTTCTGGAATTCTCATTGAATTCATACCCAAACTGTATTTTTTCATAAAGCTTTTCTTGTAGATGTTTTTGAGTGATTTCTTTTGTTTTGCATCTTGAGCTTCTTCACCCCTGCAATTCCTCTTTATGGTGGGGTTCTTTTTTGTTTGTTCATTCTTCCAGTCAACTTCCTGATGTAGATTAGGTTTTGCAGCACTCCAGGAAAGAAGGGCTGGGCTGGGTCTGTTGCTGCTTTCTTGTGGGTATTTAATGTTGTGTTATTCTAGGATCTCAGTGATGGGCTGGGGACTCGCAAAATTTCAGTGTTCCCAAAGTAAACACATCAAACCACCACAAAGTCTGATTGCTGCCCCCCTCACCTGAGCTCTGTAAATTCCTGACCTGGGTTTGGGTTTGGGTCTGAACAAGAGTAGATCACTGCTGGACTCCTCCCCTATCAACCAACTAGAAAACTCTGTCAGTCCAGAAGGGACAGAATTGTAGGTTTCCCTTTAATCTTCACTTCTTGCCCTGGTCATTCTTCTGAAGACTGGACTAGATGCTAGAAATAAAAGCCTGCTCTGCACCTTGGGTCTGAGCCACATAACTTTCTGCTTGGTGGCTTCTGAACTTTCTCTTTTCTCTATCACCCTAAGCCTCTCTGCCTAGGAATGCCACCTCTGGGTGCAGTTCCCCTTCTTGGTTAAACCTGGATCTGTGACCCAGAAATGAATAGTAGGTGACAAAGCTGCTGGCTAGCACCTGTCCCCATCTCAGAGCCGTGGTATGAGTATGGTGGTGCCCCAGTAGGGGTCTGAGACTTCCTGTCACACTGGTGCACTGCCTCTCCCTGTATGCTGGATTGCTTCAACTCAGTAATCTCTCAGTTTGACCAATCCGCAGTGTCTTTAAACCTCCCTCCCTGTCTCTCTTTGTCATGCTGGGCTGGACCAAGTGACTTATTGGAACTTTTAAAAAATTTCCTCATCAGGATGCATTTGGAGGAGTTTTCTAGATCTATTTCAAGGAGTTTCTTTGGAGGTCAGCTTGCATCACTGCTTCCTACTACTCTTCCATCTGACTCTACCTCTGCTCATGTTTCTTCAACTCTAAAATGGGGATGATAATAGCACCTACCTCACAGGGTTCTTGTAAGGATCAAATGAAATAATATTTGTGAAGTGCTTAGCACAGTGTCTCACACATAGTAGGTGATTAATAAATGCTTGTTCCCTTCCTTCCTATGACATTGTCCATCAGTGATCTTTGAAAGGTCCTGCAGGGATAAATAATGTAGTCTGCAAACTATGTGCCAATGAGCTTGATTTTGATTTCTGGCAGAATTCTAGAAAGCACTATTACTAAAGCAATGATTAATGAGCATATGGGAAAGTGATCACAAATAACTATTAGGGCTTCATCCCAAATGCACATCCCACAGTAACCTTTTTGATAAGAATACTAGATTAGCAGTTCCAAGAGAATGTTTTGGTTTACCTAGATTTTAGCAAAGCATCTGACAAAGTCCCTCAGGCTAGTCTTCTGGAGAAGACAGAGATCTAGATTAAACAGTACTAAACAGCTGATGAGTGAACCAAGAACCTGTTGAATGGCTAGAGTGAAAGGGTGATTATAACATTATCGTTCAATATCAATTAGAAAAATGTTTCCTCAAGGGATTTGTGTTTAGTCGTATACTTAATTTTTTTTAATCAATAACTTGAATAAATAACATATTTATCAAATTTATAGTGGACACACAACTGGGAGGTGTTTTTCTGTTGTGTCTCACTCTTCATGACCCCATTTGGGGTTTTCTTGACAAAGATACTGAAGTGGTTTGCCATTTCCTTTTCCAGCTCATTTTACAGAAGAGGACACTGAGGTAGACAAGGTTAAGTGACTTACCCAGAGTCACACAGCTAGTGTCTAAGGCCAGATTTGAACTCACGGAGATGAGTTTTCTTACTCCAGACCCCATGCTTTATTTACTATGCCACCTAGCTGCTCTTCATACATCTGGGAAGGCTACAGCCAATCCACTGGATGACAGTCAGGATTCCAAAAGATCTTGACAATTTAGAACATTGAGTTGGATTTAGTAAAATGGAATTTAACAAAGGTAAGTGTAAAGTTATCCACTGGGCTCAAAAAATCAACTTCACATGTATAAGAGAGAGATAGTATGGTCTGATAACAGTTTTTACAAAAAAAGATCTCTGGGTTTTAGTAAACTATGTAATGTATGTAAAAGCACTTGGTACATTCTCTGGACCATAGTAGGTGCTATAAAAATGCTTATCCCTTTCCCTCTCTTCCTCACTACAAGTTCCACGAAGGTCAACAGTATGAAATGGCAACCAAAACCACTAATTTAGGATATTTATGTCACATGAAATATGAAATTCCTGTAGCTCACCAGCCAGACCCCATTCTTCACTTTGCACCACTCAGTTCTCCATTCCCATCTGCCTCAATTCTCCCACCTCAAAGTTTCACCCTTACTCCACCCAACCCTTCCACTATGCCCTCTGGAATGCCTGTTCCAAAGGCAAAAATATTCCTTTAATCTTAAACATATTCCTCTCCTACTCCTTCCATCTACTAGCTCTTACTGAAACTTGACTTCCCCTTGATGGTACAGCTTCCCAGGCCACTTTTTCCAGTGTCTCCCCCTCTGCTTCATCTCCTTTTACTTAGGTGCCTTCAGTCAATCTCATCTCCTTCCCCCCTGTCTCAAATGATGAAATGGCCTTACTCCTTGTCAAGGCTAATCCCTCTCTTTGTTCAAGTGATCCCATTTCATCCTGTCTCCTCTACTCCATTCTCCACAGAGACTGCCTCCTCTGTCATTCCCACTCTTTCACTTATTTTCAATCTCTCCCTCTCTCCTGGATCATTTTCTTCTGCCTACAAACATAGCTATGTTTCCCCTATCCTGAAAAAATTCTCATTTGTCCCTTTTAGCTCTGCTATCATCCTATATCTCTTCTGCTCTTTGTACTAATGATCATTGTATATCTTTACTTTAAAAAAAATCTTTATTTTTACTTTTCAACATTCATTTCCATAAGATTTTGTGTTACAAATTTTCTCCCCTTCTTTCCCCACCCCAAGATAGGGAGCCTACTGAATACCCCTTCCCCCAATCTGCTCTCTCATATCCTCCCCCATCCAACCCCCAACTTTCTAGTAGGACAAGATGGATTTCTATACCCCAGTGCCCATATATCTAGTTTCCCAGTTACATGTAAAAACCAATTTTTTTAAACATTTGTTTTTAAAACTTTGATTTACATATTCCTTCCATTCTTCCCTCCTCACTCACCCCCACTGGGAAGAAAAGCAATTCAATATAGGTTGTACATCTGTATTTACACAAAACGTTTCCATAGTAGTTATATTGTAAAATTTATATTTCCCTCCATCCTATCTCACCCCCCACTTATTCTATTTTCTACTTTGACCCTGTCCTTTTTCAAAAGTGTTTACTTCTAACTACCCTCTCCACCAATCTGTCCTCCCTTCTGTCATCCTCTCTCTTATCCCCTTCCCCTCTATTTTCCTGTAGGATAAGATACTCAATTGAGTGTGTGTATTATTCCCTCCTTAAGCCAAATTCAGTGAGAGTAAGGTTGGCCCATTCCCTTTTACCTTCCTGCTCTTCCCCTCCATTGTGTAACCTTTTTTCTTGCCTCTTTTATGTGAGATAATTTACCCTATTTTATCTCTCCCTTTATCCTCCCATTAAATTCCTCTTTCACCTCTTAATTTTATTTTTTAGATATCATCCCTTCCTATTCAACTAATCCAGTGCCCTCTGTCTATGTATACATGTACACACATATACACACACTCATATGTGTATTTATACACACTTATTCCCTCCTATACATACATATATACACACATACACACACACACACACACACACATGTATTCCCTTCAACTATCCTCACACTGAGAAAAGTCTCATGAGTTATAATTATCATTTTTCCATGTAGGAATATAAATAGTTCAACTTTAATAAGTTCCTTATGATTTCTTTTTCCTGTTTACCTTCTCATGATTCCCTTGCTTCTTGTATTTGAAAGTCAAATTTTCTGTTCAGCTCTGGTTTTTTCATCAAGAATACTTGAAAGTCCTCTATTTCATTGAATGACCATATTTTCTACTGAAGCATTATACTCAGTTTTGCTTGGTAGGTGATTCTTGGTTTTAATTCTAGTTCCTTTGACCTTTGCAATATCACATTCCAAGCCCTTTGATCCCTTAATGTAGAAGTTGCTAGATCCTGTGTTATTCCAATTGTGTTTCCACAATACTCAAATTGTTTCTTCCTTAAAGCTCGCAATATTTTCTCCTAGACCTGAGAACTCTGAAATCTGGCTATGATAGGAGTTTTCTCTTTAAGATCTTTTTCAAGAGGCTATTGGTGAATTCTTCCAATTTCTATTTTGCCGTGTTGTTCTAGAATATCAGGGCAATTTTCCTTGAGAATTTCTTGAAGGATGATTTCTAGGCTCTTTTTTTAATCATGGCTTTCAGGTAGTCCAATAATTTTTAAATGGTCTCTCCTGGATCTATTTTCCAGGTCAGTAGTTTTTTTCAAGGAGATATTTCACATTGCCTTCTATTTTTTCATTTGTTTGTATCTGTTTTATAGTATCTTGATTTCTCATAAAGTCATTAGCTTCCAATTGCTCCAATCTAATTTTGAAGGAATTATTCTCTTCAGTGAGTTTTTGAAATTCTTTTTGCATCTGGCTGATTTGGCTTTTAAAAGCATTTTTCTCCTCATTGACTTTTTGGATTTCTTTTGCCATTTGAATTAGTCTATTTTTTAAGGTGTTATTTTCTTCTGTATTTTTTTTTAGCAGGCTGTTGACTCATTTTCCATTATTTTTTTGCATCATTCTCTTCCCAATTTTTCCTCCACTTCTCTTGCTTGATTTTCAAAATCCTTCCTGAGCTCCTCTGTGGCCTGTAACCAATTCATATTTTTCTTGGAAGCTTTTGATGTAGGAGTTTTGGCTTTGTTGTCTTCTTCTGGTTCCATGTTTTGATCCTTTTTGTCCCTCAAAAAAGGATTCTATGGTCTGATTGTGCTTCTTCTGCTTGCTCATCTTGCCAGCCAATTACTTGACTTTTGAGCTCTTTGCCACAGTAGAACTTTGCTTCCGGAGTGGAGAGAGCTGTGTCCCAAATTCCTGGGGTTTTTGCAAATGTTGTCAGAGCTATTAGGAGGGTGCTTTCTCTACAGCCATCACAAGTTCTGGCACACTGACATTTCTCGCCCTAGGACCACCACCCAAGACAGCAACCCAGACCCAAGCAGGTCAAAACAAGAATGATTACTCTCTGAATGGTCACTCAGTCCACCTGTGATCTGCAGGCCAGGAGTTCCAGAGGCAGCCATGAAACTGCAGTGCCTCTGCCACCTCTCACCCCCGGGGCAGGGGCCTGACTGAGTTTTTCTGTCACCCAGTTCCAATAGAGTTCCCTACTGACCTTCTACTTGCTCTTTGGAGTTTATGGGTTGAGAAGTCTGGAAACTGCCACAGCTACCGGTGATTCACTCTCCTGAAGTCTGCTCTGACTGGTCAGGGCACGAGTCTGGGCCGCCCAAGTCTGGGCCCACGCAGCTCACATGGGACTGTGCTTGTCTCCCAGCATGGGTGTGATAGGCCCTTCCTGTCAGCCTGCCAGGCTGCCTTCAGTGGGAGATTTGTTTCTCTCTGTTACTTTGTGGGTTCTATAGCTCTAAAATTTGTTTAGAGTCATATTTTACATGTATTGGAGGTGGTTGGTGGGGGAGCTGAAGCAAGTTCCTGCTTTTACTCCCTCATATTGGCTCTGCCCCCTGTATATCTTTTCTGCCCTTTGTAGCTAAACTCCTCAAAAAGGTCACCTACAAAAGCTGCTTCACCCCTTAGAATCTGGCTCCCAATGTCCTCAGCCTGTCAAAACTGCTCTCTCCAAAGTTACTAATGATCTCTTAGTTGCCAAATCCAATGGGCTCTTCTCAGTCCTCATTCTCAATGACTTCTCTTCAGCCTTTGATACTATTGGCCACTCTCTCCCAGAGGCTCTCATCTCTCTAGGTGTTTTGTGACACCACTGTCTCCTGGTTTTCTTCCTACTTTTTCCTTCTCTGTCTCCTTTGCCGAATCTTCCTGCGGATCAGGCCCTCTAAATGTAAGTATCCCTTGGGGTTCTGTCCTGAGCCCTCTTTTTTCCCTTCTCTATATTCACTTGGTAATCTCATCAGTTCCCATAGATTTAATTTAATTACCATCTCTATGCTGATGATTCTCAAATCTGTTTCCTGCTCCAGTCTCTCTGTTGATCTCCAATCTTCTATCTCCAGCTCTCTTTCAAACATCTGCAACCGGATGTTCAGTAGATAGCTTAAATTTAATATGTCCACAACAAAACTCATTATCTTCCCCCCAATCCTTCCCCTTCTTCTACCTTGCCTGTTACTTTAGAGGACAACACCATCCTTCCAATCCCTCGGGCTCACAACTAACAGTCATCTTGGATTCCTCACTATCTTTTATCCCCCACATCCAAGCTTTTACTAAGGCCTGTCATTTTCACCTTTGCAACATGTTTTGAATACACCTCTTTTTCTCATCTGATGCCGCTATCACTCTAGTTCAGGTCCTCATCACCTCATGCCTTGATTATTGCAATAGCCAGCTGGTGGGTTTACCTGCCTCAAGTCTCTCCCTACTCCAATCCATCCTCCATTCAGCCACCAAAGTGATTTTTCTAACATGCACAACGGATCATGTCATCAATACTCCATAAATTCCCCTGGTTTCCTATTGTCTTCAAGAGAAAACACAAAATACTCTGTCATTCAAAGATCTTTATAAACTAGCTGCCTCCTACATGTCCACTCTTCTTACACCTTACTCTCCAACTTATTCTTTTATCTAGTGACATTGGCTTCCTGGCTGTTCCATAAACAAGATGCTCCATCTCTCCGTGCAGTCATTCTCTTTGGCTGTTCACCATGCTTGGAATGTTCTTCCTCCTCCACTCTCACTATTGACCTCCCAACTAAATTCCCACTTGCTACAGGAAGCCTTCCCTAGACTCTCTTAATTCAAGTGCCTTCCCAGACTTTAGAAAAACCTGGAAAGACTTATATGAACTGATGATGAGTGAAGTGAGCAGAACCAGGAGAACATTGTACACAGTAACAGCCACATTGTGTGATGACTAACTTTGATAGACTTAGCTCTTCTCAGGAATGCAAGAACCTAAAACAACTCCAAAAAGACTCATGATGGAAAATGCCATCCACATCCAGACAAAGAAATGTGGAGTCTGAATACACATCAAAGCATACTATTTGCTCTCTTCTTTTTGGTTTTGGTTTTTTTCTTTGTCACGGTTCCTCCCATACATTCTAATTCTTCTGTGCAACATGGCTAATGTGAAAATATGTTTAATAAGAATGTATATGTAGAGCCTATATTGGATTGCATGCCGTCTTGGGGAAGGGAGGGAGGCAGAGAAAATCTAAAACTTATAGAAGTGAATGTTGCAAACTAAAAAAAAAATTACTTTGTAAAAAAATTCTAATGCCTTCCCTCTGTTAATTATTTCCAATTTATCCTCTATATAACTTGCTTTGTATTTACTTGTTCCCATGCTCTCTCCTCCATGATGGTAAATGCCTCGAGGTAGGGAGTGTCTTTTGCCTCTTTTTGTATTTACAGTGCTTAGCTCAGTATCTGGCATGTGATAGATGCTTAAGGAATGTATATTAATTAGATATTGATGGTTATGAGGAACAATTGATGGAACTGAAGTTGAGTAGCCTAGAGAAGATTTAGGCAGATAGATGACAGTTGTCGTCAAGCATTTAAAGGGCGACCAGATAAAAGGATTCTACTTACTTTGCTTGACCCCAGAGAGCAGAACTAAAGAATAATGGGGGTGGAAGATGAAGAAAAATAGGCTGAAGCTTCAAGTTAAGAAAGAGTCTCCAAAAGTGGAGCAGGTTGCCTTATATGGCAGTATTTCAATTCACTAGAGATCTTCCACTAAAGATGGGATGACCATTCGTCAGATATGTAATGGAGTGCCCCAAAGCTCTAAGCTTTGGGCTGGTTTTATCCACATATATGATTCACAGTGGGTGAGGAGATAATGACCTTGCACCCTGGGTTTTAAGGTTGTTACTATGGTTTTCTTATCTTTACCCACATAGAAGAATGAAGGTTTGGAGAGAGACTTAGGGTTTGGAAACATGGACACCCTGAACCTCAGAGCTATTTAGTAGTTCTTAGGCAAATAACCATTCCTAGGTATAGTCTAACCTTCAGAGTCAAAAATTGAGAGGCATATGGAATGTGCATCTTAAGTTAGAGTGAGGTCTTTGGCAGAGGGACTCAGGCTCCAGGGACAGAAAGAACAATAAAAAAATTCAAAGAAAAGACCAAAGCTGACTTTCTGAATGATTAATGAAAATGGGCAGTACAGTAGCTCACTGGAAAGACCTGGCGCCTGGGCTGAGAATCTCCTGCTGGGGAAATGAGAAGCTTTAATTGCCATCAGAGCTATTGATCTTCAGAATCAAGACTCTGGGGAAAACCAGCCTGGAGAAGTGGAGGGAAGGCCTTTTGCTGATCCCAGGCAAAGGTTTCTGCCCTTTCTAAAACAGCTGGGAAAAAAGCCTGTGCCCTTTCAGCCTGAAAGATCAGGACAGCACCAACCCTCTTTCTGAAGACAGGCTAGCTAAGGATTTGAACTAAGCCAGAAGCTGGGATGGAAATTCTGGAGCTCCAGCAGAGCAGTGTCTGGTGGAGACTAGCACACAGGAGGTGCATGATTTCAGTGGGAGCATCACCAGAGTACATTCTCTCCATGGATGTCCCTGCCCATGTGCACCCTGGCCAGACTTCCTCCTTAGCATGGCACCTAGAAGGCACTTAATAAATGTTTAGTGATTGATTGAAATGTACTCTGGCCAGATTCACTTCCTAATTGTGCACTTCTCCATGTACATTCTCCATCCATATCCATCTTTCCCACTGACATTAGGTGAATTTGTAGAAGAATGTACCCCAGGCTTTTGAGGAAAATGTTTTTCTTTAGTATGTCATTTAATTAAATGCTTCTGCTTTGAATTAATTGATACATATCCTATATCTGGAGTAGGAAAGGACCTCAGAGACCATATAGTCCAAGCCCTTATAGATGAGGAAACTGAGAGGCAGGAAGACTAAGTGATTTTCCCAAAGTTTCATAGGTAGTAGCTTCAGAGGCATTATTTGAATGCAGGTTTTCAGAATATAGTGCTGTTGTATCATCTGGCTGACTAATAAATGGAGCCTCATGAACTCCATCAAAGTTTAGAGGATGTACACCAATAGAGTACTTTGAACCTGGGGTAGCCATTTCCTGGGGGACCTGCCCAGCAAGTTGGGGGAGGGGCATCTTTAGGTGCTACAAGGAATATTCTTGTGTAGAACTAAATGGCTTTTTTGGTCCTTTCCAATATTTGTGATTTTGTGAAATGGTAAATTAGTACTATAGAAATGAGGGCTTTTTTCATTATTACTGAGACCGTAATAGCACAGAGCATTCAAGCTGCCACTGTGACGGAAGAAGACAGAAGCAGGCAAACTATAGGGCACCCATGCAAATTCTCAGGGTTCCAGTGATTAGCGTAGACACGGACCCTTGGGTGAAAAATTAGAAAAACAGATGAAAAGGCCACCCCTCGTTCTTCAGGCTGCTGCCCTTCAGTGCCCGTCGATTCATCATCCCTGGGACACTGGTGAGTATAAAGTCAATGTCACATTTTGCCAGCTGTTAAATTGTTAGCTCCTCTCAGGGAGGAAGGAACAGTGAACCCCCAAGAGCCTTCCTTCCTTCCTTGAGTTTTTCAAATCTGGGTCAGCCACCCTCCATTTATCCTACCAGCAGGTGTCTGAAGAGGCAGAGACGGGGTAATCAAAGCTACTGGCAATTTAAAAATAAATCTGGACTGACATCGAAGAGCCCAGAATAGGGAGAGGTGAGCTCAGAGTGCTGTTTAAATGGCTTCCATTCTCCTCATTGGGAATTTGGGCGAGATAGGGGTCCTGCTTAGCAGAGCTTTTCCTCCTCAGGTGTGAACTGCTAGGGCCGCGAGCTCTCGAAGGAAGGAGGCTTCTGTCTAGGGTCCTACATATGATGTTAATTGTTCAATGGTAAACCCAATTTTATTCCTTCCCCCTTCCCTTCTTCCCCATATTTCCCCAGCCTCTGTGGGGAAGATGCTGGATGATAGTAAGTCCCCAAAGTGAGCTGAGACTCCAGCCTGTGGGCTTTATTTCAGTATGTCTCAGGTAGTCTGTACTTAGTAAACAGATAAGTGGTTGACTTGGGCTTGCTTCTTTATGAATGACTCTTCAGTCTCTGGGAGACTTGGCAGATCCTATGTAACTACTCTATGGCTTGGGGACTGCTCAGGTAAGGAGGTGGACTTCCCCTAATTAAGCAATAGAGATTTAAGCCCAGTGCAGTTTCCCACGGCCAGTCCTTGACTAAGTTCAGATCTTTGGAAAGCAATTCCACACAGCTGCCAAACTGCTGTTACTAAACATAAATCTGACCATGCCGCTCTCCTACTAAAAAACTTCAGTGACTCCCTATTGCTTCTATGTTGAAAGACTATGTGACCCTGGAAAAGTCATTTGATTTCACTGAGCCTCAATTTTACCATCAGTAAGATGAGGATAATAATAGCATCTCCCTTATGCTGTGAAGATCAAATGAGATAATACATGAAAAGTACTTTGTAAACCTTCTCTCTCTGAAACTCCATATATATGTGTATATATATATATATATAGATAGATAGATAGATAGATAGATAGATACATATATATATATATACATATAGATACACACCCATACACTATCTATCTATCCACATACACACACACACACACACACACACACACACACACACACACAATTCAAATGAGTTTTGCCTCCTGTTACCTGTACACGACATCCCATCTCTGGCCTCTGTGCTTTTAGGGGAGGGGAGAGGAAAGGAGAAGAAGAAGCGTTTAGTGGCTACTACAGGCCAGGTCCTATGCTGAGCACTTTTTACAGATATCTCCTTTGATCCTTGTAACAACCCCATGGAGTAGGTGCTATTAATTATCTTCATTTTACAGTTGAGGAAACTGAGGCAAACAGATGTTAGGTGACTTACCCAAGGTCACATAGCCAGTACGGGACTGAGGTGGAATTTGAACTCAGGTCTTCCTGACTCTGGGCCCAGCACTGTATCCTCCAGGGCGCTAGCTACCTCTTCTGCCTAGCTGACTCCCTACCCAGCCCCCCACCAACCAATGGAATACCTTCCCTCCTTCCCTCTGAATTAAGGAATCCCTGGCCTCCTTTAAAACATAGCGCAGGTGTACCTCTTATATTAGGGATTTTCTAGTTTTTGCTTTTTCTCTTGGGAAATCACTTTGTATATGGATATGTTTGTATGTGGGATATTCTTCCCCCCTCTTCCAAGTAGAAATAAGTTTCCCAAGAGCAGCAACGATTTCTTTTTCTCTTTGTATCCCTAGTGCCCACGATGCCTGGTGCACAGTGGGTGCTTAATAAATGTTTGTTGAATTGAGCCAAGGAAGCAAGATTGTATCAGAATGCATCTGACCCCAAGTGCCACTGTTGGGAGAGAAAAGAGCTCTAGAGCCAAATGTCCCAGTCCTGTCCTTTAGGTCTCCCCCTAGCCCATGCCCACACCTCCTTCCTTTGCCCCCTTTCCCAGGCCACTTCAGGATGGGGGACAAAGGTGAAGCCTCAGAAGCAGAAAATAGGTTATATTGATAAAAATCCCTCTGAACCCTTCTCTACCTCTACCAGTGGACTTATCACTATTATTATGAATAATAACATATGGAAAATGACTGGGGAAAGAGGGGAGGAAAGAGGATGTGAGGGAGGGAGACATGCAGAGAGGGAGGGAGGGAGAATCGTTTCCCAGTGAGCAGGGAGAGATGAATCTCATCATTGCTAGCCTACATGTGATTAGTATGCACAGAGATGAGAATAATTAGTTGCTACTCTTGGAGAAAAGACATTTGAGTTTTTGATGGAGCCTGATTATTTACTTCCTTGTGAGGATGAGGGAACATTCATCAGGGTTTCTCTCTGATCCCCACAGCTTGTCGCTCCTCCCCACTCCCTGCTCCTCTGCAATGCAGCCAGGGAAGCCGAGGCAGCTCTCCTGGCCTGGAAGGTCTTTGGGCTACACGTACATGGCTTTCTTCTGAAAAGAAATGCACACTGCCTTAGCTGGTGCCCCCATCCTAGGCCCAGAAACAGTGCCCACCTTTCCGTCCCCCCCATCCCCCTCAGCCTCATGCATATTCATCCTGCTTGAAAGAGCACAGCATGAAATATGCAAATTGGCCAGGCAGGAGCGGGTTTGGCATTTTGATGGCTGCTTTGTCTGAAGACCCCAGAGACATACACATTCAGTCACTGGCGCGCTGGAATCTCCTCTACCTTCGTCTCCCCACCCCCACCCCCACCCCACTTTCCCCCGGCCCTCACTTGGCCCAGCCTGCAGAAGAACGAGACTGGAATCACAGACTCCCAGGATCAGGTTAGGGGCACAACCCCGGCTACAGCCCAGCTCTTCATTTACTGCTCTTTCCCTTGTACTCAGCCTGTTTTCCTTCCCTTCTCTTCATTCCATTAAGCGTTTGGGGGAATTTTAAAGGAACACTTAAAGAACATTCAAGTCAATGCCAACTGAGTGCCTACTATGTATTTAGTGGTAGAATGGATGGAGCACCCAGCCTGGCGTGAGGAAGACTCATCTCTCTGACTTCAAACCTGGCGTACGAGCCACTATTATTTTACCTCTGGTCCTCCACCTCCTCTTCTGTAAAATGAGGGGATCAGAGCAGGCGGTCTCTAAGGGCCCCTACAGCTCAGCGTCACTCATTTAGAGCCACATTTAGAAGGGATCTTGTGACTGAGTCCAACCACCTAATTTTAAAGGTGAAGAAACAACAGCATAGAGGGAATGATGATGACACTGACACATTTGCCACTGAGCAAAGCACTTTACGATTATTCTCTCATTTGATTCTCACAACAACCCTGGGTTCTTGTTCTCATTTCAGGCATGTCTGACTCTTCATCCCATTTGAGGTTTTCTTGGCAATAGAGTGATTTGCCATTTCCTTCTCCAGCTCATTTTATAGATGAGGAAATTGAGACCAAGTTAAGTGACTTGCCCAGGGTCACATAGTCAGTAACTATTTGAAGCAGGGTTTGAACCTGGGTTTTCCATCTCCAAGGACAAGAGATATATGCTATTTCTTGGTGCCTGGAGGGAGAAGCTCCACTTTCCCTTTCTCTCCCTCTCTCTTGCCTGGGGGTGATTTTCCAACCTCTTTACCCTTAAGATCCAGCAAACCAACCAACCAGACTCTACTTGAGCTCTTCTCTATTACTAAATCTGAGGGAGAGAGAGAGAGACAGAGACAGAGACAAAGACAGAGACAGAGAGACAGAGAGAGACAGAATCAGAGAGAGATATGTGGGGCAGGGAGGACATAATTAGATGAAAAATTGATCAGGGAAGCTGAAAATATAGAAGCCCCATTTCTCTACCCTTCTCAGTCATCACTCCATCTTTGTCTTCTTTACTCTCTCTTCTTCACCTATTCCTTCTGTATTCACCACACACACAGATTCACCTTTGTGAAAATTTAACAATCCAGTCTCCTGAACTTTAAGGAGCTGGCTCCAGCACACACCTGATACCTGAGAACCAGAAAGCAAATTGTGGTTTCTTCACACCATTAGGAAGTCACCAGCTGGTGATTACAGTTCCCATCTCTGACTCTCTAGCTCCAAAGCCAAAGGCTCCTAGCCTGTAGTCAAATGAAGAAAGGAGACCTGAGGTGGAATTCAAACCTAGCACATTCTGTACCAGGCTAAATCACTAACCAATATTTGGATTGTGACTTAACCAATTTGGATGTTGTGGCCCCTCTGTTCAAAGCTTTCTCAAGGTGGGGAGACTGATAGTTCTTGGGAAAGTACCCTTCATCTGTGACGTCTGTATAAAGAACATGGACTTGGAGTCTGAATACCTGATTGGCCTTTGTATCTCCCGCTTATAAATTTGTGTGCCAAACGGCCAAGTCACTTAATTTCCCTGATTCTCGGTTTCCTTATGGATAAATTGTGTTATCAACCTTACAGTGTTAACAGGAGAAAATCATTTTGTAAAATGTAAAGGACACCCTAAAGATGTGAATTATTGTAATTATTACTCCTACCTAGCTGCCTCCCACCTCACCCACCTCACACTGCAGAATGAGATGAAGCAGGGATGAGGACGAAGAGAACTGGATTGGTCACTTTTCACTGATTAGTATAGAAAAGCTTACTATGGAGAATTCCAATCCCACATTGCCTTTGTCATCCAAGCCTGGAAACACGAAAAGAGTTGGGGCTTAGACAGAAATGTGTTCTTAGACATTTTTTCCTTAGGACAAACATAGTCCAAACTGAGTTCCACGCACAAAGGACAGTCTGACCATGTATACATGCAGTTGCCTCATGCAAGAAGGCCAACCCATCCTTTCTCCCACATCCTTTGCATGCCAGAAACTCATTTTTCCCTGTCCCAGGACCAGCTTTCCCCCCTAGATCTCCATAGAGGTGTGGGCCAGCCAATCTGCAGATGAGAACACAGGGACAGCATTCTTTGAATTGCAAAAAGAAGGAAGTATTTCGCCTCTGGATTATAGAGTTCAAGCTGTCTTTGTTAAGAGGTTACCCTATGCTAGACTCTGTGTTAAACCCTGGGGAATACAAAGAAAAAGTGATCTCAAAGAGCTTGCATTCTAAAGGGGGTGACATATATTCATGTGTGTGTATACATACATAGTGTGTTTCAGAGGTCTTAGTGCATTTTTAAGCTTTAGTAGCTTAATACACTTACACACGAAATATAAATACACACAAATATACAAAAAAATACACACAATAAATACACACAAACACCCCTCCCAGAGCAAACTTGATTTTGATTCGCGAGGCACCAAGGCTACTCTAAAGTTAAGGCATTCTCTCTGCCCCACTGCCCATATCACCAGAAAGCAGTTGAACAGCCTTACCTGATAAGCTTTTTTTGCTGCCTACAGTAAAGCTGGGTAAAACTGTGTGTGTGTGTGTGTGTGTGTGTGTGTGTGTGTGTGTTTCACTCTGTTCTTGACAACTACCCATCAGCTGATGCTAAATAAACCTTTTTTCTTCTAGACTTGCCTTTCATTTATCCAACTCCAGTCAAATGGACTTAGATAGGAGGAATTACACTCTAGGAGAATCTCAGGATCTCCGGGCTGAGGAATTCTCCAGCCATTTGGTGTTAGAAGTGGGATGACTAGAAATACTGAGTGGGACAGGGGAGACTCAGACTCCAGGTTCCCTGAGGTGACAACTGGGTAAGATTTCTTACCCATATCTCTCTCCTGGAACTGGACTGTCTCTGATGTCTCACCGGGCAGTAAAGATTCTTTTCCCTTAAATTCTTTATACTGCATGAGGCCAACTTGAAAATAATTTGAGGAGATGTATTAGAAATTAGTCTTCTATTTAAGATAGTTGGTAGTTCCCTGTCTACTCTGAGGATAGCCTAGGCCCTAAGGTATATTTATTATACTGTGACCCTTGCTGCCAAAAGTGTTGGGAAAAAAACTGCATTTCTACTTGTGTATATCTGATTGCTTTCTATTTCCTCCCTTTCCCCTTCTATGAGTTTCTTGTGTCTGAAAATCTCTTAAAAATATAAACTGCCGACCAGAGCTAAGACTTTGATTTGGGCCCCATTTCTTGAGGAGTAACATGAAGTGACTCCATAATAGAAAGGGCTCAGTAAGAGAATCCCATTCTCCAACAGGAGAGCTCCCTTTGTTTTTAAGTAACGAGGACTAAGAGAAATCTGTGTGGCCACCTGGTATTCCACAGGTTGATAAGCCAGAGACCCATCTATTCTGTTCTCTCCCACGTTCTTAACTTGGAATCTGTGTGTTACTGTCTTAAGATGAAGGGAAAAATCTGATGATAGATTCTTCCATATGAGAGGATTAAAAACCTCTCTGGGGGAGAGATTTAAATAAACTGATACTGAGTGAGGAGAGCAGAACGAGGAGAACATTGAACACAATTACAGACACATCATTGTGTCTGTGATGACTGACTTTGATAGATTGGGCTCCTCTCAGCAAGGCAGGGTATAAGACAACTCCAAAAAACTCATGACAGAAAAGGCTATTCACATCCAGAGAAAAGAACTACAGAGTCTGAATGCAGACTGAAGCAAACTACTTGCTCTCTCTCTCTTATGTTTAGTTTTGTTTTGTTCCTTCTTTCTCGTTCACTCCATTGGTTATAATTTTTATTTACAACTTGACTAATGTTTAATTTGATGTTTAATGTATTTGTAGAACTTACATTTGATTGCATGCCACCATGTGAGGGGAAGGGGGAGGAGAGGGAGGAGAGAAAATTTGGAACTCAAGGGATTGTGGAACTGAATGTTGTAAACTAAAAGTAAATAAATAAATTTATTTTTTTAAAAAAAGAAATACTATTAAAAAAAAAACCTCTCTGGGACAGTCTGAGAACGGGGATACTGAATTATTGAATCATGGGTAGCAAACAAAGTAAACCAAATTCTGGGTCTCCTTTGGCCTATAGGGTCAGAATTTTCTCACATTCTCCAAATTTCCACTCTCAGGAAATCTCTAGTCAGCAATAGCCAGATTATGGGAGTTTTAATTCGGACAAATTAGTCTATTTAGAAGGGTTTATGGAAATTCTCCGTTCTAAGTAGGACTGACTATTTGTCCCTTTATAGTAAAAGAAGATCATAGAATTTAGAATGGAAGGGACTGTAGAGATCATCTTGTCCAATGCTCTCATTTTACAGATAAGAAATTAAGTCCCCAAAAGGTAAAGTGACCTGTCCAAATTCACAGAGATAGTAAGAAAAAGAGCCAGGATTGGATTCAGGTCTTTGATTTCAAAACTGTGCACTTTCCACTATACCACTATTATTTCCATGACCTCAGAAATTATCCGGGGAAGTGCCTGCCAATTGGGCTAACTCTTCAAGTCTTACTTCAGTCTTGTCCTCTGAATGGAGGCCAAGAGGGGTCTGGTGGTTTGCTTAGTCTCAATGCTTCCCCTCACCCAACAGTCCCATAGATTGTCCTGGAAGACAAGAGAATGCTAAAAGAAATATCTATCTTTTCAGAGTTCTACTAAAGTCAATCCCTCACCCCTATTATAAGCCACCAGGGCCAGTTTAGTGGGGCCCCAGTGAGTTGTTCCATCTGCATTCATCCACAATTGCAGACCTGGTCTCATTGGAGATGTCTCACAGAGGTCTCACCTTCGGCTTAGGTACACCTGTACATGGATACCTTTATGGTATTTCAAGCATTTCAAGAAGTTCCCCCTGGCATACCACCTCTAATCCCTACATCTCCTCATACCACTAGTTAATGCCTGAAATCGCACAATTGGAAGTTAAATGCTTTAGAATTACACAGGCA
The DNA here is from genome assembly GCA_028627135.1 of Pseudochirops cupreus. Classification (NCBI taxonomy): domain Eukaryota; kingdom Metazoa; phylum Chordata; class Mammalia; order Diprotodontia; family Pseudocheiridae; genus Pseudochirops; species Pseudochirops cupreus. Next base: position 189,765,465 of record CM053582.1, on the reverse strand, counting down.
TTGTAGATGGCTTGGAATTTGGATATCTGTATTAGATTCCTGATTCTGGCATTTACTGTCCATATGAGCTAGGTCAAGTCATTAAATTTCAGTTTCATCTGTAAAATGGGCACTACTAACTCACAATAGTGTTGTAAGGAGTTAAATCAATGGAATTATTGTAATTAGCTTACTACTTTGATCCCTGTTAAAGTGAATATATACTTGAAAATAGGTATACTCAGGAGCATATCACTCATTCACATATTAGTATGAATCATCATAGATTTAGAGTTGGAAGGGACCTCAGCAACCATCTAGTTCAATAGCCACATTTTACGGGGTAGCTAGGTGGTGCAGTGAAGAGAGCACTGGCCCTGGAGTCAGGAGGACCTGAGTTCAAATACGACCTCACATACAACACAAAACTAGCCATGTGACCTTGGGCAAGTCACTTAACCCCAATTGCCCTACCTTCCCTTCTCCAAAAAGCAAAAAAAAAAAAAAAAAAGCCACATTTTATAGATGAGGAAACAGGCCCAGACAGGTTAAGTTCTTCACCCAAGGCCATACCCAGGTAGTGGTAGTAATCTGAAGAGCTGGAATTTGAAATCAGGTTCTCTGCTTCCAAATCCAGGGCCAGATTCCTTCCTAAGAACAGGTTTAGATAAGATGGTGTGGGAGGACAGAGACTAAGGAGAACAAGATGGCACTGATAAGGAAGGTCCATAAAAACTGTAAGAGGTCCCAGACCTGGGAGAATAGGAAGTCAAAAGTCAACCTCAGCCCATCATACAAATTTACACAAGAGCCATGTGATGAGCTGAAGTTAGCTCATCTGAGGTTAGTGTCCACCCCCTCTACCCACCAAACACAGACCCACCTCTTCTGAAGTTAACCTAAGGTTCAGGAGTTAGGTCAGATAGTGTTTAGGAAACCACCAGCACCTCCCACAGGCAATAACTCAATGGGAAAGGGAGAGGCTTAGAACTAAGAAATTTGTCCGGGAATATAGATTGTCTGAGTTCCCTCCCCTCACCCCACTCCTAGGGAGTCAGGGCATATAAGGTATCTAAAGAAAAGGGACCTGAGAAACAGATGGACCAATGTCCAAAGCAGCTCACTGACTTGGCCCAGTGCTGCCAACTCAAGAGTCAACTTGCACGCATAATCTCTGAAAGGTTTTGTGTTACACTGGACACAGTGGTGCTAGCCTTCTGGAGACACAAATTGAGGAAACCTATCTGAAGGGTGCCTTGCTTTGATGAGTGAGCAGATAGCAACAGTGAGATGAGGGCAAGCATTGAGAATGAGCAAATCATGAGATTCAGCCTCTTCTTGGTCTCTATTCAGAGGACAGGACCAGAACAGGTCTTAAGAGTTGACAATTGCCAGACACCCACCTGGATGATTTCTGAAGCCCTGGAAAAAGTAGCACGGTAGAGCAGAAAGAGCAGAGGTTGGGGAATCAAAGGACCTGGGTTCAGATTCTAGCTGATTTTTGCTACCTGTGTGACTTTTAGCAAATCTTTCACCTCTCTGGGGACTCACTTAAGGAACACCTGAGTTTGCATCCTACTTCAGATTCTTATTAGCTGTTTGAACCTAGATAACTCATTCAATGATTCAGTCTCAATTCCTCCCTATTTAAAAGAGAAATAATAATAACAATAACACCTATTTCAGAGGGTTGTTTTTAGGATTAAGTAAAATACATGTAAAACTCCATGCAAATTTTAGTTATTATCTGGGCAGTGACACTTACTGTGTGGCTTAGGACAAAGTTACTTAAACTCTCTGAAACTGTTTACTCATCTGTAAAATGGGGATAATAATACTCCCATCATCTACTTCGTCGGACCATTATAAGGAAAGTACATGATAAACACTTGAAGTACTACATTAATGCTATTTATGCTATTGTTGTCTGAGACGGCTGGTTGTAATAAAACGCACGTCATTTTGGAAGGGCTGTAATGACATGCAAAAATTCATATTTGCTTGAAAATAACAAGTGAAGATGAGATGTGCACACCTGAAGGGAGTTGTCCAAATTAGGCTTGGGGTGTAATGAGATGCACAAAATTTTCCAGGAGTATAATGAGATGCAAGAAGTCACAACACTTGTCTGAAAAGGAAAGGGTGTAAGGAGATGGTGCACACCTGAAGGGAATTGTCCTAAGTGTCTAGGTGTAATGAGATCCAATTCTTGCCTGATAATACAGGCTGTAATGCAGACACCTGAAATAAGTTGTCTCAGTGGACCAGTGTAATGAGATGCACATAATTTTCAAGGAATGTAATGAGATGCAAAATAAATCAAACACTTGTCTGAAAAAGAAAGGCAGTAATGAGATGCACACACCTGAAGGGCATTGTCCTAAATGGGCTCAATGTAATGAGATGCATTGAATTTGCAAAAGAACAGAATGAGATTGGTCCGGGGAAAAGCTGAAAATAGCAGCTTGTGATTAGAGGCAGACACCGGAAGGGGGTGTCAGGCACTGCACATACTTTGGAGGTTATGGGAGGATATGCCAGGGTGCAGCTAGACAGAGTTCTTTCCTATTGACCTGCCAGGCCTGACTGCTGGCCTTGGGCCTATGGCTCTCTGCAGAGTCACTGAGGGCTAATCTTGGGTGGGCTATGCTCCATGTGACAGCTGTGAAGAAGGCACAGTACCAAAGCAGGGCTCTAAAAGAGGCCTTCTGAAAGGAAGAGCTGAGAGGATCAGTAGATGTTGCGGCAATGTTAGAAATGTAGTCTCTGGATCAGCAATGGGAAGGAGTGTAGCTTGGGTAGAAGTATTGACTGTGGTGATCCTGCCCATGGCAGAAGCAGAAAAGGGACATAAGAGGTGAGGGGTTTGTAGCGATCTCCCCAAGACCTTCTATGAAAAGAATATTTTAAGCCCATAAGGACTCCCCTGATGGGAGAAGCCACTTTCACCAATTCCCAGAGATAGGCCTATAACATCATCATCATCAGTAGTAGTAATGATGCTGCCTTTCATTATTAGAGTGCTTTACATTCTACAAATAACATATTCTCATTAGATTGTGAGCTTTTTGGGGGAAAGGCTGTGTTTTGCCTCTTTTCGTATCCCCAATGCTTAGTACAGTGTCTGGTGCATGGTGAGCACTTAATAAATGCTTATCGACTGGCATTACTGTGGAGTTTTAAAGTTCACAAAATACTTTGCTTTGAGGTAGGTAGTGTGAATATTATGATCTCCATTTTACCCACTGGGTCTCAGGGAGGCCAAGTGACAGACTAACAAACTCATATGCTCCAGAGTCAGCTTCTTAGCTATTACATGGTCTTCTTTTCTGGGAATGGATGGGAACAGGGACATTATTACTCTTGTACAGGGTGAGGTGCATGTGGCACTAGTCATAGGTTGCTGAGTGCTGAGGATAAATCAGGGCTTGAAAGAAAGGCATGAGGGGTAGGGGGTGGCCAGATTTGGCAACATCCAAGTGGGACCTCATGGGGGCTATTGCTGTTTAGCTGCTAGGAATAGTCACTTGAGTTGGGTAGGTTGGGCTGCCATGGCTATGCCAGGCTCCGTGAGATTGTTGTAGAAAAATGGCACCTTCTTTCCCCCTACAATTTGGGAACAAAGCAGGCCGAGGCATCTTCTTCTGGAGATCCCCTCTTCCACCAGCTAAGGAATCACTTCTACCCTGACTTTGCCCTTAAACATCCCTTCCCCCAGGAGAAAGTTACCTTTTCTTCCTCGTATTCTTCCTAGCACTGTCAGGAAATATCCTTTGACCTACCAGGAGTGGGGAACCTGTGGGTTGTACTCTTTTAGTTTGGTTGGGTATATCTTACTACCCCCCTTCAAAATGTAAGCTCCTTCAGAGAAAAGGTTGAGTCACATCTTTATAACCCCAGTGCCTCGCACACAGTAGGTACATGAGAAAAATTTGTCAAATTGAATTAAGTTGGACATGGTCCTCCTTGGAGGTAGGGAACATCTTGAAAATCTCAAGCTAGTGGCTTCCTCTGTGCTAATAGTAGTGTAGTGAGACACTGCATGCAGGTATACTTGCCTTCTATCCCCATCTCAGTCCCAGGGACACAGGACATCCAATAAACTCACCCAATCTCACTGAAATGATCTCTTGTAGACCTTGAATTCACGGCTATGAATGCAGGATTCCTGGTACAGTACTGATCTGCCTCCCCCTTATATCCTTCTGATGGAGTCCACCCCCTCCCCCGCCATCTCAGGAGCAGAGGGCACTGGAGACAGTAATATGATGCTGAAATCTCTAGAATGACAAGGACTCTCTCCTTCCTTATCACACAGTCCCTCTGTTTACTCGCAGAATAATAATAGCTCACACTTCTACAGTGTTTAAGGCTTTATAAAATACTGTCTTCACAACAACCCTGTGAGGTAGGTAGGGGAAATATTATTATTTTTATTTTACAGAGGGGTAAAACTGAGTCTCAGGGAAGTGAGGTCACACTTGCCTAGGGGTCACACAATTAGTTAGGGATTCAAAAGCTTCCTGGCTCCAAGACAAATTCTCTTTCCACCATAGCTTAGAGGAAATGACCCTTTTGTACCAATCATCCACTCATCACCTCATCCTCATGTCTTGGAATCTTTCCTTGGAGAAAGGTATGAAGAGATGGGATAGTGTCACAGTCAGTGAGGTGCAGAATTGAGAGATTCCTCATTTACATGAAAAGTAGCAAAAAGTCACCTAGCTAGTTTCAGGGAGAAAAAGAGGGACAGGTCCCACTGGGTCCCCAGAGTAGGTGGTACTTTTCAACTGTTGAGGAAGTGTGGGGCAGAGGCACATATAAAAACGGTGGGAAGTGATTTCTAGGAAAACCTGTCCTTACTGGGGGTGGAGCATAGAGAATTGGAAGTTAATAGTCCTATTACTCTGGCTTTTCTCTTGACAGTTAGCACACATTGATTAGGCACCTACAAAGTGCTAGGCTTCAGGAGGGATAGTTTTTGTCTCTCCTTGTATCCCCAATGTTTAGTATAATGCCTGACTCATAGTAAGCACTTCATAAATGCTGTTGACTGACAGACACTCCAGGAAATAGTTTCCTAATGTGACTGGTCTTCTTGCCACCAAGGACGTCAGTAATCACCAGACCATTCTTTGACGCCTACCTCCCCCCCCCCCCCTTCTCGATGTTCTACACTCAGGCTCAGGTCTGCCAACTTTTCCTCATTTGAAAGGCCACAGTGGTGGGAAGGGAGTCAGCGAACAGCAACAGTAGACAAACAAAGCTGGCCAACAAGGTTAAGATAGGTATTAAGATTTACTGAAAACTCCGCCTTTATGTCCAGTACTTGTTTGGTGGATACATCAGAAGAGGGTTGCATAACATTAGGCAGGGAGTGGGAAGAGGGGCAGGGTTGGTGCTGTGTGTGTGTGTGTGTGTGTGTGTGTGTGTGTGTGTGTGTGTGTGTGTGTGAGAGAGAGAGAGAACGATGGGAGTGTTAGTCATGTTGGTGGGAGGGTGTGTGTGTATGTGAGTATGTATGTGTTGTGTGTGTTTAACAAGGAATATGAACCAGAAAAAGAAATGTATTTTATCCCACTGCACATTGCAAAAGTCTCACTCCAAAAAAGCTAGACTTTCTCTACCTATGGCATCAAAAGGGAGTAAAAAAAGATTGTTTGGATCACCCAGATTATAAATAAGGTTATTTGTTTTTCAAAAATCCCTATTAAAACATTAAATATCAGCTCTTCTGGGGGAGAAATACATTCATTTCAGGGCGGTCTCAGGGAAGTGACTGACCGTCCTACCAATCCGCCCCCCCTGAAAGTGTATGTGTGGGGGAAGCTAAAGGCCCAAGGTCCCCCTCAGGCTGAGCAACACAGTCACCCACATCCTGCTGCTGAAGATGTCCTAATGCACAATTTACAAATGTAATTGCAAGTCCATTAAATTAAATCCCATGGAAAACACACGTTATGTTCAGTTCTGCCATTCACAGCCATGGGGGTCACAGGGAGGAAAAGAGGGCCACACTTCACAGGCCTGGAGACTGGGAGGGAGGGTGTGAGGAGCAGGGGAGAGAATGGGGAAGTGAGTAGAACTTGTCCTCCTCCTGAGAGCCCCAGCTTCTCCAGGTGGGTATGTATGTTTTTGGTAGGAGTAGGGAGGTGGAGGGAGCAGGGCTGTGGCTCCCTTTTCTCTTGTCTCTTAACAAGCCTGGAGACAAGAGGGGACCGACAGCATCTTCTCTGGCCTCTGGTCCCTCCTTCAGATAGATCCTTCTGTTTTCATGGAGTGCTAAGTAAGGGAGAAAAGTCTGATAAGGTTGGGTCAGCCTATGGAGGGGGGCCCTTCTTGCAGAGAGCTAGCCAAGGATGTCTTGGGCTGAGTGGAGGGTATGAACAAAATCCCAATCAAGCCCACCCCACCCCATGCAGGTCCACAATGAGTTGGAGCACTTAAGAAATTGACCAACTAAGCACCAGGTGGTTATGTGAGACCCCCATGTTTCTGCTGGATCTGGAGTCTTCTGTGCCCAGCTGGAAATGGTCACGGGCCCTGCCTTTTTATCTTCTTGTGGACCCTGGCCTGGCTTTATGATCACTAACTTTTGCCCTGGAACTAACCCAAGACAAAGGGGCTGTTGTTTTTCCTTCCATAATCTGAGCCTGTCTTTTACTCATATGCAGCTGTTTTCAGTAGGGTGGGTGAGTCTCCAGTGAGTGAGTCCTGGGTCAGACCTTGCACTCACACAGGGAGGGGACCCCTGGGGGAAGCTCTCTCGTTTGTCTTGTCCAATTCTGAGTTGAATTATTTGTAATTTCCAATGTGAACTCCCACCTCCCCCAATTCTAACCATCCCCTTGGGCTAATGCCTTCGTTCTCTCTTGACCTCAGGGGAGTCAAAACATCCTTGGTATAGAGTCCATCCCCTTCAGTCTCTTCATTAGCAGCTCCCCCCACCCCCTAATTCCTTTCTGGGAATGGCCCATCCCATAAACTGCACAGGGAGACAACAGAAAAAAAAAACCCAAAGCAGTCCCTGGGTCCAGGGCCTGTAAACATGAGTCCTTCACTTCAGTCCAGGAGTCTGTAAGTGCCCCCCAGTTGCCAAGGCTCCATACAGGTCCACTCCCTTGGCTTGCTTGACCGGTACTTTCCAAATGGAGTCCTCTACAGTTCTGGGGAAGGGGGGCTGGGGTCTTTTTGAAGCTTGCTGGCTGGGCAGGGGCAGGGGAACGTGTCTGTAATTCCTCAGGCTGCTGATTCTGGGAGGTGAGGACTATACTTCCTGCAGGGGGCTGCCCACCTGTTCATCCCTCCCCATGCCCTTGCCCCAGTGGGGGAATCAGCGCCAACTAGCCCCCTTGGCTACTCCAAAGAGTCACTGTGTTCCAAGCCCAGGTCGCTGACATTCGTTGTCTGTAGCTCATCAGTCTCCTCCTCCAGCTCCTCCTCCTCTTCCTCTTCTTCCATTTCATCCTCATCCTCTTCCTCCGTCCCATCCAATGAATCTTCATGTGCTGCCATCATTGCCTGCTGCATGGCCATGGTGGCATTGTCTGAGGACAGCGACTGCAGATTGTCCAAATTGATAGAGCCTGTGGTGGATTGGAGAAAAGGGTAAAGGTCAGTTACAGCAGCAGGAAAAGGCCAGGAAAATGTCCATTTCATTCTCTCATCATATCTACCCATACCTATATAGAAGCACAAATGTACAACAATAGCACTATACTTCCGAAGCACTTTAAGGTTTACAAAGTTCCTTCCTCACAATAAGCCTGTAAGGTAGGTTGCGTCAATTTTGTTATGCCCAGTTCTGAGGCGAAAAAATTGAGGTTTGTAGAAACTGAATGAATTGCCCCTGGGTCATACATTTAGTGCCAAAGCCAGCACTGTTACCTGGGTCAGGGGAGCTTCAGAACAATAAGTGATCTTACTATACTATACTGCCTTTATCGTATATGCACCCTTTCGAGAAGCTCACATACCATACATAGGGGCATGCATGAATGCCACATGATACATACTGCAGCAAACAGCTTGTTTCCTACAAAGAATCATCTTTGCATGTTAGCAATAAAATTTCTGGCTCATTGAATTATTCATTGTATACTAGGCAATGAGCAATTCTGTGTGTGTGTGCGCGTGCGGGTGTGTGTCTACAAAGGGAATAATGGGCGTAACTGGGAAAACAATGCTCTCTCTGGCCTCCATTCATAAGCCAGCTGCTACACCATTTGTAGACAGCAATGGTTTCCAAAGAGCAGCTTGGCCACTGAAGGTGCTCAGGAATTTCTGACCCCCAAAGTGTCCTTTACTTCCGTAGTGATGTTGTATACACCTGCATTCTCTCACTGGGTCCTTCCGACAAACCCATTTTACGGATTAGGAAAGTGAAGCATAGAGGCAAAGTGACTTATCTAGATACATGGAATGAGGAGACAGCAGAGCCCAGTTTTCCTAACTTTGCACCCAGTGTGCTTTTCACTAAACAGACTCTATTTTGGGGTCCCCATACCAAAATTCTCACCAGGCAGACAGTTACATATTGAAGTCTGCAGCATCCAACCTCTATCCCTCTTTAACCAGGGCATATGCCCCCGGGCTTGGGCCCAACTCCTCACCATCAGGATTTGTCCCCGGGGGCCCCCCCTGCTGCTGTAGCACACCGGCAGCAATCGAGTTGGGCCAGAATCTTTGGGTGGGCCGGTGCTGAGACTTCATCTTCTTGGCTTTGGGGGCAGGGTCTGGGTTGCTGGCATCAAGCATGGGCTGCAGGATACGCCTTCGGGCGTTGATGAACCTGTCCAGGGAGAGGTGAAAACAATTATTAGGTGTGTGTGTGTGTGTCTGTGTGTGTGTGTGTTCATATATACAAACAATATGCACATATATGTATTTGTACACATGTAAGGACAATCTAGTATATGGTGAGTGAGAGAATGGCTACCAGCTCTATTAGAAAGCCAGAGGGGAATGGAAGGTAAAAGAAGAGTACTATTTGTGTCCAAGAAGAGAGTCAGGCCCAGAGAAGTCTGGTATTTGATGATGGAGAGCAGTGGGAATAATAGCAAGGTCTCTGATGATCCTTGGAACTCCAGAGGGGGATCAAAGTCTACTTGTCTGTTATATTTTGGTCCTGTTTGGAATTAGGACTCTGGGTATGCCCTGGAAAGCCAGAGACTGAAACTGCCTTTGGCTCCAGGGAACACAGGGCAGCCTACAATGCTGTCCATAGGTCCCCTTAACTGGCTTCTGTCCCTAGGTGTGGAGATCCAAGGATCATTTTTTGTGGTTAGCTCCAGCACAGGAGATAGGGAAGCTCAACACAGCCGGGGCCTTAGAGTTCTTGGTACTATCAACTCCACAGAGAAATCACTTTCTTTTCTACTCACTCTCCTATGTTTCCTGGAGGCTGCTGTATCTTTATTTAAATCCAGTATTGCTTAGGGGCAGGTGGATTCACTATACCGCCTCAAGTTCTCGCTGGACCAGGAATTCTACACTCTGACTCTTGTCTATTTCTGGTGCTGAAGGGCAATGGAGCTGAATTTCCTCTTAGGCACAACCCAGACAATTTATTTTCTGCTACATTTGCCCAGCAAGGGGCGCTCAGGAGCTATAGATAGATGCTTTGGAGGCTGGAATGATTTATGGCTATTTTGGGTTTCAGGGCTGGATTGGGAGGATTAGGATGGCAGAGTGCAGGGACGGAGAGCAGAAGGTTAGGGACTGGACAGAAGGTTGGGACTAGAGTTGAGGATGAGTCAGTGTGTTTTTGATTGCTGTGGGTGAAGACTCTTAACTCACCAGTTATTGACTTGCAAGAGGGTGAGGTTCGTCTGGGCTGCAATCTGCCTCTTCTCGTCCTCTGTGGGATAGGGATGCTGAAATGAGATGTGCCAGATTGAGGAAGTGAGCACAGGTTGGAGTTGAGAATGGTAGTGGGAGCAAGTAAACATTGGCTGTCAGGAAGGGTGACTGGTGCCACATGTGGCCAGGAGCCAGTGGCCTAGGGACTTTATTTCCAAAGCAGGGTAGACTCTAAAGGCTGGAGGGAGTACCAGTTGTTTGGGTGTGTGCCCTTTTGCATTAGTTTGCATGCCCTGTTTGCCACTAAGTACCTGCTTTGCCATTGGTGGGATTCGGGTGACCTCAAACAAACCCTTCTCCTGGTGACCTCAATGATTTAGGGGCAAGTCTCTGTGGGAGAGTAGGGTCCTGGGACCTAGATCAACAGCTAAATAGATGTGAATACTAGGGAACAGAAGTACAAGATGAGATCCCCGTTCTTGAGGAGCATATAAACTTTGTTTGCTGGGAGACAAATTTTACACACACGGACAAACAGCAGAAAGCCAGAGGAGGGAGAGGTTGCTATGGATAGGAGTACGCAGAGGGATGTTCTCTGTGCCTTTGCAGGCATGTCCACCATGCAGCCAGGAACCTGCTCCTGTACATGCTATTGTCACAGCTACTGAGGACCCTGAAAAGAAAGTTTTTGCTATCAAAGTCCTTGGCACTGTCAAATGGCTCAACTGACATCAGAAACTGATATAATTTTGTCAGTGGAAATAACATGAAAGAAGATGTGTCACCATTTGCTTTGCTACTACACCTAAGGACCATCAGACTTTTCTGACTTGCAGCTGAAATTTTTGACATATCTCCCTTATTAGAATGAGCTCCTTGAAAGCAAGGAACGCCTTACTTTTCTATTTGTATCTCTAGTGTTCATCATAATGCTTTGCACATATAAAGTGATTAATAAAATCTTTCCTCCATTCCTCCCTCCTCCCCTCTCTCTTTTCCTTCCCTCATGCCTAGAATGCACTGCCCTCTCACCTCCACTTAGTAAAATCCCAAGGTCCATCTTCTCTTACACAAGGCCTACTCTAATACACCTAGAACCTATTGGCCTTCTACCAGAAATTACTATTTCCTTAGCTGTATACATTTTGTTTTCCATGAATAAAATGTGAGCTATTTTTATCCTCAACACTTAGCACAGTGTAGGTGTTTAAAAGGTGTTAAAAAGTATTTGACGAATGAATGGAGGTAAGATTTAGCTGGACCTTGAGGGAAGTGTAAAATCTGTATAGACCACTTCTGGTTTGTAGCTATGTATCATCTCTGGATAGCCAGGGATCCTAGGGAATCTTACACAGGGAATCTATGAGGCAGAATACATAGATTATTCCAGCCTACTCACTGCCTAGGACTAGACTGATGTCAGGTTGGTAACAGCTTGGAGAGCTCTGAAGGGAGGATATGAGATCAGCAGCCCTGTAACTGTTCTCCTCACCAGAGACAAGACAATGACACATGTTCACTTGCCCTCAGCTTCTACCTGATGGGAACAATCAGGACTTTGTGTTGTTTAATTCACAGCTCTGACCCCAACAGCCTCACAGACTGAGATGACACTTATGATTCATAAGTTAATACAGTATTAAGGTTCTAACAAGGAAGATTCACAGCAATGTCACAGGAGTCAATTTCTTTCTAATTGGGAAGGAGAGGCTCTAGAGCCCCAGAGGAGAAGCTTCTGGCTCTCCTGGGGAGCAGGGGCAGCTGCTGAACCCAAGCACTGAGTCCCAGGCATGGGATTTATTTGCCATGAACTGAGACATGTGCTAGAGCCAACATGAGACACACACTGAATGATATAGACACTTTTCTGAAGCTGCTACAGCCTTCACACCAATGTGAAATGCTCCTTGAAGCCCACACTCCCAGAGAACCCAGTCACTTCCCATTTCAGAGAAGCCCAGTTAGCACACAACTGCAAGAAAGAATGAGATAGAACTAACTACTCAAGAGTGAAAGCTGTGTTCTGTACCTCTCCTGTGGATCTACAAGGTGTCTAAGTCATCACCACTGAATCATCATGCCACCAAACATTTATTGAGTTGCTCCCTATGCAAGGCACCATGCTAGGCACTCAGAATGATGCTCTCTACATAGCAGGCATTCAGCTGATGCTTGTTGAATGAATGGCTGCGGATATGGTCCAGGCACTCAGAGAACTTAAAACACGGTTAGTGAGACATATATACACATATTAAAATGGCAACACAAAGTAGTGTATACAAAGTGCCCAGAGTTTGTGACAAACAGTGTGACTGAAGATCAGAGGAGGGAGCTATCATAGAGCGATGAAGCTACTGGTGGTTTTACACACAAAGTGGGGCTTGAACTAGGCCTTGAAGGCTAGGTAAGAATCACATGAGTGAGGGGAAGGTATTCTGAGCATGAGGAATGTCAAAGGCAGGAATTCCCTGTGTGTTTGGGCACTTAAAGATAAAAATCTCTTCTACTTCTAAATGCTTTTAAAGAAAACCATTCCCCAGCCTCCTTTGGATAAATAATGCTTGGTATCTTTTTTTTTTCTTAGTCCAATAAGCTTATTTTTGAAAATGTACACAAAAATGTTGAACCATTTTGTGCATCTTCAGCAGCTGAAGCATCTCCACCCTTGGTGTTCCTGGTATATACCACTTGTGCTCTGTGTTTGGAAACCAGCTTAATCAGACCTTTACTAAGCAGTTCCTGGAGGGCTACTTGGGCTAGAGAACCCCAGATCTTCAGTCTCTCTGAGACTACTGCAGAGGTGATAAGTTTATAGTTGGGAACCTCCTTGCAGAGTTTGTCATATGTTGATTTGTCAAATAGAACCAGATTGTTGAGCTTGTCTTGAACTTTTCCCTTGGACCACTTCTTCTTAGCCTTGACCCTTGACTTGTTCTTGGGATCTTTGTCCTTCTTGGCCAACTTGCTGGCATCTTTCTTCTTCTTATTGTCCTTGGGAGGCATGGTGAGGTTTCATGTACTCCTGCTGCTGCCACCTCCAAAGTAAGATGTTGGGCAAAAAGGGAAATGCTTGGTATCTTAAGGCAGATATGTGTGTGCCTACATGCATATATGAGAAGCAGTGTTGAGTCATGAGGGCTGGCTTTGCAGCCCTTTGTAGGAATACCAGGGTTCCAACTCTGCCTTTGACCACAGGCAAATCACTCAGTATCTCTGTGTCTCAGTCACGCAAGACTTATCTCCTAAGTTATCAACTGATAGTGAAAGGAATCAACTTACACAATACAAAAACCCCAGATTCTTGACCTATTGATTCATGATATACATGTACAGACAATATATATCTATATCTATATCTCTATATCTATATATATATCTAGGCACATATACATTTGCATATACATTATAGAATCACATCTTAGGGAAATGCTATGGACATGATTTATATAGATTTAAGTAAAGCTTTAGATAAAATCTCCTAGAATTCTTGTGGAGAAGCTAGAGATGTGGAGCAGATGTGAATACATCAATCAGATTGAGCACTGGTTGGATGACCAGATTCCAGAGAGTAGTTGTTACTAGTTCAATCTTGCCATGGCAGGAGGGCTCCAGTGGAGTACACTAGGGAACTGTACTAACATTTCTGTCAATGATATAGATGAAGGCATAGGTTTTCAGTTTAAAAAGTTGGGAGGAATAGTTACCACACTGGAGCCTGGAGAGCATTTCACTGAATCTATTAAGATGAAATTAAATAGAGATAAATATAAAGTCTTAGGCCAACGGACCAAAAAAAAAAATCACCTCCACTAATATAAAACAGGGGAGGCATAGATAGATGGCACTTGTTCAGAAGAGGATTTGGGGGTTTAGGTGGATTGCAAGTTCAAGAGGAATCATTAGTGGGCCATGGCAACCGAAAGAACTAATGTCATCTTGGACTGCATTAGGAGGGTCAGAACTTCCAGGAGCAGGGGGTGATAATCCTACTGTACTCTGCTCTATTAGAACCCATCTGGAGTACAGTGCTCAACTTGGGGCACCTTAATTTAAGAAGGATATTGATAAGTTGGGAGTGTCCAAAGGAAGTAAAGTGGGCTGGTGAAGGGTCTTGATCTCATGACATATGAAGATTAGTTAAAGGAATTCGGAATAGCTGTGTTGAGGTACTTGAGGAGGGATCTGACTTTGCCCCCCAAATCGCAGAACTACGGGTGATGAGTAGAAGATGCAAAGAGGCAAATTTAGGATTTGATGTTTAGAAAAACTTCCAAGGCACTAAAACTGCCCTGGGGTGGAATGCTGACCTTGAGAGGTGGTGAGTTCCTTCTCCCTAGAAGCTTTTCAGCAGAGGCTGCACAAGCACTTAGTAGAAGCTATGGAATAAGCAGGGAGTAGGCCTCTCCAGCATACAGTATGAGTATAGTAGCAACCTCCATCACAGTAACACGATGACATCAATGATAGGTGGTCCAGAAAGAAGAGGTGAGTCGACACTGCACATGTGTGACCTGAATGTGGGCTCCTTATGTGTGGCCACCCTTTTCACTAATGTCATGTATACATGTACAAACCAGGTTTGTGGTGGGATTTTTTTTGTTGCCACTTTTCTTCCTATGCCATTTCATTAAGTGATTTTGCTTCAGACTAACTGGGTCTTTAGCTACTAAAGAAAACACATTGGTAAGGGCTCATGAACTCTGGTTTTAAGGATGCACAGATTCCTTGAAATTTGAGGTGGCTATTACCTGAGTGACTTGTCTTGCAAGGTGCCCCAAAGCATTATATAATTAAATAATTAGAAACAGTCAAAGAAGAACATAGTCAGATACCATTCCCAGAATCTAGTAGTGCCCCCCTCTTTTCACATTTCCAGTACTATGTGAGTAGCATGTAAGGGGTGGAAAAATGTTGATAGAGAAGCTGGTCAGACATTCCTGGTGTTGTAAGACATCCAAAGCAATCTAGACTGATTCTTGAGACAAAGTCAAAATAGCTCCTGGCCCTTGGACAGCCCTAGAACTGGGGTGAAAAGGTTTTAGGACCAAGGAAGGGAGGAAAATTCAAACATTTTATTTCTTGGATGAAATTTCTTTATTGCCCTTGCTTTGGTGCTAGTAGAGTTAAGACACAGAGTGAAGCTTTCAGGATGGAAAGAGTCTTTTCAACTTGGAATAGAGGAATGGATTCTAGAAATATAGACTTCTCAAAACCATAATGATTTAAGGAATCATCTAATTCCGGAAATTCAATTCTGCCTTCCTAACTCTGTGCATGATGGTCCTTATCTTTCCCAGACATCTGTGTATTCTATTCTTAAAAGTCTGGTGAGGGGCCCTGACTCCAGCAGTAGCCTGAAATGTTAAAAGTTAGTCTACTCCATCATGTGCACTTCCAGGTCCCATGACCAACATCTTGTTCAATCTTCAATGCAAAAAACATCTACCCTGATGGCTACAAGTTTGACTGGATGTCCTTGTTGACCTGTGATAGTGAAGCCTTCAAGTGGAACTCATCTTAGAAGTTAATATCCAGATATATCCTGTGGGCTTTGGTGACAAATTTTGGTTGGTGACAGCTAGTGTCTTATACAAAGATGATACTCTAGAATAGATGATGGGAAGTACAATCTCACAGACAGATTCAAAACTGACCGATTTGAGTATGTGATGATTGGCAAAGTACAAAGAATGAAGAAATCTCTAGTGGAGCAGTACCGTGGCTCTCCATCTCATGGAGTAGGGGCTGCCTACGTCACTCCAAGGACATGCTAACAAACTGCATGGTTTTTAGAGTTTACTAATTGATGAAGAAATTGGCCTTTAGAACCTCATAGGCAGCCAATCTTAATATAGGTCAAATCTTAACTGTCTACATGTAAAGTAGGCTGTCCCCACTTCTGTTTCAAATTCCTATTTGGTTTTTTCTGTTGAAGGAATCCCTATTAACTAAGCCTCACTCAAGCCCGTGCACTGTTCAACTTGTAAGGAAGATGTCTACTCCTTGGCAGAAGTGATTCTTCACTCATTTCCATGACTTGGTGTCTCTCTTGGTTGGTTCAAACAAAGTGAAAAACTGGCTAGAAACCTCAATTTGGAATGGCTTTGGAGGAGCTTGAGATAAGCTTGAAAGTGCTTTGGATAATTTTTAAATTAAATGTTGCTTATTTTGGTAGGGAAAAAATTAAAAGTTTGAAGACAGTTTCATTATTGTCCTTTAAAATCTGTACATGTATGTATGTGTATGGGTGTGTGTTTGTGTGTGTCTCAATGATTATTGTTAGGAAATTCCTTTTAAGCATCTATCTAACCTAAAGTCTTCTTGCTGCACCTTCAGCCCCTTTATCTTCACTTAGGAAAACAACTATCTCACTATAATATATCTTTATTCCACATTTCTACCCCCCTACCTCTAGCTTTCTCACCCCCTACTTTCCCTTCTTTCACCTTGTACTTCCAAGCAATCTCTTACTCAGGATGAAACAAGGTTAAATTAGTCTTTATCTCTTTCATTTTTCCCTTGCCTTTCAATGACATCATGATGCTCAGAGGGTAAAACTTTCCAGAGGAAATGGGCAATTTGTGCTTTACTTTTTAAAAATGAAATAGGAACAGTGAGGGGTTTGAGCCCCTGGAAACTCTATGCATCATAGGATGGTATGTAGAGGAGGAGGGAAAATGAGAAAGGATTTTCCTAAACCACTCTGGAGAAGTTTTCCTATGTTGGTAGGTTCAGAGCCTACTTTTCATTGTTTAGTCTTCGTTTTGCCTTGAAAGAGATGAAAAAAAAATCTTTCATAAGAAGCTAGAAGACCTAGCTAACCTGATAGGGAACCATTGGTACCACTTCCAAATTAAGAAAAAGAAAATCATGTCTCCTTCCTGGGCACTCACCAGGGGTTAATATGCCCATGTCCAATAAGCAGAAGTATCAGGCATGTAGCTTGTGGGCTGTGAATAGAGCACTGGCCCTGGAGTCAGGAGGACCTGAGTTCAAAGCCAGCCTCTGACACTTAACACAAAACTAGTCGTGTGACTTTGGGCAAGTCATTTAACCCCAATTGCCCTCCCCCCACCCAAAAAAAAGCAAAAAAATGTAATTGGGAAACAAAATAAAAATAATAATATGAACAAACTAAATAAAAATGCAATAAACCATAGATAATGTTAATATGTGGTTTTCCAGGGCAATATGTGGACTGTAGAGATCCTTATGTACAGTTTAGTGGCCACTGTTTCTATTGGGAGTGTGATGCCACTGCATAGAGACACTACTGCTCTATAGAGAGAGTGACTTCTTTGATCTACATGATTCTTTCCCTCCTTCAAGATCAGAGAGCAGCTTTCTTAACATTCTTCATAAAATCTTTAAACTGAAGTTCAGGAGGTGACCTTTCCACTTCACAGAGATATTAATCCTCAGAATCATAGAATTAGAATTGGAAGGAATCTGAAAGATCATTTGGATACAGTCAAACATCCTCAGCAATATCTTTCTTTAGGTTCAACTTGTGGACTTTTAGAACTCAATACTCCAGATATGGTTGGTCTGAGGAAAGATTATGGTGGGGCACAATCAATATGGTGAAAAAAGTGATGAATCTGGGGTCTGGGGAACCTGGGTTCAAATCTCAGCTTCGCTACCTATTATCTGTTTGATATTACCAAAGTCATGTAACCTCTCTGGGTCTCATTATTTTGAATCTGAAAAATGAGGGGGTTGGAAATGATATTTACGGTTTCTTCAAGCTCTAAATCCTGTGACACATACTAAACTTGGAAACCATTGGGCTAATCTTGAATAGATAAATGGACAAAGGATATGAATAGGCAGTTTTCAAAAGACAAAATCCAAGCTAGCAAAAGCCATATAAAAAAATAGCTTCAAATCATTAATAATTAGAGAAATGCAAATTAAAACAACTCTGAGGTTCCACTTCACACCCATATAATTGGCAGAGATGACAAAAATGTAGAATGGCTATTGTTGGGGGATTTACAGGAAAATGAACACATTATTGTACAGTCAGTGGAGCTTTGAATTGCTACAGCCATTCTGGAAACCAATTTGGAACTATGCCCCAAAGGTCATAGAACTGTGCAATATCCAATGATATACTCCAAAGAGAGCAGAGAGAGAGGAAATGCACCCATATATACAAAAATATTTTTATCAGATCTTGTTATAGCAAAGAACTTAAAGCTAAGGGAATAGCTGAATAAGTTGAGGTATATGAAAGTAATAAAATATTATTGTACTAAAAGAAATGACAAAAAGGGATAGTATAAAGGAAATCTAAGAAGACTTTCATGAATCAGTGCAAAGTAAAGCAAGTAGAACCAGGAGAACAATTTATACAATTTATACAATTATAGCAACATTGTAAAGACAAACAACTTTGAAAGACTTAAGAACTCCGATCTGTGCAATGATCAACCATCATTCCAGAGCATTGATGATGAATCATTCTTGCTACCTCCTGACAAAGACATGATGGGCTCGGTGTAGAATTAGACATACATTTTTGTACATGGCTAACAAGGGTCTTTATTTACTTAACTGTACATATTCGTTACAAAGTTTTTGTTTTTCTTTTTTCAGTGAGGTCTGAGGGAAAGTGTGAGGGTAATTAGCAAAAGACAAGAGAGTCACTGAAGCATTTTTTTTAAATGCACAGAAGAGAACAGAAGGAAATATGGACAAGCAGGAGAGCTTTGTAAGCTACATGTTGAACTGATTACAGTTAAAAGGAAAAGGAAGCTGTATGAAATAGAAATTCATAGCTTCATATGTAATCCTCCTTTTCTATTTTTCATATGGACATGCTCCTTTCTTTGTCATTTAGGTTCATAATAAGAAAAAGGAAATTTTTAAAAAGAAAAAGAAACTCAAAGTTACTGGACTCTAGAGTAGGTCTATAGACATAAAATTTTTTACCTCTTATAAGTCACAATTTATTGTCTGATAGATGGTGATGGCCTTCATGTCCCTTTGCTCCCTCCATCTCCCCCACCTTACATACAAATATATTCCATTTTTCAAATGGACTTCATTTCCCTAACACCCTGGGATCCCTCTGTCTCCTGTGCAAATACACCAGGGACATTTTCTTCCAGCTCCTGTCACAGACTCTGTAGACTAATGGCCTCTCTCAGATGCTACTGTGTGGCCCATAAATCTTGATCTGTTCATTTTTCAAACTGAGTCTTCAAGGGCTGCAACCTTCCCCCACTTCCCCACCCCACTTTAGGCTTCTACCCGAGCTGGAATGTGGTCTAGTAGTTGCTGGGTTAGGACCCCAAACTAGAGTTCTCATCTCAGTTCCAACAGTGCTCCTGTGTAGCTTTAGAAAGAATTAAATCTCATATCTGAAATTGAATGGAGGAAAACTGTGCTCTTTCCGTAGAGGGTTTTTGAGAGAGAGACAGAGAGACAGAGAGACAGAGACAGAGAGAGACCTTGCATTATCTATCTTTAGAGGTCAGAGAGCATTTTCCAGATAACAGTTGAACATTTGGATGAATAGAAGCCAGTTTTGCCTTCTGGGATAAAAGAGAATACATCTAATTCCTTTTTTACTTCTTCAAATATTTGAAGACAGAGATCATGTCACATTGGTATTCTATTCTCCAGACTAAACATCACAATTTTCTTCAATCTTTCCACATAGGACACAATTTCTAGACCCCTGACTGTCCTAGTCATATTCTTCTGAACACTGTTACAGCCTTCTTTTAAAATGCAGTCACCAGAACTGGACACAATACTACAGATGTTGTCTGACAAATCATACAGTATTGCAGCTGTTGAGTTATAAGAACAGCCAGGCAGATTATACCAGCCCCATTTATTTCTCATTTATCTGAATTCCTAGAACACATTATCTGTGTCAGTTACCACTTGATTATATACTATCATTTATTGACCTCTCATTGTTCCACACATTACTGTCTTTTCTTCTCAATTAGACTGTAAGCTCTCCGAGGGCAGGGCCCATATTTGTTATCCAGGTAATCTCCTAAAGAAGCTCATTTGGCAAGTTGTTTGTATTCACTCTTATTAAACTCGAGTACTACCAGTATAGGACTCAGTTTTGAGTTTCAAGACTATGCAATGCAGGAGGCAGGATAGGTTGTGCAAGGCATGTCCACTCCTTCCCTCTCCCCTGGAAGCCGGGACATTAACCCAAGTCAAATTTTCGAAATAGGCTGTTTATCTTCAGGATCTTTCCACCTTCTTATCTGAACCTCTTTCTTTCTCATGGTACCCGGTTCCACAGTTGTCTAGTACCTCTAAGCTACCCTAAGGACTTAACTGTGGCAGCCCACTCAATCGTGTATATGCACACACACACACACAGAGTTGCATATAGGAATATATATGTACACAAAATAGATATGAATATGTGCAAATAAGATATGTCTGTGCTCTTTCTGTATCACCTCATAGGCCTAATACTTCCAAGTACTCATAGTAGGTACTTGAAAAATATTTGTCAATTAATTTATAATTCTTGTCCAGTGAAATGCGTCAGGGTTGAAGTAAATGCCAGGAGATACTCAATATCCATTTGACATTGGGTTATATCAAAGAGGAGTGAAATGTTATAAATGAGTAATATATGTAGGCAGTGGCACACTGGAGACAGTTTAGACTGACTGGTGAGAGCCAATTGTTGTATTTTCAGTGTGGGCATTTATGCCTTGGAAATCAGAAAATGATACAAATTAGGGCCTAATTTGTTTTATGATGGTCTAGACTTAAGAAAGAGATAGAAGAAATGTAAATAATGCAGATTAAGCTTAAAGAATATGGTGTATACACTTTCCCCTCGAAAGTAAATTGTTAAACACTTACCAGCAGCTCACCTTTGGATATTAAAAAAAGGGCAGCCTGGAATGGACAACACCTGAGTTGCCATAATAGTGTGGAGGGTGCAAGAATCAGATTCACAAAAGTGCATGCAACAACGTGTCTTCCAAGTGCAGCCGTCCAAGCTAAAGTAAGTAGTGGGTAGAACTAGACAGGCTGAAGGTGGTGCTGCCAAATAGAAACTCAGGGATGTGTGATGTGGTCGCATAATTTACTCGCGTGTGCCAGCCACTGCCCACCCCCACCCCCCTACCTCCTCATGTCATTAAGGCAAAGTAGTGAACTTTCACATAAACTCTTCAAGGTACATGTTGCTCTTCTGTGGATTTCCCACCCTCCCTCAAGGTTGTTGTAAATATTTATTTGAATCTGATTTCCCAGGGTGGGAGAAAAATAATGGTGGGGAGTAATGGCCAGATATGGAAGAGGCCCTGTTCTTCCTGCCTCTCATGGTGTGGTCCCTCATCCCTAGTTAACATACTTATATAATGCTCTAGAGTTTTCAAAAATTATACTTTACATTAATCCCATTTTATTGAGAAGGAAACTGAGGCTCAGAGAGGTTAACTGTCAGATCAGACTACCTGCTTTTAATGATGCAGGTAGATTATAAAGCATTGGGAAAGAAACTGAGAAACTGAAACTTGCTGGAGGGTTTTCCTCAAATGCTCACTAGCTACAGGACCCTGTGCAAGTCACTTAACTCTGTTTACCTCAGTTCCTCATATGTAAAATGATCTGGAAAAGGACATGGCAAACACTCCAGAATCTGTGCCAAGATAACCCCCAAATGGGGCCGTGAAGAGTCGGACATGAAGGAAACAACTGAACCACCGTGGAAGACGATGGAATTAGAAGGTAGATTTGGGAAGCGAGCAGCTGATTAAGAAGATGGCATCTGAATATGGGATTTGGCTTTCTGCAGAGATCGTGGCTAAAACTATAGGAACGACAGGTTCCTAAGCCAGGACGGAACGTACTTAAGAGCTCATGAGAATGTATTTGTAAGGATTCTTGAAAAGGTAATAAACAACTGGAAAGGAAGAGAGAGGGGGAAAGGGGGAAGGGAAAAGGGAGAGAGAGAGTGTGAGGGAGGGAAGGAGAAAGGGGGAGAGAGGGGGAGAGAGAGAGAGAGAGAATATATTTACCATACCATACCATAATGAATAGCTACAATTACAGTGTTAGAAGGAGAGGAGTGGCTAGGTGGCACAGTGAATACAGCACCAGCCCTGGAGTCAGGAGGACCTGAGTTCAAATCTGGCCTTAGACACTTGACACACTTACTAGCCCTATGACCTTGGGCAAGTCACTTAACCCCAATTGCCCTGCTCTCTCCCCTCCAAAAAGCAAAAAAATTTAAAAAATTAAACAAACAATGTTAGAAGGAGAATAGTGATTGAGATAGCTCTCAGGAAACAAAAAATCCAAGGAAGGAGCCAGTAATGAGATCCATGGTCTAAGATGCCTTTATAAAAATTGACAATGTGAGTAACAAGTAAGATAAACTAGAGATCCTAACAGAGACAGGCAAATTTCACATTACTGATATCACTGAGACTTAACAGTATGATACACAGATTAGGATATAGCTTTGGAAGAGCATATTCTACTCAAAAGAATAAGGATAGGTAAATTCAAGGGTACTAGAGTAGCACTATATTTTAAGATTTACTGACAGGTTCACAGGAGGTAAATTGACAGTTTCAATTATATAATCTTAACGAGTTTTTTTTACAACAAAGTCAATATAGCTAAAATTAGAAGAGAAGCAAGAAATGGAGGGAAATCTTTACAGCAAGTTTCTCTGATAATGTCCTCATTTCTAAGAGGGAATTGGGGGATTTACAGGAAAATGAACACATTAATGATCTTATTTCTTTTTCTTTTTGGAAGGGGGGAGTGTTAAGTGTCTGATGCCGAATTTGAACTCAGGTACTCCTGACTTTAGGGCTGGTGCTCTATTCACTGTGCCACCTAGCCACCCCTGAATGATCTCATTTCTAAGAGGAAGTGAATCAAATTTTTAAGAATAATAACCATTTCCCAATTGATAAATAGTAAAAGGATGTGAATAGGCAGTTTTCAGAGGAACAAATTCAAGTTATCAATAATGATATAAAAATGCTGTAAGTCAGTAATAACTAGAGAAATTCAAATAAAAATTGAAGTACCACATCACATCCATCAAATTGGTAAAGCCGAAAAATAGGGACAAATGCTGGAGAAGCTGTGGGAAAACAGGTACGTTAATGCCTTGTTGGTAGAGCTATGACCTGGAAAGCAAGTTGGTACTACCCCCCAAAGCTTTTATGTTGGGCATAAACTTTCCCGTCATCAAAATTGTTACTAGGTGTGCATCTCCAAAAGAGCAAAGGAAAAGGAAAAGGAATTGCATGTACAAAAATATTTATAGCAGCTCTTTCAGTGGTGGCAAAGAATTAGAAACTGGGAGAGGGAGTACCCGTTAATTGGGGAATGATTAATCCAGTCATGGCACATGAATGCAGTGGAAAACTATTGTGCCTGAAGACATGACGAAGAGAATGGTTTCAGAAAAACTTGGGAAGACTCGTATGAACTGATACAAAGTAAAGTGAGCAGTACTAGAAAAATTCATGCAATAACAACCATATCGTAAACACAATCAACTTTGAAAGACTTAGCAACTCCAATGAACACAATAACTAGCCACAATTCCAGAAAACCAATGATAAAATATGCCTTCTACTTACAGATAGAGAATTGATAGACTCAATGAAGCATATTTTCATCTTTGTTTCTGTCTTATGCCTACTGTAGAAATTTGTTTCACGTTGCTAAACGTACTTTGCAATGAGTTTTTTGTTTTCCTTCTCTTCTCAAGAGGTGGTGGAGGGGAAAGAGGTGGACAAAGACATACACAAGTATTTAATGCTTTTGGTTAACTACTTTGAACCCTTTAAGATTTGCAGAATCTCAGAACTGGAGGGAACCTCTGAGGGCATGTAGGCTAATCCAATCATGATGAGAAATTTCCACTATAGCCTATTTGTTAAGTGGTTATCCAAACTGTAGTAAAACGGGCTCCCACTACATTCCAAGGAAGTCCATTCCTGCCTCTGTTAGGCTCCTTAGTTTATCTTACTTGTTACTTACTTTGTCATTTTTTATAAAGACATGTTAGACCATGGATCTCATTACTGGCTCCTTCCTTGGATTTTTTGTTTCCTGAGAGCTATCTCAATCACTACTCTCCTTCTGACCTTGTAATTGTAACTCTTCTTTATGGCACAGAAAATGGTGAATATTCTCATTCTCTCTCTTTCTCCTCCAATAAGGTCATCAGTTCCTCCTTATTGGTGAGAATGTTAACTAGGAATTTCCTCTTGGTCTTCCTATTTCATTGACTCACCCTTTCTGAAGAACTAAATTGTATTTAAGGTGCTGAGCTAAGAATTAGATCTCTTATTAGTAGGAAGTTTTTCTTTGCGTTGTACAGACAACTGCCTCCCCACAACTTCTAACTACTCATTCTAATGGTTGACCTGAAGTAAAAAACCATAGTTGTCCAAGGCACAGAAAGCAGCTGTACCTTACCCTTCCTTACTGTTCAAAAGTACTTCATAATGTTGAATTCTTAGACTCCCTTAATGCAGTTCCTCTTTGCCACTTGGAAGGGCTGATCTTTGTCTACTCTAGAGGGGGTGCTGTAGTCTCTTTGTTGAGGTAGTCTGATAAATCTTAAGTAAGATCATGTATGTAGTGCATGACAAATATCTCATTTTGTCCTCACAACGATCATGAGAGGTAGGTGCTATTATTATCATCCCTGTTCTATCAATGAAGAAACTGAAATAGACAGTGGGTAAAGTGACTTGCCCAGGGTCACAGAGTTAGGAAGTATCTGAGGCGCGATTTGAGCTCAGGACTTCTTGACTTTAAGTACAGAGCTTTATCCACTGGGCCACCTTGGTGCCTTTAATAGAATTCTTTAACTACCTTTTTTCCTTGGGGGTGGGGAGAGACATAAGAGGCTATGCCTAGTGTTAGTTAACTGACAAATTCTATAGCCATGAAGATAGAGGACCAAAAATTCATTTTGTCATCAGGAAACTTCCTGACTGAGAGGACAAAAAGAACTATTTCCAAGGAGGTTAATGAGCTTGATTCAACCAGATTAGAGGGCGCAATCTCCAAATCCACTTGAGGGTGCTATGGTAAAGATGCCATTCTTTTCTGGGGACCAGGTGGAGTCTAGATGCTTCAGTCTAGAGGGAATAGGAATAAATCAAATTGGCCAACGTAACTAAAGCTAGACTCACTAGCTTAGAAGCCAAGTGCCCGATAGTCTGGAATTAGGTAGCTTGATTTTAACTGTGCTTCCAATTACCTTTCCCTGGTGTACTATTTTTCAATTCATACACTATTCTTTTCCCTTAAAAATAAACTCTGAAAAAAATAAATTTATGTGATGTAGAGTCTGCGGAAGCAGGAAAAGAAGGAAAAGAGGAAAAAGATGTCCCAATTAGGCAACGTGTGTGTGTGTGTGTGTGTGAAGGGTAGGGAACGCTTGATTTTGTCTTATCTCCTATATAGCACCTAAGAGGGGTAGGAAAAAGTAGGTGTGTAATACATCTTGTGGTCCCCTGTAATAGTGGCAATGGCAGGAAAAATGGGAAAGGGGCTTGCTCAGATGTGGTAGATATTTGAACTTGGGGAACCAAAGCAGATGAAGGACCAGAGAGTTCTATGAGGCACATATGTTCAATAATGTGGGGCAATTTAAAATGTTGTGAAAGGCTCTAGGATCAATGGCAAGGTCTCCTGGACCAATTAATGTTTAGGAAGTTGAAGCATTTCATGCAGAATTAAGGGACAGAGTTGGCTCCATTATAGCAGCCTCTCATTGAAGGGGTGGGAGGTGGGAAATCTGAGGGACTGTGAATAAAGGAAAAAGCACTTATCAGAATCACAGGGTAAGTGGATAGCAAGAGGCAGGAGATCTGGAAGCTTCAGGATACTGCTTTGCCTTACTGTCTCTGACACCCTTTCAGCTCATGTTGCCCAGACTCTTTTCCTGGTTTACTACTTAGAAAGTCAAGCCCTCCTCCCACCCCCTACATTGCTCATAGCTGTCTGCCCCCAATTAATTAGTTCCCAGAGGCTGCTGTGTTTTCTTTTTCCTGAAAGGAAGCAAGAAAAAAGGATGAGGGTTTGGAGCAGTGTTGGGGAACCTGTGGCCTCAAGGCCACATGTGGCCCTCTAGGTCCTCAAATGTGGCCCTTTGACTGGATCCAAACTTCACAAAACAAATCCCCTTAATAAAAAAATTTGTTCTATAAAACTTGGACTCATTCAAAGGGCCAAGAAGGACCCTCAAGAAGGACTTCCTAAGGACCTAGAAGGCCACAGGATCCCTACCCCTAGTTTGCAGTTTAGATCCGTATAGCCCAGACTGATGAAGCTTCCTTATCTATGTAGTCTAGCAGAGAACAACCTCTCTCATCTGTCAAGGTCAAGTCAAGCCAAGAAGCATTTATTATGGGTTTACAACATGTCAGGCACTATGCCAGGTGCTCAGGATACAAAAAAATGGACAAAAAGAGTCCCTGCCTCAAGGAGCTCACAATCCGGTGGAGGAGACGACATGCAAATAAATATGGACATACAAGATATATACAGAATGAATTGGGGGCAATCTTAGAAGGAAGACATTAACACGGATGGGCCAAGAAAAACATCTTATGGAATCTGAGGCTTGAAGGAAACCAGGGAATTCAGGAGGCAGAAGCAAGTAGGAAACACTGTGTGTGACGAAAGGCAAGGAGACTGGTCTCAACGGATCATGAGAGTACATGGAGGGCAGTGCAGAACAGACTGGAAAGGAAGGAATGGGTCAGGCTATGAAGGCCTTTTTATTTGGTCATGAAGATAATAGGGGACTCCTTGAATTTATTGAGTAGTGGGATGATGTCATGAGACCTGTGCTTTGGGAAGATCACTGGACTGGAAAGGAAAAGAGACTTGAGCTGCGGGGTGATGAGAGTCTCCTTGTCCTTGGAGGCCTTGGGAAGGAGCACTCCTTCACACCTGGCTGAAAGCTGTAGCTAGGACACCGACTGGGGAAGTGCTTTAATGTCTGTGTCCAAGTAGGCTATAAAAATGGAGACAGCATTGGAGGAGTGGGTATATTTATGTGTATGTTTGTTTGTGAAGCTACTACTCAGTCTGGGAGAGTTATCTGTGTTCCTTCAGCCCCTTAATTCATTCAGAGGAGTTCAAGGCACCTCCTCTGCTTTCCTTGCTGTGTCTGCATGTATGCACATAGGCACACACATGCATACACATACACAATCATGCTCTTACTTTAGTAGCAAAAGACTTCCTCTATGTGCACTCTCAATCATCAGCCTCATTTGAGAGTAAAGATAACAGGGAAAAGGGATGGGGGAAGGAAAGAAGAAGGAAAGAAAAGGATAATAGAATTGAGAACTAGAAGTGATTTTTCAGATCTAATCCAACTTTCTCTTGAAAGATAAAGTAATTGAGACCCAGGGAAGGGGGAAATGACTTGTCTAAGGCCATAGAAGCACTAAGTAGCAGAGTAAGGATTCAAACCCAGGGGCTCTGACTTTAAATCCTGTTTTCTTACCAGTACTTCCCACAGCCTTCTCTTTTCCTCTTCCCAATCAGTAGCTAAACATCAAGGACTAATACTTCTTCTTTTAAATTCAATTTTATTTTATTTTCAGTTAAAAATTCTCTCTCTCTCCCCCTCCTCCACCCACTAAGAAGGTAAGAAAAACAAAACCCATTACAAATGTGTATAGTCATGAAAAACCAATTTTCACATTAGCCATATTAAAGAGAGAGAGAGAGAGAGAGAGAGAGAGGAAATAAACTTCAGTTTGCACTCTGAGTCACTCAGCTCTCTGTGTGAAAATAAGTTTCACATTTTATTATAAATCCATTGGAATTCTGCTTGGTCATTGTACAGATCAGATGACAAATCTCTCAAAGCTGATAATCTTTACAATATTGCTGTTATTGTATAAATTGTTTTCCTTGTTCTGCTCATTTCACTTTGCATTAGTTCACAGTCTTCCCAGGTTTTTATGAAACCACCCCCTTCATCATTTCTTATACCACGGTGGTATTACATATGATTCATACACCATAACTTGAGTTCAATGATTCCTCAACTGATGGACACTGCCTTAGTTTCCTCAAAAAGAGCTGCTAGAAATATTTTTGTGCATATAGGTTCTTTCTCTTTCTTTAATCTTTTTGGGGTACAGACCTAATAACAGTATCACTAGGGCAAAGGCTATGCGGTTTAATAGCTTTTTGGGCATCACTCCAAATTCCAGGCTGATAAACCTGATGAAAACTATATCTCCAGAAATCCACAGCAACAGACCAACAAGTCTGGGAAGAATTGGGTGATCCATTGGACTCAATCCACAAATTTAGCTGAAGACAGAATCACATATGAGAAACTATAGGTATCTGAACTGGGAATAGCAATTGGACAGAATGATCAGGGCATATAAGTCAGAGGAAAGAATGGGAACCAGAGGGCTAGGACACAGGCATCATGGCTAATAGTGGTCTCCCTTCTTGCTCTCATATATCTTCAGGTGGCTAACTCTTACCATCCTCAGTCCCACAGCAGGAGAGTAATGGAACTATAATGTCTACAAGTGAAAGGACACTGGCTATGGCTGTGGTTGTATATTTCGTTGTGTGGGCACAGTGTATGGGTGCTACACTCACATCATCCTAAGACACACAGATATAGAATGAACCAGTTACCAAATGGGATGGGAGAGCCTTAAAATCATAGACCAGTCAAGAGTCTCCTCTTCTCTCTAATAGGTTAATTCATAGAGCTGTTGATGCCCTCACTAAAAGCCTTCTCCTCTTTGACTGACTTCAATACTCATTGTCAAAGTGCATGGTGTATAGATCTTAAATCTCCTGATTCCATTTTGGCTTTGTGACTCTACTCTAACACAGGGGATTTGACTTAACACAAAATAAATACCAAAATCCCATGAAGAGGGAAATTTTCTGTCATTAAGTCAGTCAGTAAATAAACATTTATTAAGCACCTAGTATATGCTAGGCAGTGCTAAGTAAAGTGCCAGACATGCAAAGAAAGGCAGTTCCTGTTCTCAAGGAACTCAGAGTCTAATGGGGGAGACAATATGCCAACAACTATGTACAAACAAATATATACAGAACGAATTGCAGATAATCCATAGAGGGAAGGTACTAGCATTAAAACGGACTAGGAAAGGTTTGATGTGGAAGGTGGGACTTGAGATGGGACTTGGAGAAGGACAAAGCATCCAGGAGGTCGAGATGAAGAGGGAAAGAATTTCAAGCATGAGGGACAGACAGTGAAAATGTTGGCAGCTGAGAGATGATGCTTTGTTCAAGGAACAGCAGAAAGGCCAGTGTCCCTGGATTGCAGAGTATGTGGGGGTGAGGTAGGTAAAAGAAAACTGGACAGGTAGGAGGGAACTAGGCTTCTGAAGCGCTTAAATGCCAAACAGTATTTTGTATTTGATGATGGAAATGATACAGATCCACTGAGATTTACTAAGTGGGGTGTATGGTGTGGTGGGGTGTGTGTGTGTGTGTGTGTGTGTGTGTGTGTGTGTGTGTGTGTGTGCGTGTGCATATGTGTGCGTGTGTGAGAGACAGGGTCAAACCTAATGGTTATGCCTAATGCATGATTGCATTAGGAAGATCAATTTGACAGCTGAGTTAAGGATGAATTAGAATGAGGAGAGACTTGAGGGAGGGAGACCAACCAGTTGGTTATTTCAGTAGTCCAAGTGTGAGGTGATGAAGGCCTCCATAAGGGTAGTGGGGGAAGTAAATGAGAAAGATTTGAAATGTAAAACCAAGAGGCTTTGGCAACAAATTGGATGGGAACAGGGTGAGAAAGAATAAGGAGCTGAGGATAACATCTAGGTTATGAACTTAGGTGACTAGGAGGTCACCCTTGGGATGATACCCTTGATTGTAATAGAAAAGGCAGGAAGAAGGGAAGGTTTTTGACTATTCAGTTTTGGATGGAGCCTTGTGATATACCCATGGTTAGTGAGTGTAGCATGGATAAACACTCCTGGTTAGTGTGTGTGACATGGATGAAGAACCAGCAAAAGGGAGTGTGAAGGAGCTATCAGAGAGATAGCAAGAGAACCCAGAAAGCAGTGTCAGGAAAATCCAGAGAGGAGAGAGAGCATCCAAGGAGGTGATTAGCCATGTCAAATGCTGCTGAGAGGTCAAGAAGGATGAGGATGGAGAAAAACCATTAGATTTGGCAATGAGGAAGTCACTGCTAATTTTGGAGAGAGTAATTTCAATTGAGTGAAGATGCATATAATCATATTGAAGAGGATTTAGGAAAAAGCAAACAGAGAAAAAAGTAAAGGAAACGAGTATTGATGACTTTTACGAGAAATGTGGCTGAGAAGAGAGATGTGCCAGGTGAAGAGGAGCAGGGAAGGTGGGATCTAGGGATTTTTTAGGATAGAAGAGACTTAGGTATGTTCGAAACTATCAGGAAAGAGATCAGTAGACACCAAAGGAGACAGAGGAGTGGTCACACAGGTAGGAAAAAAAACTGGGAGTAGTGTCCTGAAAATCTAGAGAGAAGAGAGTTATCAAGGAAAAGAAGGTGATCCACAATGTTGAAGGCTGCAGAGAGGTCAAGAAGGATGAATACTGAGAAAAGGCCATTAGATTTGGCAATTAAGAAATCATCAGTACCTTTGGAAAGAGCAGTTTCCTTTGAATGATGAGGTCAAAAACCAGGCTTCAAAAAGTTAACAGGAAATTGAGAGGAAGAGAAGCAGAGGCATTTGTAATAGACAGCCTTCAAGGAATTTTGTCAAAAGGAGGAGAGATATAGGATGACAAACATCAGAGATGGACAAATCAAGTGGGCATTTTTTGAGGGTGGGGGAGACAGGTCAGATTGGGAATTAATCACTAGGGAAGGGAAGCAATCAGTAGATAAGGAGAGATTGAAGATAAGTAAGAGTGGGAATGATAAAACAGGGTAATCTGCTGGAAAAGATGGGATGAAGTAGGATCACTTGTGTATGTAGAGGGGTATTTCTTGTCAAGGAGAAAGGCCAACTCATTATGTGAGATGGGGTGAAGGTGGAGACAGTGGCAAAAGCATCTGGCAGGTATGACTTGAGGAGGAGGAGAGAAGGGGAAATAGTGAATGGCTTCAATTTTTTCAGTGAATTATGAGGCAAAGTTCTCAGTTGAAGAAGGAAGGGAGGGTGAACTAAGGCAGATTTGAAGAATGATAAAAAAAAGTTGTGGTGAGTGGGATAGTAACTCAATTAGGGAAGTATAAAAGGATTGCTTTGTTGAAGTGAAGGCCTAGTTGAAATAACATAATAGAAATTTGTAGCAGATTCAGGTGGCACCATTTTGTGATTTTTCTCTGATTTCATTTGTCAATATGTTTAATAGGTTCAAGGGCAACTGGTGGTGGGAGTAATCCAGAGCAGTGGCCTGGCAGAGCAAGAATGTCAATAGGAAAAGGAGGCAAGGGATTCAAGAAAACAGGACAGTATAGATTTGAACTAGTTCACTAAGAGGTCAGAATGGAGAATGGAGAAGAGAGTAGTCAGCACAGGGGTGATAGCCTGGGAAAGAACTAAGGGGTCTAGGGACTGGAGGTGAATTTCAGAGTTCATAAATGTGGAAAGTGTGGCATGTGTGGGTGATGGCAAGATCAAGAGTATGACTTTTCTCTATGTAGGTGAGGTGGGGTAGAAGAGTTGGCCATAGGAAATGAGCATAAGGCTCTGAGAAGTACAGGTGTTTGAGGTACTTTCATTATCTGTTATTTTGAAGTCCCATAGTATGAGGGTAGGATTTGGGAAGGAGAGAACTATTGTGAATCAAGCACAGAGCTCATTGAAGAAAGAAGGGCAGTGTCCTAGAGGTCAGTAGTGCATAGCTACCAGAATTTTGAAGTGTATAATACAAAGATGTGTATGATAATGGGTGATAGCTATGGATTGAGTGAACTTCAAAGGAAGAGAGATTGCTGAGGAAAAGGAGGTAAAGAGAGAAGCTGAAAGAAGAGATGAGTTGGAATTTTTTGTACCTAAAAAGGTATACATTTACAAAAAATATTAAAAATTAGCCCCTGTCATGTCTACTGTATTTTACACCTCAGAGGTGGTTACTTCTAGTCCCATCTCTGCTTCTAGGCCAGCGGTTCTCAACCTGTGGGCCGCGACCCCTTTGGGGGTCAAATGATGCTTTCACAAGGGTCACAGGGGTCACCTAAGACCATCGGAAAACACATTTTTCCGATGGTCTTAGGAACCAAGACACTGCTCCTCTATCTGTCTCCAGGCAGGTCTGCTCACATGCAGATACGCCCACATACGAGTATTAAAGGGTTGTGGCATTAGGAAGGTTGAGAACCACTGTTCTAGGCCATTCCCTGATTAGATGCTTACTTGCTGCCTTGGACACACCAGTTTTTCTGCATTTGCCAACCTATTTCTCTTCTTGGATCTGTTTCTTTAATCAGAGATCTTCCTTTGCTCCCTCCCCCAATACTTACACTGGCATTCTGCTCATCCATATTTATGCAGACTGATAAACCATTTCTAGAATTGTAGGATTCACAAAGGGACAAAGGAGTCCATCCATCCCTATATTTCATATCCCTCCCTACAGGTGCAGATGTAGAATCATTGACCCTTTGCTTTAAAACCTCCACAGATGTTAGTCTGAATATGATGCACCAGGGTCTTACTCCACTCAAATCATTGCTAATAACTAACTTAAATCCTTCTTATGCAAACAAAGCCTCCATGGCTGTGTGTAGGTTCTGACAGGGCAATGTGCATTTAGCTGTTCCAACACAGAAGGGAGATGGGCACTCTGCAGCACTGAGGCTGCTCTCAGCCAGATTGGACAAAAAGAGGCCTGACTGGGAAGCTGCCAGCTTCTGTCGTCTTTCCCTGGGGGTAGGTAGGCAGGGAAGGGAGGATGATGAAGGGAAGAGGGAGAAGTGTTATTTCCAGATCAAAGGTCCTATACAGTACAGAAACTCATCTTGTTACTATACTCTACAACTGTGTAAGTGCCTCACAGAAATTGGGTCCCCACAATAATCTTGCAAAGTAGGTTACTTTCATTTTGCAGATGAGGAAACTACGGATCAAGCCGTTTAAATAAATGACTTAAGGTCACAGAGCAGTCTAGGAGGAGAGTTGGTACTAGAATTCAGAGGCTGCGCATTGCAGTAGAAAACTCCCTGGAGTCAAAGCACCTGAGTTCCAGGCATGGGTCTATCACTTACTAACTGTGTGACTTTGGCCAAGTCACATTAATTCTTTGAGCCTCAGTTTCTTCATCTAGAGAATAATGGGGTTATACAGATAACCTCTCTGGTCTCTTCCAGATCTAGATCTAGGACTTCTGACGACCTTTCAGGACCCTTGTCTTAGGATAACACTGCCAGTGCTTAAATCATCCTCTCTCCTCTGGCATGGCCCACAAAAGAGGACATCCCTAGAAAACAGGCCATCTCTATTAGCTCCTTCTCTGAGTACTTGTGAATGACAATAAGGGCTAGTTCACATGGTGTTCATTCCTTCCCCTCCACCCAGAGACTTCACACTCACCATGAGGTGCTGGAAGAGCCAGGAACGCATTATGTTGGTAGCGTGCTTGGGTAGGACTCCCCTTTTGTTCTTGGACTTCTTATCCTCGTTGTCCAGGAGGGAGGTGAGGTCAAGGTTAACCTTCGGGGCAGGTGGAGAGAAAAGCCGCATCAGCAGCCACACAGGGAGGGAAGGACCTGTTGCCATGGTGATGGCAGGCACACAAAGCCAGCTCCCTTTTCTGACCCATTCTCCTGCTCTGGGGAGGCTACCTTCTCATGTCCCCATGATGGAACAGCTACCCTCCCTCCAACTCCCTCCCTTCTCCTCCTCCCATAGTATCAATCTGTTCAAGCCAAAAAAGAAGGGAAAATTTGAAGATAGAGAGAAGGCAGAGCAGGGGGCAGAGAAGAGTGGGAACAGAGTTATAAAGAATTTGTGGAGTATGCAGAATCTATCATGGTAAGACCCATAGTCTTTTGTCCTAGTAAGACTAGAAGGATTTCCTGCTCCTAATTCATATTCCAGGGAGAGCTAGGGAAACCTAAAGCATTTGCTTAGTGGGTGGTGGAGGGACCTATACATTACTCCATTGTCCCAGGGAAGCAACTGTGTTCTGGGCTCTTGAAAATTCTCTGGTTGACTGACTTCATCAGTGCTACCTCTGTGGAGAAGACTGCCCTACTCTGTGCAGGAGGAGGGAGGGGAAATAGGGAAACTTCAGGAAGGAGGAATTTATCACACGAGGCTCTGCCCCAGCTACCCCCTTGTCTTTGGATGCTTGAGACACAAGTTACCATATTTTCTAAAGGAAACTTGACAAAGTCTATTTCTTTTGCAAAGCCTCATTTAAAGTAATTTTCTTTTTTTGATATCAGGATTGTCCCAGAAAATCTGGGATGAATAGTTGCTATAGATACAACTTACCTAACTCTCTGGAAAGCTCTTTGCTTGTTTACCCAGCCCTATGGGAGAACTAGACCCAGGATCCCAACACATAGCAAGTGATGACAAAGATGTGTATAATGATGATAAAGGAAAGGAGGTGGGAAGGAGGGAGGAGAGAGAATGGATGGTAAGTGAGGAAAGGAGCAGGGAGTTTGAGGCTGCAAAAAACTCACTGAAACATCAACTTTAAAATCTCTACCACCACCCACTTCTCTTTTCCCCAGGTTTCATCAAAACATTCCTTCTCTATGAATAAAACATCAGGCTCCAGCCCCATGCCAGGCAGGGAGGGCTCCCTCTGGCCCAGACTATGATATAAGGTAAGACTGGGGTTGCATACATTGTTCTGGCATTGGAGGAGGTCTTTGGCCAGACTTGTGCCCCTGCCCTGGAGGTCCCCAAACTCTCTATTAGCTATAGAGGCCAAATCTCATTTAGATGCAGCCAAGAATCTGTATCTACATGAGTGGGGGCAGCATAGGGGAAAGGAAGGAGGTTGTTTTTGGACCTTAAACCTCCCCAAAGGTTCCAAAAGCTAAGAAAGGAATCAAGAACAAAGGAAATCAGAGGACAGGAAGATGAGATGAGAATCGCAGAATGAGAAGTATCCCTGGCTGTAAAAGAGGAAGACACTGTGACACAAAGAGTGCTGAACCTGGAATCCTAGGACCTGAGATTGCATCTCAGCTTGGCCATTTCTGGGGGCAAAGTGATTATGAGGCAAATCACTCGTCCTCTCTGGGCTTCAACTTTCTCATCTGTAAAATGAGGGAGTTGGACTAGATGACCACTGTCCCTAGTGCTGACCTGAAAAGTGATCTGAAACCAGTCCTTTAACTTTTCTGTGCTTCAGTTTCTTCCTCCACAAAGTGGGAGGGAACATTTCCAACCTCAAAAGTGCTCCAGAGATTTCAGAACCAAAAATGCTCTAAGAACTATGGGTTGATTTACTACCTCACCTACGCCTGGCTGGCTTTGGGACGAGGCCCTTCTTCCTGTGAGGGAGAGGATTTTCTCAGTTTGGAGGCTGGTATTGGCATTATGGAGGCTTCTAGGAGGTTCAGACAACTCCAGAAAAATGCCAGGGCCTTGTCTAGGTGAGCAGACCCAAGAAGCCTGTTTCGGTTTCACAGGCCTCGGTTTCCTGTCACTGCTCTGTCCCTTCACTTTCTTTTTTTTACTGCCCAAAGCTTGAGAGCTTTTTAAAAAAATTGCACCAGTGTGAATAGTTCTTCTATCACGACAGAGTCTAAAATCGGTGAGCTGTCATGATGAAAAAAAGAAGTTCAAATTAACCTTGATCGTATTTTCCTCCTGGAAAACAGGGATATGAGGTTGAAGTCCAGGCTGAGCAACAGGAACAACAAAAATTAGAGGAATTAGTGGAATCTTCTGGTAATGAGCCTCCTTCAATTTGAACCTAGCTAGCCTGATCCTCAGACAAAGACATTCATACGATCTACTGCTATACCTTGACTCTGTCATAGTGGTGGCATTTTGGTCCTCTTCTAGAACAAAGGACAACAACCAACAGTCTATTGCTGGGCTTGTTTTTAAGGTCTCACCAGCCTGCTCAGTGTCTGTGCCCTGCTGGTGTGCTCCCTGGTCCATGTGGGAGGATTTAGCGAAGGAGTCATCACAGTCATGTAGGCATTTCCTTCTCCCTGCTCCGCCCCCAAAGCTAGATGGGAAGAAAATGCCTTCTATTCTTAAAGAAGGTCTCCCCACTCTCCATTTCTTAGGGATCCCAGGAAGCAGATTGGTCTTAGCCCTCAATTATCTAAAAGGAAAGGGTAGAAGTAGCACTTAGTCGTTTGCTCAGTCATCCTGGGTGTGATGAGAGAACAATAGTATTTCAGGGGCATATCTGACTCCCCTCACCAAGGAGTGAGAGGGTGGAAAGCTGCTAGGTGGAAATACACAATAGAGAGAGATCGGCAGGAGATAAAGAGCTCTACCACAGAACTGATCTCAGACTAGACAATGGCAAAAGAGATAACCCTGTTAGACACAGGGAAAGCTCTGCAGGTGGTTCACTCCCTGCGGTAGAGCTTAGCCGTACCTTTTCCTTCACATGCTCCTCTTCTCCTCCCAGTCAGCTTTTTGCAGACATTATACTAGGAATACTGGGTAATGGGGGCAGTGAAACAACAGGCAACTGAAATGGAATACTAACCTCTTTCTGGGGGTTTCTAGGAATAATAGGACCACAGATTTTTACAAATTTAATTTAACCCTTTTCAATGAATAAAAATCTTTTTTTATCTTCCTCCCACTGTTTGCACTGCAAAAAGACAAAATCCAACCCAACCCCCCCAAATGCTCCCCAACCTGTAATGCGTAACTCAAGCAAAACAAATTTCTGAATTAGGTATGTCCAAAAAATATACAACTCAATCTGCACTACCTCAC
The DNA here is from genome assembly GCA_028627135.1 of Pseudochirops cupreus. Taxonomy (NCBI): domain Eukaryota; kingdom Metazoa; phylum Chordata; class Mammalia; order Diprotodontia; family Pseudocheiridae; genus Pseudochirops; species Pseudochirops cupreus. The sequence continues at coordinate 189,728,806 of CM053582.1, read as the reverse complement.
TGTCAGGAAGCAGATATGTTTCATCACGAGTCCTCTGGAATAGTAATTGGTCACTGTGTTAGGGCCATGGATTTATGATAGATCTAGAACTAGGAAGGACTTTGGAGTCCATCTAGTCCAGTCCCTTCATTTTCCAGATGAGGAAACTGAGGCCCTGGAGATTAAATGACCTGTTTAAGGTCACACAGGAAATGAAGTATCAATGGTAGATTTGAACCCAAGTCCTCTGATTTCAGAGCTCTTGGCCTTACTACCTTCCTAAGATATCCTGAGTTCTTTTCCTTTGGGATTTTGAACTTATAGTAACTTTTTTATTTTTATTTTCTGCTTTTTGGAGGGGGGAAGGCAGGGCAATTGGGGTTAAGTGACTTGCCCAAGGTCACATGGTTGGAGTAACTTTTTTAGTGCAAAGAGCTGCTTAGGATCACAGATAAGATGGTAGTAATTAGAGTGGGGGGGGGGGGGACTTTAGAAACCATCTAGCCCAACCCCTTTATGTTAAAAATGAAGAAAGAGAGGTCCAGAGAGGTAAAGGGATTTGCAGAAAATAGATCAAGTCGCACAGAAGGAGAAGATGCCAAACTTGAACCAAGGTCCTCAGATGCCAAATCCAGTGCTCTCTGCACTTGTTTGTCAAAAAAATAAATAACAGAAAGGCCTTTTCACGTTTTCTGTTAGGCACTTCAGCTCAGTTCTGTTGAACAGGAAAGCAGACAGACTAGAATTCAGGGCACACGCTGACAGGAATAAAGATTGGGCATTGTGCTGAAGCGTCCCCCAGCATTCTGTTTAGTTACTGAGTGTGATGGGGCTGCTGGGAGGAACTACAAATGACATTATGGAGCTGCTCTTGATTATTGGCAGTTATGCAAAGCTCCTACCCTCAAGAAGTTTTCCATATGAACGGCTCCCCGACCTGAGCGGTCCTTTACATACATACCCAAGGAGAAATAGCATAAGAAGGGGCACTCAGGCTGAGCAGGGGAGGTTATTGACAGAGAGCTGTCCCAGAAAAACAGGCTCAGGGGCATCGCTGTAGCACTGTAGTGTCAGGTCCCCAGTGCCTTTTTAAAAATCTTTACCAAATGTCAACAGAGGTATAAACCTGTTAGGTCAGGAAGCTCCTCCTTCTCTCATTCGTGGGATTCCCCCCAACTCAGCTCAACGTCTCTTCCAGGGCCAGGCCTCTCTGTGCCAGGGACCCACAGAGCTGAGGGCCAGTCAGTTCCACCAAAATATGAAAAGGGAGGGGCAAGGGAGGGGGTAAGGAGAAGGGCTAAAGAGGGCGTAAGAGATTCAGAGAATAATAAACACCATCTAGTTGTCCATCCCTTTCATTTTATAAGTGAAGTGTCCAAGGTCACAAGGAACAGATAGAGTGATTTGAAGGTACTTCTAGAAAGGCAGAACTTTATATGAAGTTGGTGCTTGATAAATATTTAATAAATTCAGTGTTTAGCACAAGATCTGGTACATAATAAATGCTTACTAATTAATAAATGTTTAAATGAAAACGGGAAAGAGATGGGTGGCCTGGTTGAGGTGGCAGGGGGCTCCCGGGGCAGAAGAGAATATAAATAAAGCACTATCAGTTCTAGCTACTGTCTTCTTCAAGTTTAGCACAAAATCGAGGAAGAGCAGGAAGGGCTGTGCCCAAATGAGAAACGCCACTGTGGATACGCAGGACTGGCTGGTTGGAGGCCAGAGCTAAAAGGTAGGAGACCTGTCCATTTCCTGTCCCTCCCTCTGCCTCAACCCTCTCTTCCCTTTGGATCCAGTCCAGTGTTTCCTGGCTTAACCACTAGCAGAGCCTGTCTCCCTAGGTAACAGGGGAAGTGAGGGTAAGGAAGGCTTACAGGACAAAGGGAATTGGTGAGTAAGGAAACCGCCAGGCAGCTTCTCCTTGGGGGCCCCTGCCCCTAACTCTAGCTAAAGGGGGTTGGGGAAGGATAATGGTGTTGAGAACAAAACCATCAACAGACAAACCTCAAATCCCCTAGAAATCTTGCACTGCAAAGTACAAGGCATATAAGCCTTTCCAGACAGACTCCCAAGAGGGAGAGGGAATGGGGAACAGCACCCGCTGCATCCCTCTGGTGACAGGAAGAATGCAGAGGGCTGGACCTGGATTAGACAGGGCTTCACAGCTGAGATCATTCAGAACTCTGGCTTTGGCCTCAAGTGACCCTACAGGAAAGTGATCCAATCCCAATTACCTGACAGTGCTCCCTTCCCCCATCACCCCAAACTCCATGACTATCTCCATCTTTCAGCAACTTCCATTCACCTCACCCACCCTGGACTCTCATTTTTCCTTCAATTCCCAAGGCAATTGGGAGTGGGGAAGGAAAGGCTTCTGGGGGTTTTTCTAGTAAGCAGATTTTTCCACTTCAGGTCAAGATGGTAGATTAGTCAGGAAGAGCACAAGCAGAGTGGGATGAAATAACAGGGACTGGGGATGGGAGAAGGTACTTAGGGGGAGAGAAGGATTGGCTTCCTTGGGGAAGAGATTTCTGGGCATGGAGTGAACATGCAAATGCTATGTAAATGTGCATCTGTCCCTTTGGAATTGTCAGCCTAGTCCTCATTTGTACCCAACCTGCAGCCCCACCCTACGCCTCTGAGAAGGCCTTGCTCAGCTGCTTTTTAAGAAGGTTGCAGAGATCGCTTCTCTCCTCTCGTTTAACTTACCTGTGTATTTTGGATCTGGATAGCTCCCTGGGGGATTGCTTGGGTGACCACCTGACCCTGGGAGGTTACCATGGTAACTGGCTGGTACAAGGCTCCACCTGGAAAGAAAAAAGACTTTATATTACCAGCGATGTGGGAGGGCAGACTGGCATGGGCTACTCTGCACAAACATAGCTGTTGTTTTGGAGTCATTTACAATGGAGAGTCTTTAGCCCAACCCTCGAGTGCTCATGCCCACTACTGACACTGTCCTGGAAAATTGCAGATATACAGGATTCAGTGTGGGGAGCCTGAAGACAACAAGACTCTGAGAGTTAAGATGAGGGAGCTCAACCTGGATGTTAAAAGGCGAATCAGATGGGGGAAACTTCATAGCCATTTGGGGAAAGTCCCTCCTTAGTTGTAACTGGCTTCATTCAGGGCCTGTGGGATTTATTTCCCAGTTTCTCCAAAGCTGAAGCTTGAGGTTTCGAGAAATCTGGCAGTCCTGCCAATAGGTCTGCTCATACAATGAATATGAACTTCAATCCAAAGCCAGGCTAGAGATGATCTCCTTATCAGGACGTCTGTGAGGCCTCCCTGATCTAAGCCCTTTTCTAGTCAGAAAATGAACACTCAGGCAAGGACGGAATGACACAGAGATAAATGCTGTAAGAGGGATTCCAGCTTCCTCTCTGATCTGAGCCCTAGCTTCCCTCCCAAACCTGGATTCTGGCATGTCCTCTGTTTAGTTCTCCCCACTAGCCCAGTCCTAAGCTCTGCTCAGAGGGGTCTCATGTGTCTTTAATCCATACCCTTTCCTCGTCCCTCTTGGTACTCACCTGAAACAACTTGTGAGTTGACTGTTGTCATGGCAATGTTGCCTTGCTGGAGTGCTGAGGCTGGGACTACAATCCCTTGGGGGTTATTGGAGACTCCTGTCATGGAATTGGGGGAATTCTGCAGGAGGTCCTAGGGTGAAGGGAGGTATGGTTTGGGTTTACACACTATTTCCTTAGATTCCACCCAACCCACCCTGGCACAGCCCCAAACTATGGGGAAGGAAAGTCTCATCAAGTCACTTTTATTATACCTCAACACCCTAGCCCTATCCATCTCTTACATTCCATTTCCCCCATGGTGGGCAGCGTGCCAAGGAGCACTGGGGTGGGGTTGGGGTTAGTGAATTTCAAGCTCAATGTGGGCCCAAAATGTGAGACAGAACTCCAGAGAGCTGATGCTATATCAGGCTGTGTGAATAGAGAGAAACAGTGGCTAGAACAAGGGACACCATAATTCCGCTATTTATGTGATGGTTAGACTACAGCTGGAGTATTGGGTTCAGTTCTGGACTGTAGATCTCAGGAAGGACATTGACAAACTGTGAGGCATGTCCAAAAGACGGCGAATAGGATGGTAAGAAGAATGGAGACTGTGCTATATGGGAACTGGCCGAAAGAACTGTGGATGTTTGATCAATCAGCAAGCGATTAAATGTTCCCTGTGTTCCAGGCATAGTCTACCTGTAGAGGAGCACAGATTCAGGAAACATGGTCACTATCATCAAGACCTCAAGGTCTGGTGTACTGAAGAGGGACCAGACTTAGAGTCCTGGCTTTGCTACCTGCTACTTGCCTGTCTTTGGCTAGATCACAATCTCTCTGTGACTCACTTTCCTTAGGTATAAAGTAGAATGGCCTGGATTAAATGACCTCTTAGGTCCTCTCTAGCCTAGTGAACTAGGATCCATTGAAAGAAATTATAGTGGGAATAGATTTGAGTTGGACATAAAGAAAACCTTCCTAATAATCAGAGCTGATCAAAGGTAGAATGAGCTGACTTAGGAGGAATAGTGAAATTCAGGGAGTAGTTACTTCCCCATCACTAGAGCCTTGAAGCAGTAACCACTGACCACTTGTTACTAGCGTGGTGTAGAGACAATGCCTCTTCAGTTGCAAATCGGTTTAGATGCCTTTTGTAGATCATCACAGGATTTATGTCTAGAAAGGAATCCAATGTTCTTCCTACTATCATGCTGAGGTCTCTTCTACCTGAAGTTTATGATTCTGAGTAAGTGCCTGTGGGATTAAGGTTGGATTGACATAGGAACTTTGAAGTCTGGGGCAAGGTTTCATTTCTCAATTCTCTCATAAAAAAAAAAGCTATGGACAGAGAGAAGTGAACTAGGATAACAACTTATATAATGCCAACAACATTATGAAGAAAAACAACTTTGAAAGACTTCACAATTCTGAATGATACACTGATAAACCGCAATCCAGAGGACTGGCCTTTTGAAGCAGGTGACTGCCTCCATGCCAGTGGCTTAAAATGCAGAATAAGATAAGTATTTTTGACCAGTGCAGGAATCCGTTTTGCTAAACTGTTCATATTGTTATGAGGGTTTTCTTCTTTTTTAATTATTCAGTTTGGTGGTAATGGGGGGGAGAGCAGTGGGAGGGAGAATGTCCTTTCAGTTTATTGCTGGAATTGCCAAAATTTTCTATAGAATTTTCCCTTAACGTCAAGAATTGAGTAGACTCCTAAACAAAATCGGACAGCAGGTAAAGAGTAATCAGGTCTAAAATCAGTTTAATAAATTCTGTCTCTCCTTCCTTCCTTCCTTTTTTCTTTCTTTCTTTCCCTGTCAGAAGATTCTATATTTGCTGGGTTAGAGAAAGGGACTTTGATGGAAGGAGATAGTGGGGTAGGGGTGGGGGCTATCTCTGAATTTGCTTTTTTTGGGGTAAGAAAATAGTGGAAAAAGAGCTGGATTCATAGTGGGGAGCTCTGGATTCTATTACTGGGTGAGACAATGACTTGTCAGGGGCCTTAGTTTCCTTCTGCATGAAATGAAGAGGTGGTAGTCAACATAGTCTAAGGTCCCTTCTGGAATTAAGTCCCATTTCCTTCTCCTTCCTCCCTCGTTGCTACAAGGTTTTGGTCACAGGTAAGTAGATAAACACACACAGAAGAAAACTCCTACACAAAAACTTCACTCACCTGACCCACCCATACCTTTTGGGAGGTTCATATCTTGAACCTATAGAGAAGATTAGAGCATGTGGAGTGATGGGGCAGGCCGGAGACTGGAATGCAGTTTAAGTGAAACCTTAAACTAACTATTACATACTGTAATAAAAAACAAAAGTGTTGCAACTGCAACTTCCCCAATGAACACCTTATAGGATCCAGGCAAAGCCATATTAAGCTACCTCAACCACCCCTCTCTCCCCCTCAGAGGAAAGCAGGGCAGCACCCAAAGAGGCAGAAGCCATTGATTTTAAATCTTTCTCAATTCAGCTAATTAATCGTCTTAGCCTCAACTTCTCCCCTAGAGCTGTTTTTCCCCCTCCCCCAGATCAACTCTTTCAATGTGGCTGAATGAGGCTACCCTATAGATAAGAAGCAGCAGAACAGCAGACCTGTGAATGCCCTTACCCATCCACATGCTCTGGCCCTCTGACTGTCCCCTCTCCTTCAAGGGGGGCTGGAAGGCAGGACTCCTGGCTTCTATTCTTGGCTCCCTGTCCTTCCCGATTTGCTGTGACCTTGAGCAAAATGAACTGTCAGCTCCATGCTTTGGCTTCCTTCTCCATGGAGTGTGAGAATGACCTTTTAGTGGCACTTTAAGCATCTTGGAGGAAGTCAAAACAGAGCCTCACAGTGGATTTAAGCTCTTTGAGGCCAGGGCTGCCTGGCACTTCTTGCATGTCCCATGATTTATAGGTACAAGAGGTCATGAATAAAGAGATGGAAGACACTTTGGAAGTAATTTAATTCAATTTCCTTTATACAAAAGGGGAAAGTGGGACCCCAAAAGGTTAAGGGTCTTGCCCAGCACCATAGCAGTACTGACAGAACTGGGATTCAAACTCTGGTACTTGAATTCTAAATCAAAGTTCCCTTTTCACTGTGGTGTTCATTCCTCCTTTTGAAATTAATCCAATAATTCAATAGTTTTTCTGTTTCTCTATCATATGAGTTATATTTGGAATGATCTGTACATATAATCCATAGAGATAACCCCATATAGTGAGGGAACCCTAAACACTGCTGCATAATATTGGACGGGCGTAATCTTTCTGAACCTCAGTTACCTCACTGAAAATGGAAAGATTAGAATAGCAGATTTGAAGGTGGAGTATAGCCTTGGGTCCATGAACAATCTATGCATGAATTGCATCAATGTTTCAAAAGATCTGTGATAAGATAGAAGCTCCCTTTGGGCAGGATCTGGTTTGCTATTTATTGTTCTTTTCTCATCAGCCCAGACAACTTGTCTGGCACATACATAGTAAAGGCTTAAGAAATACTTATTGATTGATTTCATCATTGTGGGTTTTTTCTGGTGGATACAGCAAAGGAGTTACACTGCAACCCCTCTCTGAATTGGATAATCTTCCTAATTATTGACTACCACAGTTTTATGAGTTACTGTTGTTTAAAAAAAAAAATTCAGCGCCTGGTGGTTCAACCTTCAGTGGCAGATACACAGTCCACTGCTAGGCCTTACACTGAATGTCTTCCTAGTTTGGTCAGACATATCAGGGCTTTCACTTCAAAAGCCTATATAGCCTTCAAGAACTAGGGGTCACCTCCATGCCACAGTGAGGCATCAAGTTGCATTATGGTAGAAGACGCCTTGGTCATTCACCACTAATATTTAGTCACAGGCTCGCTTCTCCATTGTAACCTGCCTCTCCACTGCCAGTTCCAATGTACAAAGGGAACGGTAACAACTGATGGTTATATAGTGTGTTATGGTTTGTAAAACACTTACCTCAGAACTGTCCTGAGATGGTGGCAGTGCAAGTATTCTCACCCCCATCTTAGGGAGAACAACATCAAGGCCCGGGGAGGTGGGCGAAGTACTTCCCTAAGCACAACCTAGACTCAAACTCAGATCTTCTCACTATAAGACTCGTGTTCTTTCCATTGTAAAATGGTTAGACAGTTCAGTGAAGCCAGACCAGACTAGAAAGGTAAAATTTCTGGAGGAGTGGGGTAGTGAGAGAAGCAGATCTTATCCAGTCATCCCAAACCTCAACGTCAACTCTTGGGTTATCTGTTATTTGGGATTATTCATTCATGCCGTTGCTCCACATCGCAGTGAATAACTCAGAATATTAATGACTAACATTTATATAACCCTTTAAGATTTGCAAAACCCTCTATATATCATATGTTAACTCATTTGATCCTCACAACAACCTTGCAGATGTTAGGGATGTCCCCATTTTACAGCTAGGAAAACTAAGGCCAAGAGGGGTTAAGTGATTTACCCATAGTAAGACAGCCAGTAAAGGTCTGAGGCAGGATTAAAACTCCAGTCTTTCTAACAACAAGTCCAGCGCATGGTCACCTAAATGCTTCATTGTATCAGCTCATGAAAAAGTTCTCCCAGCCAGTTTTATACCAGGAAATACTAGGGAAATAAATAAAAATTAATAAAATCGGCAAAGTTTGTGATTCAACCGTACATAAATTCTTACTAGCTTTGGGCAAGGAAGCAAGTTGCTTTGCCAATCTGCATGGCCCCCCCCAACTCTGGCTGGCTTTTACCTCTCCCTGCTGGGCTCGGATAGTGTCCAGGTATAAACGACCCTGTTTGGGAGTGTTGCTGTTATTGTTCAGTTGTGTCCAACTTTTCGTGACCCCATTTGGGTTTTCCTTGGCAAAGATACCGGAGTGGTTTGCCACTTCCTTTTCCAGCTCATTTTACAGATGAGGAAACAGAGGCAGGTTTAAGTGACTTGCTCAGGGTCACACAACTAGTAAGTGTCTAAAGCCAAATTTGAACTCTGGCCCTCCTGATTCCAGGCCAGGTGTTCTATCCATTACACTACCTTGGAAGTGTTAGGTTAACTAAAAGCAATTCATATGGCCTGCTCCTTCACAACCACAAAGTCTGAGAGCAGTTTATGAAGTCTAAAATGGAATGAGCTGAAGCTGCCAATCCCAGGTGGCTGGAGGGGCCATGTTAGTGACAAAAAGGCATTTCTGGCCAACTCTCTAACTTTGGGGGTGGTGGTGGTGTCAGGGCTGGACTTGTATCGATCGATGGGGGGAAAGTAGGAAGGAAGGTAAAGGAAAGTAAACAATCCTTAGCCACAGGCGTAATTCCCATAAGGAACACATGCATTTGGACAAAATACCACCCTACCTTTTTGTCATACTAACATAAGGCATGGAAGTGAGTCTGTGTGAACTATTCAGGGAATTCAGAGGTTTAGACATAGGATGGAATATATAGCCTGACTTGGGCCTTCATCTTGAACTATGAAGGGATTCTGAAGTACATTAAGTAAAAAGTCTAAAACTGAAATAAACTACAATGATTTTCAGAGTCCCAGAGTGTACAAAAGCAAAAATTCCCTTTCCCTCAAACCCACCCAGTTAATAAACTTAAACCATAAGATGACACAAGATATTCTGTGAAACTCCTTGTTCTGTGAAATTGGGATTCAGCCAAAGGGCTGCATTTGAGGACCTAGAATGCTGCATGTGGCCCTGAGGCTAAAGGTTCCTTCCCTACCCTGCACCCACAGAACAAAGTATTCTCTGAACTAAACCCAAACCAAATCATTGTATGACTAGGTTCTAATCCCTGTAATAAAACCCTGCAACACCCTTTCCTGAGTGAGCCTGGTGTAATGAAAAGAACATTGGATTTGAGAGGCAGAAGGCCCAGGTTTGAGGGCTGGCTCTTCTCTGTAACTATAAGCAAGTCACCTAACTTCTCTAAGACTGTCTGCAGTTTCATCAGGAAAAGGGGGATAATATTTTTCTCACTTGCTTTTATAGCACTGCTGTGAGAAAAATGTTTTCTAAACTATAAAGGGATATCAAAGAATTGATGTGATGATCAAATGAGATAAATACGGCTGCAATGATCATTATTATTTATAAGGCACCCTGCCAAGGACTGGGGATACAAAAATAAATTGACATAGTCTCTGCTTTCAAAGAGTACCTTGCCTTTCTGTCTCACTATTTCTCAAAACAAAGAGATGCATCATCTACCAGAGTCTTGTAGAAAACTCAACTATGAGCCCCAAATTAGAACAATGATCTATTTAAGGGACATAAAAAGGACCCAGATGATGATAGAAGTGCATAAGAAAAATTAAAAATGCCATGAGGCTGCAGAGTAGAGAGCCAGCTGGATAGGTGTCCCCCCTCTTTGCTGGAGAAGCAGATGTCTGCGGAGGAGCACAACAACCTCTGAGCAAGGGTAGGATGCAGAAGTCCTGATTTCCCAGCCGGATAGACTTCATTTTGTCACCATGCTGATGTTTGTAGGGTATGACTCCCAAAATTCACTCTGGGTCTCCATCTCCTCCTCTCTAAGATACCTAGGGAATCTAGCATCAAGGCAGCAGCATCCTGAATTTTCATCTTAGATTTGTTTTGTGACTCAGGATTTGCAGCTACCTCCTCTCTAGGCTTCAATCTCCCACTTGGTAGAATGGGGGAGAAGTATGCCCCTCTCCACCCCTAACATAGGTCAGCTTATAGGTCTCTTCTAGGGAGGGTGCATCTAGTGGAGATGTCTAAGCACACTGCATTATTCTATTCACAACAGCTTCCCCTGGGTCCCACCAGACTCTAAACCAGGTGAATGTTATTCTGTCTAAACACAAATAGAATGATTTCTTTTCAAGCTCCTTAGCATCCTAAAAAATGTGAGAAGCACATTTTGTAGTTTTCAAAGGAAACTTCCTAAGCTACCAGGGAATGGGAAAAGGAATTTATAGAACCCCTCCTTCTGTGCCAGCCATGGTGCTGTGTTTTTAAAAAATGTTATCTTGTTTGATCCTCACAATCCTGTGAGGTAGGTGCTATTCCATCCCCCGTTTTGCAGGTGAGGAAACTGAGGCAAACAGAGGTTAAGTGATTTGCCTAGGAATGAACAGCAAGGAAGTATATAAGACTGATTTTTTTTTAAAATAACAACTTAAATTTAATTTTTCCTCAAAGAACAAAAGGGAAAGGAAAACAGAGGAGTCAGTTCAGAGAAGGGCAGTTAGCTTTTATTGACATTATGGTCATTAAAGAGTTTTATGTAAACAATATGGCTTTTAGCCTTTGCTCATTGTTCTGATTCAGGAGAATCAAATTTAGTTTAAGTTTGAGGTTCAATTTGAACTCAGGTCTTCCTAAGTCCAGGTCCTGGTGTTCTACTTGCTGTGCTACCCATTGCCTCCTAGAGTTTGTCCCCTGATTCTGACACGCTAGAGAATCTGAATGGAGTCTGGTGTTTGGTTGCTGTCTGCTCAAAAAGTTTTCTAGTGAGGAGAGGGAAGCAGCAATAGTTCAAGCCTCTGCAAACTCAGGTCTGGGGTACCTGGTTTTGGTTGGGCTCATCACTCATGGCTTAAGCAGCTTCCAGAGAGAATCCTAGCAAAATGAACGGCAGAGTTATACTGTAAGAGCAGTGCCCTAGTGATGCTCTAGGACCTGATAACTCACAAGTCATGAATAAACAAGGGTATTTCTCTATACCCCCCAATCCCACTCAACTCCCATATCCTGCTCACTTACTGATGCTTAGAGAGGGAAACTGCTTTGTAAGCCAGAACAGCAAATGTAAGGGTCTAAGGAAGTAAATGGCCTCAAAACCTTTGCTTCCCATTCCCAACCAAAGTATGAATCACTCTTCTCACTGCTAGACCTCAAAGGCTGGGGGAGGAGGAGGGAAAATAAAGAGAGAAGAGGACTGGAAGAAAGGCAGAGTTTGGACACCTAGTACATCTATGAGAAGATGTCATTCTTCTTTTTTTTTTTTTGCTTTTTGGAGGGGGAAAGGCAGGGCAATTGGGGTAAAGTGACTTGCCCATGGTCACATGGCTAGTAAGTGGTTAGTGTCCGGGGCTGCATTTGAACTCAGGTCCTGACTCCAGGGCCGGTGCTCTATTCACTGCACCATCTAACCGCCCTGGAAGACGTCATTCTTGACCAGAGTTGGAAATCAGATTCTGGGCTTCACTCTGGGTATTCACTAAGTGATAATGACAGAAAGACTGAGGAGGAAGACATACAATGAAAAGGGAAAGGAACTGGGATTATTTTAACCAAAGAAGAGACAAATTAATCAGCATTCAAATGGCTGAAGCAGTTAGAGGCACAGCGGATACAATATTGGACTTGAGAGTCAGGAAAACACGGGCGTGAGTCCTGTCTCTCACACAATATCTGGGTGACTTTGCAGAAGTCACTTAGCCTCTCAGCCTCAGTTTCCTTTATCTGTAAATGGGAATAATTACGCCTACCCCATAGGACTATGAGGATCAAATGCAGTAAAGTGTGTAAAAGGCTTGGCAAATTGCAAAGCGTTACATAAGTGCTAGCTGTTTATTATTATTATTATTATTATTATTATTCATTATTATCATCATTGAAAAGCGGTATGGTGTGTTGCAGAGAGTTCGTCTCAAAGTCAGGAAAACCTGAATTCAAATCCTGCCTCTGGATACTGGCTGTATGACCCTGGTCAATTTGCTTCACTTCTCTTGGTGCTCTAAGTAAGGAAGCTGTAAGTTGCACAGAGGGAGGTGACCTGCAACGGTGGAGGAAGTTTCCCCACACAAGAGTTCCTTATATAAATTAAATTGCAAGCTATTAACAGCTTAAAACTGCAGACTTTTGGGACTTTGGGGGCGCCCTGTCTATTGGGCACCTATATCACCATCTTAATTTCAATTGTGTTGTTCAAGTCATTTCTCCAGAGGCCACGGGAAGAGGAAAAGGGCTTCAGCTGACAAGGTAGGGATCTGACCTGAAGAATGAGGACAGTAATCCACTGAATTAAATGGGCCAATGAGGAAAGAGTAGTAAAAACTTCCTTTCCTTCACATCCTTTCAAACAACATCTTGAGGTAGAAAGGGAGATACAGTGGGAACTAGAGGTAATTGTAAAAGCTAAACATATCAACAAAATTTATTTTAAAAAAACCCAATCATTTGTTTAGGATGGCTTGGGTGCCATCGTGTCTAGACAGAAGAATAGACTAAATGACTTTAGAAGGTCTCTTTTAACTGGAGATTTGGGGAAACCAGATACCATTTCCCAGATTTAGTGGTTTTTCAGAAGGCTTCCAGGCCGAGCTGTTTGTCATGTATTTCTCAGACCACTAGATGTCTCTGCTGATCCACCTCGCCAAGCCGCGGGCTCAGACTGTCTTCAGGGAAGATGCTAAATCTTCCAGGATAAGCCGGGCTCCTGGGCCTTTGGGACCCTCACCAGGGCTCGTCAGACATCTCGAGTTCCCTAGGAAACCAGTTCTAGTGCCCCTCTTTCGGAGAAAGTTTTCCTTCAGCAACACAATTTGCAGTGTTCTTAGGATAACAGTTTCACGCTTTCTTAAGTACAGAGACCTTCAACCATCTAATTCAATCCCCTCACTTTACAGAGGAGGAAACTGAGGCTCAGAAAGATGGAGTGGTTTGTTGAATGTTACTAAGTAAGAAGCCAAACACAGGATTCGAAATCAGGACTTCTAACTCCTCTGACTTCCAATCTATTTCTCTCCTCCCTTTAAAATATCAGAATAATTTATTCCCCAATGGAAAGCAAACACCTGGAGATTCAGCATTGTATAATTTGTGGTCTGTATCTCTAGCACATAGTTAAGAAATGTCTGATTTTATTGACTGTCTGTATTCATTTGGTATATACAGCACACTGCTTTCTACTGTATATTGCTCTATTGCTCTATATTTGTATCCTGAGTCAATTCAACAAGCATTTTTCAAGCCTCTTATGTGCCAAGCACTGTGCTAGGTGCTGTAAGCAAAAGAAAAAAGCAGTCCCTGCCTTCAAAGGGCTTACGTTCTCTACATCTCTCTAGGACAGTGGTTCTCAACCTTCCTAATGCCGCGACCCTTTAATACAGTTCCTCATGTTGTGGTGACCCCCAACCATAAAATTATTTTTGTTGCTACTTCATAACTGTAATTTTGCTACTGTTATGAATCGTAATGTAAATATCTGATATGCAGGATGTATTTAAATTGAACATAATCCACAGGTTAAGAACTGCTGCTCTAGGAGTATCTGAGACACAAAGAGATGAGTGCATCTATGATAACTTGAGGAGGGAGAAAGCACTAACAAACAGGGGGAACAAGGAGAGCTTTCAATAGTAGGTGATTCAAAAACTCAGTCCTGATGGAAGAGAGATTCTAAGAGACAGCAGTGAGGAGTGAATGCAGCCCAGGCAGGGGGAACAGCCAGTGCAAAGGCGTGATGGATGGAAGGTAGTATAAAAAAATTAAGGGACTGACTAGGCGAGTTTGGATGGAATGTGGTAATGTGAAGAGGAGTAATGTGACATAAGCCCAGGAAAGGAAATTGTAGCCAAATGAAGTACTCGAGATGCCAAATGAAAGAAGTTATATTTTATATTAAAGGCAATAAGTAGACCCTGAAGAGTCTTGAGCAGGGGCGTAATATGACTGGACTTGTAATTTAGGAAGATTATTTTGGGAGTAGTGCGGGAGATAGACTGGAGAGGGCAGAGACTGAAGCTGGAGGTCCGATTAGAAGGTTGCTACAACAGTTCAGATGAGAGGTGATGAGGACCTGAACCAGCATGAGGGCTGTGGGAGCTGGGAGAAGGGGAGAGAGATAGTAGAGGTATAACAGAGAAAGAATCAGCCGGCTCAGGAACTGACTGGATATGAGGGGGACTCCTTACGCACCATGCAGAGCTTGTCTCTTGAGCTCAACTGTGGAATGCTTGAGAAAAGGGACTCCATCCTTCACTTCCTTACATCTCTTCTAACAGCTCACATAATGCCTGGAACATGGGGGGTGTTTAATATTTATTTGTAGATGGATCAGTAGAAAGCTTTGGCTATGTATCCACCCTTTTTGGGGGCAGGCTCCCCCTCCTGTCCCTCTCTTCCCTGGGTCCAGCCAGAGGACCCTCTAAGGCCAGGGGAGGTTCCCAACCAAGAAGCCAAATGCCTATAAACAAGCCACCTAATCCTCTTTCTGTTGCTGCTCTGGCCAGGGACTCTGGCCTCAAGGGATAGGCAGCCCTGGACTGTGGGGACAAGAAACAGCTGCTACTCTTAAGGAACATTCTTTCCCGGAAGGCTCTGCTCAGGTTTCACTGCCTGAAAAGGGTTCCTCTCCCTGTCTCCTGCTGTTGAGTTGGGGGAGGGAGTAAGCAGAGGGGTGGGAGGAGGAGGGAAGAACAGGGTGAGGGGCAAGGGCTTGGCAGATGTTGAACTTCATGCCTGCAAAGTACTGGGCAGCCGCTGAGGTACACAGAGGGAGCTGCAAAAACACTCAGGCCTATAGGTAGGCTTGAACATCTGACCGTTTTGTAACTTCTGTACCAGAGAGGTGTTTCTCTCCACCTCCTGCTCTACAAGTTCCACACAACCAGCCAGGAAACTTCCCAGGATGGATAGCCTCCACAAAGCTTGTCGGGCAGATTCTCAGGATGGAAACTGAGTGGCTTTGCCAGAGCAGTAGCATGTTTATTCCTGGAGGACAAGGGCTTTTTCATGTTTGTTTTTCTATCCCTTCTGTCTTACACAATGCCCAGTGCATAGGTGTTTAATAAATGCTCATTAGGTCTGATTAGATAAAAGCTGACACTATTTCCTCCTCCCATCCCTGAAAGTCCAAGATTGCCTCACCTGCCACTGACCCAGATCCACCATGAAACTACTTCCTTCTTCCTGGGCAGAAGATTTCTTGATCAAGCTGGTGTCTGGCCTCACAAAGAGGAAGCTGCCCCTTCTTTGGTTCCCTCTGCCCAGTATCTCAGAACTGATGCCCCCTCCATGGGTACCACCGCATTGGCTGAAGTTAAGTCGAGCACCCTTTGTTCCAAGACAGGAGTATAACTTAGTGCTACATGCCCTCAGCACATAGTTTGCTTGTTAGTAAACTGCTTGGTCCTCGAAACACAAGAATTATGACCCCATTTTGCAGGGAAGAAAGTAAAATTCAATGAGATTAGATAACTTTCCTAAGGTCACACAATTAACAGCAGAGATGGGATTCAAACTCAGGTCTTTTGATTCCTGAGTTCAATTTTATCTTCTCTAAATTATGGTTCCACAATGTCAACTGCCCACTGCCTTGATGAGCAGCCTGCTCTGAGTTTCTGGCATCTCTTAGGTGGAGTAAGACTAGGAAAACGCTGCTCCCTGTGATTTATTCCCCTTCATCCACAGAAAAGAATGCCTTAGGAAAAACAAAGTCATTCATTCAGTGGTATGCTACACATTCAGTGCTGTGGAAAAGAAAAGAAAATCTAAGACAGCACCTACTTTCAAAGAGGTTATAATTTCTTTGGGGAGGCAGGACATCCAAACACAATGATGGGAAATTCCCCTGCACTTGCCAGGCTGGGATTTTCCCAGAGAGCAAAGCAATGGCAGACTCACAGAATAGTCTATTTGGAAGGGACCTGGGAGATCATTGTCACAATCTTACCTAAATCATGAAATCTTTCCACAGTATCCCCAACAACAGGCAACCCAGCCCCCACTTAGATACTGCTAGGGACAAGTATTCTCTGATTTCCCCTTCCACATTTGGACAGCCTAGTGGTCTGCAGCAGAAACCACATGTTTTTTGTACTAGTTCAATTGGATTCAACTACTACTTACTGGGAAAGAGGACAGAAATGACGAGCTGAGGGAGTCTTTGCCCAAGAGGGGCCTATAATTTGACTAGGACAGGAGACTAGCATTCAAGTAGTAGTGAAATAACTTTTGATAGGTATGACCTAATGCTGAATAAGTGCTTCGATTGTTGAGAGAAGAGAGGGAAGGACCATGGTAGGCTGGAGTAACCTTCATGGAGAAGCCTGTGGAAGGCAGTAACAGTACCAGAGTCTCTGGACCCTGCTCCTATAACCTGGCGTCACCGGGAAGATACTTGTGCTCCGCAAAAGTAACTTAACCTACTTGCCTGCCCTGATCCCTACCCCTCCTTTCAATTCCTAACCAGAAAAGTCAGTAGTAGATGCAAATAGCTAAGGAGGAGGGAACCAAAAGAGAGGTGATGTGGTGGGAGGACTAGTTTCTAAAAAACTGAAATTTCTTTCATTTTTCAACACCAATGTACAAAATTAACATATGGAGGCAAACTATGAGCCAGCATTTTGCAACAAGCTGGCGGGGGTGGGGGCAGAGGGGGATGCAGGAAGAGAGAAGAGAGGAGTGCTGGGGGAGGGGAAGGGGGAGGAATAGGAATGTTGATCCCTTCAGATCATGTTCCAAAGGGGAGAGACCCCTCCCCAAGCCAACCAGGCAGTGCTGCTATTTTAGGCTGGGGGGATTAAGGCTGAACCATGACGAATGTCACAGAGTACTTTTTCTTTTTCCTCTGGGGCACCCCTCCTTCCCCCAGCTCAAAGGCTCGGATCCTCAGTTGCAGCTTCTACCCAGGAAAGACACCAATCCCATTGCATAGTGTTTTAGAAGTTCTTGGGAAACTCATTAAGTCAGATTCTGGTCCCTCCCAGAAAAGGACTATCCCAACTTCCTCCTAGCTCTCTTTATCTCCCTCATCTGGTCTCTCTTTCTCTGTCCCTGGCTGTTTCCTAGCCTCCTTTCTTTGAGGAGACTTGAGGTTTTTGCAATATCCTTTCCTAGGATTAGACTTTTTCCCCAGTCCGTGGTTTGAAGCTTGAAATGATAGTGGTGAAAGTTGCCTCTTCCTTTCCCCAAAGATCTAAAGTCCTATGGCTAACCAGTAGGACTAGTTTTCTTGGAGATCCTGTTTACTCGCAGCCCATCTCGACTTCTCGCCTGCTCTAGCCCCTCAGACGACCCTGCCAGATTCTGGTCCCCAGCCCCTGAGTAGGATTCCAAAGAGGTTCTTAAACTGCCTTTGCTCACTTACTGCCTGCCCAGAAGTCATAGCAGTTCTCTCTTCCCCTCCACAGTAGAGCTCCTCATTGAACCCCCACCCCCCAACTCCAGACCTAGAGGTAGAGTTGGAGGGCCCAGGAGGGGGAATCCAGTGCCTCTCTAAGGGCCTGATTATTTCCAAAGACTTGTGCTAATTTTCTGATATGATCCTCACATCTCTGTGAGGCACTAAATCCTCATTACTTTTCCTGACTGATGCATTCTAATTAGATCAACACTTAAAAAAAATTCACAATAGCCACAGGATGGCTTTCCATCTCATTAACTCCTCACTTATTATTTTCATGAAAATTACTGATAAAAATGTGCATCTCCATTTGGTGAGGCCTCACAGCCTCCTCAGCTCCTATCTCGAATCTCTCCCGTCACCGGGGCTGCGCACCGTTGCTATAGCAACCCACAATAATAGAAACTAATAAATTACAAACGAGATGCTCGTTGAGCAATTATTGTCCTCTTTTATGCAAGTTTCTTGCTAATTTTGATCATAAGGGAAAGTACAATAAGACTCTGAAGGAATGAGTCTATTTCAAGAGAATATTAGCAAACACAAGCCTGGGCGGCTTCTTCAGATCTGTGATAAAATGATTTGGTTATTTCAGGCAAACGAAAGAGGAAATAAACTTCTTGTCCCACACTCCACATTATCCAAAGTCCCCACCCCACACCTTTTACTTTCTCCCAGTTCTACAAAGGTCTTTCATAGCAGGGATGCTATTTGTTTGCAGGGTGAGAATCTCAGGAGATTTGGCTAACTATCAAAGAAATATTCTCTTAAAGCCCCCCTCCCTTTGCCTGTCTCCATCCAATCTAAAGCGTGCTGGAAATATGGCTGTATGCGTACAGGAGAGCTCCTATTCTAAAAGACCTCCTGGGAATTAGATGGCCCAGTCTTTCTCTGTCACCCCTTGTAGCTTTTCACAGTTTGTACCCACTCCTCACCTCTCTCACCCCACCAGATGGGGTGCTTGAAAAGAATGAATCATCACAAAGCTTCTGCAGAAGATATTTCAATATGTTTAGATTGAAGGAAGAAGAGATAAAGTCATCTTTCTACCCTTCCTTCTAGAAATATTCCCAAAGTGGAACAGGAAGAATCAAAGGAGGGAGGAATTATTCATAAGATTATAGAGTCATAGTTAAGAGGGACCTTAGAGGTCACCTCTTCCCATCCTCACTATAGAGATAAGGACAGCAAGCTTTAGAGAGGGTTAATACTCTGCATGAGGTGACTCAGGTACTAAACAGCACAGCTGAGATTTTTACCCAAGAACTAGAACTCCTGTGCCATACTTTCTAGGAGAGGAGCCAAGTAGCAAATACCACCAAGGTGAGGCTCATCTTGGGATGGAAGTTTGGTGAACAGATATTATTAGATCTTTCCCTTACATGATAGGTTGGAGGGGAGGGGTCAGCAGAGCTTTCTTTCGATGGGCCTCTTAAGCTATGGGTTGAATAATACAAGAGTGATGTATCTCAAGTTGGAATACAGAATCTGCCCTTCTTCCTACTGTCCAGCTACTCTGAAACAAGAATAGAGGGAGCTAAAGAGGTGGTTTTGGACAATCACACTGAGCAAAGTTTTGGCGACATGTGTAGTGTGAACCCAAAATTAAACACTGATGAAACAGTAGTGGAGTGAGAAGAGGTGAGAACCATCAGGAGAGAATGGTCAAGGAGACATGAACTGTCCAGTAGGCAGAAAGAAACTGAAGAATGGTCCATTTGCCACCAAGAACTCAGGCTGCCCAGGGTACTTCAGCATTAGGGTTGAAGGTATGCTGCTTAGGGTCTAATCAGGAACCTAGCTGCCTGGATATGAGTCTCAGTTTTGTCCCTGTTTCAAAAAAGACACTCTCCTTCACCAAGAGAGTTGTTTCACCTATAAACAGGAACACTTTGCTCAGCATTATTTTGGAGACTTCACTCACAGCATCCCCTCTTCAGAGGCTCTTAACTACCTACCCCCAGCTGTCAGCACTAGGAGAGTAGATAAGATGAGCCCAGAGAGGGCCTTGACAAATAAACGAGCCAAGAAGGCAGGTATCTCTTAAAGCATCCTCAAGTATTTTCATGATGCCCACCCATTACTGCTCCAGGCCCAGCTAAGGAGTCAATGGGGAGAGAGAACCCCAACAACCCTGAGTTGGAGGAAGCCTGTCATGAGATGTATATTACCTGTGGGTGCAGGTTAATGGAGGGTTGGTTTGGGGAATAGGGACCTCCAAGGTCGTTCCTGAGCAGGTTGTCACTGTGCATCTTAGTCTTGAGGCAGGTGATATAACGGTTACAAAAGTCCTTGCAGAGTTCATTCACCTTCTCCAGCTCCAGCAGGTGGATTCTCAGAACCTGGATTGCTTTCACCATCTGGAGGGATGGGGAAGGCAGGGAAGGAGAGAGAGGTGAGGTCATAGCATCAATTCTGATATTATGCATACCCACTCGTGCCCTCCTCATTCCCATCTCTAAGACCCCAAGACCAGGGGAGGAGAAGCAGCATTACTCACTGCAGCAGCCAAGGGAACTGTGTAGCTTCTTAAAGAGGTCCTGTCTCCAGAGAAGCTGCCAGGGATTGGAGCAGGAGACGTAGAGATTCTCCATCTCTGAGCTAGTATAGTTTTAATCCAACCTCTTCCAGGAAACCTTCTTTTGCCTCCAATACATTATAGTAATTATGTATTTTGATAATCTTAGAGGAGTAACCTGGAGCCCTTTGTAAGCCCTTTGAGGTCAGTGATGTTTGTTCTTTAAAGAAAAAAAATTTATTGGGGCCCTTTGTCTTTATATTACAACCATTTCAACTTCACCAGACTAAAGCCTCCTTTGTGAAAATGGATAATATCTAAAAATAATGGCTAATTATTTTGAAAGTGCTTTAAGGTATGTAAAGAACTTTATCGGCGTTATGTCATCTGGTGCTCACAACAACCTGTGAGGTAGTTGCTATTATTATCACCCCCATTTTACAGATGAGAAGAGTGAGGCTGAGAGCTGTTAAGTGACTTGTCCAGGGTCACACAGCAATGTAAGTGCCTGAGGCAGGATTTGATCTTCAAGCCCAGCACTCTATATACCACTTAGCTGCAAAATCAAAACCACTAAGCAAAAACGTGTGATAGTCACCAAATCATACAAAGTGTACGATGTTCTGTCCTGGTAGTCTCCTACCTCTATGCTAAGGGGGAAGGTAATACTTCATTATCAGTCGTCTGGGATCTTCATGGATTTTTCATTTCCTCAGTTCATCTTCTTTTATGATCTTTTGATTTACAATGCTGTAGTCATGTCTAACTGGTCTCTTTGTATTGCCTATTTAAGATGACACTATGCAGGAAGTGCAAGAACACCCAAGTTCAAATCCTTCCCCACATACTTACTAATCTGCGATCTTGAGTAAGTTACTTAACTGCTGTCTGCTCTAGCACCTAACTCCTGGGGTTGTTTTGAGGATCAAATGAAACAATAATTGTAAAGAGCTTAGCACATAGTAGGTCTTATGCAAATGCTATCATTATTATTATAATAATTCTGAACTGAAATCTAGACTATTTCAGCTACCCCATCAACAATGCATTAACAGTCCCTACAACAGTAACTCTTTGTCACATCATTGTGAGATGGAACCTCAGAGTTGTTTTAATTTTCATTTCTCTTACAATAAGTCATTTGGAGCATGTTTTGCTTTGGTCATTTCAAGTTTGTTGCTCTTCTTTTGAAATTCGTAAATGTTGGTTCTTGATATAGGCTTGTTTTGGGATATCAGAATTTAGTCAGCGATATTTGATGCAACTGTGTTTGTCCTTAAATCTGTATCCCAAGTATCTGAAATGGTAGTACTTTCCCTGCGGGTACTAAGTCAATACTTGTTGACTGACTCACTGACTCAGCTTCGGCCAAAAGGACAGAAGTGGTCACATATTTAGCACTGTATGATTGTCCTTAACATTACAGGTACTTCTGTGTTTTTGCTTCTGTGTATTTTTGTGGGATTGTGTGTAGATCTTGACTCTTCAGTTAGAATGGGAAGTCCCAAGCCATTCTTTGCTGAACAACAACTCAGCAAACACACTATAGTGGGAGAATGACTGAGCTCTTCACCTGCATCCTTGTAATCAATGAAGGACTGAACAGAGAGGAGGGTCCTGACAGGCATGAACAAGGTTGAGGTGGGTGTTGGGGGCAGGAGGAGAGGTTTCCCATTAGAACTGAAAGTAGTGAGGTATGTATTGGCAACTACCAGCCTCTGATTGGGCTCTGTGATTTAGGGCTGGAAGAGATATGAAAAATCTAGTCCAAGCACCTCTTTTTTACAGATTAGGAAACTGAGGCCCAGAGAGAGTAAGTGACTTGCCCAAAGCTATAGTTAGTGAATGGCAAAGCTGAGATTCGAACCCAGGTTTCCTGATTCCAAATTCAATGCTCTTCCCACTCTATCACCCTAGCACTCATTGATGGCAAATTCCCCAAGGCCTAAGACTGTCGGCTATTTCTTTGGTTTTGTCCCAGAGTGTTTTCTAGGACTCTCTCTTCCTAGGGTGGGCACTCAGCCCATAATACAGATAGACTGAAAGAGTGGAGGATAAAAATTCTATGTCGTACACACAGGTCAGGTTGACAAAGTCAAAGAGAATAAACTGAGGTGATAATGGGTGTTAATTTTCTGAAAAAAGTAGGGTTTGCATTAGCCTGGGCTGCTTCCTTGATTTGCCATTTTCAGGGAGTGGACCTCTTATTTTACGTGTCATAATGCCAAGAATGGTACTGGGCACAAAGCATGCCCAATAACTCTCTATTGTTTAACTGGGACTTGGTCATTTGTAGCCTAAAGGAATGGAACCGAAAAGCCTTCGTGTAATGCCCACTATGTGCCATGTAAAGGGCTAAACACTTGTCAAATCTTATCTAATCTGATCCTCACAAACACCCTGGGTGGCAGATCCTGTTACAACTGCCATTCTATAGTCAAGGAAACTCAGGCAGAAAGAGAAGCAACTTGTCTGGGGTCACAGAGCTAGTGAGTGAGGCCACATCTGAACTCAGGTCTTCCTGACTCCAGGCCCAGCAGTCTATCTGTTGCACCATCTACCTTTTTCTGGCAGGATAATGTATTTAGAAGAAGTAAGGTCTTCGAGGTCAGGAACACAAGATCCTAGGATACCTAACAGCTGTAAAGCCATTCTTACTTCTCTCATATCTCTTCCATCTATCCTCTTGGCATCCTCCCTCTACTTCTCCAGACTTCCCTCTCTCACATCCGGCCCAACAACTTCATAATAATCGTTCCCTTCCTCTCTCTAGCATCCTCTAAATGGCCCAGGTACCGGTCTGCAAGACTCCATGGAGGAGCATGTGATCCAGCCCCTTGCCTTTGGGCTGATTAATATCTAAACAGTCCAGCACAGATGGTTGTCACTTCCCTTCACAATACTGTTTGGGAATAGAGATTTAGAGCCTCAGTAGGCCTCTCAAGGTTTTATCACTCTGTTGGTTAAGAAGTATGTTTTTATGTCCAGTTAAAATCCTCTCAGCTTTAACTTAAGCTCCTTTCCTCTTATTCAGTCTTCCTCAAACATGTAAAACTGATAAGCACTTCACTTATAAAATCTTGCTATAGTAGAAGATGGTGTTCAAGTCAACTTTGAGCAATGCCTCTTCAGGAAAAGGAATTTGTTTCACTTTCTTCTCATAGAAAAGGCAGTGTAGTGTAATGGAAGGAGCAAAAGACATGGAATCAAAAGTACCTGAATTCAAATTCTGATGCTGCTTCTTATCACCCAGAAGCAAAAACTTCTCTGGGCCACCATTGTAAAATGAGAGAACTAGAGTCCATAGATCCTCTTTCCCAGGTCTAAATGCCATGATCTTTTTCTACTCCCTAATCATCTCTGATATTCTTGGCAACCTCTCTAGTTTCTCCATGTTCTTATTAAAAGCACAATAAATGAAATGAGATATAATATGCTAGTTCAGGTCTAACCAAGAAATACAGCAGAAGGCATACAACCAACATCTTAGTATAGCATCTGGCATGTAGTGAGTACCTAATAAAATAACTCTCTCTCTCTCCCTCTCTCTCTCTCTCTCTCACCCTTTCCTTCTCTCTTTTTCTGTCTCTGTCTGTACCCTGTCCCCAACTCCACCATTTTCCACAACAGAACTCCATTCCCTGTTCATGTTTTGGTCAACTATAAGCCCTAGTCTTCCTCATTCTACAGATGTAGAATGCTCTTGTTGAGCTTTTGCTCCTAAGAATAAATCACTTTGTTACCAGTTCCTGTTGAATTTCATTCTGGTATGACTAATTTTCCAAGATTATTTTGAATATTGTTCTTGTCATCCAGTATAGTAACTATCTATCCCCTGTAAACCTGTTAAGCACAATCTCCATTTCTTTGTCTAAGTATTTTTCTTTTGCCTATAAAACTTCATATCAAAAAATAGTTTTGTGACCTTGGGTAAGTCAACTAAACTCAATGAAACTCATTTTCTTCACCCAGAATATGGTTAGCCTAAATATCCTTTGAGATCCTTTCCAACTCTAAACTTATTATCTCTATGTTCCCTATGAAATACTTACTGCTTCTCCCTCCCCCATGCCCATTATAGTGCAGTATTTTGGAATCAGTGAATCTGAGAAATCAAAGAGACTTCAGAGTTCATTTAGTTATAATCTGCCACCATACATAGGAATTGTCTTTAAAACGTCCATGTACATGTTTAGACAGTCTCTACTTGAAAGTTTCCAGTGAGGGGGTAGTCACTGTCTTATATGGCAGCCAGTTCTAATTATTAAAAAGTTCTTACTTATAATGAGTTTTATCATAAAATCATATGATATAATCTCAGAGGTCACAGTCCAACACCTGTGCCTAAGGAAGAATTCCTTTTACGATGTTGCTGACAAGGGATCATCCTGCTTCTATGTGAAGACCTTCATTGAGAGGTGGCTCTCTACTTCTCAAGTTCACTCATTCTACTTTTGAACAATCTAAATTATTACTTGGAGGAAACTTGTCCTCCCTGTAACTTCCACCAATTGGTTTGAATTTGGCAAATAAATTAAGCTCCTCTTCCATATGACGTCTCTTTCAGTACTTAAAGACAATTATCCCAATCACCTCTTCTCCATTCCAACCCCTTCCTTTATCTTCCCTCCATTGGTTTTAATTCTTCGCTTTGAAGCCACTCAGAGCAAATCTAAATGCTATTTCACATGTTATCTCTTCAGATATGTGAAGGAAGACAGCTATACTGTTCTCCCTAAGGCTTCTCTTCTCAAGGCTAAATACCTCTCGTTTCTTCAATTATTTCTCATATGACATTGTTTAAAGACCCTATCCTGGTTGCCCTCTTCTGGACTCATAATAAATTGTTGATGACCCTCTTAGATTATAGAGCCCCAAACTTAATCACAGTATTCCATATGTATTCTGACCAGAGCAAAATGTATTTTGACTCTATCTCCCTTATTCTGGATACTATGTTTCAATTAATTATTCAACCAACAAGCATTTATTAAGTGCCTGCTATGTGCCAGGCTTTATGCCAAGCACTGAGGATACAAAGAAAGGTTAAAAGATCAGCTTAGCATTTTTGGTGGCCATATCACAGTAGTGAATCATATTGAAGCTGTGGTCCACTAAGTCCCTCAGGTCTTTCTCACATGAACTGTTCTTTGGGTATGTCTTTCCCATCTAGTACTTACATGATTAACCTTAAGAGCAGGAATTTACATTTATCTCTTTTAAACTTTGTCTTGTTTCTAGCCCATCATTCAAGGCTTTAGCTACTTCTCTCACATTTGTGTTATCTGAAAATTTGTTGTGTGACATACATCTTTATTTAAGTCATTAATAAAAGTATTGAACCAGATAGAGAAGAAAACAGTCCCATGTCTAGAGATGTGCATCTAGGCTACACCCATGCATCAATCAATACTTCGGGCATAGTTGTACAAATAAATAAGAATCAACCTACCTGTACTGGTGGAACTGGCTATCCAGTTTCCACCCATCATTCCACAAATAATATATTCCTACTATATGCCTAGCCCTGGGAATACAAAGAAAAACAGAGATATTCCTGTCTCTCAAACAGCTTACATCCTATTTGAAGAAGTCTTGTTTGCAAGGATATTATAACTGATTTTGTCCAATGACTTCCTGAAATCTCAGCAAATTTTCTGCAGCATTTCTCTTATCTAACAGAATCACAAACATTTTTTTAAAAAAAGTATCTATGTTCACATCTTCACAACTGGAAATTTGGCAGTGATGACAAAGGAAGAATACAGTCGATACTGGAGGGGCTGTGAAAATACAGGCCCATCAATCCACAATTGATAAGAGCTTCAAATTTGTCTAGAAAGCAAATGGAATTACATTAAAAAGAAAAGGATTAAAATTTTCCTCTTACATTTTCACCCAAAGATCTTATTGTTTGACATATAAGCCAATAAGGTCAAAAACAGAAAGAAAGTACTGTATGAACCAAATATTTATATTATCTTCACTTTATGGGGTAACAAAGAACTGGAATCAATATGAACACCTATCAAGGAATGTTTAAACATTTGTGTGGTGCCTGAATGGAATATTACTGTGCTCTAAGAAATGATATGGGAAGAATTCTTAGGGGCATAGAAAGACAGATGAATTGATGCTGGGTGAAATAAAAAGAACCAGGAAAACAATCCATACACAATGACTACCACTATGTAAAAAGAAAAAAATAAAATAAATGCTGATTAATTATAGTGGCAAAGCTCAGCCCTTGTGAAGAGCTTCTTTGCAGAGGTGGGGGACAGGGGAACTATGGATTTGGAATACTGCATATACTATCAGATAAAAGGGATGTATTTGTTGGTTTTGTTGATCTTTTTTCACTTTTTTATTGTTATAAGGGATGGATTGCTTTTTAGGGAAGTGGGGAGGGATATAAATGGAAATGATGGACATGTAAAAACAATAGGTATCAATAAAGATTTTTTTAAAAAAGTGTTTATAGTTGTCACAATCTATTTGAGTTTCGTTTTCCTACCCCCAATCCCTTCTAATGTTAAAATCCTAGAACAGAAGGTAGGAACTGAATTTTTTTTCTGTAAAATTTCCATATTGCAGCACCTAAATATTTTGTAATATGCCTTCCACAAAATGGAAACCCAATAAATGTTTGTTCAATGAAAGAATGGATGATGGGATAGATGGATGAGTGGGTGAATGAATGTGACCTTGCAAAAAGTCCATATACATGCTTGCCCAGTTACTCTAGGCCAGCAGAAAAAAAAGAAGAGAGAGTTTACTCCTTATGAGTGTGCAGGGAGGCCAAGATCTTTTTAAAGATTGTTGGTAAGGTGGGCCCAGATTTATCATTATTAGGGCCCTGAAAGTGTTCAGTAAAAGGAAGAAGCAGGAGTACTCCTTTCCAAAGAAGATCTTAAAGCATCATGGAGACAACAACAAACCTGTAATACCCTAGAAAGCAGGCAGGGAGAGTAGGCAGGGATTCCCAGGGTTGTTGGTGAAACAAACCACGAAATGGGGACGTATCATGAGACAAGGCCAGAGCTGAGCCAGGGGCAGGTACAGAGCTGAGTAGAGCTCAGTCTGAGGAACTGTGTTCTTCCTAAGGATAAGGCAGCTTTAAGGAGTGATCCTGTGAGTCACGAGAACTGAATGCCATTTCTGGCTCTGATTCATGTTAGCCCTGGTGATTCTGAGTAAGTCATTTAATCTCTATTGTCCTCAGGTTCCTGATCTGGAAAATGGGAATGAAAATAATATATATACTATACAACTTGCAGGGGAGCTGTGAGGAAAATGCTTCATGAAACCCTTTAAAGCACTATATAAAAGCAGGCTCCTTTCACGTATTCCAGATAACGGGTAGCGGTTTCTTCTAGACTCATCTTCACTTACAAAGAAAGATAAATCTAGCTTTCTGTTCCTATGAAGGAGAGTTTATCTCCATCAAAAATCCAAGGTGTGCCCTGAGTTGTCTCTCTTTGTGAGAGTAAAATAATCTATAGCCTAAGTGTAGCAATGGACCATGCCTATAAGCCACTGGGGCCATCAAAGCTGTAATGCAACCAGCAACTCCCCCAGACATCAGAGATGAAGTAGCCTTGGGGCAAATGGGAAATAATCATAAAACCGAAAATGCAGAGCTCAAAAGGGACCTTGGAGATTATCTAGTCAGACTCCCTCATTTAACAGAGGAAACTGAGGCCCAGACAAGGGATGTGACTGGCCAGAAATCACACAAGCAGTAAATGGAGGGCCCATGATTTGAAGTCAAGTCTTCTGACTCTGAATGCAAGTGTGGAGAGGGGAGGAGAGAGAAAAGAAAAGGGATTAGAGACATTTGAGAGGACTATGAACCTAATATAAGAAAGGGCTTGTGGTAGGTTGGAAAGACTCAAGAAGCACGGCTTCTAATCTCAATACTGCCGCAAACTAGCTGTGTGACTTTGAGTAAGTCACGTGGCCTCTGCAATGTGTTTCTTCATCTGTAAAATGAGGGGGTGGATTAGATTATCTAAAGTTCTTAGAGACAAATTTCACAGAAGTCAGTATAGGTTTTTCGTAGGTGAAAATCTTAGATATTTTAACCTATATCTCCCCTGAGCCTCAGGCTTTCTGGAGCACGAAGTAGGAACAATTGCCCAGACAAGGAGAGTCCTGACCAAGAACTAAAATGAGCTGTCCCTGGGTGAGACTCATGAGACCCCTTGCCTTGGCCTGGACTCCCTACAATGGGTCAGGGAAGTTGTGGCCAGGGGGCCAGTAAGCCTGAAAGTTGAGGCCTCTGTTCCAGGGCTGGCTCTGTGGTCAGGAACCATAACCTGTCCCCTGAGTCACGCTGGAGCCTCATTAAAATGGGCCTCATAAATGTTAAAAAATTTACACATAAAAAAATGCCATGCATGAAACTGAACCGTACGTTTTACAGCCCCGGTTTGAAATCTTGCATAATCTATAAAACTTCGGCCCTGTACCAGGGGGGCCTGTAAATCAGATTTTATAAAACAAAAAGCCTTTACCTTTCAAAAGGGTTTGGGGAACTTGCAAATTTTACAGACTTTACCAAGTGCCAGCCAGTGGCTGCTGGGGGTGGGGGGTGAAAGAGAGGGGAAGGGAGGGTAGGGAGGGTAGGTGGAAAAGAACTGCCAGAGACGGGACAGACTGAAGAAGAGGGCCGTGGTTCAGGTAAGTAAGTGGTAAGATAGCCATAGGACCAGAAAGCAGGCAAAAGTGAATCCTTTCCCAGAGAAGGTTACCCAAGGACAAAGCAGTTTATGTCCTAGAAGATGCATATTTAAGGTCCTAAGATAGGTTATCAAAAATTGATTACAAGGACTCCAGGGGTTTAAATACCCCTGGGCAGACAAGCGTCAGCTTAGAATACTGGAGACTTGAATTCAATTCTATTTTGTGAACGATTCACGTTTACACAGTGCTTCAAAATGCACTTTTCCTACCCGTGAAGGAGGTAGCTGCAAACATTATTACTCCCCTTTTACAGATAAAGAAACTGAGGCTCTTGGGGGAGAGTGGCTTGTCCATGTTCACAAGATTGTCAGCCTCTGAAGCAAGATGCGATGATGACGCGCACAGTAAATGCATCATAAATACTTCCTGATGATTCTTTGCCTCCAGGTCCAACATTCTCTCTGTTTTACCATGCGGCTCATCATATGACCTTGGGCAAGTCAGTGACCTTTTCTAGGTCTCATTTTTCTCAACTGTAAAAAGAGGAGCCTGTGTCTAAGGCTCCTTCCCATTCTAACCAGGTCCCTAAGAGTGGTGGATAATAGGGGGCAGATGGCTGAGAGAAAAGGTTCTTCTGAATCCTAGGAAGTCCTACTTGATCTTCTTGGCAGCTCTGGAGAGAACACAGCCATTCTTGGCTGGAGGCTGGTACTGCTGAGAAAATTTAGAGCATGGAAGGGATGTGGGGAAGGGAGGTATTAGGAGAGAGCAGAGAATGATAGCAGTCGGGAGAGAGAGGGGGGCATGTTCAAGTGGTAATGGGAAGGAGGTGACTCCAAGCCTTACTGGACTTGGGAAAAAATGAGGTCTAGAGGGAGGCCCTGGGTCTGACGATGAGGTATTTCAGAGGGCCAAAGTTTCCCCAGACCCAAGTGTCCCCCTGACAATCCCATTTATGAAAGTCAATATTCAAGGGCAAAGGAAAGCTGCCCTGACACACATATATATAAAAAATAAATCTCTCAATTATCTCAGCTCATTTGCTTGGGGTCTCTCATTTTATGTCCCTGCTCGGCTGCGCAGTATATCTGTCCGGATAAAGAGTTACAGTCCGCTGGGCTACGTGTGCGGGGTTGTAAAAAATACAGATGCCAAATTAACTGACTGTGGCACTCGGCAGCTGATTGAGCTGATAATGACGCGATCTGACCTTTTTCTAATTTCTAATTATGTGCATCTCGGCTGTGCTGGCGACATGATTCTTGTTCTAATGATGGCCCCCGTGGCTGGCCTTTTCATCTCCTCCCTGACCATGTCAAGGCAGAGGGTGGGAAGGGGGTAGCAGGCATTGGCTGATCACCCAGAAGAAAGCCTTCACCCCCAGGCCCAGGACAGGACTCTGGTGGGCAGGCATAGCATAGCAATGAAGCTAAGGTGAGAGGCCCAGGAAGTATGCCTAATTAATCAATCAATGCTTCTCTGGCCAGGTCTACACAATCAGCAAATCAAGCAATTGTCCAGGGAAATCAAAAGGAGGCCCTTTGGTTCCTGAGCTAGATTCTTCTATGACCATGAATAGACAATTCAGCCACATGGACCAAAGAATTGGCCAAAGAATTAGTTGGCTACCTGTCTAGTACCTAAGGAGGTCAAAACTCACACCAAGCAAGCACTTAGGACATAAAACCAAGGACCAGCTGAGCTTCTAGGGAAGCTTTGCCAATAACCAATATGCTTACAATAGAATAACAAGATATGGGAGCTGGAAGGGACCTAAGGAAATACCTAGTTTGGACCCTCCATTTTACAAATGAAGAGACTGAGGCCTAAAAGGGGGAACTGACTAGCCCAAGGTCATACTGCCAATTAATAACAAATTATCCATTTCTGGTGCTTTATACCCAACCATGCACCATCTCTCCCCTAAAGCAAGAATCTGATTCTATAGACTAGCAAAGGGTCCATACAGTCCTTTGAAGTCCAGGGAGAGAGGAGAAAAAAGTGCTTAGGTGATAAATTATTCTTAGTTGCCTGGCTGCAGTAAGACTATGACTAGACCATAAGCCACTGTGCCAGGGAGAGTAAGAGAAGAGGTCTGAGCTCCTCATGGCAGTATCATGAGTTATAAAAGTCTAGCTTCCAGAAGACTCTTGCCTTGCATGTTAGGTCTTCCTCATTACTCTAAAACAGTGAGCTACAGTCATGGCAGGGTACCAGGCATTTCCCAGTGACCCATAAGGACACATTTCTAGGGGAGGGCAAAAGTGGAGCAATGGTGGATAGCCTTGGACACAAGCACAGTACAGGTGCCTGAAATTTTCTCTGGATACACCTGTCTCTTACTATCATTCCTTCTCTCATGCTCACAAAAGCTCCCATACATTTGTTTTATTCCTTGGCTCCATACCACACTAACCCATTAGTTTTAGGGGCTACTCCCAGTTACTGGTCTTTGATCATAATAATAACTAACACTTTTATCCTCAAAACAATCCTGGGAGGTAGGTGCTATTATTATCCCCATTTTCTAATTGAGAAAACTGAGGCAAATAGAGGTTAGATGATTTGCCCAGGGTCAGAGAGTTAGTAAGCATCTTCTGGTAGTATTAGAACTCAGGTCTTCCTAAATCCAGATCCAAAACTGAAGCTATTAGGCCATCTGGACCCAAGGAGCAGAACAGGTTTACCTCTTGGGCCCTTAGCAGAGACTGGTAAAACTGCCCTCTACAGTAGGACTCCAACCCTTCCTTTTCAGACACTTGTCGGTGTGCCCCTTCATGTGCTCCACATTTCAGTCCCATTAATCAGTCACAGCCCCTACTTTTCCTGCTCTGCCCTCTTCACTCTTCTTGGTTTGGCTTATTGTGTCCTCTGTGCCTAGAATGGACGTCCCTCCCCATCTCTGCAGGCTGAGACACGCCCTTTCCTTCAAAGCCCAAAGGCTCTTCAATGGAGCCTCCTCTGATCCAACAGGAAAATTTCAGTCCCTTGAATTGCTCACCATGGAGCCTTCTCTCTTTTATATTTGTTATATTTGCAATATTTACATTAATGGACTCCTTGGGGCCAGTGACTGTGGGCTTGGCTTTATTTACATATAACACTATACATTACCCTAGACCCTCTCCCCCTCCTTGCGGAAGAACACCGCCAACCATCAGCTCAGGCAGTCTTTCTGGCTCATCTTATTCCCCAGACCAAGTTTCCAAAACTATGAGGTCTTCACATGGAAGCTCTTTCCATAAGCACTAACAAGTTATTTAATATACTTTGACTCTCTGCAAAGAACCAAGTGGCGTGGAAAACACAGATGCCCTGGATAATTCCAAATCAACTATATTTGTACCTGGTTTGAGGATGCACTGGTACATTTTTTTTAAGTGTGCTTTTCTCATTTGTTTGTTTTTTTTTAAATGAACCTTAACATGTTATTGCATGTTCTGGCTAGACAGTGGTGGATGAATTCAGCAGTATGATAGGTTCGAGGAGAGAGATGGTCACCTAAAGATGTACTAAACATTCATGAAAAATGAAGTTTGCTATGAACAATTCAACCCTTACTCTATTTATGAAAATTATAAGCAGAATGTATGTGTATCCTCTCTCTCTCTCTGCATCTCCCCTCCCCTTTTTTCCTCCTCCCAAGGAAACTCAATAGAGAGAGAAGGGGCCTTGAAAATCCATCCTTCTGCTCCTGGGGAAGACCTCTCCAGGCTTTCTCTTGACTTATTTTGCTGTCTAGGTTTCTTTCTCCTATTTGCAAATGCTCACACATGTCTGTTTTACCTCTCTGCATCATACCACACTAGCCATTAGCTCTGGGTTCTAGGCCTAGCTCTGCTCCTAGCTAGCTATGCCAGTGGCAAGTACCTTCACCTCTCTGAGATGCTGTTTCCTTATCTATGAAATAAGAAGAGTGACCTCTAAGGTCACTTGTACCTTCTATGAGAACATTCTTCTTAAGAGTTCATGGAATGCAACTGTTAGAGAGTCAACCTCAAAGTCAGCAAGACCTTGAACCAAGTCCCACTTGTCATACATGCTATACTGGCTTTGTGCCCGAGGCTAACTCACCCAACTTGCAGCTAGATGGCACAATGGATGGAGAAATGGTCCTAGAGTCAGGAAGAGCTGAGCTCAAACCCAGCCTCAGACAGCAGCTGTGTGGCCCTGGGCAAGTCATTTAACCTCTCTTAATTTCCTGAACTCTAAAATGGAGGGCAATAATAGCATTTATTTCCCAGGGTTGTCGTGTAGATCAAATGAGATATTTGTAAAGCACTTAGCACAGTGTCTGGTATATACTAGGGGATTAATCAATGCTTGTTCCCCTTCCTCCTCCTGATAACTTTAAGGCCAGATAAATTGCAGAACAGTTGCTAATCTGCACTGGAGCAATTCCTTAAAAGGAATTCCTTATATCACTAAATTCAAAGAAAAGAAAAAAATATTTCTTGGCAGAGGAAAACAGGACTTGTCCAAGTGTCCTAGTGGGGGGTAGCAGAAGAGCTCCCCGCTCCACTATAGTACCAACGGCAGCAGAGGAGAGCAGGTGAACCTTAACTGGGATTTCTTAGGTGCTTAAAAGGGAAAACCTTTGCAGTCAGACCTGGAACTGGTTTGGAGGCCTGATGGTGACTTCAGTTTCAGGGAGGAAGGGACTCAAAGGAAAGGGCAGTGGCGTTGGGAAGGGGTGGGGATGAGGAGCCTGCCTGCAGGGAGAGAGAGGACTTTACCAGGTTGTCCAGTTCCGGGTCATCGCTGAAGAAGGGCTTATGCTCCTGCTCTTGCTGATGAACGAAGTTCTCGATGTCCACGTCAAAGCTGGCTGAGGTGATGCACTCAGAGCCCTGGGTGGCCTGTTCACACTTCTCAAACAGCAGCGTCAGGAGTGGGAAGAGAGGGTGCCTGTAGGGGACACCAACAGTGCACACACACACAGACACACAGAGGCCATATTGCTTAGTAGGCAATCCCAGGATCTCCTTACCACCCTGGAGACTTTTACCCTCACTTCTGAAATCTCTCTGACCTTAGAGGGAAGCCCTGTATCCTGGCTCATCCTATCAAGTACTTAAGAATGTGCAGGGTGAAGGCATTCTCTCCCCTGGATATGGATGGGTCCAGGCCAGATGACTCCAGCTAGGGATCAGAAGTTCCTGAAGCCTGGCTGGACAAGAAGCTCCAAGGAGGCCTCAGCTGTTGCTCAACTGGTACCTCCATTCTTTAAAGACATATCAGGAGTCAAGAACCCACCAAGAGAGGAAGTGCCTAATTTTTGTCCAAAGTCAGCCCTGGAAGGAAATAATATTGGTACTCATCTATAGGATAAAATTAAAACTTGGTATTCAAGGACCTCCAGAATTAGGGGCTAACTTTACCTATCTAGTCTTATCTCACACCTCCCATGGCCACCAAATCCTGCTTCTTTCCCTCTGGCTAATCCCTAGCTGCCATGAGAAAGGGAGGTGTGTATGGAGGTCTACAGAGCATCTCCCCACTAAACACAAATTCCTGGTCGACAGAAACTAACCTTTCCTCTTCCCTAAAACTCTACACCTTAGGAAAAATGGACCATTACCTATCCCATGAACATACCCCACACACTCCTACTTCTATGACTTCACTCCTAGCACCATTCTCTGCACTAAAAGGAGCCTCCCAGACTCTCTAATTCCTCCCTCTCCCATATCCACTTTTCAAATCTGAGAGTTCTGAGAATAATAATCAATTAACACTAACACTCCTAAAAAGACACATAAGAAATTCAGTCACCATTCCCTCCATCCAAAATAATCCTCCACGAACATCATTCACCTGTAGGTTTCTTCCCCTATAAAAATGTAAAGTCCTAGAAGTCAGAGACTATTTTACCTGCTTCCAGTTATATCCACAGTACTTAGCACAGTGCCAGGTATAGAGTAATTGCTTAAAACTTTTTCATTTATTCATTCATTCCAACTATTGAAATTATATTTGTTCTTTAAAGCCCAACTGCTGGAACCCTTCCTCCTCAAGGCCCTTCCTAATCCTCTCAGCTTGAAGTGAGACCTTCCTCTTGTTATGTCTCTTATGTACTTATATTCTATTTTATATAATCATTACTTCATATAATCATTGTGTCTCTGTCCTATTTCCCCCTTGGAGGTAAGTTGCTTGAAGGGAGATACCATGTCTTACTCACTTTGAATTTTCCTCATTACCTAGCACCCAGTGCTTTTCATAGATACTCCATACTTTAAGAACAGGGGAGGGTGGGCACTGCCTCTGTTGATACCATCCTGGCAATAGGCCTCTCCAAACCTAGTTGGGTTTTTCCTTGAACAACAGACATATAACACATCACTGAATCTGGACCCCAAGGTGGGGCCTGCCAGCGTTTCACTGACATAGCTTTTGAGAACTCAGTCTCATGTCCATTCCACAGGAGCTATTGGATAAGGACTTTAGGAAGTACTTAATAGTGTACACAATAGGTGCTTAATAAATAAATATTTGTTGAATCGCCAAATTGAAGCACCAGAGCTGAGCATGGTAGGAAGTCATAAATCTGACTGGTCATGGATTGTCTGGAGCTCCCTGGCCTTGTGGCTTTGGATGTGGAAGAGCACATCCATACGTGGATACGTATCCACTTAGATACTTCCCCTGCAGACTGAGGTGGCTATTGTGTCTGGATGTCTCAAGATCCATAGACAGGCACTGTCATTGCTTGTGGATGCACATGCCTAAGCATGAGTCCAGGTATGTACATATGAATGCAAGCATGGCATTTTGGTGGCTTCTATACTGCATTCATGTCTATAAGAATGTATATATTCAGGTCTATATGAATAAAAGTCCCACATATCTCAAAATCAGTGAGAGAGAAAAAGAGAGAGAGAGAGAGAGAGAGAGAGAGAGAGAGAGAGAGAGAGAGTGTGTGTGTGTGTGTGTGTGTGTGTGTGTGTGACCTTGGATACTTCCATTATTAATAGTCCATTCCCTTCCCTGGGGTTCAGAAAAGCATCTGCAAATCCCTCCCTAGCCTATCTCCTCAGCCTCCTGTGGCCACCAAATCCTGCTCCTTTCTCTCCGGCTAATCCCTAGCTGCTAGGAGAAAGGGAGGTGTGCACAGGGTCTGCAGAGCATCTCCCTACCAAACACAAATTCCCCATCCACAGAAGCAGATGATGTGTTCTTTATCTGCTGTTGTCTATCTTCTTTTCACATATAGTGAATAACTGAACACGGGAAGGAGGAGAGAGCACCTTGTCTAGTGTGGCAAGGCCTAGGAGTCAAGGGAGGTGTGGAGAGAACAGGGAGAAGGGAAAGGGGAAAGAGGACCTCCAAGATCTTTCCTAAGTCTAACAATCTGTGACTGAGAAAAAAGAATAGAAAACCCCTCAATGGTACCTACCTATAGCCACTCTCCCCAAAGCCCCCAACACACCTGGCTGGTCAGACCCAGGGACGGGGAGAATGAGGAACAATACATTCCTGCCTTCAGCTGAGCTGCTCAGCTTGGCAGAGAGCTTCCCTCTGGTTTGGGGGAGGGGGTGGTACAGTGCATAAACAGCTGGGCACGGAGGCTGCAAGCAGGTGTGCAGCCCGCAGTTAAAGGGCTGGCATCTCGGGGCGGCCCAACCCTGCCATCCATCGAGCTGGGAGAGCTATTCAGCACAGGCAGGAGAGTACTGAGGGAAGGTGGGGGGAAACAACGGGTTAGACGACCAACAGGCTGAAGACAAAGGGAGAACCAGGTGAAGGGGTTAAACTCCAGTATAAGTCTTCATTTGCAGCCACTAATACCACAGCATATTATAGTCTAATCTAACCTGATCCCAGTTTAATGCAAGATTCTCAGGGCCCTGAGCGGAATACCAAAGAAAGCCTCAGTGGCTGTAATTTAAGCAGAGCCCTGCAGTGGTTTAGCTGAGGGACATGAAAGGCAAATTCCAGACGGTGTTATGAATTATTGCGCCTTATGAACCTTTCTACTCTCAACAGATGCCTGCTGCCATTTAAACAGCCACTAGATCAATTAGGAATGAAAGGCACAAATCGACTCTGTACAAGGGCACTAAATTACCAGGAACTAATAATCCGCAGCAGTCATGCCAGGTGGTGGGAGTGCAGCCCCAAGCCCCCCAACCTTACCACTGCTCACCATACATTCCTTTTCTATTGGGCAGAGCCAATAGTGTGTGTGTGTGTGTGTGTGTGTGTGTGTGTGTGTGTGTGTGTGTGTGTATGTGCTTCTACCTGGCAAAGAATGCGAGCTCTGCATGTGCATGTTTGCGTAGGGTGGTATTTATTGGGGTAGGTGCATATGGGAGATATATGTGTGTTGTGTGTGCAGTATATAAAGTAAGGTATATGTGGTGGGTTGTATGGTATGTGTAAATAGCGTGTGTAAGGAGGTGTTCTGTGGTGTACTTATTCAATGTTCATGTGTGTAGTCATGCGGTGTTATTGGATTTTGAATTGGAGATGCTGGGTTCTAGTCCTGGCTTTGGTACTCCGTACCTATGTGCCAGTCACTTATTCTCTCTGGGTCCATTTTCTAAATTGTAAAGTAAGTTGGCAGGGCTAGGTAACAAGCTCTGGGGACCCTTTTAAGTGTGAAGCTATGACTCTCATGTATATGTGGCTGTACAGAGACATGGTGTATAGATGTCATATTTGCTGGAGTATGTTTTATAGGTATGTCTCTAGTTTGGGGTAGAATGGGTCCCACAAGCTCCTCCTTGTCCTGCTTGGTCCCTGGGAGATTATTCCTCAGCTGATTTAGAACCTTTAGCACTCCAGTTGCCTTTGAAATGAATGGCCCTGCACCAAGGCAGAGGAAAAGGAGGCAAAGGGGCAAAGTGATATCATACTCTCATCCAACCTCCCTAGGGGACTGCCTGGAAGAGCAGGGCTGGGGCTAAGGTGGTGCTAAGGGATTGATTAGCTCTAATCAGTATTCTAGTGGTCAGAAACTCATTTCCCTGAGTTCAAATCTGGCCTCAGACACTTAGATGTGTGATCCTGGTCAAGGCACTTAACCCTGTTTGCCTGAGTTTCCTCATCTATAAAATGAGTTGGAGAAGGAAATGGCAAACCACTCCAGTATCTTTGCAAGAAAACCCCAAATGAGGTCACAAAGAGTAGAAAATGATTGAACAATAACTAGTAACCTGCCTTATTAGTTGAAGGAAGTCATCCTCATGGGGTAGATAGGAGCTATCAAGAGGTTTGGGGGTAGCTGGGATAGCAATGGTGTTAGCTCATCCCATCTCCATGGAGTGATAGTACTGAGGCATAATAATAGCATCTTATAGTACATTTAACCATTCCAAAGGGATCTTGCATAGGAAGTCATATGATTTAGTGGAAAGACCATTGGCTTTGAGGGATCTGAGTTCAAATTCCAGTTTAGCCATTTATTTCCTGTGTGACTTGAGGCAAATCACTGCACCTTTTTAGACCTCAGTTTCTTCAAGTTTAAAGTGAGCTGGGTGGATGAGATGACCTCTACGGTCATTTTAACTGTAAATTCTATGATGTAAATCAACTCATTTTATCTACTTTTCCTCCCTTACATTCCTAAAAGTCAGTCTGGATCTGAATTAGTCCTGAGGTATAGGAGTGGGCTGGGGAATTTGGGGAGTTCCCATATGGAAGACAGGGATGGTTCCCCAGATCCCCAAGGCACTACAATGGTAGGGAGCCAAATCAAGAGTCTAGTTTAATTCAGAATTCTCAGGGCCAACTCTCTGATCATGAACTTCATAGTCCCGCTACTCTGTAAAGAAGTAGTTGATCTAGCATGGGCCAGCTCGAGAGGCCATGGAGGCCTTAGAATGAGGAGCCCAGCTGGGCAGAGGCAATCACTGAATATCTTGGCATTCAGGGCATCATTCTGCAGTGAGCTTAGTGAAGTCTGGAAGCCTGCCATTCTAGGCTGCTGGGCAGGCAGGCTGGGTTCACACTACCATCAGGAGCAGCCAGACAGTAAGTAAGGGGCATCATCCCTCATTCTAGCCCAGAGTCTGGTGATGGGGAACATGCTTACAGGTAACATCATGCTTGCAGGGATGCCAGGGGAAGGGTTCATTTCTTCCTCTTCTCAAGCTAGGTTCCTTTGCCTTCAGGAATTCCACGGATATTAATATAGCACCCTCTTGGGATCCCTTGCCCCATTCTCTGCTAAGTAGTAGAAAAAAAGGCTCAAGAAAACATGGGTTTGAGTACTGGCAGTGGCACTTACTATGTGACATTGGGCATTTAACTTCTGGAAGTCTCAATTTCCTCATCTGAAAGCAATAATGCTATATTACCTATTTACTCCACGGAGCTGTTGTTGAGGAAAGTGTTTTGTAAACTTCAAAGCACCATGTAAAAAGTAGCTATTCTTATCCCACGATCTAAGGTTCATAAAGTTAAGCTCTGCTGAATACTACATGTAGCCTGAGAGCCAATGGGTATTCTCCCCCCCCCCCACACATTTTTTTCCATCATTGCTCAATGACAAAGAATGAATGGGGAATGAATGTCCCTTGGCTTCTCTCCGCCTCAGTCGTTTCACCTTTAAAATGGGCCCAAACCAATTTTACTTCCCCATGGCCCCCACCACAACTCCCCCTACAGAGCTGAAAGAACAAACATGGGAATATAGTACAAACTCCTTGAAAGAAGGAAGACGTAAGAGATCTGGAAGATGATCATTAGGTTTTATTTCTTGGGTGCTCAGAACATTTGACCTCCACCAGAGCTCAACCAAGCCTCTCCCCCTCCCTCCTCTCTGCCATCTCTCCTCATTCCCCACTCTCTACTCTCTCCCTCCCACTCTACCCTCTTTTAAGCCGTTCAAAATTCGGAGGGAATAAATCTCGCAGCACTAATTCGGGAGAGTTTGAGCCTCGTCAGTGCAGAACAAATAAAAGGGCTGAACTGGCATGACATTTTACTGCAGAAGAGAGGTCGTTTCCAGCCACTAATAAAAAGGATTTGACACAGACTAATAAAGAGAAATGAATTTCTCTAATGGCCTAATTTAGCACATTCAGCACTGTGCTGCTGCTGCCTGGGATCCGGGAGGGGAACGGAACAGTGAGTGTGGACGGAGGTAGGAGGGGAGAGCAAGAGACAGCTTGCTCATGGGAGAAAGGTAGAAAGAAATTATTTCAAATAATGTTTTATTATTTCTTTTTCCTTTTGCATCCTATCCCCTTTCTCTTCCCCTCCCTCTTCTCACCAGGAGCAACTGAAGAAAATCAAGCTCAGGATATTATGAGGTTCTGAAAATTCAAAGAAAGAGCCCCCCTCAACAGAAGTGGAGTGCTAGCTTAAGGTGATTAAACCGGATGTGTTGATTTCTATGGGGGTTTAAGCTATAGTTTGGTTTAATTACATCTGACATTTTTTTTCTTTTGACTTTTGTACATCTCATTCGAACTTCCCAGCTAGCTGTGCCTAGCTTGGAGGCGGGTCACGGACTGGGGCATCCGAGGCTGCCTGGGAGAAGGGCAGGATGCTGGGACTGCAGCCCTTAAGGCAGTATTAAGAGTACAGATCTGTGGTGGGTCCCCTTCTTTTCCTATGCCCTAGAAAGGTTTTGACTTCTCACCCCATGTTTGTTTTTCACTCTGGGCAAAGTAGGTCTGACCCTCTTGGTTAAGATTCACTTGAAGGTCTTCAGGCAAGGCAAAGAACTCTCCAAAGGTCATCTACTCCTTCCCCCTGGCTCTGAGGAGCTATACTCAACAGAGAGACTGGACAGAGAGAGCTCTTGACCATTTTCATAAACTTACAGAAAACCAACTGCCACAATGTCCCTTGGTTAGGAACTCTCTATACATATTCTATCGAAGCAAGAAGCTTCAGGGTATAGTAGAGGAAAAAAGCAATGCACTTGGAGTTAGGAAGTATGGCTTAAGATACTGTATCTGCTCTTCCAAAAGTCATAAGCCATAGGATTTAGGGCTGAAAGGAATCTCAGAAATCATTTAGCACAACACCATAGATAACATTGTAGATAAGAAAACTTGGACCAAAAATGTTTAGGTTGACTTCTCCAATGTCACAGATGGTACATGGGAGACTCAGGATTCAAACCTAAGAACTCTGAGTCCAAATGCCTGTTTTCCTACTACATTACATTGGTGTGTGACCTTTGGAAAATTATTTATCCCCTTTGAGTCTCAGTTTCCTCATCTATACAAGGGGAACAATAATACTAGTACAAACCACCTTGTAGGTTTGTTATTAGGAAAGTATTTTCTATGCCTTAAAGTACTATAGAAACAAGAGTCATTAATATCTGGAAGTCCATTCTTAAGTCAAACTAAAATCCCTCCAATAACGGCTTAAGTCCATTTTCTCTTGTTTAAGACTCAATGAAGAAAAGCTGAGTCTTCTTCAAACTGTCCAAACTTCATCCCCCATCCAAGTCAGCATTAATTAAGCCTTTGCTATGCTCTGTAGGAGAGACAAAAAGATAATGTCATACCTTAGAAGTCCAGGATGGAGACAGTGAGGCTGAGATAGAAAAAGACAGAGATAGAGGCAAAGATAGAATAAAGTCAGAGAGAATTTTTTTTTTAATATAAAAAGGGAGAGAATGAGAGGCAGAGTCAAAGAGAGACTGGTCATACACAGGGGGAGACATTAACGTTGAGTTCTCTTTCTGGGTGATAAACCTCATGATTCACGGTCACACGGCGCCGTCCCTTCCGAATCGCTCAGCCATCCCCTCCATCACGACCTTGGCCAGGACGGCAGACCTCAATTACAGGCCCAGCCAACTGTGTGGCAGTCTGCCCACCCAGCCTGCCTCCTCTGCTCTCCCTGTACCTGACCTTGGGGGCTCCCTGAAAAAGCAAACACTTCTCCCCACCAGAGCACTAGAAGTAGGGAAGGGTAGGAGAGGAATGGGGAACTCCTAGAACCCCCAACATCATTCACCTCATCTGGGTAGCTCATAGTTAGTTCAGTGCATAGGGACACAGAACTCTTGGACTATCTCAAGTCTCTTAGGGACTAGAATAATGGGGTGGGAAGAGGGTAGTGGCGAGAGTCAGGCTCAGAGGGTATTTGCCTAATAGCCTATGAAGTACCCTTTTTAGGGATCAAGGAAGACTAGTCAGTGACCAAACTTGACCCCTGACAGTGATGTGTATTACAGTCTTTTTCTCCAGCAAAACTCACTTACCCTTCCCCCCAATCCCTCCCCCCCCCCCCACCTAAAAGACATCACAATAATCCTTAAGGTTCACCACCTCGATTACCAATGTTCTCTTCCTTCCTCTTATCTCTTTGCAGTGACACGGC
This sequence comes from Pseudochirops cupreus, assembly GCA_028627135.1. Taxonomy (NCBI): domain Eukaryota; kingdom Metazoa; phylum Chordata; class Mammalia; order Diprotodontia; family Pseudocheiridae; genus Pseudochirops; species Pseudochirops cupreus. Next base: position 189,686,723 of record CM053582.1, on the reverse strand, counting down.
ATTATAAGACTATCTGGGAAACACTGGAGACTATTCTGGAACAAATATGCTCTGATCAACTCTTAGCTGTCACTCACATTTTCATGGTTCTTTTAGGGTTTATAGAGCACTTTGCTCACAGGAATTTGGAATCAGAAGACTTGAGTTCAAATCCTGGTTCTACTATTTATAGCCCATATGACTTTGGACAAGTCACTTCAATGATCTAGGCCTCAATTTCCTCCTTTGCAAGAATGAGGAGGTTGGGCTAGATAATCTCCAAGTTTCCTTCTAGCTCTAAATACTTTGATCCTATGGGTATACTTATAAGGAAGCCTAGCACAAATGTTATTATTCTCCTTTTTCCAATGAGAGCACTAAAGCTCAGAGAGCTTAGTCAAATGACAAACCGGCAGTCACCAAGGCAGGATTCATATTGAGAACTTTGGGACTTCAAGGCCAGTGCTCTTTCCTCTATTCCATGCTCATCTGTCTGACTCCTCTGGGCCATGCTTCCATTCACTGCACTGACCTGAGACAGCCCCGTCCTCCCCCCCCCCCCCCCGCCCCCAACACACAAAGCAGCTGCCAACTCTGAGACTTCAACAACAGGATCCACCTTGGCACTATGCCACCCCTTTCCTCTCCAAAGGCATCATTTCAAGGCCATAAGCTCAGATTTCAGCTCCTAAAGGGCCATGGAATGGGCCTGGTTTCTGATGAGCTCTGCTGGACTAAAGCAAGCAGGGATGGGAAGGAGAAGTTGAAAATGTCCCAGAGGCTTTGCTTAGCCTTTGGCCCCCACCCCTGCCCCTAACCCTAGCACGTATACACAGACACAACAGATAGGGAATGATGAACAGAGGCAGTGTGAAGGAGGGAGAGTTAGGCAAATGGTAACAGGTCATATTTTTATCCCAGGTATGACGCTGTAGCCATGAGGGTGTATTTTTAGAGAACACATTTTTAGATGTGTATGGTGGGTGGTTGGTTCCCCCAGGTTTCCTTGGAGAGGGCATCTTCTCTGCTGTTAAGATGGAGTGGTATATTGGAAACATGGTATATTGGAAAATGATGCTGGATTTGGTGTCAGAGGAACTGACTTCAAAATACCAACTCTGCCAACCTACCACCCGTGTGACTCTGGGCAAATCTGAGGCCCTTATTGGGCCTCAAGCTTCCTCTTCTGCAAAATGAGGATATCAGGGCAAAGGGTCCCTAAAAAAATTTCCTGAACCATCTTCTGCTCCCAGGCAGACCGCTGTAATATAATGTTCTGGGAACCTAGAGAGTTAAATGAGTTTTATCTTTTTGGAGCCGAAACACCCCTGGGTCAGAGGTTAGAAAAATTCCCTCTCAGACACTTCATTAGGAAGCTCTAGTTCCCAGGGAGTAGACCAAAGAGATTTCACGGGAGGAAAATCACAGAAGTCTTTGTTTCTCCTTTGTCCTCACTTGCCTAGGTTTGTGCTGCTCTATACCTACCTTTCTCCCCTTCACCTAGAGTTTCTATCTGCTAGATCTTCTGGGGCTCATTCATTATTTTAACAAAAGGCAGCATGGATAAAAAGACGACTTCAGCATCAGAAAAAAATAAGGGTTCAAAGTCCATTACTGACACAAAGTGGCTGAATGACCCTAGGCAAAGTCACACACTCTCAGTGCCCCCAAGCAACTCTCTAAGACTAGAAGCAGCAGAGAGGCAGCTGCATTAATTTTTTTTTAAGATTAGGTTCTTTTTGGGGGTGGGGGTGGGAAGGGAGGAGGCAATCAAGGTTAAATGATTTGCCCAGAGTCACACAACTACTAAGTGTCTGAGGTCAAATTTGAACTCAGGTTCTCCAGACCCCAGGGCTGGTTCTCTATGTCACCTTGCTGCATTGAATTGTAAGTTACAACAAAAAAAATCAAAATTCTAGGCTCCTTTCCCCTTCTGGGATTAAAAAAAAGACCACTGCCTACCCCCAAAACTGGATCAACTGAACTCCTTTCAGTTAATAGATGGTGCAAGGGGATCTTGATCCACATCGAGAAGAACCACACAATATCCATAAAAACTTGGGTATAAATAAAATTTCTCTACAGTTTTCTTCTGGAGCAGGGGTGAAGAACCTGCCACATGTGGCCTTCTAGGCCCTTGGGTATAGCCTTTTGATGGAGTCCAAGTTTTACAGAACAAATCCCTTTATTAAGGGGATTTGTTCTGTGAAGTTTGGATTCAGTCAAAGGGCTGCACTTGAGGACCTAGAGGGTCACTCCCCACCCTACCTGGGGGCATTTGGAGCCAGGTTAGAGACCACTCTGTAGAGTAGTACACCTTGTGGCCTAAGTCATAGGATCAGGTTCAGAGATAACTGCTCTACCCCAATTATCAATGTCATTCAAGGCTGGGAACCAAAAATGAGTGTGTAAGAAGCATCCTGAGTTCCAAGAAACGGAGAACCTGGGATGTCTCAAGATCTCACATTAGAACCTACATCTAAACTCCTTTACCTTGCTATGAACAACCTTCTATAATCTAACTTCACTTTAGCACTCCAACTTACTCTCTAGCACACACGGTTCGCTGTAACAGGACAGTTTTCTTGTTGTCCTATGAAAACACTGCTGATTTTCAATCACTTTTCCCTCCAACTTGAAATGTCCTCTGCTCTTTCCTGTGCTGCTCCAAAAATCTACTCACTGTTAAGCCTTGCCTCAAATCCCACTGCCCCTGTGCTCCTTCCAGCCTTCACCGACGTCCTTTCCCACTTTCTTTGAACTCTTAAGGCAAATACTAGATCCTAGATTCATTATTTCTTACCTGTATATTGGAGGGACCTCCTAAATGGTCTCTCTGTCTCCACAGAATTTTCCCTCTCCAATTCATCTTTCACATAATTGTCAAAATGGTATTCCTAATACTCTTCTCTAATCATGTCACTCCTTACCTTAAAAACCTCCTGTGGTTCCCCATCGTCTAGCAAGTAAAATATAAATTACTTATCTTGGCATTCAAAATCCTACCTTATCTATGCTGTGTGTGATACTAACCTACCTTCTTAGTCTTAGAGTCCCTCTTGCAGATGGCATGGTTCAGCCAGGGAGGACTAGCTGTTCATTTCCTGATCTTGACCTTCCTTATGTGAACCATCACCCTCCTCTGCCTCCTGCCACCATCTTTACTGATATCTCTGTCCTTTTCTGAAGACCAGCTCAAATGCCACCTCTTTACTGATGCTTTCACGGATCCCTCAAAAGGAATCATTCCTTTCTCGGGTTTCTCAGACCATTCTGTGCTGATCATTTCTAACTTATCTTACATTTCTATGTCTAGACTAAATTTTAAGCTCCCTGAGGGCTATCACTGTGCCTAGTGCCTAGTCCAGTTCCTTGCACACATAGGCTTTTACTAAATATTTGCTTAATTGAAGTATGTTTTTTCAGATTCCACACTATAGTCCCAGATCTCAAACTGTATTACAAAGCAGCAATCATCAAAACTATCTTGTAGGGGCTAAGAGGGAGAGTGGTAGATCAGTGGAATAGATTAGGTGCACAAGATGCAGCAATAACTGGCTATAGTAATAATGTCTGATAAACCCAAAGACCCCAGCTTATGGGATAAGAACTATGTGACAAAAATTGCTGGGAAAACTGGAAAACAGTATGGCAGAAACTAGGTATAGACCAACATCTTACATTATATACTAAGATGAGGTCAAAATGGGCACATGATTTAGACATAAAGTGACACCATAAGCAAATTAGGAGAGTGAAGAAGAGTTTATCTGTCAGATCTATGGAGAAAAGAAGCATATGTGACCAGACAAGGGAGAGTGAGCATTATGAGATGTAAAATGAATAATTTTGATTACATTAAAAAAAGTTTAAACAAACAAAACTAATGGAGCCAAAATTAAAAAGAAAGCATAAGGTTAGGAAACAATTTTTACAGCAAGTATTTCTGATAAATGTCACATTTCTAAAATACATAGACAACTGAGTCAAATTTATAAGAATACAAGTCATTCCCCAATTGACAAATGGTCAAAGGATATGAATAGGCAGTTTCAGATTCAGAAATCAAAGCTACCTATAGTCTTAAGAATAAAATGCTCTAAATCACTATTAATTAGAAAAATGCAGAGTAAAACAACTCTGAGGTACCACCTCACATCTATCAGATTGGCTAATATGACAGAAAAAGAAAATGATATATGTTGGAGGGGATGTGGGACACTAAAGTACTATTGGAGTTGTGAACTGATTCAACTATTCTGGAGAGCAATTTGGAACTATGCCCAAAGGACTTTCAAACTGTGCATACCCTGTGATATAGCAATATCACTCCTAGGTCTATATCCCAAAGACATTTTATTTGTAAAAAAAAATATAGCAGTTCTTTTTGTGATGGCAAAAGAATTGGAAGTTGAGGGGATGTCCATCAATTGGGGCATGGCTGAACAGGTTGTGGCATATGAATGTAACAGAATACTACTGCAGCACAATAAGAAGTGACAAGCAGGCAGATTTCAGAAAAAGCTGGAAAGACTCACGTGAACTCATGCAAAGTGAAGGGAACCAGAGTAACTCTGGTACAGAGTAACCATCACACTACACAATGATAAACTATGAATGACCTAGCTCTTCTCAGCAATACAATGATCCAAGACCATTCCAAAGGACTCATGATAAAAAATGCTATCCATATCCAGAGGAAGAATTGATGGAGTCTGAATGCAAGTTGAACCATACTATTTTTACTTCCTTTGTTATTTTATTTTTTCCCCTTTTGACGTGTTTCTTCTTTTACAACATGGTCAGTATGGAACTATGTTTTATATGAGTGTGTGTGTGTGTGTGTGTGTGTGTGTGTGTGTGTGTATAAATAAAACACCTATATCCAATTGCTTTCCATCTTAGGGAGGGGGGAGTTGAGGGAGAGAAGGAGCAAATCTGGAACTAAAAGTTTTTTTAAAATAACTTAAAAATTGTCTTTACATGTAATTGGAAAAAAAACATACTATTAAAAATAAACTCCACAGCACGGTGGGACGTCTACCATAGAGCAAAGCACGTAGTAAACACTCAAGAAACAGCTCGTGTGTAAGTAACACTTAGATCTCTGCGGAGCGCGGCATATGTGTCACCTCATCTGATCCTCACAACCCCGAGACAAAGACTATTGCTATCCCCACGTAACAGATAAGGAAAGTAAGGCTCAGGAAGGCCTGAGCCAGGATCACGCAGCTAGTCGGAGGTAACTCGGTCTTCCACACTTTTAATCCAAGACTGTCCGTTACTCTAGGCTTTGTGTTCTTGCCTCAGTTGATTAAGAAATAAATGAAAACCTACCATATCCCACATGTGGATTAGTTTACCTTATTCTGAGACTGGGAGCTATTAATCAGCTGTTTCCTACAGATACTATAATGAACAACTTCCTCCAACTCTGCAAACAGAAGGATGAGCCAGGGGCCTAGGAGTTCGAAGGGTCTGCCTGGCTCACTGTGGCCCGTCCAATGGAACAAACCTGAGGACAGCCAGGCATCTAGCTGGTGGCCAAAAGGAAATCTATATCTTTCCTTCTTTTCCAGGAAAAGAAAGAACAAGAATGGGTGGGAGGTGGGTTGTTCTAATATGATGAAAATTTCCTTTCCTAAATATACGCGGGCTTTTCTGGATGGGGCAAAAAGAACCTTAGAAAGATAAATGTGTGGGGCAGCTAGGTGGCGCAGTGAATAAAGCACAGGCCCTGGAGTCAGGAGGACCTGAGTTCAAATGAGAACTCAGGCACTTAACACACACACACACACACACACACACACACACACACACACAAACTAGCCATGTGACCTTGGGCAAGTCACTTAACCCCAATTGCCCTACCTTCCCCCCTCCAAAAATAAAAAAGAAAGAAAGATAAATGTGTGAACAGTGTTAGAACGAACTGAATATGGACTGGAGGGTACATGTGATAAGAGACCTGGATATATGATTCTGGTTGAGGGGACAGACATAAGAAAATGCAGAAGCAATGTTCAGAAAGGAGTACAGAAAGCATGAGAAAGTGAGGAGAAAACAGCATCATGATTCAGGCTGCTAAGGCAGCAAGGAGGGTAAATCAGCTACAAAGGGCTGGAAAGCAGCGGGGCACTGGGGGACTGGTCCTGGCTGACAGAAAATGCCATAAAAAAACTTGACTTCAGCGGGGCAGGGTGAAATCCAGGGCAGGACAGAACCCGTAATTTGGGAGGACATGTAGATTTAGAGTTTCCACTTGGAATCCTGATTAGGGGCAACCAGGAAAAGGTAATTTCTAGGAGGAGCCTGGCTAAGAGTGAACTTCTCACCCTTGCAGTGAAACCTAGAAGGAAGAAGGAAACAAGCATTTATTAAGCACCTGTCCTATATGCCAGGGACACATATTATTTCATTTGATTCTCACAACAACCCTGGAAGATGGATGCTATTATTATCCTAATTTTACAGTTGGGGAAACTGAGACAAATGGAAGTTTAAGTGACTTGCTCAGAGTAACACGGTTAGTAAGTGTCTTGGCTGGATCTGAATTCGTGTCTTCACTAAGCCAACAAGCTGCACCCAGAGGAGCTGGTTATTGCACACATCCTAAGTGACTGTGTGTTCTGTTGTGCTGAAGACATGATGAGGGGAAGAAGGAAAGAAAAAAATTGGAGAAAGGCTACAGTACCAAGGTCAGGGTCACTGGAAGAAGATGATACCTATTCCTTTGTGTAATGTTAGGATGAAATTACCGTCAGTGAAAAGCAGGGGAAGTCCACTCTCTGGGGTTTGTCTGTACCTGGCACTGTGGGAAGTTGTCTTGCCAATTCTGGCAGTCACCCTAACCTAGTGACCTGGCCCTGTGGGCCCTTTATCCAATACCTTTCAGCAGAGAAGCTAAATAGGTGTTAAAGTCTATGATTCTCTCACTCTTTTTGCTGGCTCCCAGACCAGATATAGCTGGCATTCATCCATCAGAAATAGGGTCCTATAGTGGATCATCCCCAGGGTTCTCAAAGCATTGCGTAAACTTTAATGACCCAGTGGTCAGGCCTTAGGGGAGAAGTTGGGGCTTAGGAGACAAATTCTCCGGAGAGTCAACCTTCTTTTCACTGGCCCCAACACCTGGTCATGCCCAGCTCCTTGCCACTCAGCTCCTCCCCAGGAAATCACAGTTTCCATGGGAACCTACACACTTCAAAAGGGGAAAGAAGGAGACTGGAAGAGAGAGAAAAGAGAAAACCGGATTAACCTCACCTTCTTTGCCCCCTCACCAAGCAGCCGGCAATCTAATTTGTATGTGCCAGCTAGCTCTTGACATGCTCTGGGCACTGCATCAACATTACCCATTACAGCAATGTAAGAGGGAAAGCGGGTAGGCCATGCTGTGTGTTTTCACCTGTTTGGGAAAAACCCTGAGGTGTACTGTTGGAGGGAGGGAAGTAGAGGGGGCTCGACAGCAAGGTCCAAACCTGTAGCAACCCACCCGGCTGGGCTTCCTCTCCTCAGGCCACCCCTCTACCTCACTTGGGGGCCTATAAATGCAATTAGCCTCGATGTGCACCCAATCATCAGATCTGCTCAGATTATATTGCAATCATTAATCTGAGCTGGGGAGCTCCTTGTGTTGCCTTGCTGATTAGCCCCGATGATGCTCTGGTATGATCCAATTAAAGGAGGCCCCTGCTTTCCCTCCCCTCCCCACCCCTACCTCCAATCTGCACCTCCTCCAGTTTCTCTGTCAGAGGGGAAGCAATTCATTCCATTCTGATACCCAAATAAAACCTTCCTGCTACCACACATATGCTGTATATACATGCACATATCCACCCACTTTTGTCAGCACTCCTCCTCCTGCCTTCCTCCCTCACAGAGCCAGAAAGAGGGGGAAGGGGGACAGGCAGATGCCAGCACGAAGGCTCGGCTGACTTTTCTTCATCTGCGGCTCTGGGCTACGTATGGAGAGAGGCACAAAAGCCAGTGCCCAGGCACTAATATGAATTGAAAGGGTCTTGTTACATTTATTGACATGAAATGCTGACTCCCCAATGTGGTTTGAAGCAGCCACGCTTCCTGGAGGCAGGCATTAAAATGACCCTGAGCTCCTAGACCTTACAGGAGTCCAGACTGCACCCCCAGCTAAACCTTCCCATCAGTGCCACTCAATGGCTGCTGAAAGAGAAGACAAGTTTTAACAGAAGCAGGGATGAGTTGAGAGAGAGCCCTCTGGGTTAACTGTAGCAGGAAGCCAGAGGCAGAAAAAATGGACGGTGGTGGTATAGGTGCAGCTGCTACCAGAGAGCCCTTACTGATTTTGTCTCCATGTAGTTATAAGCATTACCTTAAGCACTTACTATATGTCAGGTGCCATGCTTAGGTACTAGTGATACTCTCTAGAACCTAATGATGTTCCAAAAATGAAAGCATTCTTTATTCTCTAGGAGTTTATATTCTGAGATACAGTGCTGAAGTTCAACGGGACTCTATGCCAGGAGATGGAAAGTACCACCAGAGAGTCTAAGGCTCCCACAGGGTATTTCCTAGAAGCAGAGAATCTCAGCGTTGGAAGCTATCTCATCCAGTTTACTGGAATATAACATTTCCAACAAGGAACCATTCACTTTTTTTCCTAAAGACCTCTCGTAATGGGAAAGGGAACCTAATCACTTCTGTGGTCAGTCCATTCCATTTTTGGAATGGGTTCTAATTATAAGGATATTTTCCCATTATATTTAGCTGAAAAAGTGGCTCTTTGCATTTTCCACCCATGATTCCTGGATTTGGCTTCTGGGTTAAGCAAAATACATCTAATCTTGCTACCAAATGATAGCAGATGCAATTGCTTGAAGATATCTTTCTCTAAATCTTTTCTTCTTCACACTAAATATTCCCAGTTCCCTTCAATTGTTCCTCATATAGCTTGGTCTCCATTTGTTTCACCATCCCAATCCTTCCTCCAGAAGGTGGACAGTTTATCATTGTGATTTCTAAAATATGCAATGACCTATGGAAGAGCCTGCACTTTCTTTGGTTATGGAGGTAGGGGTTTGGGGTGGGGAATAGAAAAAGGATAAGAAGACAGGAGGGGTGGTAAAAGAGCTTTGTTTCCTTGGGTTATATAAAATAGTGGGAGGTAGCCAATCCTGAGAAGCTTTGCCACCTAAAGTTCAAATGTTAGGCTACAAGTAATCAGTTTGCTGAGGTGATTTAACATATGTCCTATGGTACTGTTTCTTTTTTGGGGGAAGAGGAAATAAGGAAGGAAGGAAAGAAGGAAGGAAGGAAGGAAGGAAGGAAGAACATTGAGCTCTTAAGTATGTGCCAAGCGCTGTGCCAAGTTCTGGGGTACAATTTCAATTGATTAGAGCTGAAGTGCCCAATGAGCAATGGTGGAGGGTGGGGTTGAAAGAGGATTCCTGCTGGGGGGATTTTGCATAGAACCTTCTTCTTTTTTTGCTTTTTGGAGGGGGTAAGGCAGGGCAATTGAGATTAATCGACTTGCCCAAGGTCACATGGCTGGTAAGTGTTAAGTGTCTGAAACTGGATTTGAACTCAGGTCCTCCTGACTCCAGGGCTGGTGCTCTATTCATTGTGTCACCTAGCTGCTCCTGATCTCCAACATTCTTGATGAAAACCTCCTGGGGCACAGAAGTCAATCTCAGGTTGAGGTGCCTTAGGAGATAATGGTTTGAATCATCTTTAGTCCATTCTTCCCCCTCTCTGAAGGACTTCCCAAACCTCCTTCAAATCTTCTAAGAGTTGAGAAAGATGAAAAAGCAGCTATTCTCCATCTCCACGTTGTTTTAGAACAACAAAGAATGAGACAGGATACTACAGAGGTAGGATAGGTATCAGGAAGAATTTTCCCGAAAGGTTAATGTCATACATTGGAACTGAAACCAAGTGAAGCTGTAATTGCTTCACCTCTTAAAAGCTAATCTAATGAGCAGGATTTGAGAAACTCCAGACTGGTGATAGAGGGATAAAGCAGATGATCTTCAGAAAGCCAACTAACCCAGGAATTCTGTATATCTAAAGAAGGTGGAAAGAAAATAGAGTCCTTGTCTCAATGGCTCCCTCCCTGCAATGGCTACCACCCCCATCTCCGAGGATTGGGGGTAGACCTCCTAATAAAGCTAGATCTGTGGACGATCAGGGAATTGCAGTGTCTCTTACCTATATACAGCTCGCTTGTCAGCCTCCAGCTGAGCCTGAGGGTCGATGGGGGCACTGGGAACCGGGGTGCTGGCAGCAGCTGAAGGTGCTGAGATATGGACGGCCTGAGCCTTGGTGGGTGGCTGGGCGGTCGCCGTCATCTACAGAGAAAAGAATGGCAGGGGAAGAGGAAAGGAAGTTAACACACTTAAGATAGCTGGCCTCCTCATGGATAAAGTTTGGAGGGAGTGTGTTCATCCTGAGCTGTAAAGAGGAGATGATATATAGGAACACGAAATAGGTTATGACTAAATTAATATATGTGTGAATGGTTTAATTTACAGCATAATGGGAAAAGCACTGGATTTGTACTCAGGATTAAAAATCCCAACTCTGGCACTTTCTAGCTGAGAGTCCTTGGGTGAGTCACTCAAACCTCTCAAGTCACTTGAGCCTCAGTTCCCATCCATAAAATGGGGATATAAAACTTGTTCTATCTACCTTACCAAGCTGTTGGGAGCAAAAAATTTTATAAATATTAAAGTGCCACAGAAATGAATTATTGTTATCGCCATCATTATTACATGTTTACATTGGAAGCTAGCCATTTTCAGCCAAGTAGGCCTCTTGGAGAGTTATTTAGACTTAATCACAACTGACTGTAGCAGCAATACAGTTTGAGAAATGGCGATTTGTAACTTGCATTAAGTTACTTCTAAATAAAGCTAACTAGAATAAAGCAATCAACCTTTTTGAAAGGCAGAGAGGCAATGGGGTACAACAGAATGAGTTCTAGTTAGATGTGGGGCCAGGAATGCCTGGCTCTGACACTTAGCAGATCTGTGACCCTGAAGGAGCAAATCATTGAACCTTTCTCAGCTCATTCCCTCATCTGTAAAATATCGATAATAGTGTCTATATCCCAGGGTTGTTACCAGGCAGAAATGAGCTAATACATGCAAAGAGTTTTTGCAAATTTTAGAGCTTTGTCCCATTTTGTTTTGTTTTTTAAAAGGCACTTGCGAGACATTCAGGTCTTAAGACCTTAGGTTATAATCACTTTGAAAACCAAGGAAACAAAGCTGAAGTAGTTCCCATTTGAGTAAGGGTTTATTTATTCTGTTTGCTTCAAGTCAAAGTTAAAAGTTCCAATGGTTTTAATTACCCCTAAATGATTCTACAACTGCAAGAAGTCATTTGAAGAGAAGTAGGTCTTATTGGAAAATACTATTTTTTAATATAGTCACATAACCAGTACATGCCAATGCTTCATGCTTTTCTTCATGTTGCTTTAGCACACTTTCTATAGAAATGCTCCCTCTAAGTATGCATGTGAGGGTAACTGCAAGAATCCTAGTTCTTGGTGAGACAGCTAGGTGGCACAGTGAATAAGGTACTTTACTTAAAGTCAGAAAGACCTGGGTTCAAATTCTATGGCCATATAGACCAGTGGTGTCATTAGGTAAGTCATTTTATATAGCTGAATCTCAGTCTTTTCATTTGTAAAATGAGAGGGTTGGACTAGAAGACCTTTAGAGTTCCTTCGAGGGGCAGCTAGGTGGTGCAGTGAATAGAGCACTCGCCCTGGAGTCAGGAGGACCTGAGTTCAAATCTACTCTCAGACACTTAACAATTACTAGTTGTATGACCTTGGGCAAGTCACTTAACCCCAATTGCCCTGCCTTCCCACTCTCTCCCCCCCAAAAATATATAAAATAAAATAAAGTTTCTTCTAGCTCTAAATCTATGACCTGGTAAACTAGCCTCAGTTTCCTCATCTGTAACATAGGGATAATAGAAAAATCATAAGATTGTTGTGAGTATTAAGTCAAATAAGATAATTTATGTAAAGTGCTCTACCAGCTTTAAAACAGTATATAAATGTTAACTACTAAAAATACCATAGATCCTAAATTTAAGAAAATATACTTTAAGAAATCATGTGGTTCAGTGCTTGCCTTCACTTGGAAGTTGAAGTATATATTCAGATGAGCCCAAATTCACTATTTCTAGTGCATAGAGGACCGATGAGGGATGAGAATATAAAAGGAATTTGTCCACTATGTCATCCTCTATCACAAGCAATATTATACACAGGAAAAACATTGCTTTGGCTGATTGGATATATCCATCATTCTCACTAGAGAAAAGATGGTGGTACAGATATCATCACTGTAGCTTCGGAAATCTGCATGGCTTTTTACTGTGGATTGGGCACTGTTGTCACCCAAACACTGAGCACTCATAGCCAGCTCCTACCACCTTGACTGGGCATGTTAAAAAAAGCATCTATCTACCTCTAACATTTTGGAATCAAGAGGAGAAGGGTGAGCACACACCCTACTGGGCAATGGCAGACCAAACCGGGGAGGTCCCCCCAAAGCTGGTTCATCCCAAGCCAGAAACCCGGCAATAAAGACAAACTCAAGTTCCTTCCACCGTCTCTACTGCTGGGAAAAACACGGCCCCCAAGCAAGAAAAACTCGTGGGGTTCAGAAAAATAGAGTTGATGAGGGAACCCAAGAGGGCTGACAAGAGGTACCAGCCCTTCTCCTGCTTACTCCTGTATTAGTCTAACTACCTGATTCCCCCTCACAGATACAACAGACAGTGGGATAGCCCCACATGAGGAGAGGCAAGCCCAAGGTTCAGTGGCTAAGACTGAACATAGCCCAGGAAAAAACAAAAACACAAAACAAAAAACTTTAAGGAAACAAGCCAATCTTTCCCCAGCAGGGGAATAAAGCCAATTACCTTGGTTTTTATTAACCACTGGCCTAGACTCATTTGTACCACCTGACAGTGATGTGTCCCAAGAGAGTGGGGCAAGCAACTGTAGGCATAACCTACCTTAAGAAAACCCAAAGCATAAAAATCCATGTTCACAAAACAGAAATGGGGGTGAGGAGGAGGTGTCTGAGAGAAAAAGGAATGATTTGATTTTCTCAAGCAAGAAATCTTTGCTTTATGGAAGTGAATGCCACTTAAAATGTGATTTGATTTCTAAAAGAGTTGAATTATGCACAAGTTCAGGATTTCATCAATGAGTACTACTACTTTCACAAAGTAAAGGGTTCCTTAATAGGAAATTCAAATTGGGCAAGTAACTCCTTTTAAGCTACCCGGGCATGAGTAGTTTTTAGTCCCTTCTCGAGTGACCTTGAGGGTCACTGGGAGTGACCTATCAGGTAGATCAAGAACTAGGTTCCTCTTTCACCCATACTCCCCCTCAGGAACTGGAGGTCCAGATCGGGGATTAAACAGGAAAATTTGGAATAAAGTGTGAATCAAAGCTGGTCACTTTCCTGTATCCCAAAAGGGGCCCGAGGAAAGGTATTTATCCTAATAACTAGAGAGAGAGGAAGGCTGAAAACAGAGTTAGGCGAGGGTGATGACTCAAATTTATAAAACTCCTGGGGGCCAATTCGGCAAACTCTGCATTTCCTTGGGGTTTGGGGAGTGAGTGTTTATCTCTAAATAGATTTCCTTTTATAGCCAGAAACCTCCACTTCCCAACAGCTGGAGCTCAAAGACAGAGAGAATGACCTGCAGCTGTCAGCAGGGCCTGGGGGGTGAAAGGCTGGGGGTGGAGAGGGGGGCGATGGGGTGGAGGAGAAGGGGGGTGGGGTGGAATGGGGAGAGAATCAAGGCCTGGGAGGAGGGGAGTGATGGAAGAAGCCCTCAGAAAGTCACAGTGGGGGTAGGGCAGGAGCCAGAGATTCCATCCCAGTGTTCCTCCTTAACCTGCCTGCTTCTTTCTCCTCTCCATAGGGTGTGGAGGGCTTCTGATCCTTGTTTAATACTTTGCATTAGGAATCCTCCGACCTGCACAGACCCTCCTGGCTCTAAGGTTCAATTGGCCAGAGTTCTTGGCTTCTGGCAACTGTCCAAACGGTTGAGTCCTGAAGTGCACTGTTTCCTTCTTGAAATTTTGCTTGGATTTATGAATCAATGTCTCTTTGAGGGGATGGGGGTGGGGAGAGGAGGAGAAGGAAGGAACCTTTAAAGTTGCCCTTTTTCAGGATAGGATGGCCACCAGAAAACAGTCTGAGACACCAGCCATTGCTGTTCTTAGTCTGTCTTTCTGTCTCTCTCTTCTCTTTTCACCCCACCCCCTCTCCCTTCCCTTTCCATCTCAAAGCTTGGGATGGTGAGCCCACTACTTAAGATCTTAAATCCAGGGCTGAAAGCAGATTTAAAAGCCTCTTTGAAGCTTTTTTTTTTTTTACCACCCCCCCTCCCCAATTATTTTCATGGTTTTAAGTGTTGTCCTCTCTTTTCTGATAAGGGGTAAATACAACCAAAATCATTAATATCTAGGTGTAACATCTGTGTTAAATGGATCTCCCTGGACTGACTGAGCTGAAAGTTGAAGAGAAGGTTCATGATTTTTGCACAGGACACAGGCCTCTCAGAATCTGCTGGATATCCCTTTGCTTCCCCAAAGCAGTGCTGTGCTGGCTGGAGATCCTGCTGGTTCTGGTTGCCTTTTCCCCAGTCCAAGTGGCTTACACAATGAGGTAGAATTACTGAGGGGTCAGTGTATGGCTGGAGACTTCATGGATTATGAGGGCAGGGTCACCCCCTCAATCTAGAGTTCTGCTTTAAAAAAAAGAAGCCAAATTGGTCCTTCAAGAAAAAGAATTCCCTAACACCATGGGACAGTGTCAAATCTGAAGAACAACTGTTCCGCCCACATCCCAAGGGGGCACAGATGGCTTGAGAAAAAGCCTTTCCTAAAGAGGTGCCTGGTTCAGGAAGATACTGGTCACAGATGAATGAAAGGAGGGCATCTGGCTTGCTCTGCCTTCTCACCATAGTGCCAGGGAAAAGCCCAGAGACTGAAAAAAAGCTCAAAGAAAATGACATAGGCTCCTGAGAGTGATGTTAGCTTCAGCTGCCCTCTTCAGTCAGCTCCCAGTTATTTGGGAGAGGACGGAGCAGATAAAGATAGCAAGTAATATTGGCATTTCTATCCCCCTTTAGAGTTTACAGATTGTGTGTCTCACAACAATCTTGTAGGCAGGGAGTTTTCCCATTTTGCTGATGAACGAACTGAGCCTTGGGCAGGTGACATGGTGGGGCTTACTCAGAAAGGATAAGGATTTGAACTCAGGTCTCCTGACTTCAGGTCCAGTGTTCTTTCTAGCACAGTATATCCTGCTGCTTCTCAATACCTGCCCCTTGATGATACTAGTCACTTTTGTTGAGCTCTGGATTATGTCACACAGTTATTCCTTCTTTGCCATCTTTACTCTTTTTGATTTGGGCCAATGCTTTGATGCCTCCTGTTGGTATGAAGAGGACTCTGGGTTTCTGGAGCTCTCCTTCTGGCAGTGCTGGCATGACGGATGAGCTTCCCCAGCAGTCCCTACAGCAGACTGCTTGTGAGAACCAACCTAGCTCACTTTGGAGAGAGGCTCACCAGTAGAAGACTGGCTACCAGTGACAGGGATTTTTTGGCCAGAACACTGAATGAAGATGACCTACTAATATGTGAAGAACTTACCAGGGAGCATCTGCACCAATGAAATCACTGGCCAAGAGGTATAAATGCAAGCAGCTGACAGTTCTGAGCCTTTCTGGATATTTCCTTCCCCGTGATGTTTGTCCCATGGTGTTTGGGCATTTTTTTTCTTGCGGGGCCAGTTTGGATCCAGCTAAACAGGTCTCTGATTTGAGGGTTTCCCTCAACCCTCCCCCTCTCCTGGGGGTGGGAATGGGGTTAGGAAGGAGAGGAGTAGCTAAATATGCAGGTATATTGTACAGAGAGGGAATTAGACATTTGCTACCAATAATTCACAAAACATGCAAATCACAGATATAATCCATGTTTACAAAATGCTTTACCAATACAAAGTGTAATAAATGTATTATTTCAGTTGAAACTCACAATGTTAGATGGGTAGTACACATATATTATCATCACTTTACAGATGAGAAAACTAAGTACAACCTCTTTATTTTACTGTAATTCAGTGCTGTCCAACTCTTTGTGACCCTATTTGGGGTTTTCTGGGGAAGGATATTAGAGTGACTTGCCATCTACTTCAGCTCATTTTACAGATGAGAAACTGAGGCAAAGGGGGTTCAGTGACTTGTCCAGGGTCACACAGCTAGCAAGTGTCTAAGGCCAGAATTGCACTCAGGAAGATGAGTCTTCTTCTCCAGGGCCAGCACTCTATCCACTTTGCCACCTAGCAGCCCTGAACCCCAGGGAGGTAAATCTACTTGCCTGGTCCTCTGACACCAGAAGCCTAAGGTCCTAACTCTTCTGCTGTATGATCTTAGACAAGTTACTTAACTGCATTAGCTTCCTCACCTGTACGACAGAAACACTAATAAAACAGAAATGCTTATCTCAAATATGGACTTCGAGGATCAAATGAGAATATGAACACAAAGTGCTTTGAAGAGTATAAAGTTCTATATGAATGTCTTGAAATGTTATACATCTGTCCAAACAGAGTCACATTGGAAATACACCAGGAACAAAATATCACTGGAAAGGGAACTTAATGGTAAGGCAGAAATCTATTCCATTTCATTTTGGTCTTTTGCCTGTTTTCCTGAAGGTCCCAGTTTGTGGGTCTCTAATAATTTGTAGCATCATGAGACAGGCCCTTGTGGTATAGTGGAAAGAGCACTAGGCTAGTCCGAAGTCTGGGCTAAAGTCCTCAGTCCTTATGTACATAAGGTTTGTTTCTATAAAGGACCTTTGGAGAGCTGCCACAAGACACCCCATCTCCTGATTTTATGCATGTTTCCTGGTTGTTCCCATGCCTGGAATGTCCTCCATCTTCATCTCCACCTCCAGCTTCTTAAGTCCCTGCTGAAAGCTTACCTTCTGCAAGAAGCTTTTACAGTCTCCTTTGATGACAGTATCTGATAATTATTTCTAATTGATCCTGCATTTGTCTTATTTGTACATAACTGTGTTCATGTTGTTTTTTCCATTAGACCATGAGTTACTTGGGAGAAAGACACACAGGTTTACAACCTAGCTGTCATCTCAATGCTTCATTTCCACTTCTCCATGTCCAATCAGTGGCCAAGTCCTATGACTTCCACTTTCCTAACAAACACTTTTCTTCTGTCCTCCAACATCTGGTCCAGGTCCACACCTCATATCTGGACCATGGCAATAGCCTGTTGGTTGGTCTCCCTGCCAAGCCTGTCCCCATTTCAATCTATTTTCCACTCACAGCTGTCAAATTGATCTTCCTAAAGAGCAGATCTGATCATATCATCCCCTTTATTCAGTAAACTCCAGTGGCTACCTATTACCTCCAGGATCAAATAGAAAATCTTGGGTTTGGCTTGCAAAGCCCTTCATAACCTGGCTCCTACTACCTTTCCAATCTTTTCATACTTTACCCTCCTCCATATACTCTGTGATCTAGTAAGAAAGACAAAGGCAAAGGCATTCTTGCTGTTCCTGGAAGAAAACACTCCATCTCCTAACTTTGAATTGGCTGTCTTCCAGGCCTAGAATGTTCTTCCTCCTTATTTCTGCCTAAGACTCAGCTGAACACACACACACACACACACACACACACACACACACACACACTTTTTCTATACATAGCTGTTTATATGTTTAAGGCCCTATTAGAGCTCCTCAAGAATAGGGGCTGTTAGTTCTTTGCATTAGTATTCCTAGCGCTTAGTACAGGGCTTGGCACGTAGTAGGACATTAATAAATTTGTGCTGATCTGACTTGTCACAGATTCCTTTGGCAGTCTAGCAAAACCTATGGACCCCTTTGTAGAATATTTTTAAATGGATAAAATGAATAGGATTGTAAAGGAAACCAATTATAGTGAAATGTAGTTATAAAAAACAAGTTCATGGACCCCAGGTTAAGAATCCTGGATTTAGGCCTTCTTTTTTTGCAGAAGTGGAAATTAAAACTCAGAAATGGGAAATGATTTGTTGAAGATAATATACAAATAGTAAGTGTCAGAACCTGTTAATGAATTATGTCTTCTGATTCCAAATTCATGTTCTTACCACTTAGATATTTTCTACCTATATGACTTTGGGCAGGTAAAATTTGTGGGCCTCCATTTCCTAATCTGTAAAACAGGACAATGATACACTAGCTATCTCACAGGCTTGTGAGGAAAGCATTTGGTAAATTATATAAATGTGAGTTATTAGTCCCTGCAACCCCATGGGTGGGCCCAACACAGGAAATTTCTGTTCTGAAAGACCTGAAGCACCACCCTTCTGCCTAATAGTTGTCTAAAGAAAGTGAGATAAGCAGATTCTATAATCAGGATATACTCCTTGCTGGGCCACTATTCTCTTAGGTCCCTATAGTCACCATGTTATTTGTGATGGGGGGGAGAGAAGAGACAGACTTCTTTGGCCAAATTGTATGATATACAAGGATTCCCCAAAATTGCTCACACAAAAGCCTTATAGTCAGAGGGAGCTTCTCTGGGTCTCTAGGGCTTTAAAATACCACTGTTGGTTTGTTCTAGTAACTAATTGTTACCCCCTTACTATGGGGGTCACCACAGTAAGTTAAGGTGAATGTCAGAGTCCTCCTGTCCACTCCTAATGATATTAAGTCAATTGGGAACTCTAGGGGGCCAGATAACTTTGGGGAACATGGGAGCTCTCATACCAATGGTGAAACCTCAAAGCCCTGCTTTTTCTGAACATCTGATGAATATGACTTTGGAGGCCTAGTACTTTGTCAGAAGTAGCCAACACATCTTAGGCTCAGGCTTATGAGCAACCTTCACAATTGCTGGGTGAACCATAGAGACCAGGTTTCTTGGCAGCCAGAGGGAATTTCAAGGACCTGGGAGAACGCTGGGGCCTTTAAGTAGATTTTCATGGGACAGCTGGTAGTCAGCAGGATGTCCTTTCTCAGGGATAGAGGCCAGGTGTTTCTAATGTGGGGCCCCTGACAACACCGTAGGGAACTGAAGATGGAGCAAAGAGGAGAAGGACGCTGATAGATTTGTATTCTAAGAAGAGTAACCAGGATAGTGAGAGGGCTAGACATCGTGAATACAAGGAATAATCCAAGGAATTGGAAATATTATATTAAGAAAGAGGAATACAAAGTGGGATGTGATAGGGGTCTTGCTATATTTGAAAACATATCACATGAAAGAGGGATTAGACTTGTTCTCCCTGGCCCCTGACAGCAGAACTAGAAACCATGGATATAGGCTGAAAGGCAGATTTAGGCTGGATATAAAGAAAAGTTTTCTAAAAATTAGAACTGTCTAAAAGTGGAATGGGTTGTCTTGAGAAGTATTGGTTTCTCTATCAATAGATGTCTTCAGGCAGATGCTGTATGGCCAATTTTTTAAAAATTCAATTTTATTTTATTTTCAGTTCTAAATTCTTCCCTTCCCTCCTCCTCTCACTCACTCGTTGATAAGGCAAGAAAAATAAAACTCATTACAAATATGTATTGTGAATCAAATTCCGTGTACGTGTCTCTCCTCCTCCCCCCCCGCCCCCACAAAAAAAAAGAAAGAAAAAAAGAAAATATGGAGACAGAGGTGAAACATGTTTCGTCACGAGTGCTTTGAATTTGTGGTTGGTCATTGTATTGATCAGAGTTCCTAAATCTTTCAAAGTTGTTTTTCTTTGCAATATTATTGTTATTGTAGAAATGGTTCTCCTGGTTCTGCGCATTTCATCTTGCATCATTTCAGGTCTTCCCGGGTTTTTCTGAAGTCTTTCTCTTCATCATTTTTTACAGCAAAAGAGTATTCAATCAGCTTCCTATACTATAACTTGTTATACTTTCCCCCAATTGATTGATGAATCCTCCTCAATTTCTACTTCTTCAACACCACAAAAAGAGCTGTTTTAAGTATTTTTTGTACATATGGGCTATTTTCCTCTTTCTTTGATCTTTTTGGGTGGGGGCACAGATGGCTTAAAGGGTATGCACAGTTTAATAACTTACTGGTCATGGTTCCAAATTGCTTACCAGAATGGTCACTTCAGTTCAAAGTTCCAACATTGCATTAAAGTATTTGTTTTCCCACAGTTTCTCTAGCATTTGTCAGCTTTGTTTATGGCCACTTGGTGATTCTATAGAGGGGATTCCTGAGGAGGCTGATTGGTCCTATCCAACCCTGAGACTCTGTGATTCTGTGTCAAGCATTTGAGGCCCTCTAAATCTAACCCCTTCCTCAACTAGGTCTCCTTGTGAAGAGGAAAGGTTAAACCATAGACTTAGAACAGAAAGGAGCCTCAGAGGTCATGAGGTCCAACCCCCTCATAGTACAGATGAAGAGACGTGAGGTCAGGAGATGGATGTCACATTACTTGCCCAATGTCACATGGGTAGGAAGTAGCAGAGACAGGATTTGAACTTAGGACCTCTGACTCCAAATCCAGCACTCTTTCCATTTTACCACATGGAGTAATAATCAAGTCAGGCTAAATTCAGCTACTTTGATGGATTATAGGGCACTTGGACTTTTACAAATCCCGAATATGTTATTAATTCATTAGTCTATGGTCTGAGTGACTGAAAAAAACTGACGACATGAAGGGATGAATACTTTTATTTGAAAAAATATTATTTTTAAATATTTCTAAATAAATGCTTAGCTTGTGAAATCTTCATGGGCCTTGATCTTCTTTCTCAATAAAATAAAAAACTGCCAACTACCACTAATTTCTATACTTTTAAAAGCTTTTCACATTTATTATCTCATTTGATTCCCACAAAAAGTCTATGAAGTAGATAAAGTATTTTTGCCCTATTTTAAAAAGAAAGAGCTTGAAGCACAGAGAAGTGAGAGTAATTGCACTTAATGCTGCATAGAACCCAATAGCAAAGCTAGAACAAAATCCCTGAATTGCCATCATCCTCCTGCTCCTTTTATCCCTCCTCATTTCTGTTTCCAGATCACTAAGCTCTAAGAATACCAGAATCTGCCTATAACAAACGCTTAGAATCCTCTAGCACCTTGCCCTTTTTCCCACCCTGCCCACGAAGACCAAAGGAAAGGAGGAAAGAACATAAGAAATTTCTCCTGAGGCTCACTGCATGATTTTTATTAGGTCCACCCAGATTTCTTTTGAAGCCTTGTACATATGAACTCATGGCTGGTTAAAGGATAGACAATATGACAGCAGGATTTGGGGTCTAGGTGAAGAACAGAATTATCTAAGGAAAAGCACAGCCAGGCCATTCAACAATTGACTTTTCCCACATTTAAAAGTAAAATTGCTGACTGTATACCCAACAAGGGACATAAAGAGCTCATGAATTAACCTACAGTGGAAGTTCAGCTCTGAAGCTTCTTCAGCCAACACAACCACATGGTGGTCAGGCAGCTGAGTGAGCCAAGTCAACAAGGACCTTGCTCAATTAAAAAAAAAAAACAGACGGCTACAGAGGAGAGAGAGATAGGGCCATGCACAAAGAGAAGAAAGACCCGGCAGGGAAAAAAAAAGAAAGAAAAGGAAGAAAAGGAGAAAAAAGTCAGTGCTGATATGTCAAAGAGAGAGAAGGTAAGTCCCTAAACAGGGTCCCTGGGGTGTTGCCCTTGGGGCCACAGGGAGCTGTCAATCACAGCCACAGAAAAGGCTCAGGGGAACTTTGAAATTGGCTGAATTCACTGTATTGCTGCAAAGTGAGTGTTTCACCAGCAGCCTGGAAGGCAGGGGGCTCTGCAGCCCTTAAAGAGATGAGAGGAATGTAAAGCAAGTGTGAAAACATCTGAACCCAGGGCTGCCCATCACAGCTGCATGGCCTGGATGGAGGCCATTCACAGCCAGGGGCCCCAGCTGCCCCCTTCTGCCTCTGAGTTAATGAAACCAGCATGGGGATTCTAATGACTGATCAAAGCCTAGTCCAGTTTCCCAATACTATCTGTCCAGCCTGGCCAGAGTGGGGTGGGGTGAAGTGAAATGGGAGGAGGGAGAAGCAGTAGAAATCACAAGAGAGGCATGCCTAGGCCACTGTCAGTGGGGTGGGTCCCTTCCCCAAAGCTCCCCTACCAGAAGCTCAGATCTATTCCTTACAGAGTAGAACAAGTTTCCCAAAGTAGAAGGGAGAAGACGACATTAAGATATTAGGCCTCTAGGCAGAGCGTTCAAGGGCTCAGAACCCTCCAGCTCTGCCTTTAACTTGGAAAACTATAGAAGTATGTTTCTCCAATCCAGACCACCCAACAAATCTCAGGTTTCCTTCTGGGAAAATTTCCTAGGAGCTGGAGTTGTCATGTCTCAGAGTTCCCTCCAGACTCTGTGGGTGAATAGGGAAAGCTACAATCCATAACAATTAGGGATATAGAAATCCTTTTATCATCCAGCAGGTGAATTCCTACTGTGGAGTTAAGATGCACAGGCTATTGTGTCTCAAGCTACCTGTTATATTTAAAAGGCAGTAAGGGTGGAGAGGTGACAGAAGGGGGAAAAGCACTGACTGGTCTGAGAATCGGGAGACCTGGATTTTCTCTAGTCCTGGTTTTGCTGCTAACTGTATTATCTCAGGCAAGCCTAAAAGGAATAGAAAATCTCTAAAGCCCTTTCCAAAGCTAACATTCTGTGATTCCTTATACAAAATACTTGTTTTAGTTCCCAATTTTGTGTGGGACTCTAATGAGTTAGGCAAAAAAAGGTCTCTACCATTCCTTCTGGTCTAATAATCAAACAGACAGCTGAAGCCTAATACTGCATGAGTAGACCAGATAAAATATTTAGTTTGGTAGCTATAGGTGGTATAGAGGAGAGAATGTTAGATTTGGAGTCAGGAAGGCCTGAATTTGAATCTGACTTTAAACACCTACTAGTGTGACCCAGGAAAAGTCACAACTTTTCCATTTCCTCATCTGAAAAATGTAGGTAATAATAACCCGACTTCACAGGACTGTTTTAAGAATGAAGGGAGACAACATGTAAAACTCTTTGCTAACTTTAAAGTGCTGCAAAAATGCTATTATTATTGAAGTGTGACATAATACACATCATGTATAAAAGTTAAGGAGAAGAGAATTTGTGAAGTAGTTTGTGGGCATAGGGTCGATGGGAATTCCATGGTTGAAAGGCTGAGGCTAGGGAGATTACCCCCCTCTCTTCCAACTAATGTGGGAAGGATTCCTGGAGGAAGTAGGCTTTCAGAGGCACTTGAGTAATACAGAAGAAAATGCTTTCATATCAGCAAAGTGCAGAAGTGCTACAGGTATATTGATTTAGAGGGGGAAGGGACTTCAGGCCACTGAGTCCAGGCTCCCCTTAAGACCCAAAGTCACAAAGAAGTATTTGAAGTGAAAGTGCTGGAATTCAAACCCAAGGCCTGTCAAGGTCTCTGTGAGGCAGCTTGGGAAACACAGACTCAGTCCTTGTTGGAGCTAGGGTCACAGCCCAACCCTCTGTCCAGTCTTCTTTCTACTATACTATACATTTCAGAAGCAGAAGTGGGATAAATTGAAGAATGGACATACAGAGCAGGTTTTCCTGAAAGTCATTCAGTTAACAAGCATTTAACAAGCACCTACCTCTGCCAAGTACTATGCTAGAGGAAGAGGTCTAGGCTGGGATGTGTGCTCCTCCACAAGCAAGAAAATGGCCAGGGGAGGCAACTGAATCTATGTAATAAAGAGGAAACCGAAATCAGAGCGCTCATTCTGAGACCTAAGAAAATACTATGCTGTAGAATGGGTCTGTTGGGACCTTAAAAAGGGGGCATAGTATGGTCAAAGTAACGAGAAGAAAGGACATCTTTGAAACTGAGTTAAAGGTCGTTCTCTGTTACTAGAGGCAAGAAGCCTGGGGCTGGAAGAGGTGTAATCATCCGAGTGGCAAATAGCCAGGCTGAAGATTGAAGAATACATAACTCAGAGAATGAACATGTTAGACTAGGTGGATAGATGGACCACACATACTACCCTTGTTAGGGATATCTTTACACTGAGACAATAGACTGACTATTGGTACCTTCTGAGAGCTTCTAAATTCTATTTGTGTTTTGTAGGCCAAAGGATTGGTAGACAGGATCTCTAATGGCACTGTTGGCAGCTGTAGGTGTAGCTAAACTGTGTTTCCAGTTTAACAGGGGCATCTCCAGTGGAAGGAAGTAGTTGCCTTCACTAAGGGGTCAAAGGGACTTCTTGTTGTCGCCCTTCCTTTATCCACATTTCCTTTCCATTGTATAGTAAAGCCAGTGACCCAGTCCATGCAACTAAGAACAGGTTCCCCAAGAAAGAATGAGGGCAACCAGCCAGAAGCATCAGAAATCACATGAGAAAGCTACTTTGCCATCTCATCAGTTGGCCCAATCCCAAATAGAATGGGATGTTGCCATTAATGCTTTTCTGCTAAAAAGAAGGGAAGAAAAAAACCCCTTCGTTTAATAACTTTATTCCCCAAACTTCAAGAATGAAATTGCTAAGAAAGAACGTCCCTTGAAAAAAATTCTAATTTACTATGAAGAAGGTCCGGGGCTTGGGAATATTTTAATTCGGATTCCTAATTTTCGAAAGTGAGATCCTCCTGTGCATTTGAATAGATTATGCTAGCCCTTAGCACAACGAGAACATTATTAAAATGGTTGCTCTAGTCTCAGAGGGAAGGCTCTGGGTTTGGTTTCTTCTTTATTTTCAGAAGTTTCAGTTGCTTCCACTGGTCATTCTCCTACTTGCAGTAGAACTCTGAGAAAGTGGTCCCAGTGAACACAGGTCTCAGGATATTAAAGTACCAAGTCTCACAGGACTGGAAAGGAGTGAGGCCAGGGAATGAAAGAAAATGCAGAGTCTCTGAATCTCTATGCTTAGAAAGGGCTCCCTTGAGGGCCTTGACTAGGGTTACTTTCCTTTCGCTTATGGTTTCCAGACATTCTAACACCTAAAAGTTTCCAGTTTTTTTTTTTTAATGAAAAATGAGCATCACGAGGAAGCCAGTGGAGCAAAGGTAGCCAGGAGGGGAGGGTGGCAGGTAGATGAAAAGAGAGGAGAAAAAGAAATGGAATGGCGAAAGAGATTGGGGAATTCAGAGAAAAAGGAGACAAGAGAGAAAGAGTTCTGTACAGACCAGCTTCTCTGGGATCAGAAAATATATTGAAGGGCCTTCACAGAAAGAAGCCATTCCTAAAAGACACAGCAGGGAAGAAGAGGGGAAAGGGAAAAGGCTCAGAAAGCCCCAGGCCAACTGGCCTCAGAGTTCAGCCTGGCTAAAAAGAGATCAACCCCTCCCCCATCTACCAGATGCTTTTGTTTCCTGCACTTCCCCCTCTAACCTCCTTTAGTAAAGTGTCTAGGAGTCAGCTCAGTAGAGGGTTTCTGGAAGTTTATCTAGCCCCCAGGAATGATACCATCAATACAGCACTGCCCAGTGAAGTAAGAGATTCATCAACCAAGAAGCATATTTATAAAGCTCTTACTATGTGCCAGCCACGGTGCTACATGCTAAGACTACAAAGAGGGACAAAAACAATCCAGCCAGTCCTTCAATATCTCCTTGGTATATGCGCTTCACTGATGATACCGTATCTTTTTTTTTTTCCTTCCTTTTTTGGTGAGATAGATCATCAGAAATGATACTGGTCTGTAAAAAACAGAATGAGACTAGTGGCCATTGCAGTGTTAATACCATGCCAAAACTATTTCTTTGCAGAAAAAAAGTTGCAAATTTTCAAGGAAGGCATCCTTGAAGCTCAAGCCTGGAGTACAGTATTTGAGTCAGAAGAACTGGTTTTGGGTCCTAGCTCTCTGTTTAAGGCCATTTGTCCTTGGACAAACTGCTTTAGCTCTCTGAGTCTAAGGTACCTAAAACGAGGGAGCTGGGTAATGATTTCTGGCCTCCCTATGTGCTTTAACAGCTCATGATTCTAAAACCTTCAGATCAGAGGTCCTGGAGATGGACCCAAAAGCAAATTTCCCAAATCAGCCCCCACTCCCCTATCCCCTGCTAATGGCTGGTAGAAGTCTTCAAGCAATCTCCCCCTCCCTTAGGCCAGTACAGCTCTTGATCCATAGGGGGCTAAGTACCTGGGGCTGCAACAGCCTCCTCCTCCTCCTCCCCATAGCAGCTGTGATTTGTTAATCCGGCAGTATAATGTGAATTAAATTAGTCTCTTCACACTTAACTACCCCCCAACTGACATTCTTAGGCAGCACAGGCTGCAGCTCTCCAATTAATCCCTGCCAGGCCAAAACTTCTCCCAGCTGCCCCAGCTGGTAAAACTTTGCCAAGGAAGTAACATGGCTAAGTTAACCCCAGAATTCTCAAGACAGGAAGGAACCAGGGAACCAGTTTCCCCAGTCTATGCTATCTCCACCCAGCATGGAGGCTAAGAGCTCTGGGGCCCAAGCAGGAGAGGATGGGACTCCTTTCCTTATACTTGCTTAATGAGTTCTCCTCATAGCTCCCCCAGGGTCAGGGAATATGTTCTCCCCATGTGTTGGGTCAAGAAAATACCACAGATGGTATTGTGACCCAGATAAGATGGAGTATAAGTCTTTGGGAATAAAGCGATAGGATCATAGACTTAATTGGAGGCTGTTAACTCCCATCTCCTAATGTTAAAGATGAGGAAATTGAGACCCAGAGATGCACCTGGTCACGGGAGGCCAAGATATATCAAAACCCAGACTCTCTAATTTTAAAGCAAGTGGTTTTTTTTTTTAACTATCCCATCCTCCCTGTCAATCAATTCCCCAACAAGAACTAAGTCCCTACTATGTGTCAAGCACTGTGCTAAGTGTTGGAGATAGAAATGCAAAGAATAAAACCGTCCTTACTGTAAGGGAGCTTACGTTATAATGGGACAGACAGCAAATGCTTATGTAAATAGACCAAGCATAAATACAAAATGAATAAATGCAAGTATGACAAAAGGGACATGACAATGGCCTTATTTTCATCCTCTTCCCTCAGTGCTGTTCATTCTCCCCTAGTACTGACGCAGAAGGTGGGAGAAGGAAGGACGGAGCAGACTGGTGTCTCCTGACGTCAGGGTACCAAAGAGGCCAAGAGATGTTCTCCAACTCACAAGAATAAAAACTAACATTTATACAGCATGTTAAAGTTTACCAAGTATTTTACATATGTTATCTTATTTATCCTAGAGGGCAAGGCATTATTATTGTCCTCACTTTATAGATGAGGAAACTAGCAAATCAATTTGCCTGGAATCATAAAGCTAGTACGTTTCTGGAGCAGAATTTGAACTTAAGTATCCCTGATTCCAAGGTCAGATAGAAGACAAAGTACAAGGCAGCCTAGTGCTACAGTGTGAAAGCCTTACCCAGATAGGTAGGGGAGACACAGGGGTTCATGCCTCTCCTAGTTAGGGCAAGACAAGCATATGAGCAGTTCATGGCTTAAACTAGCAGTCAACCCATGTCCAACCCAGAACCTAAGCAACCTGGGACTGAATTACAGCAGAAGAAAGGCCAGATAATTCCTACAAAAGTCAGAATCTAGTCTTAGCCACCTAAATTTTTAATTAAGTAGGGCCTACCCCCACCATCCAGAAGCATGGGAGCAGAATTTGATATAAGAGCAAGCCCCCAGTCCAGAAACTGAGGCTGTAGAGATGAGCAAAGAGAAGAAAAAAAAAAGTCCTTGAACACAATGTTTCATTTCTCTTTAAGGGGAAGAGAAAAAATAAATTTTTGTGAACTGAAAAAAAAGTTTAAAAAAGGAAAGCAAACACAAAAGAAAACTGTAAACCCATAACAAGTCTAAGTAGAACCTCAGAGAAAAGAATGTTCTGGCTTCAAGGACTAAAAGAAATCAAGAGAAACTAAATGAAATAGCTAGAGAGGAAATAAAAAAATGGCAAGGAGAATTAATACCTTAACAGAGCAGGTGGTAAAACTTACTGAAGAACTGACCTCCTTAAACATCAGAATGAGTCAAACAGAAAAAAAATTACTCCGAGGCAATAAGAAATGTTACCACTGAATTACAAGAGGGAAAAATAAAAAAAGTAAAAGAAAATGGAAGGTATATAGTAACAAAAACATCTAACCTGGGAAATAGGACAAGGAGAGAGAATCTAAGACTCACCAAATTACCTGAAAATCATGACCAAAAGAACCTTGGATACTCTATTTAAAGAAATCATAAATGAAAATTACCCAGATTTTTTAGATCCAGAGGGCGAAATGAAAATAGAATCCACTAATCAATCTCCTGAATGAAACACCAAAATAGAAATCCCCAGTAATACCATAGCCAAAATCTGAAACATCGCAAAGATAAAATGCTACAAGTAACAAAAAGAAAAAGCTCAAGTACTATGGAGCCACAGTCAAGTCACATAAGACTTGGTAGCTGAAAATTTTAAAAATAGAAGAGCTTGGAATATGATATTCCAAAAAGCAAAAGACAAAAGCTGAGCAAAAAAAAGAGGGAGGGGGAGAATGGATCTTTAATGCAAGAGAGACCACCAAGCATTCCTGATGAAAAGGACAAAACTTCAGTAGACATTTTAAAATTTATTTTAGTAGACACTTTAAAAGATAAATGCAGAACTCAAGAGAAAAATAAGTCATAGTAAATAAACTTTAAGAGGCTATTTAAGTACAAGGTATTTACATATTAGAGGCAAAGAAGTAACAAATGTCTTTTCAGAACCCTAATGTCTTCAAGACATAAAGTTAAAGAGTTAGGAGGCAATATTAGGAAAGAAAGTATGGAAAGGGGAAGGTAATTCATTATCTCATATATTTGGGGTGAATGAGACAAAGAATATACACACATATATGAAACAGTGAAAGGAATAGGTATCCTATGAACCTCATTTTCATCTGAACTAAAAAAAAAAAGGAAGATTTAAAAACACTCACACAAACACAGTTAAAAACACAAACTTATTCTATTTGGTGTTTAAGTTAAAAGATGTAAATAATATTTAACTTACATTTTAAAAAAGGAATTAATTAAATTAATTACAATGAAAATTTAATTTAAATTTCGATCATGGTGAATGGGAAAGGTACTGCAGAGTTATAGAAGGGCAATTATTCCTATTTTGGAAAAAGGGAAGAGAGTAGAGCCAGAAAAATATCAGTAAGGGATGGTTTGTGATGATCTAGAAAAGGAAGTATCAATAATAAAGAGCCAGCATGGCTTTTTCAAGATCAGATCATGCCAGAATAACCCCTTTTCCTTCTTTGACAGGCTAACAAGGCTGGTTGATGAGAGGAATTGATTTATATATAGCTTACCTAGATTTTAGTAAAGCATTTGAGAATATCTCATGTTATTTTAAATGGAGAAGTTGAAGAGATGCAGGCTAGATACTAGTACTTTAAAAGTCCACAGGCCATATGTAGCCCACAACACTCCTGAGTGTGGCATGAACCAGATTAAAATGTAGTTCCTATTTGATTTTAATGTGTTGATGTATTAATAAAAAAAGAAAAAATATAAACATGTGTGGTTTTCTAAGTCAATATGTGGCCTACAGGGATCCTTATGTAGATTTAGTGGCTCCTATTTCTATTTGACTTTGACACCACTGCTTTGAGGTATATTCAGAACTAGTTAAAGGTTTGGACCCAAAGAAATTAATAGTTTGATGCTAACTTGCAAAGATGTCTCAAGTAGAGTCAGAGGTCTGTGCTTCACCATATACTGTCTTAACATTTTTATCATTTACTTGATCATAGACTTAAAATAAAAAGAGACTGGTTGTTAAGTCTACCCCCATAATTTTAATAAAGAAGTGAGGCCCATGGGGCAGGTAGGTGGCTCAGTGCATAGAGCATCTGTTCTGGGGTCTGGAGGACCTGAGTGCAAATCCAACCTCAGACACCTAACACTTATTAGCTGTGTGACTTTGGGCAAGTCACTTACCCAATTGCGCTAACCCCCCACTCCAAAAAGACAAAAAAAATGTGAGGCCCAGAGAGATTAAATAACTTTCCCAAGGTCACACAAGTACAAATGTTAGAGCTACAGTTCTCTGATTCAAAATTTAGCAGTCTTTCTAATAATGGGGAGAAAAAAGCATTGGTGATATTCTCATTAAATCTGCAGATGATACAAATGTAGGAGGGATAGGTAATACGGTGGACAATAGAATCAAGATTCTCAAAGATGATAGGTTACAACAGGTTACTAACAAGATTAAATTCAATAGGGATATAGGGATATATACAAAATCTTAAGCTTAGGCTGAAAAGATAAATTTCACAAGCCCAAAATGGGAGGTGGTAATGGGGTGGGGGAATGGCTAAACCATAGTTCACTGGAAAAAGATCTGGGAGTTTTGATGGATTGATGTCATGTCAACAATGTGACAAGGCAGTCAAATAAGGACATGTGACCTCAGAGTGCATTTAGAAAGGCATAGTGTCCCAGGACTACAGACATGATGGTTTCACTTTTTCTGCCTGGTCAGAACACATATGGAGTAAATTTTTTCTATTCTGGATGCCACATTTTAGGAAAGACAGTTAGGAATGAAAGAATGTCTACAGGAAGGCAACAAGGAAGGTAAAGGCATTCCAGATCATGCTATATGAAGATAGGATGAAGGAGCTATGGGTGTTTTAACCTAGAAAAGAGCAGAATTGGAAACATGATGACTGATTTAAAAGATCTGATGAATTGTCACATAGAGGAGGGCATTTGTTCAATTTGTTCAGTTTGACCTCAGAGGCTTTAATGTGGCAGAATAGGTGGATATCTCAGGAAAGCAGGTATAGGCTTTAATATAAGGGAAATTTCCTAAAATTTAGAATTGTCCAAATGTGGAATTCCCTGGAGAATTGTAAAGCTTTCTCTCACTTAGACATCTCCAGGCTAGGGCTACATCACCACTTTTCCAGTATATTCTCGACAAGATTCTTGTTCAATTATGAGATACACAGTATGGAATATATATGGCTTGTGAGTTCTGTTCCATTCTAACATTCTTGACTCCCTATGAGCTTGTAGATTCCTGTAGGATTCATTGTCTGGTTCATTCACTGTAGGATTCAGTCATATGCTGCCTAGAATTGTCATTTTACTGTTTCATGTGTGTAAAACATGTTAACTTTGACCTTGTGAGTTCTTTTATGGCAGAGAATTAGGGGCATTTGTGGGCACGGGAAAAGAATGGCACAGTAGAAGAAATACTGAACTTGTAGTTAGGAGATCTGAGTTTCATTCTCATTTCTACCATTTTCTAGCTATGTAAACTTCAGAAAATTACTTAACCTTTCAGAGTCTCAATTTCACCACTTGTAAGTTGGGAATAAGTCCATCCCCTGGAATTCTTCATAGGGAGTTATAAGGAAAATGCTCATCAAACCTAAAGCACTATGTGAATGTGAGTTATTAAGGTAGGTAAGTAATCTTGGTGAATTAATGAGTGAGGAGGCAGCGAGAAAGGAGAAGAAGCCAAAGCAGAGTAAGTATTGTCTCCGGAACACCGGAATCATAGTTACTAATAAAATTATTACTTTGGGGGAGGAAACTTTATATAGAAAGAATATTTCCTTCAAGAGCTTAGCCCTACATTCTTCCTTGACCCATCTCTCCTCTCCCAACCATGTTTTACCATTTTAGCCATCATAGTGGTTCCCAGTGCCTTTTCTTGTTTTGACCTATGTAGATCAAGTTACCCTTCCGATAACGGCTTAGGGAGAAGAAGGAATTGAGGCTCCACCCTATGTAGATAGGAGCTTTTGAAAGCCTCTGAGGGAGGGGGCTGAATTGAAGTTGTACATTCTCAGACTCCTTTCTGTTGTCAGAGTGCAGCATCTTTCCTGAACTACAGAAGAAAATGCCAACTGGAGAAGACTGACTTGCCTCACTTATAGGACCCCATGGTAGAAAGGAGAGGAAAGAGTCAGGGAAATAAAGGAGAAATGGTAAGACTGTAAGAGGAAGGTATGGTATCCTGAGTCATACGTACATATGGACAAGGAGCCACACCTCCCTTTTGATGCTCCCTGTTTCCATATGCTATCCCAGTGATTATCTTTAAGTGAAGATCTGATCATATCACTCTTCTATTCAATAAAACTCCGATGCCTTTTTTTTTTTTTAGTTTGTATACTCTTTTCCAGCCAAATTGGCTTTCTGTTGTTGGGTTTTGTTTTGTTTTTTAGACACATAATATCCCATTTCTTTGCCTTTGTACTGACTGTTCCTCATGCCTGGAATGCATCCCCTTCTCACCTCTGTGTCCCTCTCTTCCTTCAAGACAGCTCAAAAATTACTTTCTAAGTAAAGCATTCTTTGAACCCCCCAGCTATGAGGGTTCTCTGTCTCTCCAGCTAGCTTGTATTTAATCTCTTTATATTCATCCTATATACATCTCTATATGTCCCTCTCATCTCTTCCATTAGAGTTCAAGTTCCTTGAGGGCAGAAATTATTTCATTTATTGTATTTATATCCCTAGTACTTAGCACAATGACACCTACATAGTAAGTTTATTGACTGATTTATCACATAAACAACACGAATTCTTTTTTTCCTACAGAAGTCATCTAGTTTACTCTACAAGTACACAGTCCAGGTTATTGGATGTAGAGGACCACAGGCCAATGGGACTCTGACCCTGATGGCTGAATAAGCCCTTTCAGTGTAGGGCCTGCTATTGGGCCTGGATCAGTTCCCCACTCCCCCCAGGAAGGAGCTCAAACATGCCTACCACAGGTGTGATCATCATGTCCTCATGATAAGTGTGGTATACACCCCCAGCCTGGGAACAAGGAAGTGCACAGTGTTCTCAGGGGAAAACAATTAGGAAGAAGATTTATGGCTTCATAAAAGCTTGTGCTTGGGATAATAAAGTTGGCTCTGTTTTCTCCATCTTTTTTGTGCATTCTCTCAACCTCTGGGTAAGCAATTCTTTTTCAGCCCTGCTGCGGGACAGCAGGGCTCCCCACAGTTGGACATGATCACAGCAATTCAGAGCTTGAAAGGACCTTAGAAATCATATGGTCCAATCCTCTTCTCTTATCAGGGGTGACTTCCATGAAGAATTTGTAGGGCAAGAAGTCCATGACCTTTGTGGTAGTATCACATCTTTTACTACTGGGAAATTCAAGGTTACAACTAAACTACAGCCCTACTGTGGAGAGTCTCGCTTATTGTACCTGCTGCAGCTATGGCCACTCATTAGTTATTAATATTTCCATATAATAAATATCCATTTATAGCCTTAAATATAGTGAGAAAGTCCCAGAATTTTACCACTAGCTTTCCCTTATCCAAGACGAATTATTTTCATTCCTTTTACTTGTTTCTCCAATTGACCAATCCATGTCTTTCCATGCCCTGGGGATAAGAAGAACTACAATGTGCTGAAAACAGAGGCTGTTAATAAGTCTCCAGTTCAGTTCAAATTTCCTAAGACAGAAACAGTGTAGGAAACAGAAGGTATAGAAGACTTCAGTTAGAAAACTAGGCTGAATAAAGAGTCTCCCTTCGTCAGACTGCTGCCTGACCCTGGTCAGCAGAATTACATTTGGGCAGTGTTATGAACGTAGCCAAGTGACCTCTGTTATCTGGTGCTAGTTAGAGAACTAATTGACTCTCTGGGTTGCATACTTCCTGCTGGTCAGAATGAAAAAGACTATACTAATTAAGCTTGCTGAAGCCTACATCCTGATACTGGAAGTATCCTGTATGGATTATCTTTTTTGCAGGGTCTTTCTTGGGGCTTCCTCCTGATTCTGGAAATGTGTGCTTATCCCCTTCAATAAAGTTCTTTTTTACCTCAACACTGTATTTTTGGTTGCCTTGGTGCACCCACACAATTTGAACCAAGGTACATAAGCAAAGAATAATGCTTACACACAGGGTCAATGATCTGTTTCTCTCAGTGACCACTTGGAACAAGGTCAATATCAAGTTAAGAAAATTCAAGGAAAGGCGTGGAGCTCACAAAAAAGCTAAACAGAAAATGGAGTTGAAACTTTATAAGATACTCATTCCACAAACTTTAATTAAGCCCCTCCTGTTTGAACAGTGCTGTCCAAGGTGCTGGGGAAACAGAAATACAAAATTCAATTAAGACATGGTCCCTACCATCATGAAGCTTAAAATCTAGTTGAGAATAAGACAAAAGTACAGATAATTTCAATAGGTAACATTCCATGATAAGTATCTTAGGGAGATTCACACAATGGCCAACAATGATTCCAGAGGACTCATAATTAAATATGCTGCCTAACTCTTCATAAAGACATGATTGAGACAAGAGTGCAGATTGAGGCATTTTTTTGGGACATGGTCAATTTGAGAATTTATTTTTCTTGCCTATACATGTTTGTAATATGGGTAGTATTTTTCTTGTTTTCTCAGTGCAGAGAGGGGAGATCTTTATTTGAAAATAAAATTTAATTGTAAAAAAACAAAAAAGTTCAATAAAGGGAGGTAAAACAAAATGCTAGGTGATATATGTGGAAGGAGTCTGTCTCCAGTGAATACAAGAGGAGTATGAGTTGGGGGAAAAAAACCCAGCCCCCAGAGTACTTGTACCTTGAATACTTTTTGTTGTTGTTGTATATGATAGATGACTGCATGAATAGAAACATGGCGAAGCCATTAGCAAAAATATGGAAGTCAGGAAGAAGAGCAAGGTTGAAGTTACTTGGGAATGGAAGACGTGATGATGAATTAGTTCTAGACATGATAAGGTTGAGGTACTAATTGCATATCATGGTGGAGACAGAAATGTGGGTCTGGAGATGAGAAAAGGTGATGACTAAGTTAAGAAGAAGAGATGGATTTATTAAACAATAAGGTGGAGAACAAACAGCATTGCAAAGCACCTGGGTTTGGGTGACCCAGTGGAACAATCCAGAGCTGATAGCTCTCTAATGGGGGAGGGGGTTAATGTGGGGCCTCCTGATTTTTTTTTTAACATATTTGGATAACTCTATTTCAATAATTCATTTCCTTCACAATCCTACGTATCCTATGCATCTGAAAACATTATTCTGAGGAGGTCCCAGGCTTCAATCAGAATGACAAAGGGGTCCACGATGCAACAAGGTTAAAAACCCCTCCTCTTAACAACACATATCTTTAGAACAGGACAAAGACAGATTCTGTAACTGTGCTGGGTACTTAGCGTTGCTTGTTTCTATGTAACTCATCATTTCATCAGTATTCACAAATGTACTGTAAATTTTGTTGCATTTAAGTCTTGCTCCTTAATTCCTTCCTGTATAGAAAAGAATATAGAACCAATATAAGACAGCAGGACTATCTCTAGAGACTATTGCCCCCTGGAAGGAGTTCCTGAATCTTTCAGTGGTAGCCATAGAAACAATAGGAAAAAAAGCAAGTGAGAGCTTGTTATTTCATCACATGTGATCCTTGTCCCCAGGAAGCTTACTGTATGGAACTACACAGCAAGAAGGCTACCCAATCCAGACGATAATAACTGAAATGCATATACCACTTTAAAGCTTACAAACTATTTTGTTCAAGATTCTCTTGAAATCTCTGCCAGTAGGTATTGAGGGTATTATACCCATATTACAGATGAGAAAATAGAGGCTCAAGGAGAGTGACTTACCCATGGTTACAAAATTAATAAATATTTAAGACTGGATTTGAACCTAAGTGTTCTTGATTCAAAATCACTCCAAGTTATCTACAATATAGGGAGGTGGAAGTGGGAAATATCAACAGGAAAAATGCCAAGAGTTAATAGCTGAAAGACAGTTGGTTCTGCTTAACCCTGACACTGTGACTTTGGCCTCAGTCTTACACTAAGTATTCTAGCTAAGAGGGCTGCTTTCTGCTGTCAATGTCAGGAAGTCTCACTTTTTGGGTTCTAGGTTACTATATTCCTTTTACCTGTTTATTACTTAGTGGCCGAAACACGAGTCAATGCTTGGCTGCAGTAGGACAAAGATGGGGAGAGGGGCAGGAGCTGCACACTCACCTGAGGGGTGTCCTGGTAAGGTGGCGGGGGGACATTCTGCGTGGCCATCATTGTCAGAGCTGGGGCTGGGGAGGCATGTTGCATCATGGGATTGATTCACATCGAGGACCTGTGGGTGGGAGAAATGGGCCACACCATTAACATCACCAAGCACTTGGGGATCCCCCAGAGCCCAAGAAGCCATTTTTCAAGGCTGGCCAGCAGTGGCTGGAGGCCCTTCATGAAAGGGGCAGTAGCTCTGTTTGTGTGTGTGTGTGTGTAAGTAGGAATGGGGGTGGAGGGTGGGGTAAAGGAGGATTGCTATGCAATTTCTACATGAAATAAACAATATTCAAATCATATGCAAAGCAGCTGCACATTAGTAGCAATGCTTTGTTCATCATCATTTCTGGCCTTGTGGGTGGGTGAGGGGACAGACTGCAGCCTGGCTGATGGGAGTACAGAAAAATGGGGGATGGGAGACTCTGGGTAGCACCCCAGGCCTCCAGTGGCATTGATCCCTGCCAAGCTCACAGACCCTTTCCCAATAACTCTCCGAGGGGAGGCTAGGTCATGTCCTGGAAGGAAGAATTCACTCACATAATTTTCTGGTTATCTCTTTTCTGGAATCCCATGACTCAGATTCCCTTACTCCTTCTGGGCCCCTCAGATATTTAAGTACATTTGATTAACACCTTGGTGAAGAAGGGCAAAGAAACAGGTTCCCACTGCTATTCAATGACTATCTTGGGGTGAGAGAGAGCAACTATAAAAATGACAACAATCATATTTATGTAGCCCACTGACTCTAACGTGTTCAGTATAGTTAAAAGACAGCTGGAACAAGAGCCTGGTAACTTGGGTCCTAGTCCCAACTCTGCCATTGATGGTGTATATGATATTAGGCCGGTCACTACATCTATCTTTTTATCCCCCAAATCCTGTGAGGCAGGCAATACAAGTATTATTATCACCCATTTTACAGATGAAGAGACTGGGGTGAATGTCCAAGTTCCCAAGTACATTGGAAGAAAAGGGGAAGGGGTACCTCACCTTGGGAAGAGAATATGGCAAAGAGAGACAGAAAGACAGAGACAGACTGACAAAGAGGGACAGTGCTGAGCACAACCCTCCAGGTTCATTATTGTTTTGTATATATTTCTGAATATATGTGTATATGAGAGTGTTTGCATTTATTTGTACAAAAACATATATGTGTACTTAGCTAGTAATTCAAGTCTATGGTGAGTAACTTGCACCCAGGGAGCCCCTGTAAGTAAAGCCAGCCTGGCAGGGCCACCCAAGGAAATAGAGTGCTGGCTACAGCAGATGCCCTGAAATATTTAGAACTGGAAACCATGGGGGTGGCTATCCAACTTGACTGTCCATGGGGTGTGGGGATACCTAACCTCTCAGGGTCTTAGTTTGCTCAGCTGTAAAAACAGGTAAATAAATAAAAAATAAGGAGATTCTAGTAGGTGATCTCAAAGATTCTGTCTAGCTTGTGATCTATAATCTATGAACCACAGTGCAGAGCTATACTGGCCAATTTACCTACCATTCTTTGGGTCAAGAGATACTTTCCTCATTAACAAAGTACTGTACTGAACTCTCCCTTCTCCCATACCAGAAGGAAACCCGGTCCTTAGCCTCTTTCATTCTTCCTAGACAAACTGAGATGCTTTGACTATACTTCCTCCCCAAGTACTTCCACGTATTTACCAAACTGTGATGGGAAAGTGAGGCATGAACTTGTAATGTGAATTTATACCCTTAATGAAACAGAAGGGGCAAAGTTCTCACAGAAGAAAATACGGCATTTATATATTGGCCTATGGGAAAACATACATATTTTGTGCTTTTTCGGGAAGAAAAGGGGAACATTAGTAACCTGAGCTTCTAAATGATTCTGCTGCCTCATACCCTGCATTATGTACCCAATCTGCTTTGGGAAATGTATCCTACTATAGTTCCAAGAATGGGAAAGAGTTAAGAAGTAGAATTTAATAGAGTTATTACATTGAAGACTTATTGCTTGGGAAATAAAATATTGGACAAGCTCGCTTCTGCTCTTAAGTTGTTTTGAGAGGCATAGTGTCCAGAAATAAAAAATTATAGATGTGCCACATTCTGCCCTGGTTACACCTAATCTGGAGTTCTAGCTGACACATTTGAGAACCAACATTGATAAGCTGGAGATCAAAGAGGGCAACTGGGAAAGTGAAGGACTTTGTGATGGAAGGTTCATGCTTATGAGCATCAGTTGAAGGAACTGTGGATGTTTGGCCTAGAGAACAAAAGACTTCAGGAGAATATGATAACTGTGTTCAAGCATATGAAGGGCTGTCATAGGAAAAAGGGATTTGATTTATTCAAATTGGCCCCAGAGGGTAGGACTGGAAGGAATTTTCAGGTGATGAAAAGAAATAAATTGAGGCTTGATGTAAAGAAAACCTGCCTATCAACTAGAGCCATCGAAAACTGGAATAAGCCACCTCAGGAAGTAGTGTGTTCTCTCTCCCAAGTACAGACTGGATGACTATTTGCAGGGTATATTGTAGAGTGAATTTTTTGTCACATATGGGTTAGACTAGGGGGCCCTTGACATCACTTTCAACTTTGAAATTCTGTAACTTGGGGATATATCTTCTGTAAAATGAAGCGGTTTTACTACATGATTTCTAAGGTTCCTATGATCCTACTGTGCACATATGGCATGAAGTTTATATGGTCTGTGTTAGTCCCTCCTTCACTTCCCACAGAATCTTCCAGATCCACATTTTTGATGGTTCAAAGAATACTCTAGAACTTGTGCAAAAATGTCCAAGAGTCTATCCCCTGTTGAATGGGGTATGGAAAGGTAGGCACACTTGATATACTATTATTGATGGAGCTGTGAGTTGGTCTTAACCATTCTGGAAGGAAATTTGGAATTATTCCTAAAAGCGACTTTTTTTTAAGTCCAGAGATCCCACTGCTAGGCACATATTCCAAGTAGATAAATAAAGTGAGGTACCATACACAAAATATTCATAGCAGCACCTTTAAAAAAAAAGTATCAAAGCACTAGAAACAAAATAGATGCCCATAAAATTGAGAATAGCTAAACAAACTGAAGCACATCAATGTGGTATAATATTACTGTGCCTTAAGAAATTATAAATATGAAAAATTCAGAAAAGCACAGACTTATATGAATTGGTGCAAAGTGAATTAAGGGGATCTAGGGAAACCATATGCAAAATGACTACAAAAACACAAAGAGAAATATACAAAACTGAATACTGTGTAATAGCCTCCCTCCTGTTGTAGAAGATGGGGGATCGGGGGCGGCTAGGTGGCACCCTGGAGTCAGGAAGACTTGAGTTCAAATCTGGTCTCAGACACTTAACACTTAACTAGCTGTGTGACCTTGGGCAAGCCACTTAACCCCAATTGCCCTGCCCTCCCCCTCCAAAAAGCCAAAAAAAAAAGAGATGGGGGATCTATGAGTATGGAATATTGCACATACTATCAGATTCAGCTGATGTTTTGATTAGTTACAATGGACTATCTTTTTTGCCCCTTCTTTTTTATTCTTTGTTTGAAGAGATTTCTCTCTGGTGATGCATTACAGGGGAGAGTGGTATATTTGGGAATGAAGACCAAAATCAAAAGATTTCACTACACTATGTTCTTTAATACTAGTTAGTGTTTGTACAGTGTTACGGTTTGCAAAGCGTTTTACAGATATTATCTCATTTTACTCTCACAATAACCTTGAGAAGAAGGTGCTATTAATAAATTTATTTTACAGATGAGGGAACTGAGGCAGAGAGTTTAAGTGACTTGACATGGGTCATAGCTAATAACTATCTGAGGCCAGACTTGAACTCAGACCTCTCTGGCTCCAGGTCTAGTGTTCCATTCACTGTGCAGTGTTTCACAGGGGGTGCCTTTTAAAAAGAGTTGGCTCCTTGAGCTTGCCATAAGCCCATATACCAGGTATCGTCTCAGGAAAATCACAGATCCAGAGATAAGAATGGGAGTACAGAGGAGAGGGTTGAAGTTGGTATTTTAAATCCACTTAAATCTCATTTCATTCAGTCCTTTAAGCCCAGAATTAAGTCCCTGGTTTGTCCTTTGTCATAAGGACAGAGGGCAAGAGCAGAAAGGGATGGAGTTCCCCTGACACAGGAGGGAATCAAGTTAGACATCAGAAAGAACTTCCAAAGAGTGAGGTTGATTAGGAGACAATAAAATGGGTGTTCAATCTTCCTTCCCTAAAAATAATAAAAATAAAATAGTTAAATAATCTGAAAGAAGTATGTAAGAGATATTATTCATTGAAGTAAGGGAACAAAGGAAAGGTGACCTTTGGCTGAACCAGTGTATGTTTTTGCCATCAAGAGAGCCAGCCTTGGGTAGGCACTAAGGGCTGAAACTGTAGTACCAGTAGTTACCAGAAGAGGGAGTACAGGCCATAGTCCCCGGGGTTAGAAGTATTTGCATTAACAGATTAATTTCACCCCAGAAAAGGATAGCTAAGATCCCTTTCACCAAATCTCAGGTTTCAGGCTTGGGGTAGAAATTAACTGCCCAATAATTAAGAAAGAATCTAGGTACACATAGGATTTTATAGAGCAGGGATTTTAACCCAGAGTCCCTGTGACCTTACTTATTTTTAATATTCTGATGACTGCATTTCACTATAATTGGTTTCATTTGTAATCCTCTGTGTTTTATTTTATGTATTTAGACACATCATTTTGAGAAGGGGCCTGTGGCTGTACCAGCCTGCCAAAGGGGTCCATGACACACACAAAAAGGCTAAAAACCTCTGGTACCAAGCTGGGTGGTAGCAGAACAAGAAGAAACATACTGTAGTGAGAAGGAATTAAGTCAGATACAAAAGTCTATTCTCTGATTTCCAACTTGTTTTTGGTTTTGTTTCAATGTTTTATTGATACTTTTTCTTTTTCACAATCACTTACCAGTAATTCCCAAAGGACTCTCCCTTCCAGTTACAACAAAATTAAGCAAAGCTGACAGTCACTACCACGTCTGAAAAAGTCTACAACATACTGAGCCTTTAGTCCCTTATGTTGCTACCAAGAGGGAAGTAAGACTTCTAACTGCTTTGCATTCATTCCAGATAATGAAGAGATGCCTAAAACAGTGGCTAATATTTTGAAAACTATGATGAGTTGAGCTGTACTGCTTGGAGATGATGGTGGTTGTGGAAATGGGATAGATAAACCTCAGAAAACTCTGCTGTCCACATTGCCAGACCATGTCCAAATCAGGGTAGGAAGTTGTACTTTGTACCTGCCCTCTAGGTAGTAGGTAGAACCTCTGGCCCTTAGAATTCTGCTCGTGTCCTGACCATAACAGTTTATCAATGCACTCTTGAAGGAGATGTGATTTGTTAGTTCCAAATTGCTTTCCTGAATGACTATGTCCCAAAAATCACTCATCTGTGCATATCTTTTGATCCAACAAAACTACCAAGTAAAACTGTACTCCAAAGACATCAAAGAAAGAGAAAAAAGGTCCAAATGTATAAAAATATTTATAGTAGCAAAGAACAGGAAACTAAGGTGGTGTCCATCAACTAGGAGATTAGCCGAACATAATGGAATACTACTATTCTAAATGAAATGATCAAAGGAAGGGATAGCTTCCTTGAAACCTGGGAAGACATGCATGAACTGATGCAGAGTGAAGTGAGTAGAACCAAACAATGATAACAATGCTATAAACAAAGACAACTTTGAAAGACTTAGGAACTTTGATCAGTGCAAAGAACAAACACAATTTCAGAAGACAGATGGTGAAGGTATGCTGTCCCTTCCTGATGGAGAGGGGATGGGCTCCAAATCCAGAATAAGACATATATTTTCAAATAAAGTCAATAAAAGATTTGTTTGTTTATTAAATTGTAAAATGTTTGTTAAATATGTATATTTATTTCATGAGTTTTCTTTTCCTTTCCTTTTTTTCTTCCAATTTGTGGTAGGGAAAGATAAGTATAAGGTAGCCCAAAAAGAAAAAAGAAAAAAAGGATTACTCAAGTGCTAAAGAGAAAAGGTCAAAAAGAATGATTAACAAGGACAGTTTTGAGAGTTCCTTATTGAATTTATTCTATATGTTTTTTTAAAAAGGCTGTGCATAATAGAAATCCATAGCTTTACATACAATTACATTTTTTGTTCTACTAGGTAAATTATAATTTACCTAGTAGAACAGTGGTACTTTTTTTTTTGATGTTCATTAAGGTCAAAATAAAAAAATAAATTAGAAAAACTTTACTAGTCTATTCTGGGAAGGTATCTGGCCTCCATGCTGTCCATAGGCTTCCCTCCCCACCCCCCAGTTATGTTTACCGGATACTAAAAGGACAGCAGACAAATCTATAAATGGAAGACATGAGAGAAATAATTCAGCATAATGAAAAATACACATATATTAAAGGATTGTGGATATTTTACCATACTTTATTT
This sequence comes from Pseudochirops cupreus, assembly GCA_028627135.1. Classification (NCBI taxonomy): domain Eukaryota; kingdom Metazoa; phylum Chordata; class Mammalia; order Diprotodontia; family Pseudocheiridae; genus Pseudochirops; species Pseudochirops cupreus. Next base: position 189,644,277 of record CM053582.1, on the reverse strand, counting down.
CAAAATATCTATGATTTCTTCAGCAAAGGTGCTTGCTTCAGTAAGAAATCAAAAACCTAGGTACCCTTTGTGGGTCACCTAATACCCAACCTTGGATGATGATCTCTGAACTCACCCATACTGAGTGTGAGACAACAGATATACAGTCCATCTACAGACTGTAATTAATGTCTTTTGAGATTAATAGGACCTGCCAAAGTTTGTGCTGTGCTGATAGGGTCTTCACAAACCCAAGGCCACTTCTGCTCCATGATGAGGCCACATCAGAGTCTAAAGCTAAAGGTGAAAGGGTGAAATCTATTCATTTTCCAGATGAGGAAACTGATGCCCAGGAATTCAAGGGATTGGCTCAAGGTCATATAGGTAAAGGAAGGATTTGAATCCAGATGTGCAGACTTCAGAGCCAGTACCCTTTCTACTGTACCGTGCAATTTGTTAGAAGTTATATTAAAAATGAAAGGTAACTTTTAAATGCTGAATATACCAATGATAAACTCTAACTATAATTTCTACAAAGAAATAATTTTTTTCTCAGTGATACATTAGATATCCTGATGATCAAGAGGTAAGGGTAGAGGAATAGGATACTCTTCTTGGTAGCATAATTTGGGCAATCCAGAGACTTCATTCTTTCTATCTCCTTCTCTCCATCTCTCCATCTCTCTCTCTCTCTCTCTCTCTCTCTCTCTCTCTCTCTCTCTCTCTCTCTCTCTCTCTCTCTCTCTCTCTCTCCTTCTTTCCCCCAACTACTTCTCTAAAGCCCTGGTCAGCCAGGTCCACAGCACAGAGCTAGATAGCTAGATGCACATGCAATATGCACTGACAAACAGGGTCCACAGAAATAACAAGCTTGTTAGGAGAAGAGCTCATTAGGACTTGTTGACATGAAACGCATTAGGCCAATTAACATTCCATTAACAGCTTAGGGCACCAAGGGGTTAATGCTGTCCAGCAGTAATTGGGCCAGGGTGTTGGGGTTGGGGGCTTTGGGCTCGAGGATGAGAAACAAAGTCTAATTGGGAGCTCTCCAGCCAGCTGGTCATGCCAGCCTTTAATTCTCCTGTTATGTCCTGATCCCCAGTGTGACTCAAGCTAAGCAGTACTCTGTGCTTGCAGGGAAGATAGGAAACATAGCTCTTTTTCTGTTGGCCAACTACTCACCTAAGTTTAAGGAAACTGATGCTGGGGAGGCCTGAAGCAAGAAGGTGCTCTGATCCTGACAGAGCACTGCTTCTCCACTAGATTTACTTTCTTATTTCCCTAGGTTGTCCGTGGCTTTTTGGGGTCCAGAGTCTCTGATCAAGAGTGAATAACTCCTTGGAGAGACTGAAATCTATCAGGCCATACAGTCTCATCCATATGATTATGGTAAGAATATAGTCACACAGGACTAGGGAGAGGAACCAGGATTGGGATTCTTCCCTATAGTAGGCTGAGAGTTGATGTTCAGGGCTTGGGACTTATCAGTCTTAAGAAACTTCTCTCCAATTCCATAATTCAAGGCCTGAACAAAGTCATATAATCCCACTTTTGATGAAAATTGCATGATCTTTATAATCTGTCTAGGTCACTGGAAACTTTGTGACCCTCACAGTCTGGCTCTCCAAAAGGAGCAATTAGAAGAAATTCTCATGGGGTTTGACTATGTGAACATCAACTGGGTAGGATAGAGGGAAGAACAGCACAGACGGTGAGAGAAAGATGGTAAGAAAGACAAATGTGTCTGGCCCTAGCCTATATTTTTACAGTTGCAAAACACCTTCATATTCATGATCTGACTTGATATCCTTATGAGAATGCTGTTGATGTAGGGCAGAGATTATCTTCATCATACAGGGGATGAAAACGAGGCTCAGAAAATTTATGGGACTTGCTCAAGATACCAAGGCTCGTAAGTGGTGGAGCTGGGTCTGAAACCCAGATCTGACTTGTAATTGGAGGAAGAGAAGAAGAAGAAAAAGAAAAAGAAAGTGGGGAGGGAGAAGAAGAGACAGAGAAACAGGTCACGAGGGGCAGGCTTGGGGACAAAAAGAGCCAAGACAGAGACAATAAAAGGGAGCCAGGGATAAAACATGCACAAAGACAGGGGTACAGAAAACTGTTAATGGACAAGCTTTCACTGGCTAATGCAACATTCCTCATATTTCTCCTGCCTTTGATCTAGACCATGGAACAAACTAATAATGTCCCTCTCCCTCTCTGGGACTCAGTTTCCCTATGGGTAAAATGAGAGGGGTAGAATAGATTTTTATCTAAAGTCCATCCTAGTTGGAAGATTCGATGACTAGAGCCTGGCATATTTTTAAGGATTAGAGAAGCTTCATTCTCAAGTCCAGAAGCTCTGAGCTCCTCCTCCCCCACAGTGAGAGGGTGGGGGTGGGAAAGAAGGGCAGAGGGGACCAGTCAGGTGACTTCTTTAGGGCAGGCTCACCTCCCCACCCAGACGCCCTCTGACTCCCTAGCTATGGCCCTCCCCCCTACAGGGGCAAGCTCTGAAGTCTAGACAGATTCATGGGGGGTTGAAATAATACAGAAAACTCAGCTGGAGAGAGCAACTGCCCTCCCCCCAGCATTAGTAACCTGGCTGGCTTCAACTTTTCCCTCTGGAGCAGCTGTCTCAACCTTGGTGCAATCCCATTTATTTTCCATCAGTGGAGAATGCCAGGCCAAATTGATACTTTGTCTGCTGACGACTCCCTTCCAGCCCGACGCCAGCAGGTGGCACCACAGAGCCCTGTTTTAATTGCATTATATAATATAACCTGTTTACTAAATCTTGTAATCAGTCGCCTCAGGATTTACAGCTTCTGATGTGTATGGAGAATTGGACTTCAAGTCAGATATAAAACAAATAAAAAGGAGAGGCAGCTGTTGCTGATAGTGTGATATTCATTTTTTGGAAACAAATTCACCCTGGTGCTATAAATTATGCCTAGAAAAAAGTGTTGTTGGTGGGAAGGAGTTGGCTAGGTCTCCACTGCTGGCAACTCAGAGCGATGAATCTTGAAATAACGGTGTCAACCTGTCACTGATTTCATGTGACTCTGTGGATTTATCTAAAGAAACGCGGGTGCGCGTGCACACACACACACACACACACACACAGAGCTCTGCTACAAAACCGGCAATGCTGAGAATCAAGCAGAATGAAGAGCTGAGTTCGGTGCAACTTTACAGGGTCACTGAGACTCAACAAATGGGGACACTGTGGGACTACATGGAAGGAAAGAGAAGGAATGAGCATTTGTCTCGTGCCAACTATGTGTCACGTACTACACAAAGAAAATTTCTTTTTTAAACACATATGATCTCATTTGATACTTACAACCCCAACAAGGTTTGTGCATTTATCATCCCCATCTTATAGTTGAGGAAACTGAGGCAGAGGTTAAGTGACTTGCCCAGGGTTACACAATAGGTGTGCCATTGGCTGAAGGGCACATAGGAGCCTTTGGTAGGGATGGACACTGAGATAAATCCCTTAGAATTGGCTTTGTTTTAGAGTATGAATAAAGATATATTCCCATAGGTCAACTAACTAAAAAAAATTTTTAAGAAAAATCACATACCCTGAGGTGGAAGTTAAGGACACAGATTTCTCAGTAGAATAGAAAGAACACTACATCTAGAGTAGGGATCCCTGGATCTAGAGCTCTTAGGGATAGTATAGATCAGTGACTCTGATCTCCTTATTTTACAAAAGAAAACAGGATTCAGAGGGTAAGTGATTTGCTCAAGGTCACACAGCAATAATTATCAGAGCCAGAATCCAAAACAAGCTCCAAACCCATGATCTTTCCAGTAAAACTGTGTTGCCAGACACCTGGTTTCACATTCAGGGCTGGTTCAGCTGCTGAATAGCTATATGACCTTGGACCAGTCATTTTCTTTTTCTGAGTCTGTTTCCTTAAGTGTAAAGTGAGGGAGGAAGTTTATTTTAGATAATTTTTAAGGTCCATTCTAACACTAACTCCTATGATCCTATAGCAAGGTCAGCCCTGGTCCATTCCCTCTCATGTCTCCACTCTCCGCCCCCCCCCCCCCCCCCATCCTACTCGGGGCCTAGAGAAAGGTTCATGTGTTACAGGGGAGAGGAACTGAGGAATGGAAGTCCTTCAGCACAAGACCAGAGATAGCAATAGTGGCCACCCCTTTTTGGCCCCTGGAGCAGTAGAAATCCTGAAAACTGAGCCAGAGCTGATTTTCAGTGGGACTCTAGGGAACAGGGAGTCAGGACCTCAGGAGCAATGGAAATGGAGGCAGTATCTGGAGCATCTGCATTTAGGTCTCTCATCCCTTTCCTATCCACTGTATGCTTTGGAGTTTGGTGAGCCAATAGAGACATCAAAGTCTCTTGATTATATCCCAGGACTGGGCTTAGCAAGCACTCAGTTTGGCAGAAAGCATCTCAGTGATGCCTGAAGGCTGAATCTTCCAAGGTAGATGACCTCTCCTACAGCCAATCAATATCAATCAATCAAAATTTATTAAGAACCTACTATGGTCCAGGTACTGTGCTAAGCCCTCTGATTTTACAAAAAGAGGCAAAAGACAGTCCTTCAAGTCCTTACCCAACCTTACAAGTAAGGTCCTTTGATCCTAGGAACAGGACTTTGCCTGGCCTGCTTCCCTCCCTCAGTCTGCTCCTCATAACCTTCCTTGTACCCTGGGTCCCCAAGTAGAGAACGTCAGGTAACTGCAGACTCGAAGCCCAGGCAATTAATCTACAAGCATAAATAATTACGTTATGTCCTAGGCAGTACACGTGCTAGATGGTGGGGACACAAACAGCAGGGAGACAATCTTGGTCATCAATGTACTTAAGAGAACAAAGGGAGCCATGGAGGCAAGAGCAGGTCTGGTCACACAGGACCTTGGGCTCCTCCAGTCACCCCTCAGTCCTCACTCTAGTTGCCCTTCGTCTTGTGGGCAGCCTCCTAGAGAAGTGCTACCAAGCTGTTCCCTGTGATCATCAGAGAGGAAACAAGCTTAACTCCTGTTAAAGTCTTCTGTTTTGTCTTCCCTTGAAGAACTTAATCTCTCTCACCTTCTTTCTGCACCAAGCTCTTCATTCCTGAAAGAGGAATGGGAGGGGGACAAAAGTATGACCCTAAAGAGGAACTGGGAGAAACATTCAGGAGTGTGAATATTTCAGTCTTGGGGGCCTCCACCTCCTTCATTTTGCCTGTACTCATTCTTTCTCCCACCATCCCCAATCAATTTTCTTTTTTGCCTTGTAGATAGAACAAGAACATATTCAATGTGAGTCTAGGACAATGGACCATTTCCCCTCTTATTGCTCTGAGTATTTGGCTAAGAAAAGAAAATATTCATATAATTACTGAAAAAGGAACCTATTTCTGAAGTTTGGATACAAGAAGAGAGGAAAGGACTCATTTCCTGCTCCTTGTTTCCACCTCTACCTCTCAGTTATGAAACAAGATACAGAGGCAGCATGACACTGGCTGAAGCATGACAAACAAAGTCCTTGGACTGCAGACACAAGTTGTGTGACCCTGGGCAAGTCTCTTAGCCTATCTCATCCTCAGATTAGTCATCTGTAAAATGGGGAGATCAATAGCACCTGCTTCATAAGGTTGTTGCAAGAATTAAATGAGATCACACACACACACACACACACACACACACACACACACACACACACACACACCATGTTGTAAACCTTAAAAGTGCTACATAAATGTGAGCTATTAACAGCAACTTTCAGGATAGGTGTGTGAATAAGGTTGATGAGTCACTCACAATCTTGACAAGTCAGAAGATACAGAAGTCTTTGAATCTCAGGTAACACCAGAGAGACACCTTTCCATGAGAAAATGCTACTTAGTCAAGTAGTATTGTAGGAGGTGACTCCTTTCTCCCAGAGTATAGTGATGGCTTATCAGAAATCAGTACCATCCCCCCATCTGCCCTTAATCAAACACCCAAACTTCCCCACGTGACAAGGCCCAGCTTCTCTCCAGTGGAATTCTTGCCACCTTATCATATTCATTGACTTCTGAAATGTTTCTATTCCTTGTGATCTCTCTGAAGATCCAGGAGCTCAGTCCTCTGGTCCTCCTCCATCACTTTCCATTACCTGCCCTGCCCTTAGCCCTCCCCATCCCCAGGTCTCCCAGGGCCTAGTTGCTTGACACTTCCTGGGCCTTTCTCCTCTCTGCCTGAGCTGTCACACACCTTTTCTGGCTTCAAAAAGCAACTGATATATTTTACAAACTGAAACAGCAATTTAATTCCCCCTGATAGCGGCAATTGTCCATTAGATCTTCCTACTGAGGAGCTTAACAATAATTCCTTTCATCCAACTGCTTGCTTCTTCTTGATCTGAGAATCAATCCCATAAATAGCAGGCAAGAGTTTTCACATTACTTTCCCCCTCCAGCTTTTAGCATTTTGATGAAGATTCTCATCTCTTCTTTAAGCACTTAACAACTTGGCATTTTTTCCCCCTTGGTTCCTTTAAACAAAACAAAAAACTGAAAGGAAGCCTCAGCGTTCCTTTCAGATGGAGCCTTTGGGCTCCATCCCACCTGGCAGCAGGAGGTGAGCTGTGATAACCTCTCCATGCCCTGGAAAAAGGCTCTAGAGATGACTTCTCCCCTGAACTCCGAATTCCCAGCCCTCAGATCAGCCCAGAAGTCTAGCCCTTTTGGCAGGGATGCCTCATATTCCTAGCTTTTCATCTTTTTAAGGAGACCCTTTCTTCTGTCTCTGCACCAAAGGAAAAAGGCCTGACTCCCACAATCACTACTTTGATGGAGCTAGGCTATACAGTTGCCCAAAAGGTCCTAGTCAGCCTGACCTCTTGCCCTGCTTGCTCTGCCTCTACGCTGGACCCAGAGCATGGCATTGCAACTACTACAACCCCCATTTGTTATCAGCAATGGCCTGTAGTCCTCTGCCCAGCCCATCCTCCAAATAACACGGCTTTGGGCTCGGACAGCTCTGTCTGCTATTCACCAACTTGTAACCCTGGGCAAGTCACTCAGACTTTTGGGGCTCAGTTTTCTCATCTGGAAGATGAGGGAAGGGGATGAGTTGAACCCTGAGGTCCTTTCCTGTTCTTTACTATGATTCTATGAGCCTAGAGACCAATGGTAAGCAGGGAAGAAACCCAATTCTTCCTCTGCATAAACAGAATATGAATGAGAATGGAGGGGAGAGGAAAGGGAGTGCAGGCTAGGGGAGGGACTTAGTACCTTCACTTCATTGTCTTTTTCTTTCTTTCATTCTTTTTTCCCCACCGAGGGTGACAGTAAAGGAGGTGGGGTAGAAAAGAGTCTCCGGCTCTCCTTTGGGAGTGACACCAGGGTAGACGGCCAGGGCGTCTGGGAGCCCCAGGGTCCCTGCTCCCCATCTCCTCAGGGATATGGGACACCATCATGTGTTCTATTGTCTGTACACACAGTGAGAAACAAATCTAAAAATGAACCTGGGGACTGAAATCCCCCACGACAGCCTTGATTCCCAGGTTTATTATTATTTGCTGAAAGCCGACAGCAGACACAGTGCATGGGAACCGTGCCGAGAAAACAACACCGGCCCTCACCCCTGAGGCTCAGGACTCAGCAGAGACAAACAACTCAGACCTCCGGGAATCGGAATCCAAAATCCCCTAGCCTGAAAGGGGTAGGGCAGCTCGCTACCTCCTCAACATCTCACCACTCTCCCCTACAGGCCCTTCACCCCCTCCTCTTCCTTTCCCCTAAGGGCTACAGGGAAGGTTCAGCTTCTCAGGGGGTGAGGAGAGGAGGTAGGAGCAGGAGACTTAAGGGGAGATGGAGATGTAGAGAGGGAGAGAGAGAGAGAGGGAGAGAGAGAGAGAGAGAAAGAGAGAGAGAGAGGGAGAGAGAGAGGGCTGAGGCCACAGCCATGGGAGCCAAGCTGAGGGAAGAGGAGGGAATTAGCACAAATAAATTCTGTAGGGGGTTGGTGGGTGGAAGAGGGGAAAGAGGAAAAAAAAGGGGTAGAAGGTGAGAGGGAAAGGCCCTGAAAGCTGAAGTCAAGTCTGTTGTCCCCCACGGAGCAAAACTATCTCTGCAATCCTTCACTGCCTAGAGATTTTCATAGAGCCAGACGCTCACAGGTTCATAAATTAAGAGCTGGAAGAGACCTTGGAGGTCATGTTGTCTAACTCCTCATTTCATAAAGGAGGAAACTGAGATCCAGAGAGAGGTAAGTGACTTGGCCAAGGTCCCAGAGATTATAAGGGACTGAACCAGGACTTGAAACCATATCCCTCTGGTTCCAACTCCAGCTCTGCTTTTATTGGCCTGTACCGCTTCAAAGTCTATGTCTAATACCATCTTTCTCATATTATCAAAAAACATTCACTGCGGCCTACTTTAAGACACAAGGTTACATAGCGGAAGACTCAAGAATGAAGAAAACTCTTCCCGGACTCTAAGAATCTTGTGTCATCATCTTGCCTGTCTCCAAAATGGCATCAGATTCAGCCCAGCCAGACCTCATCCCGTCTTGTTTTTCTCCCTTGTAAAAAGCTGGTTCGTGGTTGGTGGAGTTAGACCCTCTCTGGGCTCAATTTCCCACCCGCAGTGTTTCTGTGACTTTTCTGTCCGCCTCAAGGATGCCATTTCCCTGTCGAGAACGGCCTCCTCACTCCCGACTGCCGGTCTAAACTCAAAACATCCTTCAAATTCCATTTCCTCTGTGAAGTGTTTGTTGCAACATCCCCTCCTCTGCCCTCACATGAGCACTCACAAAGGGGAGAGTAATGGATTTAGAAGTGGAGGATCTTTCTTCACAACCTGGCTCTTTCACTTCATACCTGAATAATATTGAGCAAGTCCCTCGACCTCTGGAAGCCTCCGTTTTTCATCTATAAAATGTGAAGTTGAATGAGATGACCTCTGATGTCTTTCCACATTAAATCTACGATCCTGATGTTACAACTATAAAAAGCACTTACTATCTGTGCTATTCATCTGGGTAGTCATGTATTGCCCTGTATAGTTAATTATATTTTTATATATACATGCTCTATCAACCCAAAAAGATGATAAGATCTTTGAGGATGGGGACCATATCTTATTCTTCATATCTCCCTACCCCAACCCCCATTGGTCCTAACTTAGACACTTATGATTCTGTTCAGCCATTTTATTCGTGTCCAACTCTTCATGCCCCTATTTGGGGTTTTCTTGGCAAAGATACTGGAGTGGTTTGCCATTTCCTTCTCCAGGCCACTTTACGGATGAGGTAACTGAGGCAGACAGCTTTAAATGACTTACCCAGGGCCACACGGCTAATAAATGTCTGAAGTCAGATTTGAACTCAGGAAGATGAGTCTCCCTGACTCCAGGCCTGGCATGCTAGCCACTTCACTACCTCACTGCCTCCACAATAGTAATAGCTTGTACTTGTAGAGCACTTTAAAGTTTACAAAGCAGCTTCCTGACAACAACTCTGTGAGGCAGATAGAGCAAATATTATCATCCTCATGTTACGGAGGAGGAAAATGAAAATTTCTCCAGCTCAGTGGTTCTCAACCTTCCTAATGCCCAGACCCTCCAGTACTCATATGTGGGCATACCTGCATGTGGGTAGACCCGCCTGGACACAGATAGAGGAGCGGTGTCTCGGTTCCTAAGACCATCGGAAATATGTGCTTCCCTGTGAAAGGGTCGTTTAACCCCCAAAGGGGTCGCAGCCCACAGGTTGAGAGCCGCTGCTCTAGCTCCTCATATTTTACCAGTAAGGCAATTTGACTGATTGATCCGGGTAGGGGGAGGACATGGAGAGAAAAAATTGCATATCCCAAGGCCCTTTAGTTATGCTGATCATGAGTTTAAAAAGTGAGTCATAAGGAAAATGGAAGGACCCTCAGTGGTTACAAAGGGATAAAATGGGATTAAAAATGAAGGCCTGATATCAAAAAGAACACGAAGGCAGCTCAGAGAACGCAACAGGTGCTGTCAAGACTGAGGAAAACACAGTGACATGCACTGGAACACAGCTGCAGACACTTGTCCTGATGAGAGCTTCCCAGTATGACTCAGTGATGCATTCTCAGGTGGAGCTGAGGGTCAGAGTAAACCAGGGTCCAGTTCAGGTTCAACAGCACATTAGCACATAAGATCTGCAGCCTCAAAATTGGTAATGAGTGGGAGAGAGGCTCCCCCTAAGGAAGTCTAAGCCCCTTTGTTCCCAACACTGGCTGAGCTCAGAGGGAAGGAGTCAGGAAAATCTGGTTCTTTTTCCTTGAATTCTCTGGATTGGCTGAAGGAGAGCTTACTGAGAAAAGGTAGATATAGTCCAGCTATAGAAGGACAGAGGGAAGGAAGGGCAGAAGGGTAGAGGAAGGCATTCCTAGCTGACTATGCTTCACAGAAACTTGAGTAAGAAAAATCATCTGTTCCAAGCCTTTGTTGTGTATTGTCTCTTCCCCTGCACTGGAGTATCATCCTTCCCATCAAATAATATCCCTTCTCTCTTTCTGAATCCCACCCCCTCCAAAAAAGTTCAAAGACAGGAAAAAAGGCCCCATGTCTACCAAAACACTCAAACAGCATTTTTTGTGATAGGAAAACACTGGAAACAAAAGTGGGTATTCATTAGTTGGGTAATCGCTAAACAAATTATGGTAGATCAATTATTTTATCAAGAACTCAGAAAAACGTGGGAAGACATTTATGAAGTGAAGCACTATGAAAGAAACAAAACATGGAGAAAGGTGTCAGAATATTTGTCATCTGAAGAACACTACAGATCACCTAGAAAGAAAGAGGAACTCAAGGAAAAGTTCAGCAAACACATCACAAACCTAGAACAGAGGCTTGATATTGTAATGAAAGTAGGTTTCAATTTTCCAGACATCTGCTGGAGCACTCTCTGACAAAAGGTGAGACTTCTTGAGGTGCTAAATGATAATTTCATCTTTTTTTTTTTTGCTTTTTGGAGGAGGGATGGCAGGATAATGGGGTTAAGTGACTTGCCCAAGGTCACACAGCTAGTTTTTGTGTTAAGTGTCTGAGGCTGGATTTGAACTCAGGTTCTCCTGACTCCACGGCCGGTGCTCTATTCACTGCGCCACCTAGCTGCCCCAGTAATTTTATCTTCTAAGACGTGTAAGAACCAATGGGAAATTCTATTGTGGATCAGATTCTCACTAAGAGAGAACTGTTTGGTAAGATAGAAATGATAGGAACCTTGGGGAGACGGGCAAGTATAGTTCTATTCAATGTCCCCTCCTACTTCCTTGCAATTAAAAAAAAAAATCCAAAAATTAAGTTTTCCATTATGGTCTAGTCATGTCACAATCGCTGGGAGGGGAGATTACCTTTACCTCTAAAAACATGGTTATGTCACTTAAGAAAGATCATTCTGTAAAATTTTCAAAGGTACTTTATCATGATATTTGTAAAGAACTGCAACAAACCAAAGACAATAAAACAAGACAGGGAAGAAAATGAGCTCCTCCTCTTAGAGGAAAATATTCCGTAAGGAACCCAACAGGAGCCTGGGGTTGACTGGAAGTCACCCCTTCCTTTCAAGGGAAGCATCAATGCTCATTTCCTGTCTATGTACGTATGTACACATGTACACAGGGAATCCCAGTTTTCTCCAGGAGACCTCTACAACAATACTGTAGGGGATTCCAGGTACGGGATAGGCAAGTTACTTAAAAATGTCAAACAAACCCGGAAAGACCCCAAGAAGTATAAGATTACCAAAAAGGAATTTAAGCACTTACTACTGATTATTCAAGATCATTGCACTATCAAGATCTTTATGCTATCATAAGATCAGTGGTTCTCAACCTTCCTAATGCTGCGACCCTTGAATACGCGTATGTGGGCATATCTGCATGTGGGCAGACCCGCCTGGAAACGGAGAGAGGAGCGGTGTCTCGGTTCCTAAGACCATTGGAAATATGTGTTTTCCGATGGTCTTAGGTGATGCCATTTGACCCCCAAAGGGGTTGCAACCCATAGGTTGAGAACCACTGGTCTAGATCTACTGAAAAGTAAAACAAAAATCAACATGGATGATCTCCTACCATGTATTCTAAAGATACAACATCTATGCTGCTCACATTATCTTCCATGCTCATAATAGACAAAGTAATATCACAAAGATCAGTACATAAGCATTCAACCATACAAAAGTTTTCTCACAGAAACTGGTTCAACTTGAAAAGGAAATATCAGAAAACTGACTGTCCCATAACAGCCTGAGAACAAAACAAAAATACTAATCTTTCTCCTGTGTTTGCCTGGAAAACCATCATATCCAAGAAAGAAAGTGCCAAATAGAGAATTTCTCCAATGGATCACTGCAAGTGTTTAGGGTACCCACAATAAAACCTGGATAAGCCCCACAGTGTGCTTACCTTTAATAGTCCGCTAGTAGACACAAGTAGCTGAAAGTAAGAGCATTTATTAAGATGGCATAATATGAGCAATAACTACAAAACACTACCTCATCCCCCCACAACATAAATCTTAAACACGTTCTTTGGCAAATGCATATAACGCCAGTGGGAAGAATGGGTACAAACAAAACACACCAGCAGAAAGGCACATAGAGGTTTCGCACACATAGAGCATTAGATTGTAAAAGACAGAACAAATTATAACCAACCACAGAGAGTATGCAGAATCACTTATCTCTCCTTTTGCTTCTCATTTTCATCAACAAGAATAAGCATTAGATTGTAAAAGACACAGAACAAAAATGGCCATCCAGGAGTTAAGACCAAAGATAAGTAAGGCATAGTATCAGAGTACCTAGTTGTCAAGACAACTTATGTCCATAGCACTGCAAGACCTCATATTCTTTCTTTTTTGGGGGTGTGGTCATATGAGATCATCACTTCCCACCCCTATAGCACAATATCTCTGCTGGGTAGGTCATTTAGGTAGGTTCCTTGGGCCTACTTATTACTGTAGCTCAACTACTAATTGCCAGGGCTAACTCTTTCTTGAATCCATTAGTTGGGTCTTTTTCTTGTCAGGAATGACACCTCATGGGGACTCCCCTCATTGATTCTACTTCTCTCTGTTCCTTTGCTGAACCCAGTGTCTCCTTTTGTGTAAATAAGCTCTGATGCAAAGTACCATGGATGATGAAGGAAAGAGGGAGGGATGAAGAAAGAGAAATCCCCTCTCTACCTTCTTGCCTTCTTGTAGAGGTGCAAGGAAAAATGCAAAATCTGACTGCCTGTCAAGAATTGGGTTTCCCTTCCATAGCTGTCTATCCTCTACTCCACAGAACTACCCCTGCCTCAACTTTGAGAAGAGTTGACAAGCTTTATAAAGGCTCCCAGGGGTGTGGTCCATCTTCTGCTAGCCAGTCACAAATGGGCCTTTTGATTCCAACAGGGAAAACTTCCTATTTCCTAAAGGAGTAACAGGGTTCAGGTATTTTTTTTTTTTTGTACTTTACTCAACCCATTGATGCCTTATTATCTGTTATCTGTCCCTTCTGTGATTTCATCAACTGGATTTGGGAAAGAAAAAAAAAATCAATGGATCAGAGGCTCCTGACTCTGATCCTTTCTACACACCACTTTTAGCTGTACTAAAGAAAGGAAGATAGAAAAAGGCAAAACAAACAAAACAAAAAAACAACACAAACCCCCCCACAAAAACCATGGCTTCTGGTGTATGAAAAAATTATAACAACCAGAGAGTATGCAGAATCACTTATCTCTCCTTTCGCTTCTCATTTTTGTCAACAAGAATGAGCTTTAGGTTGTAAAAGATAGAACAAAAATAGCTATCCAGGAGTTAAGACCAAAGACAAGCAAGGCATAGTATCAGAGTACCTAGTTGTCAAGGATAAATTCAAGCAACCTGGCTCAGGTGAGCTAAATCCTCCAGCACTGAAAGAACTGGTTGTGGTGGGAGTAATACTACAGTTCCTTAAACTGATGAAAATAGGGCTAGTTTTCCATAAAAGGTAGTGAAAATGTCCTTGATATTTGATTGGCTCAGGGGACTAAAGGTTTGGGCAGTTGCTTTCTGGTCACCTAAGTACAAAACAACCATAAGGAGTTCCAGCTTCACTTGGAGGGCAACTCAGAGGCAGGGGAGCTTTACTCAACTGAATCAACTTCTGGTGTCCCTGATGCATATCTTTTCCTTGCTATGGATAAGTAAATCTTCCTTTGTTAACTGTTGACTGACCTATGAGGGATTCATTTCTTTCTAATATCAAAATTAATCTACTAGGCAAGTGGCCTGAGTCAAGCCTAGCCCAGTGACATGTAGCAATGCCACGAAAGCAGTGGCAGATGTGACTGCAGAGCTGTCAGCAATATTGGAAAGATCATGGAAAATGTCACAGGTGCCACAGGGCTACACAGGACAGGAGAATGGCAAATACTGTTCTAATTTTCAAAAAAGGTTAGAGAACAGAATCTGCAAACTCCAGATTAGCTTGAGTTCAATTCCAAGAACATTCTAGAATGGATCATTGAAGAGATGGTTAGTGAACATATAGAAAAGGAACAGTGACCAAAAGGATTCAGCATGACTTCATCAAGAAAAAGACATGCCAAATTAACCTTATTTCCTTTTTTCACACGGTTGCTAAGCTAGTAGTAGAACCAGAGAATAATTCACAAGTAGTTTTTAAATTTTTTTTAATTTTTTGCTTTTTTGGAGGGGCAATTGGAGTTGAGTGACTTGCCCAAGGTCACAAGGCTGGTAAGTGTTAAGTGTCTGAGGCCAAATTTGAACTCAGGTCCTCCTGACTCTAGGGCCGGTGCTCTATACACTGCACACCGTAGGTGCCCCAATTCACATGTAGTTTACCTTGATTTAATAAAAGTATTTGACAAATTCTTGTGAAAAACATGGAAAGATGTGGACTTCATAATAATACAATTAGATGTCAAGTGAAGAAAACAAGCATTTATTAAGTACTTACTGTGTGCCAGGCACTGTGCTAAATGAGAGGAAAAGACCCGTCCCTGATCTCAGGGAGTTCATTATGGGAAAACAGCGTGCAAATAGCTATATACAAAACAATGAAGACCAACTGGAGATGGTCAAAGAGGGGAGGCGCTAAGAGCTTCCTGTGGGAGGCAGGTCTCAGCTCGGACTCAGAGGAAGCCCACAGCAGGGATGAGGAGGCAGACGATTCCAGGCATGGGGCAATCCCTAAAACTGCACAGATGTACTTGGAAGTGGCTGAATGGCCGGCCAGAGTCAGAGAGCAATTGTTAGAGGCACAATATCATTTTGGCAGGAGGTCTCCAATGCAGTGCCACAGAGGCACTCTTGGCCATTTAACATATTTACCAGCTACTTAGCTCATGGGAAAAGTTACCAGAATGGATAGAGTTCTGCATCTGGAGTCAGGAAGACAGACCTGAGTTCAAATTTAACCTCAGATACTTATTAGCTGCTGACCCTGGGCAAGTCACTTAAACCTCTGTTTGCCTCAGTTATAAAACGGCGATTATAAAAGTAACTACCTCCCCAGATTGCTGTGAGGATCAGATATAATATTTGTAATATTCCCTTTCCTTGCCTTTTCCCCCTAGATGGCATGTTAGTCAAATTTGCAGATGGAGCAAAGCTGGGAGAAGCAGCTAACCCAATGGGTGACAGAGTCAGGATTCAAGAAGACCTGGATGGGTTCAACCGTTGTGCTGAATCTAAGAAGAATAATTTAGTTGGGATAAATGTAATCTCATACCTGGCTTCAAAAAAGTCAACTTCAAAAGTACAAGATAATTTGTATTATAAAGCAGCAGTCATCAAAACTACTTGGTATTGGCTGAGCAACAGAGTAGTGGATCAACGGAATAGACTGGGTACATGAGACTCAGCAGTCAATGACTATAGTAATCTGCTGTTTGACCCCAGTTTTTGGGATACGTTCTCACTATTTGACAAAAACTGCTGGGAAAACTGGAATATAGTATGGCAGAAACTGGGCACAGATCAATATCTAATACTATATACCAAAATCAAGTCTAAATGGGT
>CM053582.1:189494304-189627797 GCA_028627135.1 Pseudochirops cupreus | reverse complement strand
ACAAATAAAGCCAATGTAACCAAGATTAAGAGGGAAGTGGGAAATTAGGAAAGAATTTTACAACCAGTGTCTCTGATAAAGGCCTCATTTCTAAAATATACAAAGAACTGAGTCAAGTCTATAAGAATACAAGTCATTCCCCAATTGATAAATGGTCAAAGGATATCAACAGGCAGTTTTCAAAGGAAGAAATTAAAGATATCTGTAAGCACATGAAAAAATACTCTAAATCACTATTGATCAGAGAAATGCACATCAAAATAACTCTAAGGTACCACATCTCACTGGCCAGATTGGCTAAGATGACAAAACAGGAAAATGATAAGTGCTAGAAAGGATGTAGAAAAATTAGAACACTAATGAAATGTTGGTGGAGTTGTGAATTGATCCAACCATTCTGGAGAGCAATCTGGAACTATGCCCAAAGGGCTATAAAAATATGCATACCCTTTGACCCAGCAATACCACTTCTAGGGCTATATCCCAAAGGGATTATACAAATGAGAAGAGGACCTGTATATAGAAAAATACTTATAGCAGCTCTTTTTGTGGTGGCAAAGAACTGGAAATCAAGGGGATGCCCATCAATTGGGGAATGGCTGAACAAGTTATGGTATATGAATGTAATGGAATTCTATTGTGCTATAAGAAATGAGGAGCAAATGGACTTCATAATAACACGGAGAGACTTTTATATAAATTGATACTGAGTGAGGAGAGCTGAACCAGGAGAACTTTGTACACAATTACAGACACGCTGTATGTGGGATGACTAACTTTGATAGACTGGACTCCTCTCAGCAATGCAAGGTTATAAGACAACTCCAAAAGACTCATGATGGAGAGGGCTATCCGCAATCCAGGGAAAGAACTACAGAGTCTGAATGCAGATGTACTTTGGGCTTGTTTATTACACTTTCCAAGTCTCAGTTTCCTCTTTTGAAAAATGTGATAATTAGACACTGAGGCCCCTTTTTATCGTTTAAATCTATGATCCCTTTCAGCATAGTGTTGGGGGATTATGGGTACAAAAGATTACATACAATTTCAAATGAGGTGATTATGTCTGCTTAACTCATCTTTCTTTGTTCTACCAGAGGATTCTTATATATGGAAGGAAGGGGTTCTATCTAGAAATTACTTTGATATAAAACAAAAGGCATTAATGAAGTTTACTTAATTAAAAAAAAATACTCTGCTCAAAGATCATTTCCTCTAAGAAGGCTTCTCACATTAATCCCACCCTATTCTAGGCCTATGCTTGTGTAGAGCTCACTGCAGTTATAATTAGCTATGCGGCTCTTTCCACAGTACTAGGTATCTTAGGTTCATTTCTTCTGGGTGTGTTCCATTTACTCATCCCCCGTATGGGGACTTCTTTCTCTGGCCTCTCTTTGCCTACAAGGTAGCTTCAGAGTCTCAAAGAATAGAATTTACAGGCACCAAATTTCAGAGTGGGAAAGGAGATCAGAGGCTTCTGTACCATACATCTGATAAGTGATCATCTGGCATTTGCTTAAAAACTTCTAGAAAGGGGAAGGCTCCAACAGCAGCTCAGTCTACTTTGGATTCAACTATTTCCCCCCTTCCCAACCCAGACCAGTGTTATGATGCTACTATCAAAAAGGCTCTTAGTAGTCACCAGACCAACATTTATTTGCTGTAGGAATTCTCTGTATCATTCCCTGAGAATACATGTGGGCATCCTGCCTCTGCTGAATATTTCTATTTAAAAGATACTCCACCATTTCAGCAGACAAACTATTCCATTGTCACAGAGATCTACTTTCTAACAAAAGTGCTGCCTTACATTGATCTGAAAATTGCATCCCTGTAACTTGAAGCCAATGGTCCTTGCTCTGCCCGCAGGAGCAATTCAGAGCCTCTTATTCCTGTCCCATGTGATATAAGCCCTTCAAATATATGAAAATAGCTACCATGTTTCCACTCATTTGCTCTTTTCCAGCTTAAATATTCTGAGTTTCTTCAATAAGTCTTTATTCGACGTGGTTTTTGGTGTGACTTCAATGCAATGGGAAGGTCTACCCTCTCTTGAAAATACTGCAGCCGTCTCTTCCCTTCTACTTAAAATTATACCATTACCACTTCATTTCTTTGAGTTTCTGTATGATCTTTCTTAAAATAACAACAGGCTGAGAGGGTTAATACCTTAAGTCTTAGTATCATTTTGTCAAACTTTTGTTAAATTTTTACTTAGTTCAGGTTTGGAGATTTGGTAGACAAGAAATGGTAAAGAAGGCACTTGGAGGGTGGTAGGCATTGAAAGAATAAAAAAGGGAGACTGATGCCTAGGAAAATAAACTTTAGGATTTAACCATTTCCTGCAGGCCTGGTCACGATCCCTACCTCATAGACAGCAGGGTTCTGTACCAGGTGGGTGCTCATTGCCTAGTGCTGACTGATTGGATGGGGCCATCTGGGACTGGGTCAGTGCCTCCAGTTTGCCTGGCTGGACCTCAGAGGCCCTGGTTCACTCCCACCGCCTTTTGGCTAGAGAGTGAAGCATGCAATGGAGCCATGAATATCTATCTCCATGTGTGTTTCTCTCCCCACCCCACCCACCCGACTTCCCTGGGACCACACGCAGCTGCTGCAAAGCAGTCCCTGTTCTGAAGGAAAACTTACCCATGACTCACATACCAAGAGGTTCCTAGTTTTCACCCCTGGAAAGTATGCCAGCCTCTGAAGCTTTATGTTATTTAGGGCAAAGCCACTCCTACTTCTTCTTCTATGCCTACCCCTCATTTCCTCCATCCCCTCATCCCACTAAAACACCAGCTTCATGCCTTCCCTCCCATGCTTCCCTGGCTAATTTTCTCTCCCCAGTCTCCTTCCTCTCTTCAAGCCCAGGGAGATTCTAGACAACAGTCTGGGCAGGAAGCCAGTTAGTACAAATTTGGAGGCCAGCAATAGGGTCATTACCCCAGCCTCCTCTGCAGACAGCAATTAAAGAGAGATGCAAAACCCTGGAGCAGCATCCTACCTCCCACCAACCACAGAGGGAACCCTGTGTCTCCTACTAGGGCCCATCCCCCTCACCCTCCAGTCCTAGAGATAGAGGTCTCCAGCTCTTCAGGTCCGAACATAGAAACCATCTATCATGCTTAGTCTTTACAGCCACACTCACACATGGTAGAGAGTGATTGGTGTGAATGGCACATCTCCATGTACAAGCACTGGTAGGAGGAGGGGGCCTTGTATCTACCCTCAATGCCTTTCATTGGCCCATATGCTTCTGTTTTGTGCTTTGGGGACAGAGAAAATTGTTGCCTACATTATTTTTAAAATACTTTTCTGTGGACAGTGTAAGCCACATCCCAACACTCTAATCAACAAGTAGGATTATTTCTCCCCATTAAAATAAGCCCAATTCCTGGCCAGGCTTTTAGAAGTCATTTAATCTGACTTCCTCACAAAGAGGTTGACTAGCAAAAGATCAGACAGTAAATAGCAGTGTCAGAATTTGAACCCATTTGTCCTGACTCTAAATCAAGCATGCTCTCTCTTATGTTGCCCTTCTTGAGAAAATGCAAGACGATGGCCACTTGCCATTGAAGATCTACACAGATCCTCTGAATTAAAGGAGATTTAATTCTCTGAACCTTTAGGAAACAGCAGTTAATAAAAGACTATATGTAAAAATGAACTTCCTTTAAGTTTTGTGGAATTCTTTACATACATTATTGTGTCATTTGATCTTCAAAAACATTTTACGCATGAGGAAATGGATGCATGAAAATATTAAATGACACGTCCAGAATCATACCAGCAGGCTGTCTCAGGCAGTCTTCTTATCTCAAATCCAGCACTCTGTCTACTATTCCATACTGGCGGGGGGCCTCCCAAAACAAACACCATGGGTGGGAAACCAAGGCTCAGGAGAGGATGCCCAGGTAAGAGAAGCCAGATATCCAGATGTCCTTGGGCGGTGCTAAGGAAATATTAGCTACAGCTGGTAGACAGGACAAAAGGGGATGGCAGGCAGCTGGGTATGTGATGACACCTCTCAGAGCTTAGGAGGCTGTTATGGCCACATTGCCCACGGGGTCAAATTTTGCTTGAAGGCCTGCACTGTCCAGGAGGCCTACAGCCAGGGTTGCTCTTCGACCGCTGTCTTTGAATCATTAATTCTCTTTTAAATGCCTGTGTCACTGGAGTTAAAAAACCCAGGAGTGGGGAGAGTGAGTTGTTCACTCCCAGCAGCCATAGTCAGAGAAAATGAAAGTGCCCTCAAGTCAATAAGAAGCTTCCAAGCCCCAGGTCAGGGCTTGTCCAAAAAATAAGGTTGGGTGGGTGATGTTCCTGTGTGTATATGAGTGGAGTGGGAGTGGTAGAGAGGAAGCTGCAAGGGAAGAGGGAGGAAATGGAGCCGATTTAAGAATGATTGGGATGGATCCAGATGGGGAGGGGCTCATAGAGTCACGGTTCTAGGAAAAATCCTGCCCCTGCAGCAGAGATGGAGAAGCTCAAAGGGAAGATGGTCACAAATTTCTCAGTGCTGTCTGGAGGAGGAAGCTCTGCAGCTGGGTCCCAGCTTCCTAAACATTTCCCATCCTCCTGGTCAATCTTGTTACCTCATTTTTTAGCCCTGTCCAATTCTTCATGACCTGTTTGGGGGGTTTTCTTGGCAGAGATACCGGAGCAGTTTGCTATTTCCTTCTCCAGCTCATTTGACAGATGAGGAAACTGAGGCAAACAAAGTTAAATGACTTGCCCAGGGTCACACAGCTAGTAAGCATCTAGGGACAGATTTGAACTCAGGTGTTAAAACATCAACACAGATATGTATAATACATAGTATTACATCATACATGCATGACAAAGGTATAAAACTAAATGCTACCTCAAGTTTCGGGGAAAGATTATAATAACCAGAAGAATCAGTGAAAGTTTCCTGGAAGAGGTGACATTTGCATTATGATTTAAAATATGCATAGGTAGCGCCTTCAAGTCGGAGGAAACGCCTATGAACAAGGACACTGAGTTGAGATGGCACCTAATATGTGGTAAGGACAGAAAATCAACAAGTTTAGATAGAATCTAATGCAATAAAAATTGATTAAGCTTCTGCTATCATACTAAGCACCATGCTACCCTTTGCCCAGATAGTACTACAAGACCTATATATCAAAGAAAGCAAAGAAAGAAGAAAAGGACCTATATGTACAAACATATTAATAGCAACACCTTTTGTATTGTCGAGAATTGGAAATTAAGGAGTATCCCTCAATTAGAAAATGGTAAGTATACATATACATACATACATATGTGTGTGTATTTATTTGACTAAGCTCCTATACACAAAGCAATGGTATGAGGGGGACCTTGACTCTTACCTCAATCCTTTCCATTTGTCTATATGCTTTTGTTTTGTGTTTTGTGGACAGAAAATTGTTTCTACTATACTAGAGCTGACAAGTCCCAATTTCTTTGGCCTTAATTTTCTCATGTAAAATGAAGTTTCTGATAGTTCTGAAATTCTGTGAAGACTTTGCAGAATGAAGTGAACAGAACTAGAAGAACAATCTATGTAATAACAAAATTATAAAGAAAAAAATTTTAATTCAAGAACTTTTATCAGTGCAATAACCAACTACTATTCTGGAGGAAGCCCACTACCTACATCTAGCCAGACAAATAATGGGTTCCGACATAAAAAGAGACCTATATTATCAGACATGACTCATGAGGAAATTTTTCTTGGCATATTTATTACCAGGTGTTTTTTTTTCCTTTTCTTTTTCTTAATGAAGGGCAAGATAGAAAGGCAGGGAGATTAGCAACAGGATTGCCAAAATGGGAAAATAAAAGAGGATCATTGAAGCCTTTTTAAATGCTCGGTGAATAAAAAGCAAGAAGGAACTTGAGACAAGCAGGACAGCTTTGAAAGTTAAATATTGAATATATTATAGACTTAAAACAAAAAGGAAGCTGTATTGTCACGGTTTCATGTAAAATCTTTTTCTGTTCTCTGTATCTAGAAGTGCTCTTTTTATTCTGTTGTTTCTTAATAATTTTAGAGATTAAAAAATAGCACCCATTAGTACTATTCTTATTATTGTTCAGAATCATACAGCCAGGTGGTAGCAAAGAAAAGGATTGGGATGAATAGAATCAAAGTTGAGATACAGCATTTTTGGCCTCAAAAGAGGCCAAAATCAAAAAGAGGCTCAAGTGAAACCTAGCAAAAGCTGGGTCATGGAAAATTTTGTAAATAGATAATTAGGAAAACACTTCTATTTGGGTTATCAGATGCTTGATGGAATATGAGTCAAAGAATAAGATTTCCTGAAACTAGAATTTGCATCTTCAGTGTCCAGGTGAGAAGAAGGAAGTGACTCTAACACAGGCAGAGGGTAGTCAGGACTAGGAAGAGAAACCAGAATTTGGAGGGAATTAGGCCAGGAATAAGCAAGATTCGGTCATGAAGATGCATCCTTACAATGCCCAGCCCAATATTTCTCAAACTATAGTGGTTTCTTGCACTCTAAATAGCTGAGCATGATGTTTCTGTGCCTTACTATTGCAGAGGAGAAACAGAGAAAACAAAGGAGCCACTAAGCTCTAGTATTTCCTAATCTAGTATCTACTAATACTAGTAGCCACTAGTATTCCCAAGGCAATAATCCCTATTTGGGTCTTCACCAGCAGCCTTTATTGACTGACTGACTTACTGACCTGTCTTGGTCTGGTCTGGGACCAAATTTAGCTTTAATTGAAGCCAGTTCAAGTGGTGAAGAGGTAAAAGCAGACCATAGGGAGCTAAAAGTTAGGCCCAGAGGCAAGGTAGAGGGGACAAGGGCCAGTCAGTTCTTTTCAAGCATCTCAGCCTTCGAGGTGATGGGCAGAACACTGGAAGAAAAATACCTTAAGACACTCCTCTTTTCACTAAATGGATTGGCCATTGTTCTTCCTTAAAGTGATCAGCTTAATCCAGATCAAAAAAGACTTGATAACATGGAGATGGAGATTTGCTCTTTGCCACTTTTGGCCCATGGACTCAACCACTCACTTGGGATCCTAGTGCCTATAAGGTAAAGTTTGAACTTCTTAACCATGCAGGCATTCAAGGCTCTCTATGCTTTAGCTCCAGTCCTGTCTTCCTACATTCTCCTAAGTAAATCACCCTTTCTAGTCAACACCAGTCTTCCTTTTGTCCCTCAGAGATCTGTTCCATATTCCTATTCCCTCACCTTTGCCAATAACATTTTCCCCACCATGAATGTTGCATTGGCAGCTACTTAAATTCTACCCATTATGCAAGTCCCAGTTCAAAAACCTACATCCTTGGTGAAGCAAACCTTCCAATCTAAAATAACTTAATTGGCTCTGAACCCGCCTATACCAACGCCTTACACAAAGTAGGTATTCAAAAAATGTTTACTGATTAGCTCATCGCCACTCATTTGGCACGATTATATACCATCTTGTAACATTATTGATATTATAGGTAAATTTCAGGAATATAAATAAAATGTATTTATCATCTATCTCATAGAAACACTTATATAGGCCATGAGATAAAAAAAAGGATTAGATATACTCCCAGGCTGCAAGGGTTTTACCTTGTTTCCTCCTAGACTATAAGGTTCTTGAGGGCTGAGACTGCTTTTTCTATTTCATTCCTGTCTCTATACCTGGCTCACTACGGGACACACAGTAGGCAGGACTCACTAAGCAGTGTGTGACAGTGGAGGTGTCTTGGAGGGAGGAGACCAGGATTCTAGTCTTGGCTCTGCCACTAATAGCTATAAATGACTTTGGGCAAGCCCTTTATACTTCTCTGAACCTCAATTTCCTGATGTATAAAATGAGTTAAGACTAGATGGATCTCTAACATTCCTTCCATGTACTCCAAAAATGTCATTTGATTGACAGAAGAGGAAGACCTTTCCCAAAGCTGAGATGCACCCAAGCCAGATCACTCATCCAATCCTCATCAGTTCCAGGTTTTAGAGACATAGGCTGGGTTCCACTATGGTTTAATTCTGACTGGGGGAAGAATGTTCTGGAAACCCTAATGTAGAGGGTTTCGGTGGTGAGAATACCCATCCTTCTCAACTCTGAGCAATGCTTCTTCTGCCCACCTCCTGCCTGCCTTCCCAAGTGTAGAGAGGCTGTTGGAAGGGGTTTTGTTGAAGCATACGCCTGAATGTGTGCAGAGACTGACACAGAACTCCCGCAGAGATGCTGAGTGGAGGAAACTCTTGGTTTGTGTTGTTGCTTTTCCAAGACAAAGCAACAAACATGAATTAAGCACCTCTTGAGTGCAGAGCATGGTGGTACACATTGAGAGACAGGAGTTGTAGAGAAGAAATGGTTCTTGCCCTCCTAGAGTTTATAGTTTAATAGGGAGAATACAGCTCATACACAGATAATGCGCAGTATGTGTCTTAGAGAGAGCCAAAACAACATAATTTATGAGATGCTGGGGAAAGGTCAACCTGGCTGACTTATCTTCTTCCCCATCCCCATTCTGGGTATACCATTTTTGAAATCACCTGGGTAGCCCCACTTGCTCTTGTGCCCAGGGTGGTTGTGCATGGGCTCTAACCCTTTCTCCCTGCCCACTGTGCTTCTCCCCACCCGCCCCGGGGACGCAGGCACTAGAGAGCTGTGCTGGGGTTTTGTTGCTTCCACGAGCAGATCATTAACAAGGCTTATTTTTAAATCGTAATTGCAAAATGTAAATGCTCCCCAAACTGATGTGTAATTGCTACCCCCTCCACCCCAGCCCTTCCTCTTTGGTGCCAGCTTCACAAGGAGAGAATTAGAAAATAAAAAGGGGGTGGATTATGTAAGCAAAACGTTTTTTAAAAAAAGAGAGCGAGAGCGCTGAGAATGTAAGCAAGACAGCTGGTGGCTTCTCTGATTGCCACACACACACTTCCCAGCATAAGCAGCAAAAACCCCCACCCTTGCCAATTGTGCCCATCAAAGGCACAGTGTCAACTGTAGAGTCCCCAGAACAGACTGTACCGACAGAAAAGGGACAAAGGGGGACCACAGACCACCGGAGGAAAGGCTGATATTGGCTGCTTGGAGAGAGGCTGTTGGGATAAGGATCAGTAGATCAGATGTCTAAGAGGAGAATTAGTTAGGGCTGTGTCCTGGGTTCAGAAAACATCCCAGGTTTCTTCAAAACCCAGAAGACTATGTGGGAAGTAGGCACCTTTCCTGGTATAATTGATTTAGGATCCAAATCTTCTGTACCTTCTTTCTGCCTCCTGTACTGCTCAGTAACCATTACAGCACATCACACACGTTTACTACATTTGTGAGCCAACGTGGTGTAAGGGAAAGAGCCGGGACTTTGGAACCAGGAGAAAAACGTCTCAATTTCTGGTTCTGACACTTGTTAGCTGTGTGACTGTGGGCGAGTCGTTTAACCCCTCAACTACATAAAATGGAAATAATAATATTTGTACTACCCGCCTGACAAAGTTGTTGTGAGGAAACTGCTTTGTAAATTTTCAAGTGCCACATAAATGTGAACTATTGATATTAATCTCCAGCCCACCCACTCAAATTTAATGGTACACAAAGACCTGAACAAAAGAGTCTGATGTAATGGGTGTGAGCACTAGGTTTAAATCCTAGGACTTAGGCTTAACTAGTTGTGTGATTTGGGGCAGAGAACGTCCTATCTCTAAGCCTTGGTTTCTCATATGTAAAATGAGATGGTTGGACTTTGAAGGGTCCTTCTAGCCCTCAAATTCTTATATATGAATCTTCAAGGGAAATTGCCAGAATAGATGGGAAAAAAGGGGGGGACCCAATAACATTTTCTAAACTCTGTGCCTTCTCTGGCCACACCATTCAATTTAGCCGTCTGCTCTGGGAACCCCAAACACCCAGCTGTATCCTCTTTCCCTCATATGTCTCCTAATGTCCTATCTGTTAATTCCTGGCCCAAATGCAGAGTCTCCCACAAAAAAAACAAAAATGGATGTCATTGTTTGCCCAAACCCTTCAGATCCAAGGACTTTTGGGGCCATGCTTGGGTTCATGAGTGTATTAACCTAGTTCCTTGTCCCTTTATTGCCTGGGAACATAAAGTTGTGCTTGGAACTGGAGACTGGTCCAGGGATATCTTTTTCTTGACTTCCACAGTTTAGAACTCTGACCTCTTCCTCAAGGGAGACCAGGTAGGGACTTTGAGAACAACGGGGCAAAGATCCCAAATGGTGGTTGGGGTATATAGGACTACAAGAAGACATGATGAGGAGATTCTGGAAGTACTTCTTAGGAGTCCATGGTAAGGGGGAGTAGAATAGGGAGAGGAGAAGAGTCAATCTCACTCTACCAAGTCTCAACTAATTGCTAATTGGGTCTCTGGGTATAGCAATGCCTTCTCATAGCTACCGAGATCATCATTAATATCATCAACAAAGCATCGACACTGGGTACCCTTCAAAACAATGTGCATATAGAAGAAATCCAAGACACAGGTCCTGCATCTTAAAATCTTGTTCAGTGGCTTCCAAAGTGCAGGCCATGACTTGACTACAATATTTGATCTCACCCTATCAACAACAGCTAATGAAGGAGCTCGGTTACAACACAACCACAGCTACCCTTCATCCATCATGGCCCAACACTTCCCTACTCTGAACCCAATCTCCACTATTCAAAGTCTTAATCACCTACTTTCTATAACAGCTGTCATCCCCTCAGGACAATTAGAACCTAATCCCTACCTATAACAGCCAATGCACAGGTGCCATTGGGACAATCCACCTGTACCATCCCCACTATGTTCACCCCCTAACCTTGCTTGACCTCAAGATAGCCCTTGGAGATGCAGACTGTGACTGGGAGAGCTCTACTTCCTCCATCTTGTTCCACACAGGACAGAGTGGGTCAAGCTATAGCACACGTATAGAGCAAGGACCTGAGACTTCATTGATAGAGAAAACTCACTCTACTAATGCAGACCAACAACTTCCCTGCAATTTTTAGTCAAGAAGGTTGCCTAGAGCAGTTGTGTCAAATTAAAAAGAAATAGGAGACACTAATCCATAAATAATGATTCCTACAGGCAGCATATTGACTTAATTTAAAATGTAATGTTATCTATATTTTATCATATTTTAATTTATTTTGTTAAATAGCTCCCAAGTGCATTTTAATCTGGTTCTGCCACATTGGGAGTATCTCTTGCCTTGATGAGTTTGACACCTCCGGAACTTAGAGGGTAAGTGACTTTCCTAAGGTCACACATGCTGTTTGTAGTAGAGGTATTTTTGAATACTGGTCTACCTAAATTCAAAGACTTCTCTCTACTCACCATGCAACACTGCCTCTCCATAGATGTATACAATTTAGAAATTAACATATATTGCAGGTGCAGGCTCAAAAACTTTTCATTAATTATATATGCCTTCAAAAAAGTTTGAACACAACTAATTTTAAAGAAAGAAAAAAATGAATAAAATTGTTGCTAGCAATAGGAATGGTCAATGTTCAAAGTGTTGTAGAAAGATAGGAACACAAATAGATTGTGGGGAAGCTGTGAATCAGTATAACTACTTTGAAAAGTGAATTGGTATTATAAAAATAAAATGACTAAAATGTTCATACTCCTTGACTCAGATATTGCATTACTAGGCTTATACCCCAAGGAGATCATTGATGGGAAGAAAGTCTCCATGCACACCAAAATATTTATAGCAGTCCTTTTTGTGGTAACAAAAAATTGGAAACAAAATAGAGCCCATCGATTGGGGAATGGCTAAACAAATTGTGATCATGAATATAGTAGAACATTGGTATGCTATAGAGCAGTGGTATCAAACTCACAGGAATGGGGCCACTAAACCAGATTGCTGCATACTGACTTAGAAAACCACACATTAACATTATCTATGTCTTATCGTATTTTTATTTATTTTGTTAAACATTTCCCTACCACCTTTTAATTTAGTTCAGGCTGTACTTGGAAGTGTTGCCAACTGCATTGTAATGCAGAGTGGCCACACATTTGACATGTCTGCTTCAAGAAATTATATATATGATGAATACAGAGAAGTATGGAAAACTTTACATAATTAGATGAAGAGTGAATGAGCAGAATCAAAAAAATAACATACACATTGACTACAACAATGTAATTAGGAAGAACCACCACAAAACTATCAAAAATAGATGTTGCAAAATTATGAAGAAGCTTGGGTTCAAGGAAGCAATGAACTGGGTAACATAACAAAACAGGAAAATGATAAATGCTGGAGATGTGGGAAAATTGCAACACTAATGCATTGTTGGTGGAGTTGTGAACTAATCCAACCATTCTGGAGAGCAATTTGGAACTATGCCCAAAGGGCTATAAAATGTGCATACCCTTTGACCCAGCAATACCACTTCTAGGGCCCTACATAATTACAGACACAATGTATCTGTGATGACGGACTTTGATAGACTGGGTTCATCTCAGCAATGCAAGGTTATAAGACAACTCCAAAGGACTCATGACGGAAAAAAGCTATCCACATCCAGAGAAAGATTTATGGAGTGTAAATGCAGATTGAAGCAAATTACTTGATCTCTTTCTTTTTTTTGTTTTGTTTCGTTTCTTCTTTCTTGTTGTTCATTCCATTAGTTATAATCCTTCTTTACAACTTTGACTAATGTTTAACGTGAAGGTATTTGTAGAACCTATATCGGATTGCATGCTGCCATGGGATGGGAAGGGGCGGAGGAAAGGGAGAGGGAGAAAATTCGGAACTCAAAAGCATGTGGAACTGAATGTTAAAAACTATAAGCAAACACATAAATAAATAAAGTTTAAAACAAAACAAAACAAAGAAGCAATGAGAAGATAACGCACGTACCAACGCTCACTCTGACGTAGAAATGGGAGTCTCACAGGTACGGAACGTCATCTGTCTTTTCAGACTTTTTCAATGCATTGACCAGTTTTGCTAATTTTCCTCTCCCTTCCTATTTTTTAAAAAATTAATAAATACACACACATATATAAGTAGTTATATGGGATAGCTTTCTAAGAAAGCGAAGGGGAAGCGTGCTGGTAGAAACTACAGTGATGTAAATAAAAAGATGTCAATAAAAATTTGTTTTAAAATATATAGATAACTGATAACTGATAACTAGCAATACAAGGTAGCACGTGATAACGATAGCTTCCATATATAGGGGTTTGGGTTACAAAATACTTAACATGCTTTATGTCATTTGAATCTTACAATTCTGAGAGACAGAAGATTCAAGAAACTAATAGGATCTAAGATGTTTAAAGGTAGGATGCTTCCTTATTTATCATTTTGTATCTCCCAGCCCTACTAGAACAATCCACTGAACGTAGATGGTACTTAATAATGAAACATTCTTCCTATTTTACAAGTGAAGAAACAGAAGCCCAGAGAGATGAAGGAACATGTTTAAGGTCAGCCAGCTAATGAGCAGGAACTTGAACCCAGTTTTTTTGGCTTCAAGTCTAGTGCTTTTGTTTATGTCACTATCAAAAACGTGTTACAGTTAGCAAGTAGCAACCCTTTATGCAGTGTTTTGCCGGTTTTATATTATATTATTATATTATATATTAATATTATTATTAATAATATATATTATTATATTATTAATATATTATATTATTTAATCGTCACGATTGATAAAGTAGTTCAATTGTACAAAGGGTTGAGTTTTGGACTTGTAATCACAAAAACCTAAATTCAAATCCTGACCCTAATACTTACTACCTGTGTGACCTTAGTCACTTAACCGCTCTCTGCTTTAGTTTCCCCACTTGTAAAATGCAGCTAATAAGAGCACCTATGACAAAGATTTTTTGTGAAGACCGAGTGAGATCACAAATACTTAGCTAGTATTAGAGGACTATGTAAATGCAAGCTGCTGCTGCTACTGCTGCTATTACCACCACCACTATTTTATACTTAAGGAAATCAAAGCCCAAAGAAGCTGTGATTTGCCCACGATCTTATCATCTATTAGATTCAGTAGTATTCCTCCTGAATAACTAAATAACTAATTGGCTTGGCCCATAACTGTGTCTTAGGCCTGTCTGCACAAGGTTCTTGCAGAAGGCCCTATCAGCAGCAGCTGGGGAAGGATGAGGAGAGTTGGGGCTGGGGAGAGGAATGGACGTGTTACGGGCTGTGAGGTTTGTGTTGACAGGTACAAAGACATTTCTTACTGTTTGTGGTGCTCCCAGGTTGCCTCTGGGACGGTCCACAGGAGTGTTAGTCCTCTCCTCTCACTGCCAGCTGGGCTAGAAATCCTTTCTTTCCACCAAAGCCAAAATGCCTGCAAAGGAAATAACAATCAACGGTCAAAGAAATGGAGACGAGAAATAAACAGAGATGATTCGCCAGGAATGGCGCCCTCTATAACCCTACTGATGCTCATCAACCTCCCCAAAGGTATCAAAAATTGTTTTTAAATCATAGTAACTAACATTTCTTTGCTGTTTTTAGGTTTTACAAACTCTTTGCCTCACAATAACCTGGGGGTAACAGAAATATTATTGTGCCCATTTGTCAGGTAAGAAAACTGAGGTTCAGGGACATTAAGTGACGCCTCTGCTCACACAGCCACTGAGTACCAAAGCTTGGCAACCTCCTCTATCTGCAGTTCCATACTCTCATTTTTTTGTCTTTTTGAAGAAGGGAAGGCAGGGCAATTGGGGTTTAAGTGACTTGCCCAAGGTCACATTAACATAGTGTTAAGTGTCTGATACCACATTTGAACTCAGGTCCTCCTGACTCCAGGGCTGGTGCTCTACTCGCTGTGACACCTAGACGCCCCCTCATCCTCTCATTTTACAACTGAGGCCTAAGAAGTTAAATAACCAATCTGACTTCTTACAAGTGACAGTAATAGGAACAGAGCAGGTCAGCTGCCCCCAATCCAGTGGACTTTTTTGCAGTGCCATATCTGCCTACCATACACTAGAAAATCAAAAGGCTCCGAGACCCCAGACCTAGAGCTACCTCTGGAGAATGGGGCTAATTACAAGTGTCTCAGACCTTTGGCACACAGAGCTGGGTCATTGTGCAGTCTAGGGAAGTCTGAATCCCTAGAGCATTGATCTCTACTTTTGCTTGAGCTCTGATACCCTCTTAACTTGTTTGATTTCTAGACCCCCAGACTCATATACGACCTCAATCCTTAAAGTACATGCATAGCTTGCTTAAGACTTGGGATTTGAGGATCACCAGGAAAGCTGTTAATTTCCTTTCTTCATACCCCCACCCCACCTCCCGCCCCTGCCCAATACTTCTGCCATTGCCTGAATACTCAATAGAAAATTCATTTCTTCTTGTTAGAGGTTAATATCCCTAGTAAACTACAACTACGCAATGAGAATACTCCAAGTTATCAGTCAATTTAATTCAACACACATTTATTAAGTGCTTACTGTGTCCCTGGCACTGGCTTACAGTGCCCCAAAACAAAATAATCCCCGCCCTCAAGAAGCTACCATTCAAGGGGCGGCTAGGTCGCTCAATGAATAGAGCACCCACCCTGGAGTCAGGAGGACCTAAGTTCAAATCTGGCTTCAGACACTTAACAATCACTAACTGTGTGACCTTGGGCACATAACCCCAATTGCCCTGCCCTCCTCACTCCAAAAAACAAACAAAAAAAAGAAGCTACCATTTGATTGGGTGAAAGAACATGTGGAGAGAAAATTAAATACAAAATATTTACAAAGTAATTTCTCTGAGGACACAGATTTAATTCGAAGGGAAGTTTGCTAATAACAGAATGGTTCCATATAGCGCAATGGAAAGGTAGGATGGAGTGGGATAGGAGCAGGAAAGGGATGGGGCTGAGCGGGATGGGTGTGAGGGAATGATGGGCGCAGCAGGGAGCTTCTGCTGAGGTAGCCTCCAACTCAGGAGCATAGGGACTCAAGAGGAGAAACATGGCAGTAGTTGGTCACACCGTTCACAAAGGTTATATTGATTTGATCATCCATTCAGTGCAGAAGTGATGATAGGGAGAGGGAGAAGAGATCCCTAAAGGGATCTAGTTCTTTGTTTTTCTAGCACTAGGATTATACTCCACACACAGCTGGTGCTCAATAAATGCTCATTTATTTGTAACATAATGTAAAGCATCCAAGATTCACAATTAGAAATCTTGGGTTCCAATCCCACCTCCCATATGTATTAGTTGTATGATCGTGGTCAGATCATTGAGGATCAGTTTCCTCATTTGTAAAATGGAGTAAGTAATGCAGTGCGTTCTCATAGGGTTCCGTGAGGAAAGCACAAATCTTAAATTGCTAAATAAAGGTGAGTTATTATTAGCTTAATGAATAGATAGATAAAAAATGTATTGAGTGTTCTGTATGTGCCAAGCAGTGTGCTAAGAGCTGGGGAAAGGGCCTATACTAAATGGTTCTGGGCTTTGTAAACCATTCTCCGGTGTTCTGTTCCCCCTAAACACTGGCTGGAGCTATTGGGGGATCAACGAAAGTTTGAGCTAAATTTGAATTGCTCAGCTTTTGAGGGCTTTACCAGAAAAGTCCCTCCCACTGGCATCCTCACCCACTCCTCCAAGCTAGAAGCCCCACTGCCTCAGCCCCAACCTAGCACCAGGAATAAAAGCATCTTTAACTGAACAGCTCCTTTCTAGTTAACACCATCTTAGCCTCCTGTAAAAACACATTTGCACCTCAGTAAAGAATGTAATTAACTAGTGACTGACAACAGGAAGAGCTAAATATCAGCACAGATAGCAGGGAAATGTAAATTTAGAAATTTGCCTGAACAAGACTTTTCCCCACCCACTTCCCACTCCCCCCCAGAGTCTGAGCTAGGTTTTCAGGGTGAAGAAAGAAAGGCGTTGGGGATCACGAGGGAGGCCAGATTCCCAAGGAGCAAAGGAGAGGAAACCAGGGCATAGCTTGGTTGGGCTAAACTGGGAGAGAAGAGGCAGACTTGTTAATGAATTCCCATTCATTAACAGAAGGGTTGAAACAAAAACCCAGAACAGCAGCCTGCCCTCCCCCTTCCCTACCCTCCAACTTAGCTCTTCCAGCAACGGGGTGAAGACAGCCATACACTGACAGGAAAGAAGGACCACATGAGGAGAGAGACACGAGGCTCATTCCTGGGGGATACACCCTTGCCCCCAATATTTGTCACAGAGGTGAAATCAGATTGCAATGAACATCATAAAAAGCCTCAAAAGGACGGCATGCAACCTGAGATTTTTGCAAAAGGGAGAAGAAAGGTAACTTATTTAATTCGAGGGCCTCAGCTTCCTCATCTGAATAATGAGAATTCACTTATCATTCACTCAATCAGCATTTATTAAGCACCTATTTTGTTTCAGGCGGTAGCAATGTGTGGCTGTGAGAACTGGACTAAAAGGAAAGCCGAGTATCACAGAATCGGCACTTTCTAATTATGGTACTGGAGAAGACTTGAGAGTCCCTTACAGCAAGGAGATCAAATCAGTCAACAGCTAAAGAAATTAATTCAGACCATTCACTGGAAGGCCAAATACTGAAGATGAAGCTTAAATACCTTGACCACATAATGAGAAGACAAGACTCATTGGAAAGGACACTGATGGTGGGAAAGATTGAAGACAAAAGGAGAAGAGGATGACAGAGGACAAGCTGGACAGATAGTGTCATGGAAACAACAAACACAAACTTGGATAGACTTCGAGAGATAGTGGAGGATGGAAGCCTGTTGTGCTACTGTTCATGGGGTCGCAAAATGTCAGACAAGACTGAAAGACTGAACAACAAATGTGCCAGGTACTTGATCTACATAGAAATAAAAACAATCCTTACGCTCAAGAAGCTTATATTCTAATGGCAAAAATCGAACATACATAGAAAAGTAAATACAAGACAGATCCAAAGTAATTTCATGGCAAAGGCAAAAGCAAGGAGTGGGGTCAGTTTAGGCTTCCTGTAGGGGCTCACACTTGAGATTAAACTTGAACTCAGGTCCTCCTGACTTCAGGGCAGCTGCTCTGTTTACTGTGCCACCTAGCCACCCTGAGATTAAACTTGAAGGAAACTTGGAAACCTAAAAGAAGGAAGTGATAAAGGTAGTGCATTCAGGGTATGAGGATAGTCCTGTAAGAAGACACAGAGATGGGTGATGGAAGGTTATGTAGTGGAACAAGGAAACAGGCCAGTGTCAAGGGCATGAAAGAAACTAAAATGCAATGGTCTGGAAAGATAAACTGAGTTGGATTGTAAACAACTTGAAACAGTAAAGTTTATATTTCATCCTAGAGGCAATAGGGAAGCACTGGTGTTTCCTGAGGAGAGTGGTATACGTGGTCAGACTCATGCAAAGGAATATCAGTTGGACATCTGAATGGAAGATGAATTAAATGAAGAAAGAATCGAAGGGAAGAGTAACTATAGTCAAGAAAAAGAATGAGAAGATTGTGACAATTGTTGGGATAACGAGGGTCTGAACCAGTGTGTGTGTGTGTGTGTGTGTGTGTGTGTGTGTGTGTGTGTGAGAGAGAGAGAGAGAGAGAGAGAGAGAGATAGAGACAGAGATAGAGATAGAGAGTCAGAAAGAGAGAGAGAGAGAGAGAGAGAGAGAGAGAAAGAGGGAGGGAGAAGGAAAAAGGAAAAGGGAGACAGAGAGACAGAGAGAATAGTTGTACTACTTACTCTATTTCATGGAATGATAGGTTACCATGAGGAAAGCACACAATTATGAGCTTTTTAGATAACATCATTATTATTAATAACAAGTCAAGCTTCTGTGATTTCATCCATTTTTTACTTAGAGTGGCCCACAGAGATAAGTAGACAGGCCCATGGTGACACAGCTAATTATTTGTCAGAAGCAGAATCTGAAGCCAGGTATTCCAGATTTCAAGTTCAGTACCACTATACCACATTGCCTTTCAGTAATAATGACAACAACACCATCTATTCGGAGGAGAAGGATAGACTGTACATAAGCACCTCAACTTGTTGTTGTTGTTTTTTTAAGCTCCCCCTGAAGAGGACTCCTCCTTATCTTCCACAAGTTATTCTGAGTCAGTGCCTATATGTATGATGATGCCCCCTCAGAGAGATTCTGAGGATTGACCCTACTTTCCATCTTAGCCAAGGAGAGACATACCTTGACTATAATCAAGAACTCCAGAATCTCAAAGCAGAAAAGAAGCCACCTAGACCAACCCGTATCTGATACCCTTCCACAGCACTCCCAACAAAATGGTCATTTGGTCTTTACTGAAAGTCCTCCAGGGAGCCAGACTTCACAATTCCATTTCTGTACGGTTCATTCAAAAATTTTTTTACATTAAACCAGTCTTTCTTTAATACTTGATGGTTTTTTAAAATATGAATTAAATTTATTTTTATAATATTTTATTTCTTTCCCCAATTACATGTCAAAACAATTTTTGAAAGCATTTTTTAAAGCATTTTTAAATTGAGTTGCAAATTCTATCCCCCTTTTCCTGAGATAGTAAGCAATCTGATAGAGGTCATACATGTGCAATCATGTAAAACATTTCCATATTAGTTATTTTGTACAAGAAAACTTGCATTTCTATACCTTCCTAATCAATGGCCAATCAACTGTAGCCTAAACCAAATTAAATTGGAAATGGGAAATAGTCAACAACAAAAACAAATGCGACAAAACATAGTTAATGTTACTATGTGGTTTTCTAAGTCAATTAGGCAGGCAGGCCCAGTTTCTATGTTTGACACCACTGGATTTCTGCAGGCTCATACCATTTATTAATATCTATGCTCTATTGTATTTCAATTTATTTTATTCAACAATTTCCAATTAAATTTTAATCTGATTCAGGTTGCAATGGGAATTTTGGAGCTTGCTGGCCATGAGTTTGACACTTCTGGCCTAGACTTAAGAAAATGTGAATAACGAAGATCAAAGTTAAAAGCTACTTTTTTTTTTTGGCCTGGAGAGATAGTTATTAAACATTTCCCCAGCACGCTCCTGGTTCTAATTGTCAGGAAGTTTGAGCTTCCATCAAGGCTAAATGTCCCTCTTTGTAACTTCTTACTTTGTAACTTTTTGCATCTTACATCTCTGGGACCAAGTAGAACAAGTCCTGTCCTATCACCCATGACAATCCTTCAAATACCTGAAGCTAGCCTACATATCTTCCCGGAGTCTTCTCCAGGCTAAACACCCCTAGTTTCTTCAGCAGATCTTCATGTGACGTGGATTTGAGGTGACCACTCTGCTGTTCACTCTCATTTGAATACTCTCCAGTTTATCAGTGTCCTTCCTAAAGAGAGTGCCCAGAAGTGAACAAAGGTCAGAAGGAGCCTGACTAATTACTTCCATGGTCTCAATCGCCTTGGCTTTTATGGACGCCATATTGTACTGTTGACTGTCATTGACCTTAAACCTCACTAAACCTCTCAAATCTTCTATTTATTAGTCATCTGTTAAGCATCTACTACGTACAATGGTGTTAGGCATTGAAGATGGGTGGGGGGATCCATACTTGTGATATCATTGCTGTAAGGAAATGCCTGGTGAGGAGACTTCTACCAATGCAGCCCAGAAAATATTCTGTAATTTATAGTCTTGCCCAGGATCAATCAATTTGTAAGTATTTATTAAGTAACTATATGCCAAGTACTGTGGTAAGCACTAATGGCAGTTAGTTGGCACAGTGGACAGAACACTGGGCCTGATATCAGGAAGACTCATCTTCCTGAGTTCAAATCTGGCCTCAGACACTTCCTGGCTGTGTGACCCTAGGCAAGTCACTCAACTCTGTTTGCCTCAGTTTCCTTATGTGTAGAATAAACTGAAGAAGGAAATCACTCTAGTATCTTTGCCAAGAAAATCCCAAATGGAGTTCAAATGATTAAACAACAAGGAGTAAACAACTGAGGATTCAAAGACAATGAATGAAAAAAAATACCCATTTTCAAGAGTATAAGTAGGGAGCTTTAAGTTCTAATGCAAAAGAGAATAAGGACGGAGTACAAGTACATATATGAGTATATACACAATGAATAAAGAAAGTAAGTACAAGGTAGTGTGAGCAGGGAGCTAGTTACTAACGCTTGTTGGGGGAAGGGTGCTGAGGGGGAGGAGGTTCGAGGAAGAAAAGGAGATAAGGAAGAAGGGCACTCCCGGCACGGGGAGTGGGAGTGTGTATGAGAGAAGGTTAGTTTGGCTGCATTGAAGATGAGCAGTCATGCTCATTAAAGATGGAAGGACTGTGTGGAGCCCAGTTGGGAAGGGCTTTAAAAGTTAAACAGAGGAGTTAATATCTTATCCTGGAAGCAACAGGGAACCACTGGAGTTAACCGAGAAGGGGGTGACAAAGTCGGATCTGTGTTTAAGGACTGCAGTAGTGAGAGGTTTGAGGCAGGAAGGGTCACTCACACACACACACACACACACACACACACACACACACACACACACACACACGGTATCAGAGGTGAGACTTACACCCGGTTCTGTTTGACTTGAGATTTGGCTCTTATATATCCTATGCAGGGTATTTCTAAGGCACTGGGAAACATAAAGACAAAAATGAAAAAAATCACACAGCTACTCAGGCAGTCATTCTAGTGACTCCTCTTCAAGAAAAACTGTTTCTTGTCTAACAACTCTTCCCACATCTGTGAAATTGACTTTTTGTACCCAATTATAAGTTTTTTTTAATAGTTTACTACTTCAGATTTCATCTTATTAAATTTTGGCCCACCATTCTGATGTCTTTTTGGGTCTTGATTGGAAACTATACAGAATTTCCATAGTCTCAGGCAACTGCTATTCCCTCCCTTGTTTGAAAGGTTGGATGACAATCCAATATGTTAGCTATCCTAACTTTTGTGTCGTTTAATTTAATAAGCATGCCAAATTATTTATTATTTCTAAAGAAGTATAATGTTAGGCAATACCACATTATAGGGAACAGTTGTTTCCATAGGATGATAGGGATGACCAGGAAAAGGTCTAGTTACAACATGATTAAACTGTTTTTATGAAATGCACGGCAGCATAATGGACAGGTGGACAGCTTCTGATTTAGAAAGCATAGGTTTAGAAGCATCCTACTTCTGTGATAGTACTGACTGTGTGACTCACATTTAAAAGAGGAGAAGGGTAGAGATTGAATCTGCAATTTGACTGGAATAGTGAAGTGCTAGGTAAGGAAACTTTCTCTACAAATTCAGGTCAACACTTTCTCTGCAACTTCAAGTTTTACAGAGCTACTGTGAACACTGAGAGGTTAAATAACTTAGGGGTAATATAGCTATGATGTGTCAGAGGCAGGGCCAGCTCTTTATTCACTACAGCACACTATGGGGGGGGACATGAGTGTGTCTGTGCATGCGCATGCGCACACTATATACTAATGATTAGAATGTTTAGAACAATGTGATTATCCAGGTCTATATGCTCAGAGATTTCCATTCTACTTCAACCCTTGGATCTTATTGTCTCTAAAAGAATGATCCATGAGATTCACTTAGAAGCACAGATAATGCCAATGGTATTTCTGATCAGAGAAGGATTCAGTATCATACGCATCTAAGGTCTTAGAGAGGCTACAAGAAACTGAAGAGGAAACATTATCTCCTGGGGCAATCCTTAGCCAGGTCCTGGCAACATCACAGATAATTACAGAGGCAGGAGTTGCATGGGGGCCATTGGGATGAAGAGAAAATACGAGAGTGAAATGCCATAGCCAGATCTAGGACACAACCCTGGATGGAACAGTGACTGAGACCAAGAAGTTGAGGTGTGTGGAACCCGTATGCTTCTGAGCATAGGGTGTTAAATGTCCAGCAAGTAAAGAAATTGACCATGCTCAAGCCCTCTCTCCCTGCCTTCCCTAACTCCCCAAAGGCCATTGTTGGGATAGAGCTGAAATATCCTAGTTCTCAGAGGTTCGGTAGGGTACTTCAAGCCTTTGGCACTGGGAATGCAGTGATCTTGCTCCAAGACTGGGCTCCTTTTATCATAAAATTAAGTTGTAGAAACTAAAATACAGAACAGGCAAGATACTTTTCCCCCAAGGTCACAGAGCAAGAGAATCATGAGCAGAAAACAGAACCTAAGAATTCTGAAACTCACCAAGTCAGCTTTTGAAGTCCCTTCATTCTCTAAATAGGGAACTAATCTGGAAATTACCCAGGGGATAACTCTGCTCTAAAGGTGGTCCTACAAATGAGGTGCTTTGGAATTTTACCTGGGAGAAGAAAGAGTTGCTTGCTCACTCCTCTGTCCCTGTGAGGAATGATTCAGTATGGCACTGAAGACAAAAACCTTATGGAGACAGTAACCAGACCACTGGGGACATTGAGGACACCTAAAGGCTCAGGCCCATGCTGTTTTCTCCATCATCTGGAGAAGTAGAAAATGCACAGGCTGCCCTGTAAGCCACTGGGAAAAGGCGCCATTTTTTTTCTTCTGGTGATTTTGCCTTCACTCACTTCTGGACAGGAACAATGATTCCTGAGTCTTTGGCTCACTTTCTCCTTTTTTTCTCTCCTGCTCTTTTTCTTCTTCCCTCAAAATGATGGTGGTTAGGGGAAAAGCAAGGTTAGTTAAGGGAAAGAAAGTTCTACCTGCTTGACTTCATAAAATGTTCTAAGAGTCTATCTAGTGAAACAGCTCATAACCTATGGGCCATGGACTCTAGAAGACAAGTGGGAAAATTACAAGAGGTCCACAAATCCATATGCATATCCCAAAACAAGCAAAGATATAGTTTGTAGATTGAATAAATAAATCTGGTAAATATGTATACTACTATTTTTTAAAGCACATGAATTCAATTTTGGTTAATAAAATGGAAATTTAAAAGCATTACATAGTAGTTCTATGTCTCAACAAATTTCTTCTCAACCAATATATACTAATAGTACAACTACCATCATATAGAAAGCTGCAAAAAAAATTTGACCTTAAAAAGCAACTTGAAGAGATTGGGAAGGGCTGACTTAGATACAAGACCATAGACCTAGAACATGAAGGAGCCTCAGAGCCTACCTAGTCCAAACTCTGCTTTTTAAAGCCAAAGAAACAGATGGTCCAAGAGAAATGACATGATTTGCCCAAGGTCTCAAAGTGAGCATGACATGGAGCTAAGACTTGAACCTAAGTCTATGTGACTGTGAGTCTAGTGCTCCTTGTACCTTTTCTTTTTTCTTGCCCTTTCTAACACTAAGACAGTAGTTTCTCCCCAGGGTTCCTAAACATTTTGTGCCAACAGCCAAGTCCATTCTTTCTCCTTTTCTCCCTCTCCTGTCCTCTTTGTCCCCTCCCCCTTCTACTTGTCTCCTCCTAGGCTCTGCATTAAAAATCATGTACCATACTATACTGTACTACATCATACCAGTATTGGCAAAGAAAAATCAGGGTTGACTCCCCAGTTGGGGATTAATAAAATACAAGACTGAGAGAAGAAATAAGATCAGAGGTGACACCAACATTTCACCTTCAGGGCTCTACTGAAATAAATAGATTTTTCCCCCCATAACTAACAACTTACCTTGTTCGACTTGTTTTCCAACAGCCTGGAGAAGGCTTGAAGGCAGAAATATCACCTCTAATCTCTTTTCTATCACTGCTAGCTATTCCACTGAGTATAAGGAGAGCAACTGACATGACAGGGAAGAGAGGAGAATGAGAGGCAGGCTAGGAGGAGGGGGATGAGGAAGCTGCCACTGCAGTACGACCATCCGGATTTAAAAGCCCATAGCCATTAGGCAACATTTGTACCCCACCGACTATCTCCCTTTAGGAGGCAGAAGGGGAGTTGGGGTGCTCTTCTTCAGAACCTGAAAGGGGAGAGCACCTCCTCTGTTTTATTCCTTCACAAGTCTTTTCCTTCTAAGAAGCCAGCAAGCAGCCTGCTCGCCTGTAGCCCCTTGACCAGGAGGCTAAGCTCCAGCCCTGGCTCCCTGAACACCCAATTAACAGTCAGCCTGACAGGCACTTCCAGGTTCCAGAGGAGGTAGCCAGAGAGACTAAAGTAGCAATAGATGCTATAGACACTGGGCCCAATGTGACCTGACTGGCCTGGGTATCCAGGAGTGAGAGGAGGAGGGAGAAAGTCTGGAAATATAGTACTCATCCATCTCATGTGCAGAAACACAGATTCACTTTAAAGAGCTGCCCACAATAGTTAGCTTCCAGGAATTGGAAGACTGGGGCAGTCCTGGGAGGGCAATGGCTCCAAAGGGCAATCGGACATTTATTCTATTTGGCCAATGAGCAGTGGAACACGATTCATGTTTCTCAGACAAGGGACGAAATAGCAGAGGCTGGAACAACTGGAAACTTTCTTAGCTGGCCTCAGATAATGAGGATTTGCCCAATTTGAATTGGGAAGGATGAACCACATTTATAACTACATTCAACCACAGTCCAAACTCCCAGAGCAGAAAAGACGTCGATAGCACATGTGTAGCTGGCTGGACTAGTACTAATTCTACTCATTATGGCATTTAGTCACAAACTGCCTTTTAATCTTCTCACTTTCATGTGTGTGAATTCAGTTGCTCTAAGGGTACTGTTATCCCACAGAGAAAAGGCATTGTATCTTAAATTTCATTCATTCATTTAACATACATGAATTAAGTACTAACTGTGTGCAGAATATTATGCTAGGCACCGAGGGAGATACAATATTTAGACAAATCAAGGACTTTGCATTCAAGGAACTTACAGCCTAGTTGCTAGATAATCTACATGTAAGGATAAGTGTAGTACAAAATATCACAAGATAAGCATATCAGGTACAAAACTGAGTATTATGTAAGCTATGAAATCAGGAGAGGCTTCCTGGAGAAAGTAGCATTAGAAGTGGGTAGGAATGCAACAGGTGAAGATGGGGCGCATTGTGTTGCATTGAGAACCTGGAGAAAAGGGTGACAAACTTGTCCCAAGTGGTCAGACTGTAGAGTATGTGGAAGAGAGTAATAGGAAATAAGGGTAGAATGTCAGAGGAGTATACATTGGTGGATGGGCATCCTTGAATGCCAGGCAAAGGCATCTATATTTTACTTTGTAGGCAATTAGGAGTACTTTAAAAACTTTTAATA
Source organism: Pseudochirops cupreus (assembly GCA_028627135.1). NCBI lineage: Eukaryota > Metazoa > Chordata > Mammalia > Diprotodontia > Pseudocheiridae > Pseudochirops > Pseudochirops cupreus. The sequence goes on along the minus strand of CM053582.1, from coordinate 189,601,732 downwards.
GGTAAGTGACAAGGTCAGATCTAGGCATAATAAAGGTTTTAATGGAAGTAATTTGAAGGACAGAAAGAACAGATGCAAAATATGTTGTGGAGATCAAATAGACAGGATTTAGTAGCTCATTCGATATGCAAAATGAAGGACCTAGGAAGAGTCAGAGAAACCCTCAAGGTTTCAAATTTGGGGGACTGAGAAAGCAGCCACCAACTTTTCTTCCTGGACTTCATCATCTCCAAAAACTCATCATTCTTCAGGATGAAATCAACTCAGTAACTTACATGCCCTGGTCAGGTAAGCTCCACCCCATACTCACCCATTTTTCAACCTTTTTTTAACGTGTTGTCTCTTCTCTTAAATAGAAAAGGAAAGGGCAAACCATTCCAGTATCTTTGTCAAGAAAACACCAAATGGAGTCACAGAGTCAAACACAACTAACTGACAAAACAACAACAACAAGCACAACCTCTACGAGATTGTAAAGCTTCCTGAGGTCAGTGACTATCGTGTGGCTTTCTTTGTATGTTCAGCACTTAGTACACAGTACTTAGCATGTAGTAGGTACTTAATAAATGTTTACTAAATGAATTAATTACTAAATGGTGGTTCACTGAAGAAACTAGTCAATTCAGAAAGAGCAAGCTTAGCAGGGAGAAAAAAAATCACAAGTTTGGTTTTGAACATATTGAATTTGAGTTATATGAGGTATATCCAGGTAGAAACGTGTTGGAGGAAGCTGGATGTTTGGGTCTGGAGCTCGGCAGAGAGGTCAGATCTAAAGCTATGGAGTCAGAAGACACCTGCATAGAGCTGGTAGTTAAACCAAGAGAATAAGATTGCTAAGGAAGAGGGTATAGTGAGATCAAAAACAAAACCTTTGTGAACAATCACCTTAAGGGGTCATGGAAAAGGATAAAGAGCCAATGGGAGAGACAGAGAAGGGATAGTTAAGAGTTGGAAGGGCAACCAGGACAGTTTATTTCTTTTGAAATCAAAGAAGCGAGCAGTTATCTAGTAGGACATTGGATGGGGAGAGGTGAGGAGAGAGATTATCAGTAGTGTCATATGCTGCATCAAGGTCAAGAAAATTAAGGGCTGACTTTAAAGGACGTAGTTACAACAGAATGGTGGAGAGAAGTCAAATGGCAGGGGTTGAAGAGAGAATAAATGGCGAGGAAGTATAGAACATTTTTTCAAGTTTAGTGATGATGGGGAAGAGATATGGAACAGTAGCTGGGGGAAGGGGCGGGGTGAGAAAGGTCTTTTTAGGGGTTGGATAGGTCCAAGCCTGTTTGTAAGTAGATAGAAAGGAAGCAGAAAATGAGGAGTCAGACAAAGACATAGAGAAGGCGACAAAGACAGGGACATAGACAGAGAAAGAGAGACAGAGACAGAGATAGAGACAGACACAGACACAAGCAACACCAAAACCACCCACACACACATACACCTTACCAGAGGAAGACACTGGAAAAGGCAGGTGATGATGGGATCGGTCAGTTAATAAACACTCATTAGTGCCAACTATGTACTAGCACCAAGAGCTGGATCAAAGCAGTTGTTAGACAGAGTAGCTTTAATGAGGAATAGGGGTATCTTTTCTTTCATAAAGAGAAGAAAGAAAAACAATGGGTGATGATGCTGAAAAAAGCTGAAGGAGAGCTGAGAGAGCTGACATCAGATGAACTCAATCTTCTCAATGAAATTGGAAGCTAAGTTATCAGCTTTAAAGGTAAGACTTTCTCTTGTAGCCTCCACAACATTTACAGAATAGTGCTTGTTGAATTTAATTATCCTTTTAATTGCAGGTAGGACCTAACCTGGCAATACGAAATTTGATAAAATAATTTATCATTCAACTGATAGTGATAGTCACTGAAAGTTCTGTAAAATTGCTTATCCCTTGTTAGCTACCTGAAGAAATTATGAATAATAACTTCCAGTTGGATAATCAATTGTAGGGGATGCATTAAACCTTTTGCTTGACTGTAGCAGATGACCTTTGAGGTTCATTCCAACTCTAGGATTCTGTGGATTCTGCAACTTGGGCCTTAGGCCCAGGATAGCATGACTGCTGCGAGCAGACATGAGGTCCAAGTTTGACAGTGATGTGATGTTCATTCAAGGATGACACTGTGGAAAAAGGAGTCTTATTTAGTCATAGGGGAGTTGCGATAAGGCTTGGGGGAGGAGGGTGGTAATGGTGGTGGTGGTGGTGGTGGAGAAGAAGCCAGTACAATGGAAAATTTTCAGCTGAAAATAAATGTCCCTTGTAGTTCCACAAGCAACTTCTCCCAACAGGATTCCCTCTCTTGGGGAAACCCTTCAGTCCCACCAAGCCCACTGACATTTCCTCCGCTCCATGGAGAACAATCAGTCTTTTTGCCTGTCAGTCTCTCATCTCCATCTGCTCCTTCAAGCCACTGCCTCTGCTCAGCTAAGTGGTTCCCCCTTCCAAAGCAAAACACAGAAGCCCTAGGCTGCTAGAGGTCGAGCAGTAGTAGGCTGATCTGAGAAACTAGACTTGGAGTTACCCTTTTCAGCACCAGGAACTTTCTCTCGTTGCTATGGAATGGGGCTACATCTCAGTACAGCTTAACTATTTCCTTCAACCTTGATGCCCTAGAGCTGGGGGCCACTGGTTGAAATGCACAGGGCAGATGCCAAAGAGCACTGGACCTGAAGCCAGTTGAAAGAGTTCAAATCCTAGGTATGCCCTTGACTGGCTCCACTTGCCCTCCAGTTGTTTAATAAACCATCAGATGATCTGCAACAGTGGTTCTCAACCTTCCTAATGCCGCGACCCTTTAATATTCGTATGTGGGTGTATCTGCATGTGGACAGACTTGCCCGGAGAGGGATAGAGGAGTGGTGTCTCGGTTCCTAAGACCATCGGAAATATGTGTTTTCTGATAGTGTTAGGTGACCTCGTTCAACCCCCAAAGGGGTAGCAACCCATAGGTTGAGAACCACTGATCTAGAAAGTTTTTTCTAGGCAGGGCCCCTTCCTGTTTCTGTACAGTATGTAAGACATATAATCCCACAACAACATCACCTTTGTTTCCCTTTCTAAGCACTCTACTTGGAATCAGAATGATTTGAGTTTGAATCCTTCCTTAGAAATTTACTGCTGCATGATCCTGGGAAAGTCTACTTTTTTGAGCCTCAATTTTCTCATCTGTGAAATGGGACAGAAAATAGCACCTACCTCATGAGAGGATTGTGAAGATAACCATGTAAAGCACTTGGCAAACTTTTAAGTGTGTGTAAATGTTAGATAATATTATTTTAGCTCTAGTATTTCATGATTCTATGAGATTTCTATGTATTTTTACATGAAATAAGCAACATACAAGGAACATGACAGAAAACAAGTTCATCCACATCCAATATTTGGAAGTTAACATCTTACTTTTGGAAGGAGGACTGCAGTGCTGTCTTCCAGGAAGTAACCACAGTTGGAGTATGACCCACCTGCCCAGCATGTTGGGAGGGGACAAACTAAGAAGGAGGCAGTTTCTTTCTGTGCCTCACTTAGGAAATAAATAGAAGAATTCTTCTCATCATTTGGTGAGTCGGTGACATTTCATTTGACAAAGAATCTTGGAAAAACCTCTCCTGGGACTAGTTTTGGGGCCAGGCCCTGATTATATTGCTTTATTGAAAGAGATACAGGGAACTGAGCTCTGGATGGCCTTTTATATTGCAGTAATTTATGCAGGAAATGAGAAATCATTTTCTTCTTAGGAAACATACACGCAAACACACACACAGTCACTGAGGCACCCCATTTCACATATACACAATTACACTCAATCACACTCACAGAGCTACTGTCATGGCCACCTACAGACACTCGGTGTCACACATATTCCTTGTCACAATCACAGCCACACACGCAGAGTCACAAACCAAAAGACTCAATAACAGACTGGCAGCCACTAACACGAGCGTGCACACACACACAGGAACGGACACACCCAACTTGCCAAACTGTCACTTCAGGCAGGCTTCTTCCTTTAACTATGCCTTCCAGGGGAAATTGAGATTTTCCCATCACATGTAAATTTCAATCATTAAGAAAGGAATAAGAAGCATGACACTGAAGAAATTAATCTCTCTGTGCCTTCCCCCTTTCTCATGCCCCTTTTCCCTCCTGCAACGATCATACTTAATATGGAGATGCTACAGCCCTGGCGACCTGCAGCCAAAGGCACAACTGTCAATTGAAGGAAGATTTATACCTGATCCCTTAAAGAGATTTCAGTCATAGTAAGCTTTTTTAGGATATCAAAAGAGGAATAGTAAGAAAGGAAAAAAAAGCATATAAAATTCCCTTTCCATCCCCCTCCCCATCCAAAATGCCTCTTTTGCTACTGAAGTTGGGACAGGAAGCTACAGGACATGAGAAAGTCAAAAGTTCAACTTTGCACTGGCCATAATGAAGTCAAGCAGGCTCAGAGTAGAGCCAAAGAACCCGAACAGCTCCAAAACCTGAGAAACACATGGAAAGGTAAAGTAAGATCACTAAACTGGGACTCTTGGTTTTAGTTCAAGTTCCATCATTAACTACTCATGTTACTTGGAGCAAATGACTCTACTTCTCTAGGCTTCTATATAGCCTTCTATATAGTTCTATGAATCCACACAGGTCACACTCCCTGGAACTCTAACAGCCATCTCCCTGTATGGTGCTCACTTTTCGCTCTGGCACAAAACAGGACAATATCCCCAGGGTTGGTCAAAGCAAACCTCAGAGATGCCTTCTAACAAGATAGTCCACAGATGCAGGACATTTAGGACCCCAGTCACCCTGCATAAACTGCATGAATTCCCATAGGTAATGGTACAAAATGATTACTAATTGCTTTTGTGGTTACCTCTGTTAAGATAAAAGGACAGCAATGAAAGCAAAGAATAGTATAATACTTAATATTTGGACTGCACTTTATGCTTTTTGTTAGTTATTTGTTTCCAGAATGAAGATTACTCTAGTGATAATTTCCCAAACTCACCTTCTTTGTTTAGAAAAAAAATTTGGGGGACCAAATCTACAATTTAAATGCATTAGAGAACTCTTGATAAGAAAACTCCTGCTCAGCCAATGTAGATGTGAACTCACTACCCAACTTAAGAGTCTTAGAAAGTAGACTGGGTTACTAGGAAGTTAAATGACTTCCTCAGAGTCACATACTCTGTGCGATTTGTGGAGACAGGACTTGAACTCGGATCTTCCTGACTCGGAAACCAACTCTCTGGACATTAGAACACTCTAAATGACCTCCTTGCAAACACTGCTCTTTCCCAAGCTGGCCCAACTCTCCCAAACCACAGGTGAGATGGATGGGAAATGCACATGAAGGACATGAATGGTAGACTCTCCTTCAGCTTCCCAAAATTTGTTTCCTGCCAGTGAAAGCTTATATGGCCCTTAGAGATCTTTTTCTTATTTTACAAATGAGGAAACCGAGGCCAGAAGTTATACGACTTTCCCAAGGTCACACAAGTAATCTGCAATGGAAGTGTGCTGGTGCCATGAACCAGTGCTCCTTCCTTTCCCTCCATCATGCCTCTTAGATCAGTCTTATGTATTTTCATGATTTAAAGTAGGATCCTCAGGGATACCATGCTGCATCAGGAGGAATATTAGATTCCTACCCCCCCCCCCCCATGCCCACTCCTAGTATAATACTGGGAATAATGTATCAAGAGTGCGGAGAGGTAGGATGTTCTCTCCGCTACATGCCTCTGATCTGATTGTTACTGGCTCTTCCTGCAGCCTTCCAGAGGAAATCCTTACTGGCTGCCAGCCCCTGTCTCAAAGTCCCTCAGGGAGAGGGAAGGGAGGGACACAGTCTGGTAACTTGGTCCAAACTAAAGAAGTCAATGTAATTCAGGGCCCCCAATCCTATGCACTCAGCGGATGCATGAGTTGAATTGCTTATAGTCTTAAATGATTGACTGAATGTTGGCTGAATGCTTATCATTGAAGAGAAAAACCTGTCAAAGGAATCTTCACTCTCTTTCCCCACTTGAGTCCACTCTACGTGTAGCAGAAATAGTCAGATTTTGTTTTAATCTTGTTCCTGCTCCAGACTCTAACACTACAGTGCCTCCCACTTACATTTCATGGGAAACTCAGACTTCTGATGGGTGTCAAGATTTCCCACGGACTAAATTTTATCCCTCTGTCCCTACACCCTTCCCTTAAGCCTGGAAGAATTTCTTTCCCACTTGAGCAAGACTGTGATCTGATAGACTGGACAGGTAGTGCTGGGACATGCTAACTATGGGTGAGAAGAAAGGTCATTCCTTCTCTAGAATATCTCAGTTTTCCCTTTTGTAGAATGAAGCTAAACAGTAGCAGCTGTCCTAGCATTGGGTATTATTATTATAATCATGATTAACAGTTAATATTTATCTAACACTTTAAAGTTCTGGGCGGCACTTTCTTTATATTAGCCCTCTTAGGTAGCTATACCCATCTTGCAGAGGAGGAAACTGTAGCTCACAGAGATAATACGCCTTCCCCAAGGGTGAGGGGTGGGGAGTGGGGGTGGTATCGAATGGCTATTCATTATCAGAGCCACAAGTCAAATTCAGCTCTCCCGACTCCAGATTCACAGTCTTTCCATGACACTGGGTTGGCTTTCACTAATGAAAAAGATTGGCTGCCAACATGCAAATAGAGATCCATACTGAAGAAAATACAACTAGTGTTAACGATATCTTATATTTAGTAATTTCTTGTATCTCTATAGTGCTTTATACTTTTGAAAGCATTCTCACATTTATTAACATGAGCCTTATAATTTTACAAATGAGAAGACTCATGTAAGTGACCTGCTCAGTGACACAGCAAGACATTGTTGAATCACTCTGAGGCAAGTTAGCCTCTGCAAGCATGCCCAGACTGCTGTGTTACCTATACATCCTTCACGATTTTTTAAGCCAACTATTGAGGCCATGGAAGTTCCACAATCAAAAGTGGATTCTGGAAGGGAATTGCTAGTCTGGCGTGGACCTCCTGGAGGAGGAGGAAAAGACTGGAGCAGCGGCTGTTTAGATTTATCTGAATTAGAATTAGGCTTCTCTGCATTGGGCTGTGGGTGTGATCAAAGGATGAATAGTCAGCAGAATGAAAGGGAATACTGACACAAAGCTACAATTGGAGATGACATAGATCCACAGTTGGAAATCCACCTGGGGGGCAGCTAGGTGTTGCAGTAAATAGAGCACCAGCCCTGAAGTCAGGAGGGACCTAAGTTCAAATCTGACCTCAGATATTTGACACTTACTAGCTATGTGACCTTGGGTAAGTCACTTAACCCTGATTGCCTTGCCTCCCCACTCCAAAAGGGAAAAAAAAAAAGGAAATTTACCTGGATTTCAGTGCTGGACTTAATACTCTAGTTTTTCCCCCAAAATGAGCAGAGCAGGGAGTAGGCAGATGATATGAAACTACATCATAGTGTTTAGAAGGGGGGAGGTTGTCATCCTGCTCAACAAGGTCTGACCATATTACATTTAGATTACTATGCCCCGCTGTAGGAGTGATTTTTTTAAGTGGCGCATTGACAAACTGGAGTGAATCCAGAAGAATGTGACCAGGATGGTGAGTGGTTTGAGAAGATGCCACAGGAGACATTTTTGAAGAGACTAGAGGTGTTCAGCCTTGAGAAGAAAAGCTTTAGAAGGACACAAGAGCTGTGCTCAAATATCTAAAGAGCTATCACGAGGAAGGGAGGCAGCTGGGTGGTTCAGTGGATAAGAGTACTGGGCAAGTAAAAATCTGGCCTCAGACACTTACTAGCTGTGTGACCCTGGGCAAGTCACTTAGCCTTAGTTTGCCTTAATCCAATGGAGAATGAAATCACAAACCACTCCATTTCTTTGCCAAGAAAGCTCAGTGGAGTCATGAACAGTCAAACACAACTGAACAACAACAAATCCCATAGAAAAGGAATTAGAATTATTCTGTTGGGCTTCAGAATAAATATGGATAGAATGGATAACAACAGGTAGAAGGCAGAAAGAGGCATATTTAAGCTCAATATAAAGAAAAAAATCTCAATAATTACAGCTGACCAAAAAGTGGAATGAGCTGCCTGGAAATGTACTGAGTTTTTCCTCAACGAAGGTCTTCAAGCAACGGTTGGATGAGCATTTTTAGGGACACTGTGGAGAGGATTTAGGTTTAGGTGTGGGTTGGTCTAGATGAGTAGGGTCCCAAGTCACATTTCTCTGCGCTCTTGCTATTTATCATTCTTGTCCTCCTTGCTCCTTTCCCATGTGCTGTTTGTCCTCCAATAAACCCCCAGTCCATCCCAGGTACATAAGCCCAATACAGTGAATCTAGCAAACTAATAGTAAAAAGTGGATCTTCTGGCTTAAGGCCAGACAAACAATCCTTTGGACGTGGCTGGTAGGGGTCACTAGGGACATGCGAGGTGTCAGCAAAACAAATAGGAGGCTCTCAATGCAAATGGGAGAGTGAGTACTCCTGGGTATATGTCCATGCATGTGTGAGCACCAAATTTGAGTATCAACAATATGGCATGGGTATCCCTGATTCCCTGCCACTTTCCCTTTACTACTCTCTAAAATCTTTCTTTGTCTTTTTCAAGAGCCACTTTCAAATCTTCAGGGCTGGGAAGTTGGAGTACATTTGCTGATCAGTGAGAAAATATGGACCAAAAAGAGGCAAAGCATCAACAGCCACCCAAACAGTCCTATGTGGTATCTGGAGACCCATAAAAGGAAGAGTTCTGACCAATTATTTTGGAATATAGAATACCCTTGTGTGGCTTGTAGGAGTGCTTAATATCACTGCCTCAACTGAAACTCAGGCAAGCCTATGAAGTAGATGGTATATTATCATACCCATTTTAGAGATGAGGAAACAGATTTTAATGAGATTAAGTTACTTGCTCAAGTCCAGTGTTCTACTATGCCTTGTGTATCATCACAAAACATCAATTAGTTACCCCAATTCCAATGATCCTCTGGACTGGGCATCAAGAAAAAGTTAAAAAATACAGTGCCTGCCTTCTTAGTGTTTACAGGTTAGGAGAGGTGATACTGACATATATATAGGTATGTATAGGACAGAACCCTAGCTAAATAGAACCCTCGCCAAATGAAAATATTAAAACAGATCTCAAGACTGAAGAGGAATTAGGTCTTGACATTCATGGCTTAGCTGTTGACTACCTTAGTCTATCGAGCCCTTTCCTTTGAACTAACTCCAGCATTATATAGGATCCATGCTTGGCCCTTATGATATACTGACCCACAGCCCTACTAAGTTTTCATGTATGTGTGTGTGTGTCTGTCTGTCCTGCCTTTTCAACTGGACTATAAGCTACTTCAGGGTAAAGACTAGGTCTTATTAATAAAACTGTCTATTCCTCATACCCAGCATTGGACATTACATATAATACACATTCAATACATATTTACTCATTAACTGATCAATGCCCCAACAGGAAATAGTGACGGCAAAGGGGTACAGCGTTGGAAACAGAGGCACCAGCCATGGGAGTGCCTGGTCCCTGTCGGGTGGGGCCAGGAAAGCCCTGAAGCAGCTGAGGAATGTCCAAGATCTGCACTGCAGGAAGGGGCTGGATGGCTGCCCAGGTATCCACCATGCTACACTCCACCCTAGCTCTCTTGCTAGGCAAGGAATAAGATACTCTCAGTGGCATTATTAATGTTATCATAAATCACCAGATCCTGACCTTGGATTAGGGCTCAGGCATTATCTACACCGGGTAGAAATGCTCACATGAATGCAGCCCTGCTCTTGGGGACAGAAAGAGGGCCACTCAGGTCATGTGTTCTCCTCTTCAACCCACATGGCCACTAAAATAGTAAGGATCCTTACTTAAAAGAATCATTACCACAGCACAAGAAACAAAGTGACTGTCTCCAAGCCAGGAGATTGATCATCCTAACCAAGACCAGGCCTCTGCTCTAGACCAATAAATAATAGAAAGGCAAGGTAGCCTCAAGGTAGAGGCCTCCATGCAGGTTGGCCTCCGGCTACGTGGAAGAGACTCGGACCTGTGGGGTTGGGAACTAGGGGATTAATAACACATCAATTTTAATGGAGGGAGGGTTTTTTTCTTTCCTTTTTTTTTCTGCTTCACAAACAGCAAAGTGAATGTTTGAGCATCCCGGCAGGGGGTTAATGAGGACTCTGATTAGTTATTCGGGTTTCTCTATACTGCTTCAATCCATCCTAGTAGGGAGAAGAAAGGAAAAAAAGCAGAAATGGAAGAGGAAGATGATGGAAGGGGGAGGAAGAAGAAGAGCAAGTTGCAGGGTACAGTAAGAAGAGAATGTATTTCAGAGGGAGGTTAAACCAAAGGCCTCCTCACAGACTATTGGAACCAATCTATGATGCTTTCTAGGGATCACTTTGTCTAAATACCTTATTTCACAGTCAAAAGACCCCCCAAAACAAAAAACCAAGGCTCAGAGAGATAAACCAACTTATTCGAGGTCACACAGCAAATTAATGGCAAAAGGGCTCTCTCCTATTATACCATATCCTTCTCCCCTACTTTGCACCCTAACCAAAGTAAACTTTTGAGCCATCTGCCTCCCTGTGACCCCTTTCCTTAGGCTTTCTTTTGTTCCCATCTGGAGGACAATAAGAGAGTAGAGGAGACTGGAAATCCATCTTAGCTCCTCTGGTGGGAGAGGAACCACAGTGTGCAGTGGACCCTGATAGCAGAGCTAACATAGATTAGATTGAACCAAAGGACTTTCCCAAAGCTAAAGAGAATTTCTCTCCTTTGGCACACGATCTTATTATCCAAAAACCCCAGAGTTACTTGGTTAGTAAACAAGTTAGTAAACTAGAGAGGCAAGACACCTGTAGGGCCAGGACAAGGAATTGGGAAGCCACAGGCTGATAGTGGCATAACTAAGAAGTTAAAAAACCTATCTAAGCTGTAAACCCCTGGGACCGAGCTAAAGTAAGGGCACTGCAAAGCTGCCCAGTATTCCTTTATCAGCCATCAACCAGGCTCAGCTAGAAGGCGGGCACAGAACCACACCACACCATGTTGGAGTTTAAGACCGCCAGGCAAGAGACAGAACCTCTACACAGTGTCCTAAGAAATAACCCCTTCCTGGACTCTTTCTTCACTTGGAGGTGTGAGATCCCCTGTAAAACTCACCTAATCTTTATGAAATAATTTTACTGCTCCAGAGATAATCTGCCACCCAAAGTCAACCAACTCATCAGTTCCTGCACACAGTCCTCTGCTACCTCCAACCCATCTCCTACACTGCTGACTGTAACTTGGAATGCCACCTGTCTTTGCATGCAATCATAGAATGACAAGATTTGGAAGGGACTATGGAGGTGATTTAGTTCAACTTCACAGCTGGGCAAAAATCCACTCCACAATATCCTGACGGGTAATTATCCAGTCTTTGTTCAAATACTTCTATTTATGATATGCTCGCTACTCTGCAAGTCAGACTATTCCACTCTTGACCAAATCAAATTCTTAGGATAGAATTTCTTCCACGCATTGAGCGGAAGTCTGCCTCTCCGTAACTTGTACACACTGGTACTAGTTCCACCCACTACTAGTTCCACCCACCCATAGCTAGTTAAGTTAATCCTCCTTTGAAACCCATTATGCTAAGAGCAGAACTGAGAGGAACTTTGTAGAGAAGGCATAAGCACTTATTACTTGCTTACTATGGGACTGTGCATACATGGAAAAACGATACATGCTTTTGAGGAGTTTACATTCTAATAGGGGAAGAAAATGCTAAAAAACCATAAAGTGCCATTTAACCCAATAACCTCATTTTATTTTTATGTATTAGGAAACTGAGGTCCAGAGATGTTAGATGACTTGACCAAGGCAAAAGAGAGTTCATAGTAGAAGAGCCAGGATAAAAATCAAAGTCCTGGGGTAGCTAAGTGGTGCAATGAATAGAGCACCAACCCTGGAGTCAGGAGGATCTGAGTTCAAATCCAACTTCAGCTACTAAACACAAAAAAATTAACCGTATGACCTTGGGCAAGTCACTTAACCCCGATTGCCCTGCCTTCCCTCCAAAAAGCAAAAAAAAAAAAAGTCAAAGTCCTTTCTTTTTTCTCTGCCTTATCCAAGTTCTGCTCTTCCCATCCTAAGCCCTGTGCTAAGCACTGAAGACACAAAAATAAAATCAAGACAGTTTGTGCTCTTCAGGAGTTCACATTCTAATTTAGGGAAACCAACATATTCAGAAGATGTTCAGTTTCAGGGTGGACAAAAAGGTCCAAGGGTTCGTGGGTCCAGTGCCAAGGTATACAACAAAGTCCAAGGGCCCTTAGGGTAGGTACATCAGCAGGTTAGAGAGCAAAGCCTGGAGGGTTTGGAGGGTGCAGCCCTCACATGGTAAGGCTCAGTGACCCTCCAAATTACTAGAAAGATTATAGTTGGTGATTTCCTTATTCAGCAAAGTGGTATGAGTGTCCACATCAGCCCTTCAGCTGTCTGGGGAAAAGAAGAGGGTCTTGGATCCATGGCAACTGGAAAGGGAAGAACAACTTGAAAATCAGAGTGAAAAAAAGGATTGAGGCTACCTCCTAACAGTGAAGGGATGGGGAGGGAGATCTGAGATGTGATAGGACAGGAGAGAGGCCCTGATCTGTCAGTACCCTCCTCATCACTCCTATCTGACAGTTTATAGTATTCTGGCAAATTTATCTCATCTAGATACTGTTTTAGTATATTCTTACTTATTTTAAGTTTCACCTTGCTGAGTCATTTTTGTTTTGTCCTCTCCAGTTTAAGGGGAAAAAGAAACAGAAAAAAGATTGAGAGTCAAGTAGCTCTGCTTTCTCTCCATCATCTATTATCATCGTGTCTATTACAAGTGGCAGATCTATCCCTTTGTTGATGTTACTTCCCCACCCCACCTCCACCTGCCCCAATACAGCTTTTAAAAAAAACACCAAACTTTTTATGTCCTTGCAATTCATTATTGGTCTCAGTTAATCACATATTTTAATTTTGCCAGTGTTGTCACAGGATCATGCAATGCTTTACATTTCATTTTTAAAACATCTCTGCAATATATTCCTTTATCTCCTCTGAAAATGTCACCACTCTGGTACAGACCCTTATCACCTGACACCTGGACTATTGCAACAGCCTGGTGGTGGATCTGTTGCCTGCTTCAAGTCTTTCCCCATTCACTCCTCCTTCAGCTACCACCAACGTGATCTTTCCTAAAGCACAGATATGGCCATGTTACCTCCCCTACCCCTTCCTCCTCCACTCAATAAACTCCAATGGCTCCTTATAACCTCCAAGATCAAATACAAAATTCTGTTTGGCATTCAAAGCTCTTTATAGTAAACGAACCCTCTACCTTCCAGGCTTTTTATACTTACTCCCAACCACACAGTATTTGACTCAGTGACACTGGCCTCCTGGTTATTCTGTGAACAAGAGGCTGCACTTCTCAGCCCCAGGCATTTTCTCTGGCTGTTCCCCATGCCTGTAACACTTTCACTCCTCAACTCTGCCTACTGACCTCACTGGCTTCAAGTTCCAACAAAAACCCTACCTTTTACAGGAAATCTTCCCCGACCCGTCTTCATTCTATTGCCTTCCATCTTATTAATTATTTCCTATTTGTCCTCTCTCCAAACTCTCTTGCTTTAAATATGTTTGTCTGCAAACTGTCTCCGCCATTATATTGTAAGCTCTTTGAGGACAGAGACTTGTTTTTTGCTTTTCTTTGTATCCTCGGCACTTAGCACAGTGCCTGGCACACAGTAGGTGCTTAATAAATGGTTATTGATTGATTGGTTGGTTGATCCTACATTTCCTGCCCTGGCTTCCATCTTCTGTACATGTCTTTTAAAAATCTAAGTTGTTCTATGAACTTCCTGTATATCCACACTGGTCTCTTCATCCTTGGAGTTTCTGTTTACATCTTACATCTTCTGTTTCCATCTTTATCTTGAGAGCTTCCCATCCCTATGTTGGCTTGCCTTGTACAACTTTAGGTCATCTGATTCCATTTACTCTTTCTCTGAAACCTTTAAAATTCATTCTCTGAAAATCAAATATAGGACCCTCACCCATTTTAAGATATTCTCACTGGAGATGAACACCTACTGGCCAGGGAGGAAATTTCCATAACTTTTCTCTCTTTGATCTTCAAGGGATTAACCCTCACACAAACCGCTGTGAGCAAACTGATTGACAGGAAAGACTTCCTATCATCAGTAAAACGGGTGCTAGAAGACACAACCCAGAAACTTAACATGAATTTTGAGGAAGACCAAAAAGACAGATGGAAGTACAGAGCCAATGACCCTAGTGATGGAGTAGACAGTAGGGCCAATAACAAGAGGCATTGACAGCATGGATCAGTTCCTGCTGAACTGTCCATTCAAGAGAATGAATACCACACAGTAGATAATTTTTGCTAGTCCATCCTCCTTCCCCTCTCATGTTAAGAACAAAGCTTATCTGGATTTTTTAAAAGTTGCTTTTTCTTTTTAACATAAAAGTATGGCTGATCACAACAATTTCTGATTTGTACCAGGAATGGTATTTAAGAGAGGAAGAAGGAGTGATCAGATCAGCATGGAAGAGAAGAAGAAAAAAGGGTGAGAGAACACTGTCAAAAGTCACCAGGATTTGACTCAGCTAGGAGCATGATGAATGAGATCATTTTAAATTTGTATCCTATAACTTTCCCAAAGCGGGGGTGTGGGGTATTGGGAGGGGAGAGATTAAATAGAGAGGGGAGAATACTCTGGAGGACAGGCAAAAACTAGAAGCCGAGAAAGAATGAGAAAGAGCTTTCACTATCCATAATGAGCTAGGGATGCAAGCTCAAGTGTTATAATAGATGACATTTACATAACACTTTTAGTTTTATAAAACAGTTTATGCATATATATTTATAATTTGTTCCTTACAATAACCTATAGGACAGGTATTATAGGCATATTATTATCCTTATTTTGTAGATGAAGAGAATGAAATTCAGAAAGGTTGAAATAGAGATAACTATCTCTAGAAAGAATACCATACAGCAGTTTGGAGGAAGGGAGGGAAGGAGAGAGAGGGAGAGAGAGAGAGAGAGAGAGAGAGAGAGAGAGAGAGAGAGAGAGAGAGAGAGAAAGAGAGAGAGAGAATGAATCTGTCTTCCTCTCTCTGTCCAATTATATTTCAATCCAATTATATTTTTTCCCTGTAATAACCTTCTCCCAGCTTCTTGCTATTTCAACAAGACTGAGTAAGGGTCTTACAGTGCACTAGCATGATACTGTTTTTCATAGGATTACCCCGTGTTATTGTGGATCCTCTTGGAGCTAAAGACTCTTTTTGCCATTACCCATTACTACCACAACTCAGCAAGACTTTCTTATTAAACACTTTCAATGTGCAAGGCATCGTATAGCTGGCTACAGAGATATAAAACAAACAAACAAAACTCCTACCCTCAAGGAGCTTGTGATTCTTTTGGGGGTACAATGCAGAAAAAATAAATGCCAAGTAATTTGAGGAAGGAGAGAACACAGCTAGGGGAATATTTCTCTTGCCACTCCCTGGAGAATCATGAGTTCTCCTTCCGAGGTCATTAACCTGGGATCAGAGCCTTTACCTACAGCTTTCTCATGGAGTACCATGGCCATAGCTGTTTAGGGAGCACCAACTACTTTACAACGTATGGTGATCTACAGAACCAACTATATACTGATAGAAAAATGAAAAATTTAGTTGAAATACTCCTCTAACCCTGGCACAGGTTTAACATTTAGAGGGGCAGGAAAAAAGGGTGAGATTTGTATGAAATAGAAATAGGGAAAGCAAAAGGGGTTGGTTGTTTTTTTTTTTTATAGCTCATAGTGAGTAAGTTAAGGGCCAGGGTCAGGTTTAGCAGCCAGACCCCTCCATGCTTCAGCTGGCTGATCCAGGGCCTCCCAGGTCCTGTGCCTGCATTTTCAAGCTGCTCACCTCTCCCCCAGCTCTCCACCGCAGCAGACTTGGCAAGTCATTTATTCCTCCATAACATTTGCTCGAAGGAACGTTAGAGCTGAATTATAGCTGGGACCATTATCTCACAATAACTGTCTGGGAAATGTTAATGCATGGATCATGCAGAATGCCACATTAGGGGTTTTATGGTGGACATAACATTTTTATGAACTTTTTCTCTGGTAGCACCAGCTTTTGCTAGAAAGGAAAAAGAAAGAAAAGGGAGGGGGAAAAAAGCCACAAGGAGAAGAAATCTTGGTACTAGCAGTGTCATTTGATAGCACCTTTGCAAGAGCCATTAGCCACACCAGGGCTTGGGCCCCCTGGGTAGAGGCACTACTTGGAACTACTCCAGTATATTGAGTATCTTTAACGCTAGGTAAACATTAAGTTATTTGTAAGTGGGGAGCAACTGGCCCTGTTGGCGACTGGTAGGGTAAAGGACCCATTGAGGCAGACCCATAAAACTTTCCAGCCGCCTCAACCACCTGCTGCCTAGCCAGCATTGGTGCCAGTTAGCTGGCAGAAGGAGTGGGCAGAAGGGATAGATTCATCTGGATGGGGGTTGGCAATGAGATGATGCTGTTATGTACTACTTTGACGATTCAAGGTGTCTCTGGCTCCACTTTGGGATCTGTCTGTAGGCAGAGTTGGGTAACTGTATAAAGTGATTCTTATTTCCACCCAAGAAAAAAGGGGGAAAAAAAGGAGGGGGGAGAGAACCCAATTTTCCAAGCAGCAATATTTTATATCAGCTTTCAGAAAGGGCTAATAAAGGCAGCGCTTAGCATTTTATATCCTTTCTCAAAAATAATGATCTTTGGTCCTCAGCTCAGAAATATTTTAAGTGGGTTTGGGTCTCCCACCTCCAGAACACTCTTTAAGGAGACTGGATTTATAGTTTTGTTCTTTGCCTGCCCTCAGCTCCAATTTAAGACCGATAACTAGTGCATTATGGGCAGTGAGGCTCTCCCCTCCCACTTCTAACTTCCTGCTCCACTCCCAACACATCCACCAAGGGAACTTAGGATGCTCCATTCTTCTTCTGGGCAAACTGCTGTTTCGTTCCTGACCCTATGTGATACCTGAGATCTTTTTATGGCCTGTGGGCTGACGCTATAAAAGGAGGGATAGGAGGAAGAGACACAAGTTGCTCCCTGGGCTCTTCATAGTCAGTCACCTCCCAGACCTTGGAGGAGGTTCAAGGAATTCAGCTAGACCACCCATGCTGGCAGGAATGTGGACTAATGCCCAGACGCTGAGTCAGAGTCAGGGTCAATAAACATTTATTGAAGGCCTACTATGTGCCAGGTAGTCTGTTAAGTGCTGTGAATATAATGAAAGGCACAAGACAGTCCCTGCCCTTGAGAAGCTCATGACCTAATGGGGAGCACTGTAAAACAGGGGGGTGAAGTGTGAGCTTACTGGCAGGGGGCATGATGAAGTCATGCGGCAAAGGTGGGAAATCATCTGAGGAGGTGAGAGTTGCTGAGTTGATTTCATCTTGCAAAATAAGTTTCTGGAGATGATGAAAAGTCTAGGAAAGCACACAGGTGTGAAATGATGAGAACTCCCTAGGGGTCCTTAAATGGTGGAGGATGGGGAGGAGCTCTCCAACATCCACCCCCCACCCTCTCCAATCAGAGGGAGGGAGAAGGACCCAGGCATAGGAGGTGCTGAGGAGGTATGGATTTGGGGGGTTGAAGTTATCTTTCAGAATAATGAGTTCCTGGAGATGATGAAGTCTGAGAAAGTTGCAGGTAGAAAATGATAGAAAGGATGAAGCAGGTGAGCAGAATGACCTGAACCAGCCCAGGAGTTAAGAACACCTGGCAGAGAGCAGAGGGGAGCAAAGAATCAGGTAGGAGACAGGTTCTTTTCCATAGTACAGTCCCAAAGCAATATAAATCTGTGCACTGGAAGAACACAGAATGGGGAGTCAAGAGTTCTAGTCCTGGCTGTATCTAGGCTGTGCCACTAAATGAGTGTGACCTTAGGCAGGATACTTACCTTCTCTGGGCCTCTGCATCCTCAGCTATTAGATGAAGAATTGGCTAAGATGGCCTCTAAGGTTTACTCCAGCTCTGTCAATTTATGCTTGCTCTAAGTTTGTCCTCAAGGGATGCTCTTCAGAGCAAAAAATCAGAAGCTGGTCAGGTGGACAGAAACCAGCTTATCCATCCCTGTTTCTAGGAATATAGTTCCTACCCCAATCCAGACAACTGGACGTCTGCCTGAAGATCTCTTGGGAAGAACATTCCAGAAAGTCCCAGGGGCATCTTAAAATCCTGGGCATCAAAATGTTCTGAAGTGGGCCTTTTAGATGGATGAATTAGGTTCATTTGAGACCTGAGAATGGAAAAGGAATTTAACTGGGACTAGTTCAGTTTTCTCAAACTGCCAGGAAGCAGGTGCACCTGTTCTAAGCAGCCTGGGCTCACCACCCTCCCTCTTCCATCCCCCACTAGCTCCCTTCCTCATGAAGAAACTTGCAGCCTACACTTACTCCTGGGGACCCCCTTCCATACGTTTCATTCCATCTCTCAACTGCACACTGATTGTTCTGAATGAAGAGCTCCAGCTGCAAAAGCAGGCCGGCATTTTACAGACCTTAAGATAACACCCACCTTCCCGTAAGTAGGGAGAGTTTCCAGGGAACTGGAATGGAAATTATTTGGGGAGAAGGGGGGGAAGGGAGAAGTGCAGCCATTGCACCTGGAGGGCTTAGCCTTGGCAGGCCAGGTCACCATCTCTTCCTGGCCTTTCATGAGGTTGAAATAAATCCTGGAGAATTACATCCAACCCACAGAATCCCAGATCTCAAATAAAATCTCCCTTTCTAAATGACTGTCCACTGATCCACTCATAGGATCATTGAACTTAAAGTTGGAAGAGACTTTAAAAGCACTCTATTCCAATCCCCACATTTAACAGATGAAGAAACTGAAGCCCAGAAGACTTAAGTGACTCCTCTAAGGTTATGAAAGTTATAAATAATAATAATAGTAATAGCTAACATTTATGTAATGCTTATTCTATGCCAAACACTGTGCTAAATGCTCTACAATTATCCTCTTATTTGATCTTCACATAGCTTGGAGGTATGTGCTATTATTACCTCCATTTTACAAATAAGGAAACTGAGGCAAACAGGTCAAAAGACCTGCCCAGGGTCACATAGCTATTAAGTGTCTGAGACTAGATTTGAACTCAGGTCTTCCTGACCCCAAGCCCAGTGCTCTATCCACTAAGCCACGTAGCTTCCTCCATTACACATTATTCCATAGCATAATAATAGCTTGGTGGTACAATGTCTGAGATTGGATTTGAATTTGAGCCTTCCTGACTACAGGCCAAACATTCTATCTACTATGTCACCTAGCTGCCCCCTAATATGTTAAGAATTTGAACTCAGGTCTTCTGACTTCAAATCAATCACTGTTTCATATAATCATTCTAAAGTGCTTTTTAAAACCCTGTTACATTTACCATTTACCATCTAAGGTGAGGGCCTTGTGAGGGCCATGTGTAACTTGCGTATGACTAGAATACAGGATTTGGGGTCAATAGAACTTGGGTTTGAACCCTGGTTCTTCTATTTCCTGATCATGTGGCTTTGTTCAAGTTACTTCACCTTTGGAGTAATCATCTATGAAATGAGGAGAAATTAGACCAAATCCACCAGTCCCAGAGGATACATTCCATTTGGTTCCTATTTGAATGTATGTCTGTTCAGGTCCATCAGTCCAGGCTCTAAATTTCTTGAAGGCGAGGACTGAGTCC
Source organism: Pseudochirops cupreus (assembly GCA_028627135.1). Taxonomy (NCBI): domain Eukaryota; kingdom Metazoa; phylum Chordata; class Mammalia; order Diprotodontia; family Pseudocheiridae; genus Pseudochirops; species Pseudochirops cupreus. The sequence continues at coordinate 189,581,936 of CM053582.1, read as the reverse complement.
CTTTCTGTCTCAGCCTCCCAAAATCTTCCAGGGCTTCACAGGGCAGGCAGACACTGGGGACTGCCCTCCAGAAAGTTCAGAAAAATTAGAAGCTTTCTGTGCAATCAGCTTTGAATGGAGAAGGAGAAGGTACACCAAGGGAATTCAAATCAACCCTCTAGGTGGCCTCCTCACCCACTTCCTATGATGAATACAGCTTTATCAGGGCAAAATTATACATCTTTGTACCCCAGGCATTCTCCATAGCAGCTGCTGCTTAAGACTGGGCTGGAGACCCAAGTTCTTGTCTCATCTCTGCTTTGAGCTAGTCATAAAACCTCATTTCCCTGGGCTTTAGTTCCTTCATTTATACAATGAAGACTACAATACCTACCACACAGACTTATTAGAATGAAATGAGATAATAGGTGAGAAAGAGCATTGGAAAGTTGAACATAGTATGTTAAGTCTTTTCCCCCTACCCATGGTTCTAAGTCATTCCTTCAGATAGAAAGGCAGGTTTAAGAACTAAGGATAAAAAGATGTTGAGATCATAGTATCCCAAAATGTCAGAGATTGAAGGGAATGCATTGATTCTCTATTCCAATACCTTTATTTTACAGCTGAGGAAACTGAGGCTCAGAAGTAGGCCTCTGTCTTCTCACCTAGAAAATAAGAGCATTGTTAACTCAGGTCCCTTCCAAATAGTAAGTCCTATTATCCTAGGTAATAGGACTAAGTTTTCACCAGCCAAATTTTGGCTGCCCCCTTTATACTCCACCCAGCACTTACTACCCACCTGCCTCAATAAGTAGGACAAGAAGCTCAGAATGCCTAATCCGATTTGCTGGCCAGTTGTTATATGGTATCTCTACAAACAAGATAAACGGGTTAGCCAAGAGGCTCCCTAAAATCTATTCTCTTGCCAGCTAGTAGAAGGAGATGTAAGCCATAAACGAACTCCCTCTCTTTGGACATCTGAGTCCAGTTTTGGGTTGGAGCCAACCTACAAGGAGGTTCAGGGGGAAGAGGGTACAGTGTAATCTTCCCTGAGTAGAGAATTACACCCAGATCAGTGAAAGAGGGAAGGATCTGAAATCAGATCTCTGATTAGAAATGGCCTCAGTTACTCAGATACTGTATCTTCTGGGGCCCTGTGTAAAACTAGGGGCAAAACAAGGTGACTCTTGCCCCCATGCAGCCCAATTCCCAGGTTTAATGATGAAATTTTAAGTTCCAATTTTATTCTTCCCCTTGATCAATTATAATCTGGGTATCTTCTCAGTTCACTATTGAGTGACTGAGTCTTTACCCTCGCCAAAGCCCAAATCATTTTATTGATGATGAAACAATAGATGATCTTTTGACATCTCCAGTGCTGTTTGCATGAAGAAAAGATAAGTTAGAATAAATTCATATATTTCTGTTTGTTTCTTGGATTCAACAGCTAAAATTTCCATCTCTTTATGCAGAAGTCCTGGGGAGCTGAAATCCACAATAATGCTAAACAATTCGGCACTTTATTCTCTCTTTACTCTGTCTGTACTACACAAAATAAAGACCTCAAGTTTCCAGCTGCTGAAAGTGAACCCAGAAGCCACATTTCCTTCTATACCAGGAAGGAACCTCCCTACCCCTGAGGCTCTACCACATTTAAGACCTCTTTAGGATTCATGAGGTCAGAGATATCTGTCTTGGCTAGGACCAAGAGAAGACTTGCTTAAAGCCTGGGAAACAGACTTGATGACCTTCAAAAGGAGCTTCTGAGTGGGGTGGGTCTGGAGAGGATCGAGGTATCTCTTCTCACTGCTCCTATTCCCATATCCTGAAGGATTCTCCCAGGCAACCCCATCAATACAGTAGCAACGTGTAAGAATGGCCCAAAAGGGATAACTCAGATGATCCTCAGTTAGTCAGTACAGGGCTACAAAATTCAGTAGAGGAGAGGACATATCTTCAGCTCAGATTAGATAATATACTCCTAGCCCTAAGCAGAAAGCAGTACCAATCTTTTTCACTAATAAAGAGACCTAAGTCTTGGGAAGGAAAGTGACTTGTTCAACATTACCCTCTACCTCAATGCCAGAGATCAGGAACTAAAATATTTATTCTTGGCTTATAGGATCAAGAGATGGAAAGGGCCCTGGAGACTGTGGAAAAGCCCAGATGTGAAGTGACTTGTCCAAAGTCAAACAGGTAAGGAGTAGTGAGGGATCTGATATCAGGTCCTCTGGATAAAAATCTAGTGGTCTTTCCATTGTTGTGCTCATGCTCGTCCTTGTCCTCCTTCTCCCCAACTTCAGTTTGAAGTTCCTACTTGTTAGAATAGAGTAGATGTGAGGAAGATGGTGGTGAAGAGGAAAGAACTTGGGCTGACAAAGTTGAATAGCTGGTGGCCTAGATCAGTCTTTTGCTTCTTGGTTTGGAATTGAAGAGTAAGTAGAATGGGTAACAGAGTAATTTTTTGGAGTCACTATTCAAAAACATTCCTTGGGCCATTTATTTCAATGGATTTTATTTCCTACCTAAAATCCTATAGACCTCTAGGAGCTACCCGGAGATGTAATCAACAGACTGGGGCTTTTACTCCATCATCATTCTTTAGTGCTACTCTTTTCACTCATCACTACTCCAATTCTGTCTGTCTGTCTGTCTGTCTCTTCTCTTCTCTCTCTCTCTCTCTCTCTCTCTCTCTCTCTCTCTCTCTCTCTCTCACACACACACACACACACACACACACACACACACCCCCTAAAACATAACTCACCACAAAAACTACTGGATCTGGAGTCAGAGGACTTAAGCTCTGATCTTAGCTCTGTTATTCACTCTATGTATATAGCCTTGGTCAAGTCATGAAAGTAAGATACGCAATATGACACAGTAAAATAATGAGGGGATCTTGCAAAGGTTTATTCTCCTTGAAACTTTGATGCTAAAAATTGCAACTGCAATGGAGAGTGGGGTGAGGAATATGTTGGGGTAGAATGAACTTTCAACTATGTATGGGTGACTACCATTTTGGAAAAAACAAAACAAAATAAAACAACAACCTTCCCTAATCTCTATAACTATCCTTCCTATGATCCTTTGTACTTAAGATATGGAGGGCTTTAAAGTGGGACAAACAATACACAAGGGAACCGAAAGTTATTATTAGGACAATAGCCAACAGGCCTCATGGAAGCGGTCTATGACCTAACACTGGCACAGAAAAAAATGATACCTTCTGCTATAAACAAAAAACAAACACAAAAACAACAAAACCCCTGGCACTGGCTAGATCAGAAGAGAACTTCCCAGTTACTTTCTGATACTACCTAGCCTAGAAAGTCTGAGGACAGCTCCAAACTGTTTAAAGACATGAATAAGGCAACAGAATTTCTGCAGGAAGAGATGTATTCAAGAGAGGCAGGTCACCTAAGCATGAATCTTGGTTAGCTGTGAGTGATTTCAGGGGCAGAGAATGACAATTCTTTGCTTTAATGACTTGAGCTGTGAATGCATACAAATAGAGACACCCCCCCCCCCACCCAAGGCTTTCTAATAGGATATATTTCCAGGTTTTCTGGGTGGGGATTTCACCCAAGAACAATGACAAATCCCCAGAGAATAGCCTTGTGTCCTTCATCCTATAGGTTCCTCTGGCCCAGAGTTACATACCCAAGTACCAAAATGAAGGCTGCATATGTGTCAGGTACACATTGATAAGTCCATCAGAAAAAGATTAATGTTGGCTGGAGTGAAGAGTATACTTTCAAAGATCAATAATCATTGTTGTGCAAAATCCAATGTCCTCTTTCCAGGTCTTACTATCCTTGACCTTAGGTGCTTGATACCACTGACCAGTCAGTCCTTGACATAGTCCTACCCTATCTTGATTCTCTCTCAATCTTTCTTATAGACTGTTTTCCGTCTTGTGCTATATCCTCTTCTTCCTCAGTCCTAAAGTCCTGTTCTTTATATTCTGACGTAGAAGTGATGCATTCTCATATCTTTGATTATCAATTTGTGACTTTCTAACCCTCTCTCTCTAGCCCTGGCTTCTCTCTTGAATTCCAGAACCGCAGTTCTAATCATCAGCTAGACAATTCTGCATGGATATCATAGTGTTACTTTAAACTCACTATATCCCCAACTGACTTATCATCTTCCTGGCTATTTATTGTATTCCTCTAACTTGTCTATTTCCTGTCAGTGGCACTGAGCTTGGATAACTTCCAGTTATCTTTGACTTTGACCTCTTATTTATTCCCTCTGCTCATTAAGGTGCCATGTCCTATAAATTTTTCTTTGGAAATGTTTCTTATCTCTATCCCTTCCTTTCTACGCCTGCTGTCATCATTGCAGTTTAATCCTTTTGTAATATGGAGAGAGGTAGCTAGGTAGAGTAGTAGATAGAGTGTCAGGCCTGGAGTCAGGAAAACTCCTCTTCCTGAGTTCAAATCTGGCCTCAGACACTATTTGTGTGACTACAGCAATCACTTAATTCTGTTTGCCTCAGTTTCCTGAAGAAGAATATATAAACCACTCCAGGATCTTTGCCAAGAAAACCTGAATGGGGGTCACAGAGTCAGACACAACTGAAAAAAAATGATGAAAACAAGTATCTGAAAACTATCTCAAAAAAGACTGAACTGCCTTGAGAGACAGTGAATTCTCCATCACTAGAGTTATTAAAGCAGAGGCTAGATCCTTATCCGTTGGGGATTTTGCAGAAGAGATTGATGTACTTGGCAGAAGGTTAGAATAAATGATCTTCTAGATTCCTTCATTGGATCATAAAATTTAAGAGCTGATAACCAACCTCAACCTAGACCAAACCATACATAGAAGTAATCTCACATGGTCATACCCTTCCAAATGTAAGACTCTACGAATTCTATTTAAAACATGGAATGGGCTGCCTAGAAGTACTCTTTGACCTTCTCACCATTAGAAACATTCAAGCAAGGACTGGATGACTACCTGTGGGAGATGCTGTAAATTAGAGAACATTCCTGAATAGAGCGGGAGGATGAATTCAATGACCTCTAACGTCTTTTTGAATATAAGACTGCATAAATAGACCACAAGTAACTTATCCAACCTTACCTTTCCATCTTCCCCTAGACCAGTGGTTCTCAACCTGTGGGTTGCAACCCCTTTGGGGATCAAACAACCCTTTCACAGGGGTCATAGGGGTCACCTAAGATCATGGGAAAACACATATCTGTGATGGTCTTAGGAACTGAGACACCGCTTCTCTATCCATCTCCAGGTGGGTCCGCCCACATGCAGACATGCTCACATACCAGTATTCAAGGGTCATGGCATTAGGAAGGTTGAGAACCACTGCCCTAGACAAATCTGGATCTTTCAGGCCGGCCTCTCTTTTCACTGTCTTCAGTATACACAATGCCCCTTCCTGGCACCAAATACTTATGATTTTTCTATTGAGAATGCCTTATTCCCCTCTCTCCCTATTCAAATCCTACAAATGACTGAAAGTTAAACTCGTGACCCACTTCTTTCCTACGGCTTTCTATATCCTGCAGTGGGAAAGAGTCCATTTAGAATTAGAATAAGAGAGAGGCCCTTGATTGAAATCTTAGTTCTTCTACTTACAACTGAGCAACTCACCATACTTCTCTTATGTCTTAGTTTCTTTATCTACAAAACAGATAAAGTAAGGCTGGAGTAGATGATTCCTTTCCAGCTTTAACTTCTATGGTCCTACTCTAACCCCCTGTTCTATAAACTGCTACATTGACTGTACTACTTATGTGCATTTTAGTCATATGGGGACTTTTATTTTTGTCTATTTCATTGTGTGTCATCTTCAAAACTGAGTCATCCACTGCTTAATGGTGGGTCCATATATTATACTTCTTTATAACTCACACCAGGCCTACAGTAGTGCTAAAGATATGGGTGTTCAACCAAGGAACTTAGGAATTGAAAATGTTCGTAATATCAAGAGAAAGGAACTAGTTCCTTAAGAGAAACAATGTAGAGCAAATGCCATGTTAATTTTTGCTCAGTGTGCTAATTTCCTTAAGTTAGCGCGGAATAATCTGCAATTACAGCTTAAGTAAGAAATTTAACATGAGGAAGCTTTTTTATTTAACAAAATATTATTCTAACATCACGGCAGTGAACAACAGAGCTCAGTTTGTGAGACAACTTCCTTCCTATCACAGGTTCCCACTGCTCATATCGTTATGAAAGATTGCAATTATTTGCCTCCCTCACTCAATTTGGGGGAAAATGAGGTTAAAGAAAAATTGTCTCAGGCAGTTCTAAGAAAAACAACTTAAACCAGCCCCATAAAAATAAAAATAACAAAGGAAACCCCCACGTAATTTGTGCAGTCACGCAGGACCTAGAGAGTAGGGGTTCTTTTGTTATTTTTATATCCAAACTACTATTCTTTCTCCCAGGCACTGTAATGCTCTTTTCTAGCTTGCATAAAAAATGAAGGAGGAGGAAAACTTTCACATTTCCCCAGTGACAAAGCTTTCTCTGGGCCTGAGTGTGGGAACAGGGTTTGTGGATGGTATGTGTGTATAATTATAAAAATTTTTTTTGGTTTGGACCTGTTTTCATCAATGTGGGGAACTCCAGCCCTCTACTAACAGAGATCAGCAATTCTTTGTCCATAGTCACACGGCTACCATGTATCAGAGGCAGGACATGAGCCCAGGTCTTCCCCTGACACTAAGATTCACGCCTTCAGAAAATACTGTATTTTATCTCTCATTCACAGTAATAACGAAAAAAAAAAAAGAATTTTGACAAGTGGTTGGGCCTCAGAGGGAACGATTCTGTGTATGGCCTCAGAGGGTAGTAAGTTTTCCATTGCTAGAAGGATTCAAGCAGAGGCTAAATGATTTATCAGGAAAATTGAAGAAGCGATGCAGCCATTGGGCACAACTGAAGTGGATGACTTAGAATAAGATTCCTTCTTACTCTAGGCCTCTAGGTACAAAGCAATGCGGCTAGAGGCTTGCATCACCACCACTCCATGGGCCCTGGCTGTATCTCTTGGGGGGCCCATTTTTCAAGTATGCTCAAGACAGAACCAGCTCCAGAATCCAGAAGGAGTCGATGAAATTTTAATAGATTGGGAAGGGAAAGTCAAGAAAATTAGAAATAGTCTAACAGTGTGGTCTGGGTCTTTCCCTTACACTATCAAATAGAATCATAGGATCATAGATTTAGAGTCAAAAGGACCTTATAGGAGCAGCTAGGAAGTTCAGTGGACAGAGCACTGGTCCTGGAGTCAGGAGAACCTGAGTTCAAATTCGGCCTCAGACACTTAACAACTTACTAGCCGTGTGACCTTGGGCAAGTCACTTAACCCCAACCGCCTCGAAAAAGTACCTTATAGGGACAGCTAGGAAGCACAGTGGATAGAGTGCTGAGCCTGAAGTCAGGATTCAAATTTAGCTTCAGACACTTCCTAGCTGTGTGACCCTGAGCAAAATGCTAAGCCTCTTGGCTTCAGTTTCCACAACTGGAAAATGAGGATTTAAATAGCTTCTACCTTACAAGACTGCTGTGAGGATGAAATGAGAGACTATCTGTTAAGCACATAACGTAGTGCCTGGCATATAGTAAGTGTTTAATAAATGCTTATTCCCTTCTACCCTTATAGGACTTTGAGTCCAATCACCTCATTCTACAGATTAGGAAACTGAGGAAACTGAAAAGATAATGCCCTGGCCAGGATCAAAGGGTTAGTAAGGGAGTAAGTTGATGTTTGAATCCAGGTGTTCTTAACTCCAAGGAAAGGGTGCTAGCCACCATGCACACTACCTCTCACATAGATGACAGGGGAATTCATGTTGCCCCCCAGCATCAGAACCATCGCATTTCTGTTCTCTCTAAGCTGGAGATTTGCAGTCTCACCAACATGTCTTGTCAAACAGCATTTTTGGGGAACAAGGCAATGCCAGGCAGGGGTCTGGGGAATATTCATAAGCCACCCTGTGAGAGTGGTATGTCCCAACAGAGGAGGAAAGGAGAAAAGAAATATTGCCACAACGCCCTGCCAAAAGGCCACCCCGCTCTTGTTCACCCTCTGGGGCTCCACTGGCTGCAGTTTCCTCAGAGCCCAGTGTGGGTGCTACCGACAGAAAGATTTCCTTGGAATTGAGCGCTAGACATGGCCAGCATCTCACTGCTGCCCTGGGCTGTCCCCACTGCACCAACAGTAAATCAGCTCCTGGTCAGGAGCTGAACGCAAAGCTGCTGCCTGCATGGCCGGCACCTGCTCTCCTCCTTGCTGCTACCAAGCTGCCAGAGAGATGATCAGCATAACTCCCATCCCCAGCCCTCTGATTTACATGTACAAATAATCTCTGTCAGGGGCATGAGCCCCAGAGAGCAGTAATAGATTTCAGTGGGAGCAGATGCAGAGGCAGATGCAGACGCAGGAAATAAAAACGGAGCACATCAGCCTGGCAGAAAAGTGATGGCTAGAGAAGCCTGAAGAGCCAGAGGGAGATAAAGAGACTTGCTTGGGGAGTGGGGGAGGGGGCTGGCAGGAGAGGCCTCCATCAGATCAAATATTGATTGGTCAGCTATGGCTCTGCTTCTCTAAGAGCTGGCTGGAGATTTAAGACACAATTTCACTTCCTGCTCTAGGGGCCGGGTTTTCTGCTTTTGCTCTTGCCAGGCCTAAACAACATACCTAGGTCTAGTTTAGCTCAACCCAGAGGGAAGACGGGGACAATGAGGGGAGGGGAGGAAATGGAAGGATAAGTTCTGGACTAGGGAAGCAATCTCACAGGATTTATTTCCTATTGCCAAACAGCCCTTTTCTCTAGAAGGACCCCCTGTGGACAGCTCTGGCACTATCATAAGATTTAGTTTTAAAAGACCTTAGAAATCATCTAATCTACCTTCTTCACTTTGTAAAGAAAAAAACCTGGAGTCCTAAGGACAATGACTTCACCAAAGTCACAAGGTAATAAGTAGAATCCCTAGGATTCCAGCCCAGATCCTCTGACTCCTCTTTCCACTACACCATGCTAGTTCTCACTGAGTCAGGGACCAAAGAGACCATCTAACCCTATTTGACTGATGAGAACCTTAAAACTGCCTTACGAATCAGAACCCCCACAGGGCCATATGCTATGGGCTCAGCCACAGAAATAGTGTCTTTAGACTGTGAGCTCTTTGAGAGCAAGGACTTTTTTTTTAAACCTTCCTTTGTGTCGTCAGTGCTAAGGGCACAGAGCTCTTAACAAATGCTTGTTGACTTTACTTGAAATCAAAGTGGTCAGAGGATTCAAAGGAGAAAGAAAAATCTAGCCAGTTTTTCCTTGCTTAACCTGGAAGCAGCCAGCTTGAATTCTCAAGTACAAGTAGGGTTTCCTGGAGTTGGCAAAGGGTGAGGGCAGACAGCTCACCTGACCCTGACAAGGACCAGGGATCCACCAAGTGAACGTGCCACTGGAGCAGACAAAGAAGTGCCCAGAAGTCTAGAAGAAGGTGGTAGAAGGACCTCAGATTTCAAGGTGACCAAGTCACTGAAGAAGCCCACTTCTTTCTCCGGCACCAATCTCTTAGGATTGGCAGAAGGGAAATGAATCGGAAGCAGGAGTGGTGGTAGTGGCAGAGACAGTCTCCCCAGAGACTAGGAAACCCACATCTGTCCCCAGGGCACTCTAGAACTCGGTAGCACCACCTTGGCAAGAGGACTGACTACTGGTATGCTAGAGTGTGCCAGGGCATACCCTGCAGAAGCCCTATGAATAACTGTGTCCTCCAGCCTGTGTTTTTTCCATCAGACCACATTACTAAAGCCTGGATAAATCTAAAACTGAAGGTGGAAAGACACAAAGCAAAAAAAAAAATAGACCATTGGCATATCATAGAGAGAGAATCACTATGGAGGGAAAAACAGTCCATAGCTGGGGTCTTATGAGCACTGCCTCTCCCACTGAGAAATACCTGGGGGTATGCATTAAGTCAAGACACTGTAGCATTGTTGGGCACATCTGGCTTACAGAGGAGAAACTGATTAGGATGAAGAGCACACCCATTCAGAGCTGCTCTGAGGATGCAGGGGCCAAAGAATTAACAAGGAGGATCTCTGGAGCTCTCAGAGCACAGCCCCAATACAGCCCACATCAGACATCAGGCCTGAGCGAGACACCAACCTATGGAAAAGCCCCACTCTGACTTCCCACAGTTCCCCATTGGGGAATTCTCTCTGCAGAGCTGGTTAATTTTTCATCAGTTTGGGGGGAAAGCTCCCATCCTCTAGTCTTTCATGTTTGGGATAGGGAAAGAGGGATAGGAGCATGGGAGAGGAAGGCAAAACATGCTATTCATTTAATTTTTTTAAAATGAAATTGGAACAGATCGTGGTTGCCAGGTGAGACCCAGTCTTTGCAGGGCTTGAGGCACTGTTATTGGCTGATTAACGGTTATTGTGGCAAAGGATAAAATTGCCCAGATCTTCAAGGTCCCCCAGTGGAGCTGCTTAAACGTTTAATTAGCACCAGACAATGTGTTAGAGGTGAGCAATTTTTTGAAAAAGTGATTTAAAGTTCAATTCTTAACCCCTATTTTGTTCTTCGCTTGCCAGCAGGGCAATGCCAACCTAGATCTTGTGCCCCAGAAGGCTTCACTTTGCTACTATTTGAACACTCGCTTCTTCCCTGGAGTTTTCTAATGTAAGAAGGGAGAAAACTGTTCTTCCACCTCTCCCCATAACCACACTAATGGATGATATTTCTGCTGACCCAGAGAAAGAGACCACTGGGCTAGAGGAAGAGTAAGTACCTTTGTTTCCTGGACCCAAAGAGGAAATGGGGAGCATTACATTTCCATACTTCCCAAGGGATAATAATAAAAATGACATATATTTTTAGCACTTCATGCTTTACAAAAAATAAAGTTGAAGCAAATATCATAATGGACAAGCAAAAAAGGAAATTTATTTGCCCAAGGTCACAAAACAGGTCTGTGACAAAGGCACGATAGCATTGGACTTTGAGTCAGGAAGCCCTGAGTTCAAATCCTACCTCAGACATTTATTTGATGTATGCCCCTAGACAAATTACTTAACGTCTGGGTGACTTAGTTGCTTCGGACATAAAAGAGGAATAATAACATCTCTACGTTCCATTTCACAAGATTGTTGAGAGGCTCAAATGTGATACATCTTTTCACATAGATGTTTATACAGCACCTTGCAATCTCAAAGTACTATATCAGCCAATCAAAAACCATGTCTTGACTACCTACAACGTGCATATTCAGTGCTGTGCAATGGGCTGTCTTCTGTGGGTGGATACCAAGTACCGCAAGGCAGAGAAGTATCAGAAAAAAGAATGTAAGCTCTTTGAGAGCAGAGATTGGTTTGTTTTTCTCTTTAACCCTTAGTACAGGGTCCAGACTACAGAAGGTGCTTAATAAATACTTATTTAATGAATTAATAAATGAATGAAAAGATAAGGTTCCTGCCTTCAAAGAGTTTACTATCTAGCTGGAGAAAGAAGACTAGCATACATGAAACAGGGAATAATGTAAGATAGTATAAGTGTCAAAATGTGTGGGATAGATCATATGTGCTATGGTACAAATTCTGTACTCCAGGGCCTAGCACAGAGCCCTGTGGAGGCATTTGCTGATTGAATTGCATTACACTGAATTTAATAGGTCAGAGCAGGAAGGTTGGGAAATGCCTGAATGTTATCTCTTCCTCAATTTTCTTACAATAAATCATTTGTGTTCTTTCTTTGTCCCGTCACACTCTATCTTGTGTCATACTTAGTCATAAATATGTTGTATTTGCATTGTATTAGGATGTAAGTTTTCTGAGGGGGCAAGAACTTGCCTTGAATATAGCAGGTGCTTAGTTTTTGTTGGAAAGAATTGAGAATAAGTGCCAGGTTTCAGATAGGACATTAGGTAGGACTGTATGCAGATAAAAACAATTGGTAGGTTAACAACGGTTAACAAATGTAGAGATCATTCTACAGAAGAGTTGGTTGAAGGAACTAAGAAAGTTTAACTCGAGGAGATTTAGGAAAGAAATGACAGCTATCCTGAAATATTCGAAAGACTGAAATATGAAAGTGGGAATAAACACATTTTGTTTGGCCCTTGGGGACAAAACTATGAGCAATGAATAGAAGTTAAAAAGAGGGAGATTTAGGCTACAAGTAAGGAAAAGAGTTCTAAAAATTAGAGCTATCCTAAAGTAGAATGGAATGCCTTGGCAGACGGTGTCTTTAAGGGTCTTCAAGCGGAGGTTCAATGATCACAACTCATCCTTATTTGGTATCTGGTTGGGTTAGACGAGTTCTGGCGTCCTTTACAACGCTACCATTCTGTGTGATTCTGTCTGTGAATGCTCCCAATTCAGGGCTCATCTCTTCTATGGAGCCATCATTCATTCTTTACTGACTCACAGAGATCTTCCCTTTCTTCGAACTATTATGCTTAGTTGTTTTCTAATTATTTTACTTGCATTAATGAATAACTTTCCAATAAATTGTAAGATCCTTTAGGTTAGACACCCCGTCTATAATTCTATATCCCTTATAACACCTATGATAGAGTCTTACACATGGCAAACATTAAATGAATTTCCAGTTATTGACTGAGGGCAGAATGAGAAGGAACTTTTTTAGCTGATCTGAGGGAAAGAACTGGGATGGCATTCCAGAGAGCTGAAGGAACAGACTTCCAAAGTAGAGAGGAAGCCCCCATAAACTGAGTACTCATTATATGTCTAAAAGAAGAGAAGATTCAGTTCTTGACCTTTAGGAGTTAGTTCCCAGCCCAATGAGGACAGGACATCTACTCATGAACCCTCCCCAACACCCTTTACAAAGACACATAAAAATAAGTACAAATCACTAAAGCACAAACTACATACATGAACACTTTTTGGAATTTAATTAAAATACCACTTACTAAGGACTTACTATGAGTAAGGCACTGTGGTAACAAAGACAAAACAAAACAGGGCTAACTCTCAGAGATTATTTCCCCTCTAGGATTACAAAACTATATAGCTAGAAGCTGCTCCAGAGGTCATCTAGTCCTAGGATATAGATTTAGAACTAGAGAGACCTTGGAGGCCATCAAGTCCAACCCTCTCTTTTTATAGATGAGAAAAGTGAGGTCCCAGGCTAAGTGACTTGTCCAAGGTCATACATGCATCAAAGGTTGGATTTGAATCCTAGTCTCCTGATTCTATTATACCAACGTGCCTGCTATTGTTGGTGAGGAAAGGAGCTATATGCAGAATACAGCACAAATGCATAGGATACAAGGCAAACTGAGGCTAAAGAAAGTTGTAGCCAGTGGGAGGATCAAGACAGGCCTCACAGAGAAGATGGCACCTGAATGGAACCTTGGAGGAAGACAGGATTCTGTGAAGTGGGGGTAAAAAGGGTATAACCAAGGAAGGTTACCCAGAAGGGATAAGTTTTCAGCTTCCTTCAGAAGGAGGAAAGGTATGTGGATTGTCTGAAAAAGTAGGGAGACACCAGCACTCAGAACCTTTAGAAAAACATTCCCAGAACCATGGGCCACTGGATAGAAGAAATTAGGATTTCTCATTCTTCCTAGTAATTTTCTTAGCTCTACTACACATGGCGTGGACAAATAGTTTCCCTCTACATTGTTCAGGATGAATAGAAAACACATGGGAAGAGGTTGGGGGCTCAAAGATGCTGAAGAAGTACCAAAAAATGAGTATGAAAATCCTGATCCCAATGCCGGTAATCTGAGCATTTCCCTTGTGGAAAAACCCAGGTGGAGGGGCCGTACTGCCCCATCTGGTCCCCATTAGTTTCAGGGCATGTTTCCTATCCCCAGCAGGTACTTAGAGCTGGGAGCAACCCCCTGGGTGGCCCCTCATCAGGGAGTCTTTCAAGCAGAGCCCTGCTGACATGACAGAGAGCTGTGCTGGGCCCTGATGGCTTCTAAGTCACTTGACCCCTGGGGCGAGGAGAATCCCCAAGCAAATTAGAAACCAAAGATGAGGGGAAAATAAATTTTTTTTAAAAATGCACTTTCTTTCAATCCTGTCACAAACTGTAAACAGATCCAATAAATTCAGCAGCTTAGCAGCTGCCGGGGAAGACATTGGAGAATGGTTTGTTTTCCGGAAAAGAGAATCTTCAGGAATTTCAAACTAGATTTGCCTTTCCCCCATCACACACACATCTACTTGGTTGAGAACATGGCCAACAGCCACATGTTTCTTGTCTGGGTTAGTATTGCTATAGGCTCCCAGGTGCTATATGGGGGTAGTAGGAAGGGATAGGAGGAAGAGGTTCTAAGGAGCCCCCTTTATTCCACCTCCTATCAGGGACTGTTTTATCCTAAGGGTAATGAAACATTTGTCCAATAGCTATGGGGTGTCAATGAAGATTGCATAATGGTCTAAACCCCTGGGACCTTGCCCAGTTGGTTTTGTGGGAATTAAAAAAAAAAAACCAATATAGTATTTAGAGCTAGAAGATTGTGTAGTCCAACTGAGGCTCGGAAAGATCACACAGGTAGTGTCAGTAGGAGGGCAGGATCTGAACCTAGGTCCTTAGAGTAAAGTCACTGGTCTCCTCACTACATCATGATACCTTCTACCCAAAACATAATGTGCTGACGCAGGATGAGGGGGTAGTACAATGAACAGGAGGACAGAAAAAGCTTTGACTTGGCCTCACTGTCCTCCCATTCTACAGGCAGCTATGACAATGAATGGTATAAGAAGATAAGGGAGTCATCCTGAATTTAAGTATATGTGCAAGAGGCATTTTGTAAGTGTTTATTAAGCTGAATGCAGAACACCTTAAAAATATCATTAATACTTTTCACTGACCTCTCCCTCCCTCAAGACAGGTAGGAGTGGTTTAGAGCCTTCCTTTCCCTCCTTGCCCCTTCCCTAACCACTCCTCCCACCAGCATTTCAACTGAAAAAGTCAAATGGCCCCACCAAGATGCTGCTTAAGCAGGAACACCAGTCACTGAGGAATGGACACAGTTAAAGTGAAGATCTCCAGATGTCCTGAAAAGAGCCCTCTGCTCTAGGCCAGGGTCATGAAGGAAGCAAGAGGCCTTTGTTTAGACACAAAGTCAGTGCCTGTCACCACCTGGTCGGGCCAAGGAAAAGGCTGACCCCTCCTGATCTTTTCCTTCCTTTAACCCCAAGGCCAGCTGGGAGGTAGGCCAGCAGAAGAACAAAGACAACTGGGGCAGATAAAACAGGCCTCTGCCAGACTCTGACCAGGCCTCTGGTATCCCTTCACCACTGCACTGATTATACACATTCATTCATTTATTCATTCCTTCAAGAAATTGTTAATGAATGCATTATCTACACAGCCCTGAGCTTGGAAATGGGGGAGATGAAAAGGTGCCTAAGACACCCAGTCTCTTCCCTCAAGACACTTGTAATCTAGTGAGCAAAGTGAGCGGATACCTGGTAGTTTGAACCTGCCCTAACTATACTGGAGAGACAGAAGACTTGCCTTGTTGTCATGGTGCTGTCGTGACATGGTTGTCTCACCTCGACTGGCTCATTGTCCCCACTCTCTCTCTGAACCTGCCAAGTCAAATCCAACCACAGTGGCTGTGTGTGTGTATGTACACATGCACATGTCCACACACACATGTTTACTCCAGCTCCAGCTATAACAAAACAGAATGTGATGATCATAAACCAAGTGCTATGAGAACTCAGAAGAAGGAGAGACTGTACCTAATGAGGTACAGGAAGGCTTCTCCAAGGATGGATAGGGTTTTAACAAAAAGGGGAGGGCCTTGCAGATACAGGGCACAGTACAAGGGCATGGAGGCAGAGAAGCACATGGATGGGGAGAGGAATAGCAAGAATCCTACTTGGGTTGTTTAGTAGGTAAAAGGGCGTGACTGAAGGTTTGGGCAGGTGCACGACAGATCAGAACTACGCATTAGATGAGAACAGCTGAGGATAGTAGAGAGAGCACAACTCTCTCTACAACAAGAGTCAGAAGATGCCAGTTCTAGTCCTGAATCTTCCACTTACCCTACTCTGTGGTCTTGGGTAAATTGTTTAAATCTTTCTAAATTTCATCTTATACAACTGTAAAATGAAGGCCTGAAATTAGAAGAAATCTAAGGTTGCTTCCTACTATAATGTTCCGTGATCCTAAGATTAATCTAACATCAGAAAGGAGATAGGAGAGGGGGAAAAAAGGAAGCAGTGTGATCACGTAGGTGTCCATTACAATAATCAAGGCAACAGAGAATGGTGCACATGACTTGTTTTTCTCTGCTGCCCAGCACTATGGAAAAGATGCTTGTACCACCACCTCTTCCTCCCTCTGTCTCTCTTCCTTTCTAAATATTTTTCTTTCCCCCTTTCATAGAGTTCAATAGACCTTGCTAACCACTGTAGTCCTAGCCTCTGTACATACATATATATGTATGCAAACGTGTGCACATGGACATGTTCATGCATACACATTCACACACACACACACACACATACACACACACACAGAGCCATTCCTATTGCACTTGATTTGGCAGGTTCAGAAAGAAAGCAGGGATCATGAGCCAGCCAAGGTCAGACAACCATGTCACGACAGAACCATGACAACACGGCAAGTCCTCTGCCCATCCAATAAAGTTAGGGTAGGCTGAAGTTATCAGGTATCCACTCATTTTTCCTTATTCATATTCATTCAATAAATGCTTGGTAACTGATGTGTCAACTTGGGCTGAACCAATCCGGAGAGCCCACTGGCAGGGCCATACTAAATAGCGAGTGGGAAGGAAGTCCTAGAAAAATCTCTACTGAGGCCCTGGCTATGAATAATTAAAACTCTTTCACCACTGGCGGTGGTTAGGGGAGTACAATGTAAATAGGATTCAGGGTAGGTCTTCACCAACTTTGTCATTAGCTTGGCATTATCCTTGTGAAACATTCAAGGTATAGTGGAAGAGTGCACAGACCCAGGAGAGAGGCACTTGGGTGCAAGTCTAGAACTACAAATCATTGGTTGTATGATCACAAGCAAGCTACTTGTCTCTAGGCCTTGGTCTTCTTATCTATAAAACGAAGGGGATTGGGGCGGCGAGGTGGCACAGTGAATAGAACACCGGTCCTGGAGTCAGGAGGACCCGAGTTCAAATCCGGCCTCAGACACTTAACACTTACTAGCCGTGTGACCTTGGGCAAGTCACTTAACCCTAATTGTCCTGCCTTCCCCCTCCAAAAAATAAAAAAGCAAATAAAATAAAATGAAGGGGATGGACTAGACTTTTAAACCTCCATCCATCTCTGGTATTGTATGGGTCTATGATGGATGTTCCTGGATAGCAGAAGACTCCTAGGTTCTTCTCTGTGACTTGTTGCTGATTCCCTCCCAGATGGGGTACCTCTTCCTCAATGGCTCTCAGTTGGGCCAAATCTATCTATTTAGCTGAGTCTCCAGTGGATGGACTTAACTCCTGAACTGAGTGCAGTGACCTCACTTAAGATAGTTAGGGAAGGAAGAAGAGGGATTCGCATTAGCAACAAACATTCAGTCACCTCTTATGTACAGAGGAATGTGCTGGGTTCTGGGAATGCCAAGATGACACACACCCTTCTCTCAAGGAGCTTAGACAGACACACAGACACACAGACACACACACACACACACACACACACGAGTATATGTGAGTGAGAACTGGGCTAGGGGGAGCAGGTCCACCAATAACAGTGATGTCAAAGAATGTAAGTTTAATGTATATCAGGGAGGTTCAGAACAAGTGCTATAAGAAATTTGAAAGGGGAGGGGAAAAGGTCAAAGATGGTTTCATGGAAAAGATAGTACCTGAGTTGTGCCTTGAAGGAAGGGAATATGGTAAAAGGTGGATGGTGAAGGGGGAGGAGGAGATCCATTACAACAGGGGAAGCATGAGGCATGAACACAGACAGAGGAAAAGCAGAGAGAAGTCCAGATGTGTGGGTCAAAATATATGAAGGTGGGTTGTATGAAATAAGGCTAAAAAGGTAGAACTGAATTAACTCAAGAGGGCCTTGAGTGCCGGCTGGAGGACTTTACATTTTAATCAGAGGCAATGAGGACCAAAGGACCAATGACAGGAAGAGTGGGTGATAAGGGATATGGCCAGGAGGTAGGGAGACTTGATCAAGAGGCTTCTGCAATAATCTGGACAAAAGATAAAGACAGGGGGAATGGAAAAGCAGTTTGATGAGAGAAGTAGCCATTTCACTGGTAGAATCAACAGGACTTGGCAAGTGATTAGAAGATGGGGGAGGGGAGGAAGGGATGAAGGAAAAGGGAAGAGTCAAAGATGATTCCATTTGCAAGCCTGAATGCCAGGAGCATGGTAGAGCCATCAGCAGAAACAAGTTACAGGAGCAGGTTTTTTTAGGGGAAGATAATGAGTTTGGTTTTGGACATGTTGAGTTTGAGATGTTGGCAGCAGAGATAGTGCAAAACAGCAAGAAATGGGAAAAAGGGAATAGGAACAATACTTAGCCATCTGTAATGGTTTAGGGGAGGCCAGCTTAGAGGCAGGGGGATAGATCAGATGACCTCCAGAGAGTCTTCTCCTCTTCTACTAAGGAGGGGGAGAATGTTTCCAGGCTAGTATTGTGGTTTTCACTATAGAAACAGATTCCAACCCTAGAGTCCATCACCCTTGTCATAATATAAATAATCACCAAATGTGCATAAGTGTCTGGTAGCCTGGATACTCATTCTAGCAATTCTCGGTGTGGACGGTGATTAGACCATCGTTATCTTAATGCTTCTTAATTTATCTTTCTGATTAGCAACTTACCATTTTATTTGCAAAAAATAGCTTTCTGCTGGGTAGAAACCAGCCGAGCACAGCAGCTGTCATTTTTCCCTGTACTAAATCAGGCCAGGCTTAACTTGGTACTCTGGTGATGCAATTTCTTATGTCTCTATTCTGGAGAGCATCACCATCCATCAGGGACATGGCACACACAAGGTCCACTGGCACAGTACTGGGATGAATGGCCAAGTAGACCATTGCCAAGTAGTCACCAGAGGCCAGAGGCAGGACATGATGCCTTCCCCTTGCACTTATCCAAGAAAAATCTCCAATAAAGTCCCAATACTTCCACCTCCAGTTCCTTATGGCATGATAGTACATAGGAAGATTTATTCTGGTTGTATAAATGTGCTTGATCCCAGAATCAAGTCTTGTGCTTTGGGTAAATTCCTTCGATTTGTAGTCATTTATTAGGTGTCCATTATGTGCTAGATACAAGTAGTGCTGCAAAGACAAAGAGAAAGTGCCTGCCCTAAAGAAGCTTGCAGTCCTATAGAGCAGCGGTTCTCAACCTGCGGTTCTCGACCCCCAATGACCTTCTCACAGGGGTCACAGCCTAAGACCATGGGAAAACACATATTTCTGATGGTCTTAGGAACCAAGACACCGGTGGGTCTGCCCACATGCAGACACACCCACATATGGGTATTAAAGGGTCACAGCATTAGGAAGGTTGAGAACCACTGCTATAGAGGATAGAGAAGATAGGCACAAATAGCCAAAATATAAAATTGAATACTATTTAAATGCATAGAAAGCATAAAAATAAGATTGGATGAATGATAAATTCTGAATGCAGGGATCAAAAAAGACTTCATAGAAGAAGTAACAGGCATGTAAAAACACATGGAGATATGATGAGACATAGCAAGATATAAAGCAAACAGTACTGGATTTGAAAGCAGGAACCCAAGTTCAAATTTCACCTCAGTCACTCTATCTTTCTAAGACTCAGTTTCTGCATCTGTGAAAGGGGGATAACAATTCTATAACCCTAAAACTACTGTCAGTTTTGATACAACACTTGTTTCGAAAACATCAATAGGAGAGATATATTAGGAAACGTTTCGAACATAACTCAAATTTTAGCTCCAGACCAGGTTGGGAAAGTCTCGTGCAAATTGGGCAAGTTAGAACTCTGGGACTGATAGGTGAGAGGGAACAGAAGCCATGGCAGGTGGTTGAGACCATCCCTTCTTTGCCCACAACTCCTACTACACCAGAAGATATACAGTAAATAGGGCACCTTTGGGCAAAGACCTGAAGCTGGCTTGTGGAAGTAGGTGTCAGAGGGGCATGACCATTCTATTACCTATCTTATAAGTTTGCTCTTTGGAAATATTTTGAAAATGTGAAAGTATGATATCAATGTGCTATTGATTATGAAAGAGCACAAGGAAATCTAAACAAGAAGGGACTCTTGTGTTCTGATAACTTGTTAACTGCTCTCCTCATAAGAGAAAGGGTGATGAATGAGGAGGTATCAGGATTCTTTTCCAGGAAATTTTGTATCCATGATGTAGTACAGCATGAAGAAATCTTAGGATATGCATATATTCTGGTAGGCCATTCTTAGACATAATGATTATTGTATTCAACTTGGCTTACTTTAAACACTACTCAGAGTTAAAAGTTACTTCCAATTTCAGTTCCTATTCCTATCCCCAGGCCAAAGAAAGTGCTCTCAGCATTCCTGGTCACTTAGGAAGCAAGGCCCTTTCTGTCTCATTTCTACAGGTCTTAACCCCTGATGTTCAGACCAGACTACATGCCAGACAGCTACTGACCTCCTCAGCAATAATACTCCCTTGGTTTCCTACAACTCACACAAATCTCCCTGAATTAGTCTCTTTGGGGGGCACCTAGCAACTCCACCTCTACCCCCACACCACTATCTCTGCCCCCCTAAGCTGCTTTTATTTCCATCCAGTCTCTCCTGGCTGGCTTGACTCTAGCCAGTTAACTACTCTTTTCTGGCTGCCCCTGAAGGTACTCTATATCCCGGATGGAATCCTGATGCTTTCAGAGCTCTTTTTTTTTTAAACACACATTTTCCTTTGTTCTCTATTCCCCTTCCAATTTTGAACATACAGAACCCCAGAATCTCAAAGCTGGAAGGGACCTAAATGTCCTCTAATTCAACCTGTGGCTACATAATAATCCCCACCCCAACCCCCACATACCCGTACAATAGCCTCAGCAAGTGGTCGTTTGGCCTTTGTTTGAAGATCTCTGGGAAATCACTACCTCCCCCTACAGTCCATTCCATTTTCATTAGTTCTAATTGTCAGGAAGATCTTTATAATTAATATGTAGCTGAAATCTGCCTCTGTGCAACTTCTCCCTATTAGTCCTAGTTATGCCTCCTGGGGTCAAGTGGACCAAGTCAAACATTTCCACATTGCACTCCTTCAAATACCGTCAGTTCTACCATAACACTTGTTTACAAAATGCCAATATGAATGATATATTAGGGCACATTTTAAGTATAATTCTAATTTCCAGTTCACTGGTGAGCAATTTTGTCCACAAAACCCCCCCCCCAGAGAAGGCAGAAAACTGCTCCATTTCACAGTAACTCACAAGCTGCCACCCTTCTGACACCTACTTCCACAAGCCAGCTTCAGGTCTTTGCCCAAAGGTGCCCTATTTACTGTATATCTTCTGGTGTAGTAGGAGTTGTGGGCAGAGAAGGGATGGTCTCAACCACCTGCCATGGCTTCTGTTCCCTCTCACCCATCAGTCCCAGAGTTCTAACTTGCCCAATTTGTGTGAGACTTTCCCAACTTGGTCTGGAACTAAAAATTTGAGTTATGTTTGAAACATTTCCTAATATATCTATCCTATTAATGTTTTAGAAACAAGTGTTATATCAAAACTGACTGTAGTTTTAGGGTTGTGATGCAGAATATGTGTTGCGCTTGGTCAGCAGGCTGACCATTACTTATTTCAGTACTGATAAAGTTCCTAATCATTGCTACTATTTTTATTAGGTTTTTATTATTTTTAATGTGTCACCAATTAAACTTTTGAGTAGCGTGTCCTTAACCCAGTTTTCCCCATAAGCCCTGTGGTTTATTTTGTGTGATTCTACAGAGCATAGTGCTTTGGGAGAATGCATATGTCATAGCCAAGTTGACCTTAGTTGAAGACAATTATTGTGTCAACATCTAAGACTTCTTTTCTCCAGGACAAATATCCCTAGTTCTTTCTAACAATCCTCAGGTGACATCGTTTTACCAACTTGGGACCCTTTCTCTGAATCACAATACACTGTGCCAAGGTACTTCCTGAAGTGTGGTACCCTGAACTCCAAAGCACCCCAAAAGTGGTCTATCTACAGCAGAGTACAATTGAGAACATGACATTCATTTAACAAGCATTTCTTAGGTGCTTATTATGTCAGTTACTGTGCTAGGTTCTACCAATACAAAAACTGAACACTTTCTACCATTAAGAAGCTTGCATTCTCCTGAAGGAAAATAATTTGTATACAGGTAAGTTAAAAAAAGCTATATAGAAAGCCATTTTGGGGGAGAGTGCAAATAACTTGAGGGAATCAGAAGTCTCCTACATAAGGTGGCACTTAAGTTGGCTTCCTGAAGGAAGCCAAAAATTCTACCAGATGAAGACCATAGGACAAGGCGTTTTAAGTACAGGGGATAGAGATAATCTATACAGAGGATCGGCTAAAGCAGGAAATGGAATGGCATGTACAGACAACAGTCAGCAGTCCAATCTGGCTGCAACATAGTGTATGGAAGGGAAGCAATGTGAAAAGAAAGCTGGAAAATAGGTTGGAATCAGATTGTAAAGGGATTTAAAGGTCAAATTAGGAATTCATATTTTATTCTAGAAGCAGTAATGACCCCCAGAAATTTCTTGTAAATTCAATAAGTAGGCCATATGAAGCTGCTAGGTAGCACAATGGATAGAGAATTTATCCCAGAGTCAGGAAGATCTGAATTCAAACCCAGCCTTAGACACTTATAGCTGTGTGACCCTGGGCAAGTCATTTAGCCTGTCTGCCAAGTTTCCTCTGCTGGCAAGAATAGTACCTATTGCTCAGGGTAACTGTGAGGATCCAATGAGAGAGATCTTTAAAGTGCTTAGCACTCTACTGGGCACATAGCATTTATAAATGCTTATTTCTTCCCCTCTTTCCCTTCCCTTCCCACATATGCATCTTCTTCTAAGTCACTGGAGAAGATATTTAACAGAACAGGTCAAAACTGTTGTGTGGCATGTCATTACAGATTTTCATTCATGTTACAATGAAACAATGGTTGATTTAATCACAGATCTGGAGCTAGAAGGGAAGGCTCTCAGAGGGTATCTAATCCAACCTCTCATTTTACAGATCCCATATTTTACATTCATCTCTTATAATCTATTCCTGCCCCGGAGCTCTGGCTTTGCCCCCAAAATGCCCATTACTACTGTTCTCCCTTTACAAGATCAGAATGCTTAAAGCTTATATTTATGTCATGATGTTCCTACCTCAATGAGAAAAAGGTCCACCTCGATACACATAAATTGAAGAGAAGGGTTTTCAAAGAGCCCCCTGATAGTTTCTGCACTAGGATCCCAGGGGGCTAATCAATGAAGCAACACCTGGTTGCAGTAATGTGTCTGACCTCTGTCCAAGGAGACAGAAGGAATGACCAAGTGACCATTATTAATTTTGTCATTTGGAATTTGCCTTCATTAAGATACTTCTACAAGAATCTGAATAGTTCAGGTCCCCAAATCCATTCCAAGGTATGAATTATAAATATTGGCTACATACAGTGATCAAATTTAACTAGCTCATTTCTACCTTGACTCAAATAGACAGTGCCTTAGGTAAGGTCAGGGAAACAGAATGACTGTTTTGCTGAATTTCGAATTGGCAGAATGACCAATATTCCTTTGAGTATGACCCGAGTAACTTTTGTGATTTTACAGATTAAAAAATCAAGCCAAAACAATGTTACTAATCATTGAAATCCCTCTAGAGCTAACAAAGGATCAAGGACCTAGTGCACAGGCAATATAGAGGTGAGCAATAGTTCTAAGTTGGAAAGTGATTGGGACAGGCAGAAGCCAAAAGTCAGAACTGCTCTGCCAAGTTATCAATCTTAGTAAGCTGCTGAGTGGCCTTTTCCTGGGACTTTGAAGGCCAAGTTAGACACCTGAGAACCATGAATTAAAGTAGCATGAGGTTTCAGAAGGACTGGGTTACGTTAAAGAAGTCTAAATTTTGACTCCAGATAACTGCAAATTTGCTTTTCCTAAAAATTCAGGAAAACTTCCAATAATGGCATTAGGGGATTAGAATGAGAAATTACTATTTACTCTTTAACCTCAGCCCCATTCCAGAGACTGGTTGGATGGCAAGAGAGTTTATGGGTATATGTGTACTTCACTTTATAATCACAAAATATTGGGTACTTAAATATTAAACTCAAATAAATAGCTATGTTCCTGAAAAAGTACATATAAATCTTAAGAAAAGAAAATGAGGACCAATGGGAAAAAATTAAAGGGAGACAAATTTTAACACAACACAGAAATTTGTGAACATTAGAGCTGTGCAACAGTGGAATGGGCTGCATCTTTGCAATATTAAATTTCCCATCATGGAGAGATTTAAACAACATGGATGCCCAACTTGTTGAAGATGTTGAAAGAATTTAGATATTGGACTTAGAATTAGATCAGAAGTTCCCAGGTCTCTTTCAACTCTGAAATTTTGTGAATCTGGGAAAGGGAATTTTTAAAATAGCTTCAGTGCTCTAGAGGACCTTGTTATAATGGAATTTTGTGATGATTAATTTTTTTTTTATAATGTGAAAAATCACCCCTAAGTTTTAATTTTGGCCATACCTTTATGAGAAATTCTTAAAATGGGGAACACCTGTGGAGAGTTTCTGGCTTCAGTAAAGCAGCTTTCCAGGTAGACTCAGGAATTCCAGACTTATCTGAAATTTTACTTATTTGCCCTAACTCTGCCTAACTGGTTCACGTCTTGACTAACTGCAATCAGAGAAGCAACCAGAGTCTCAACAAATCCAAAAACACCTGTTAACCACCTCCTATGTACAAGGCACTGTGGTAGGCTCTGGCAGGGACATGAAGATGGAAAAATAAAACCTAAACCCACAACCCAACACATTTCCTCAGAGGGGTGATAATCTAGGCTAGAGGGGAAGGGAAGGTCCTAGATTATGCTGGTTTCTGTGAAAAGGATGGAATGAGTCAGACATGTGGAGATAAAATTGACTGCACTTGGCCATCAGCTGGATAAGGGAAGTAAGACTGAAGGTACCCCAGATCTTCACAATTTCCTTAACTCTGTTTTATGCATTTTGCCCTGGAGGGGGGCTCTTCTAGGATTCAAGAAAAACAAGATTCATCTTCATGGCCTCAAGTGCCCAGGGCCTTGTTGACCACTTGATTTCTGTAACTTTTGCTGCCACTTTTACTTTCTAATATGCCAGTGGGCAGGGATCCACAGAAAGGAAGTCAGGCCCAGAGAAAGTTATGTTACAAGGCAGAAGGACAGGAAGTAAATATATTCCTCCAGTTTGGGTCCTGCCTTCTTCTTTCAATAAATGCTCACTTAGCAATCTCATTAATTCCCATGGCTCCAAATACCACTCCCACACACATGACTTCCAAATCTTTATCTTTAGGCCTGGACTCTTTCCTGAATCCTAGACTCACATCTCCAGTCTGCTTCAGGATAATCACCATCAGGATGTCCCCAAAAGTATTTCAAACTTAAGTCCCAAGTTGTATCTTTTCCCCAACTCTGTTCTTCCTTCTAATTTTACTATTTCTATCGATGGCACCTCCTCTAATAGTAGAGTGTCTGACACTGAAAATGTCTCCAATATTCATAATTTTATGGTCCCCTTTGGTCAGTCTCTCTCCCTTTCCTCTCATATCCAATCATATCCAATATCCGCTCCTCTGGTGTCACTGCCACCACCTTAGTTAGCACAGACCCTCATTACCACACCCTGAAGTATTACAATGACTTCCTAATAGATCCATCCTCTATATATCACTGCCAAACTCATCCTCCTCATGCACTGATTTGGCCATGCCATTTCTTTATTCAAAAACGTTCAGCGGCTCCTTATTACCTGCCAAGGAAATTCCAGATTCCTCTGGATGACATTCAAGGTCTTCCATTACTGGTGTCACCCTGCTTTCTCAATCTTATCTCCTACTAGTCTGTTTCTTCTAGAGTCTATGCTGCACTTCCTCCACCCCCACTCCGGCCCCAGCCATTTGCCATCTTTCTATCACTTGAACAAATACCATGCGCTCATGACAAAAACACTCCTTCTTAGCAGGTTCAATTGTTACCCAACCTCCTCCTCCTAGCGGCCACCTTGCCACCCTGGAGAAACCTACACCCTGAGGCCCACTCTCTTGATTTGGTGACTACCTATATAGACAACCATTTCAAAAGGGACTCGCCTCCATTGTCCAAACTTCTTTTCTTCCTCCTCACAAGGTGTCCACTTGCCAGCTCCCTTTTATGTATGGTCTTCCCCCATCAGAATGTAAGTTCCCTTGAAAGCAAGGAAGGTCTTACATGCTTGTGTTTGTATCCCTCCTGCTCAGGATAGAGCCTGGCACATGCCAAGGGTATAATGAAGGCTTTATCAATATCGATAGATTGATCTATTTTCTAAAGCCCCAATCAAATACTGTCTTCTCTATGAAGCTTTCTCCTAGTTGGTAACAACTGTTTCCCCACAGATTTCATAAAATAATAATTTTTTTCTAACCTTTAAAATACATTTTTAATATAGCATTGTGTATTATAGCTATCTTATTTTGGTGTCATCCTTCTACAATACTATAAACCATGAGAGCCTTATCATCTGACCTAAGGCAAGCCACTCACTCTCTGTAAGCATCAGTTTTCTCCTCTGTTAAATGGAATAATAATAACTCACATTTATGTGGCACTTTTCATTTTACAAAATAGGAGATAACAACTTCCTTGCTGATCTCTCAGGTTTGTTGAATAAAATGAGATAATGGGCAGGAAAGCATTTTGAAAGGAAAAGTATTAGTTTAATGCAAGGATTTATTATAGTAAAACCTAGAGTCAGAAAGTCAGTCTGGGAAGAGATCTTGATGACAATCCTTTTGTTTTGCAGATGAGGAAGTTGCGACCCAGAGAGAGAGGATGGGACTTGCCTAAAGTCACACAGCTGGTTAGGGCTGGTACTAGAAGACAAAAGACATGCTAGATGTGTGCTGGAGGACATGAGCTGCCATTCCCTATCCTGCTAATACCTGGAGCTTTCTGGGGCTAAACCAGCTCTGTGCTCCCTGCTGTCATTTACAGGAGAAGCCCTAGAAAATCTTACTTGAGAAGGGAGTTGTCCATTGAAACCATCTCTTAAGATTCAAGGGGACATTGAATTCTTAAGCAGTGGCCATTTCTCTTTCTTTTGGTATCTCTTACCAACCATGACAGGCATACATCCCCAGACTAGGAGGCGTTGTTTCCCTCCAACTTCAGTGGGAATTTTCCCAAAATCCTTCTGGTTAATCTCAAATTTGGAAAAAGTCCAAGGAAGACCATGTCCTAGTCACTAGCTAAAAAGTGATCCATCCCCATCAACATTTCTAATATATAAGTCCAAGTAGAGAGCCTCAAAGTGCTGTGTAGTGGGACATTTTTTGAAGACATCACCTCTCTCCATCCATGGAGAGGCATCAGCTCCAGCCTTAATCTCCCTCTAAACATCCCAAGCGCTGTTCCCCAGATACCCACAGGTTAAGAGGAATGGTTATAAGCTGATCTTCAAGCAGCCCCAGGAGTCTGGGTGCAGGTTCAGGCTGTCATGAGGCGCATATCAAAGCCGGAGTTTAAAGACTGTACTGGGAATAGTGCAATTATCTCGCTTCACCACATTTCTCAGCCCCGACTGAGGTTTAATTAAAGCCAAGTAAAAACACAGAGTCGCCATTTCAGATATCACCTCACTGCATGCTGGTTTAAAAAAAAAGAGAAGAAAAATAAAAACCTTTATCAGGGACTTTTAAAAAATTTTCAGCAGTTAGCTTCCAGCTCAGTTGGATATTTATTCCTTCATAATATTTCCTTTAAATAATTATATATGTATATATAATACACACACACACACATACATACGTACATATATAAAATTAGTTAATCCCCTATAATCTCCTTGAGTTGCACCTAAAACACAGTTTCTTGCAGGTGACCTTTTCAGAAGAGGCTGTTACTATGGCAACCACATTGTTTGATTCAGTCAAGAGAAAAATGCTGCATGGAAACGTATTTAATTTTGCTTAATTTGATGCCATATTTAACACTTGCACAAGACAAGAGGAGCAGAGTAGTAGTCCAGCTCCCCAGGGGCCATGGCAAGTGGCTGGCCAGTTTTCACAGAAAGGCACTTTTTCTGGGAAGGAAGCGAAATGCCACCTCAAATACCATGAACCACCAACTTGTACTGACTCACTGACCTGGGGAACAGGAATTCAGAGTGGAAATGAAAGAAGACTGTTTTGAACAAGCAAGCGAGTCTGCAGAAAGGGACAGGGTACCTCTGGGAGCATCCTATACACGGTACCAGAAGTGTTGGGTGATCATGTTCAAGGAGGTCCAGAAGGGCCATGTGGAAGGAGCAGAGGACTAGACAGAAGTCAATGAATTTGAGTTTGAACTCTGAACGTCCTACCGCTCCTCCTCTATGGGAAGTGTTCAATCAGGTGTAAAAGGAGGAAATTCAATGAGATAACTGATAGGATCTCTTCCTGCTCTATACTTCTGTGAGCACAAGTCTTGCCTCTGTAAGTACAGTAGAACATTCTTAACGGCAGGGACCGTGAATTATGCCATTTCTGTGCTTTCCCCTAGCCTCCAAATCTGCCATGCAGGGGTGCTTCATAAATACCTATTGATTTATTAACCTATTTCTGATGCTACTTCAAGGATCTCAGAGCTCATTCCTAGAAACCACAGCCTAGCCCATTGAAAATATGGAGTCAGGCCAGTTCAATAAAAAGAACTTGGAAATAGGGATCAAAGAATAGGGGTTTGAATGGTGCTATCGCTCCACTTACCATTTGTGTGAGCTTGAGAAAGCTGTTTAACATCTCTGATATTCAGTTTCCTGAAGTAAAATGAAGGGATTGGACTAGATATCTAAGGCCCTTACCAACTCTTTGATGGTGAGAACCTTGAACAGGACTTTCCTCCATCATTAGCCACTGTAGCTATGCCAATAAGGATAGCTCTGTTGTCACAAGTGTCACAAGTGAGGGAACTGGAGGATAAATAGGAACCAAGGAAACCAAGAGAGGTAGGGGAGATAAAATTCCTGGTTGTGTACACTGGTCTCAAAAGTATCTACTAACCAGGTAGATTCTCTAGTTCTTAATTAAGCATGGATACCAACATGAAAAGCAAAAAAAAAAAAAAAAACACCCAACCAAACAAAAAAAAACAAAACCAGCAAGGGAAAGAGTTCTTCTTATAAAACCCTGGAGTAGGTTGAGGGCATCCAGTCCAGACCCTAAGAATTATGGCCATGCTGAGAGAAGTCCCCTTCTTCTGTTATGAGCAAGTGACATGATGCTAGCTCCTTCAATCTCCCTGTCATACTTATCTCCTTGGCAGACTATTGTATGCATTGGAAAACAACACTTAGGGCATTAGGTCCCCCAGGGCCAGAGGAGATTAACCTTGGAGTCTGGAAAGAGGACTGATTAGGTGATCAAACCATGCTGAGTGAGAAGACCTTTAATAGTAGTGATCAAGCTCACAGAGAAGTGTTTCACAAGCAGGAGGGAGGCTCGATAAAGAAGGGAAAGGAGGAAGGAAGAAGGGCATGGAACAAGGGAAATCTTGGGAAGCGAACAGTAGTTTCTTTTGTTCCTCATCCTCACAAAGGGGGATAAATAGCTTATCCTACATGTTGTCAATGAGAGTAATTCTGAATTCCCAGGTAGGGAAATTGAGGCCCAAAGACTGCCAGAGGTCTTGAACTGGTGACATTCAGAAGCAGTAAGGATGCCCTTTCCTTTTGCCAGTTTCTTGGCATCAGTGTGGACATATATAAATGGACTTGAAAGTGAGGGCCACAAAAGTTAAATGATTTCCCGAAGTCACAGAAGGACCACTCGCTTTTAGATATTCAATAAGGAAACTTTAAGCATGATTAAGGGACAATGGGCTACTCCTCCTAGGATACTGCCCTAAGACCCAGTCTAGCCACCAATAACACTAGGGACACTGAAGCAGAGTTGTCCAGCTCCACCGGAGAATATGGAAGAGAAAGGTCCTTTTCTCATCAGCTCAGTCATGCCCTCCTGGACAGACTTGTGTGCCACTACTACAATTTCCCATATTCCTGGTTTTATGGTAACTGCTACACAATGTGTTCTCCAGCTTCTTTATTAAAAGGCACACACACAAAAATATGGGATCAATTAATTCTTGGTCTATAACGTCAGAAATAACTTTCCTGTGAATAAAGTTTAGCTTATACTACTTTCTTACTTATTCTTCTCTGTGCCAGTTAAACTGGACTACTCTCTATACTAGGAGTTCTTAACCCTCTTTATGTGTCATGCTGGTGAAATTAATCATTTCTCAGAATCATGTCTATAAATGCAGAAAATAAATGATAGGGGATTTACAAAGGAAGTCAATTATATAGAAATAGTTATCAAAATATTTTTTAAAATAAGTTGATAGGGTCCAGGTTAAGAAACCCTGTATCTTCCCTAGCCCCTCCCCTGGAAAATGTCCTGTGCTTTACACTTTCTTTGTTCTGCTCATAATGTCCCCTATGCATGGAATCTCCCTCTCTTCACCAAATGAATTCTTGATCAATATTTAAAGCCCAACTAAAATTCAATCTAAACCATGAAACTTCCCTGATCCCCTCTAGCAGGAAAATGATCTTCCCTCTGTCTATAAACATCATAAAGCACCTCTCTGATGCATGTTTCATGTATCATTTTGTATGATTATGTGTTTTATCTCCCTATTAGACTGAAATGCAGTGGTTCTTAACCTGTGGGTCACAACCCCTTTGGGGGTCGAATGACCCTTTCACAGGGGTCACAGGGGTTGCCTAAAACCATGGGAAAACACATATTTCCCATGGTCTTAGGAACCGAGACACCGTTCCTCTATCCATCTCCAGGCGGGTCCTCCCACATGCAGATACACCCACATACGAGTATTAAAGGGTCTCAGCATTAGGAAGGTTGAGAACCACTGCTCTAGAGGGTCAGGCCATGTCTTAACCAAGTTTTCCATCTGCCTCAGTGCCTAGCACTCCTTGTAGTGATCTATTTGTAGTAAGCAATTAGCAATAGACTCTTTTTTATTTAACCAAACTCAATTGAACTTTGGCGCACCAAGACCCCAGAAGAAAGTGGTACCATAAAAGGAAAGCCTTTTAACTTCATGAATTTGTGGCCTGGTTAGGGAAAAAGTTCTTCACAAGGAGCCAAGATTCCTGAGTTTTATTTATTCCTCATACCAATAAGTCATTCCTTCTTATTCTCACTCAAACTACTCCCATGTGAATCAGTCACCCCCAATTCTACCCTTATTGCACCAAGATTTGATTTTTTAGAAGGGCTCAAAGCTCTTCTTTTACCCAACTCAATCCCTAATATTCTACTCAATAACTGCTAACATTTATATATTTATATCCTATGTGCCAGGCACTATGCTGTTCTCTCATTTAATTCTCACAACAACCCTGAGAGGTAGGTGTTATTATTTCCCTCATTTTCTACATGAAGAAACTTATGCAGACAGAGCTTACACAGCTTGCTCAGGTTTACACAGCTAATAACTATCTGCAGCTGGATTTGAACTCCAGGTCCAACCCTCTATCCACTGTACCTCCCAGCTGCCTGATAATAGTACTAATGATAGCCTTCATTTATATAGTCCTTTACTCAAAGTCTTTCTCCAAAGCCTTCTAATGATATAAAAGTGACCTTGGGTTCACAAAGGCTGTGCCAGCAGAGCTTAAGTTCCCGCAGGTTCTATCTTACTACAAAGGCCCTGAGTATGGTCCTAATAATAGCCAGAGACTGTTTTCTGAAGACCAGCCTAACTAAGCAGGGAGAACCTAATCACCAGTAGATTGGCTTAGGCACTTCACAGCAGTGAGAAGGGCAATGGTGGGAAAAGGAACATAAGATGCAAAGTATCATGGTTTTTAGACTCTCTGTGAACTTTAATTTGGCTGCTAGTACTCTAAATGTGAGGATCCTTGTCCAATGACCAGTGAATAAACATAGCAACTAAAGGAATTCAGCTATATCAGTATTGACTTTCTTGCTATAAATTAAACCAGAAGGAAAAAGTAAAATTTAACTCAATGGAAGGATGGTTTACAGATTCTCTTTGGAGAAGGAAATAAAGGAATTGGAAGAGTTGTTTTTATCATGCATCCAAAGGGATGGGACATTTCACATCATAGAACTCATAATAATTATCTCCAAAAGACCACCACATAAATAATTGCAGTCTATGTATCAACATCTGTGGCAGAGGAATAAGAGACAGAGTAATTCCACAAAGACCTTGATAAGACTCTACAAATTAAAGCAACATACCTTGATACCTAATGACTTCAATGCAAAAGTGGGACTCATTGAAGATGGTGAGAAATATATTAGAAAACATGTCAGGAATAAGGAATAAGAGAGACTAAAGGCTGAAGTCTTATGGATTATATTGAAGACTCATGCCTATATATCCTGAATTAATTCAAGAAAATAATTGGTAGTTACTAGACATGGTAAGCATTGAATAAAGTTGTAAAAAATAAAATTGATTGTATTTCAACAAACAAGAAATCCTGGTATTGAATTCACACTGGAATTAGCTTTGCAGTCAGACCACTGACCTATTAAAAATCAAAATTGATACAAAGTTAGAAGAATAAAAATGAGGAAAAAATATAGGGTACAACTGAAAGGACCCAATTCTGACCCATTCAAATTAGTCATTTTTAATGAAATCAAGGAAACTGATGATACATAGATACAGTCTAAAATAATTAAATACTATAGTTTAACCTATGAAAATTAAATGTCATAACAAGGGGACCTTTGGTCCTAAAAGAACCTAAAAAGTACATGAATAAACAAACAAACAAACAATCAAACAAAAAAGAAAAACACTTGATTTACTTTCCAAGTAGAGAAGGATGGCAGCCAAAGGCGATACTTGGTTGGAATATAAAATCATTTGTAAAATCTTACAAAGAATGATGGAACATTTCTATGAAGAGTATTGTCTCAAAATGCATACAAGCAGTAGAAGGTGAAATCAATTTAAAGAAACACGAGTGAGAGATACTACTAAGCGAAATTATCCTAAAGGCATTTAAGGGTGAAAAGAGAAGGAGGACAACAAACCAAAGAAATATGGAAAAGATCCACAAAGACTTTTATAACATACTGTTTTCACCATCAGGAACAGTAGGGCTGTCATTACATTTAGTCTGTAACACCATGATTCCAGATATGCTTACAGAGGAGAAATGAAAGTGGTCATAAATGGAAAAAAGAGACAGAAAATAGGCAGATTAGACCAAGTATTTATAATTGCTGGAAGGAAACACAATAGTGAGGATTTTGAGGGATAAATTCACAAGGTATCTGGAGGGGAAAATTACAAAGATAAAGAGGAAGGGGGAGATACCTCAGCCTTTATTAAATATCCCACTACCCCTTCCACCAGCAATTACTAACTACATGTCAACTTTTCCCACTATATGTAAAATCTTATAAAAACCATCAATATATATATCAAATGAGACCAGTTCTTACAAGCTAATACTCTATAGCAGTAGTTCTCAACCTTCCTAATGCCTCCACCATTTAATATTCGTATGTGGGCATACCTGCATGTGGATGGACCCACCTGGAGATAGACAGAGGAGCGGTGTCTCGGCTCCTAAGACCATTGGAAACATGTGTTTTTTGATGGTCTTAGAGGACCCCTGTGACCCCTGTGAAAGGGTCGTTCAACCCCCAAAGGGGTCGTGGCCCACAGGTTGAGAACCACTGCTCTATAGGAAACCACATCTTTAACTGCCACACAATTGACTAAAAGTTGTAAAGAATACAAGATTCACCAGTGCTTATTATATAGTGTTGATTTTTTTTTTTTAAAAGAAGCTAGGTGTCATAGTCCATAGAATGGTGGACCAGTCTGAAGACCTGAATTCATACAATGTCTTGGATACTTGCAAGCTTTGAGAGTTTGGACAGTTACTTAATCTCTCTGTGCCTTGATTTGTTCATCTATAAAATGCTATAACAGCACCTACTCCACAGGATTGTTGTATCAAATAACATCCATGGCCTTTTACAAACATTAAAGCACTACATAAATGCTAGCTGTTATGACTACTAGTATACTACTATTATTACAGAGAGCAAAATATCACTTTCAAAGTTCTTTTCCCATCCAAACAACAAAATTACTGAAGATTCCTTGAAAGATAAAACAAATAATTTTCTTTAATTACCTTCTAATTTTAATTTCTGTGTATTTTTAGATATATCTTATATTTAATCATCTGTGAATATGTTGCCTTTCCCAATAGAATAGAATAAGCTCCTTGAAGGTAGAAACTCACTTTTGCATTTGTACCCCCAGAGCCCAGCACATGATTACAAAATGCCTGTTTATTGATTAATTTAATACTACTGTTCTAGAATCTAGGAAGGCAAGCAACGGGGAGGCATAGTCTTACCAAAAGTATTGGCCACTTCAGTGGAGAAGATTCAAGGTAAGTTTCAAGTTTAAGACTAATTCTATGTGGATGATGAGGTATCATAGACACTACTGTTTATAAATGACTTCAGGTTGATTGCATCAAGCCCTAGAGCAGTGGTTCTCAACCTTCCTAATGCCCTGACCCTTTAATACTCATATGTGGGCGTATCTGCATGTGGGCAGACCCGCTTGGAGATGGATAGAGGAGCGGTATCTTAGTTCCTAAGACCATCGGAAATATGTGTTTTCTGATGGTCTTAGGTGACCCCTGTGATGTCTGTGAAAGGGTCATTTGACCCCCAAAGGGGTTGTGACCTACAGGTTGAGAACCGCTGCCCTAGATCTTCACAAAGCCTCCTGGAAGATGATAGAGGACAAAGGCATGAGGTATTTGCCCCACAAAGTAGATTTCCATCCAAACCAGAGATTAGCTTAAGAGTTAGGCCTAACCTTGGAACTTTCCTGAAAATCTCATGTGAGTATATAGGAAAAACCAGTTGGATGAAAAAGATATGTTGCCCAGATAATGACATAGCTAGATAACCTACAGTGCTTGTCAGTTTACATATATGAATGCTTGTATGTGTGTATGAATGTATGCATGATAATCAATAGACCTGACTGAATTGTCTTCAGGAAATTACAGAGCTTTAGTAACGACTCTAAAATTTCCCTCCAGACAGATGCCCATTTCTAAAACACTAATATTCTTTTGGCATTATTGGTTGATTATGAGACATGAAAGACAAATGTCTCAGAAGAACTGAAAATGAGTATCACAAAGAGGGCAATGGAGAGGTATCCATTGGGAGGGAACAAGAAGAAACTCTGGAGAAAAACAGGAATAAAGGATGTCACCCAAGAAGCACATGACCTAGAGAAGATGGGTTATTCATGCAGGGCTCCATATGGTGAACTTCACAATGTCTGGAGAAAGGAAGGCCTTCAGTATATTGTGGAAGTACTTGAACCAGAATCACAGTGGATAGTCAGGCACCAATGAGACTTGATATGCATTGTTGGCGGCAATACCTAAATCCATAAGATCACAGACTCTTATGAGTACAGCTATATCTTGATTAGTACGAATAAGAAATTCTCCTGAAATAGTTATATGTATTCAGATTCACACTATTTGAAGTTACAATTATTTAAAATATAGTCATTGGTTCCAGTCCAACTGAAATAGGCAATGCATATTTGAATAATGAGATTACTTCAGGGGATTCATTATAATCACTAATCTGGACCTGGCAGTACAACTAAAAAGGTAGTCCAGGTAGTACTATTCCTCTTTAACAAATGAGAAAATAGAGGCAAAGAGGTAGCTTGCCCAAGGCCATTTAGCCCATATGTATTAGAGCCAAGAAGTGAATCCCACGCCTTCAGACTCAAGCTACCAGCACAATGCCTCTTGACCCAAACCAATTATGCATTGGATCACTCTATTCACACATTATTTTTATGTTGGTTGCCATTGGCATATCAGTCCTTGTCAGGATATCTGTCTTAGGTCAACAGTTCTCAGAGGACAAGGACTTTTAGTAATGTAGCTTAATAAGTATTTAGGCATTTAACAGTGTCTTTGAAGATGAGCTCTAAGGGACCTTAAAATTCTAGTCCAGGCCCACACAACCTGGGCCCGCCAAAGGATTTCAGTCAGCCTGCAAAAAATGTAGAGGCTACTTTTCTCCACATTTTTTTGCAGGTCACCTGAAAGCCTTTGGCAGGCCACGGGTTGTGCAGCGTTGATCTAGTCCCACATCCTTCATTTCAAAGATGAGAAAACTAAGGCCCAGAGACATTAAATCATTTACTCAAGGTTAGACAGCAGAGCTGGAAGTAGTACTTCAGTTTCCAGACTATTGAAAGCATTTTATTTACACCTATCTTTAGTTTTCTCAACCCAGGTGACTATTATACTTATTTTGCCATTGAATAAACTGAGGAAAAACATATTCCTCTCCACTACACCCCCACTCCAAGAAAAAAAAATTTTTCCATCCAGCCTAGGACATTTAGTTCCTATTTCCTTAGAGCTTTGCTGTCATGTCGGCTCGGTGACTTTAGAGTCCCTGAGGACACCAAGGAGAGAGAAGAGTTCAAAGGCAAGTGCTCCCAGTGCTAAAATCCCTGCACCACTTCTCTTTGCCTCCCTCGCCCCACCTGCCCACCCTGTTCCTTCATTCTTGCTTTCTTTTCCCTTTCTCAGGTTGTCTACAGGCCTGGCTATTTGCTCAGAAGCTGGGCCATGTTTGCTCAGCTTTAATTCATTTTCATATTACCTGGAATATTTTCAGCTGCTCCTCTGGGTTTTGGGGAGAATTTCCAAAGGCAAGAGGCAAAGTGGGCTGGGAAAGTAAATATGGCCTCCATGAACTTTGTCCACAGCCCAGGAAAAGTGTTTACCTCATCAGCCTCTCTCCTCTCTGCCACCCTGGATGAAGCTCCTCCATCCTCTGGTCTAGCAATGCTTGCCTTTCCCTAAATGCTTATAGGTGCGTGGGCTTCATTTTGTGCGCACAAGAGACTCCACTCCAGGTCTCCTTACAGATGAGGCTTACTCAGGCAGCTCATTTGCTTAGGTTTCTAAAGAGTTTGACCAATGATTTGCATGCAGTTCTGTTCTTTCACCTCCTGAAATGGCAGGTGAAAAGGAGCAACACAAATTCAAAAGAGTGAAGAGGGCGATCTCAGTACACCCCCCCAAACACACTGGCAGGGGATTTGGAGTGAAAGAACCCACTGTCAAAGTCTAGCTAATGTCAGCTTGGACAACAACAAGAGCTAACCTTGATATAGCGTTTTAAAGTTTGTAAAACATTTTTCATGCTCTCTCATTTGATCCTCACAATAATCCTGTGAAGTAGGTGCTATTATCCCTAATTTACAAAGTAGAAAACAGGCTGAGAGAGATTAAGTGACTTGTCCAAGAGCACACAGCTGTCAAGCATAAGGCAGGCTGTATGTGACCTCCAAAGCTATCTGACTCCTAGACCAATGCTCTGTCCTCACTGCCTCATCTCTCACAAGGCCGCTGCCTTGGGACTTCTTCTCCACCATGTCCCAGAAACTCATTGCTGGGAAAACCTCAACATCCTTCAAGATGTCTTCAATCTCGGCACTGCCCATCATGACCCTCTGTCTTTCTGACTGCAGGCTGAAGCCATGAACTCCAAAATCTCCTTTTCAGAAAGAAGTCCAGTTCAGAACATTTCATTTCTCATCTGGTCACATTATTTTGGCATGTTTCTGATTTTTCCACCATGCCTCAAGTTGGGTGACTTATTTGTCCCTTCCCCTCTACTTTTTAGTGTTGTTTTTCCCCATTAGATTGTAATTTACTTGAGGACAGGGGTCATCTTTCTTTTTTTATATTTGTATCCCCAGCTCTTAGCCCAGTGCCTAGCACATATAGGCTCCTAACAAACATTTATTGACTGACAGATTGC
Organism: Pseudochirops cupreus; assembly: GCA_028627135.1. Lineage (NCBI taxonomy): Eukaryota > Metazoa > Chordata > Mammalia > Diprotodontia > Pseudocheiridae > Pseudochirops > Pseudochirops cupreus. Next base: position 189,543,884 of record CM053582.1, on the reverse strand, counting down.
TTTCAAATTGCTTTAAGTCACTTAACATCCGGGGGGTTCAGTTTTCTCATATAAAATTCAGGGGTTGGGCTAAATTATCACTGTTTCCAGCTCTAAAGCCTGTTTCACTCTTATAATGATGATAGATTACATCTCTAGTGTCTGATGATCACATAGAGTTTTACTTACATTATTTCATTTGATTCTCATGGTAATCCTGTACAACAGTAAAAGGATTATTTACCCTCATCTAACAAATCAAGAATGGGAGGTAAAGTGACTTGCTCAAGGTTGTACAACTAACTAAATGGCAAAACAAGGACTTGAATTCAAGTTTTCTCATTGTAAGTCTAGTGCTCTTTTCACTCTCCCCAGTGCTTTTCTGAGCTGTGCCCAAGCTCAAGGCCAAGTGTGCTACAAAACAGAATCTATTAGCTGAGCTCTACCAGAGATGAGCAGAGGGGTGACAGAGAGGTCCTGACTCACAATAACATGTGCCTCATCTTTTCTATCATTCTGTTTGCCTTAGTTAAAGCTACAGAAGCATCATGCTTGGACAGAAACATAATAAGAATCTGAAGAAACCCTCTACAATTTCAAGACCTTAGTCCAAAAGAAGAAAGGCGGGATGGAGACATGACAGTTAGCCCACTACTCCAGAGCAACAGCATCAGAAAAATGGCACTCTTTGCTCTTTCCTTTACAACAGCTAGTATCTGACACATATTCCATGGCTAAGCCCAGAGCCAAAAGCTGGAAATTCCATTCCCTTCAATTAAACAAGTCTTTATTAAAGGCATGCAGCGTGCCAGGCCCTGTGCTCAGTGATCGGGAGACAAAGACAAAAGCTAAATGGGGCCTGCGCTTCTACTGAAGATCAACATGTACACACAAAAAGAAATAAAAGATAATGAGGAGTGTACTAAAAATGAGGGAGATCAGAAAGCCTTTGAGTTGGAGTTGGTAGCTAAGTTGAGACTTGAACTAAGCTAAGAGAGCTGAGGATCACTCTGCCTATTCCCAAGATTGCATGCACCACCATCCCCACCATCACCCATAATAAACTCCACCATCACATTTCCCACATAGATCAGAAGAGTATTTTACACATAAGACATTTGATAAATTTTGAATTAAAGAACAGAACTATATGTACATGTATATATACACACACTGGGGCATATTACTACAATGCAAATAAAAAGCATTCATTTATTCATTCAGCTAACAACGATTTATGGAGTGCCCAGGATAGGCAAAGTAATCCTAGTGCTGGGGTGGGTGTGGTAGGCAAAGGGAGTAACAAAGAAGGTCAAGAAAGGGTCCTTGCCCCTTCCATTTAAAGATCAGAGGGACATAGATTTAGAGTTGGAAAAGGCATAAGGGATCACCTGGTCCAAACCCTGCCATTTTACAGATGAGGAACTAAGGTGCAGAAAAATTAAAACCTATTCCCCAAGGTCACTAAGACAGAAGAAGGAAAAACTGCTTCTAGTTGGAATCAAAGAACACTTCCTAGACTCCTTTGAGCCCTGAACAGAGCAGGCAAAGCTGATGAACGCCCCGGGTGAAGGGACCATGTATACAAACAAGCAGCTGAAAGCTTTACAACTGAAGATTCTTCCATCAAAGAAGTGGCTGAAGGGGACTGAAAGGGGGAACGGGGAAACCATGCTCAGTGACATTTGTCCCCTGTGCCTGCTTTATGTGACTGAATCACAGCCTAAGAGCATCTCGTTATTATCCTTAATAATAACAGCTACCATAGAGCATTTGGCAGTTACTACTTTATGTACATAACCGTGCTTGATATTCCCATCAACCCTGTGAGGGTAGGTGCCAGAAACATCAAATTTTTTGCTTTATAGATGAGCGAATTTGGGTTCAGAAAGGCTAGTTTGTTGAACATCACAACACGGTTACAAATGACAAAATCAGGACCCAAATCTTGGTCTTCTGACTCCCAAAGACTAGAGAATATGCCATTCTACAATTCTAGACCTTGTAAGTACAGATGAGCTGGAGAAAAGAAATATTCCTAGAGAGTAAGGGGTTCATCCAGATTCAGATGCCAAGCCCATGGATAAGAAGCCAGGTGTCCTACCCCAAATCTCAATGAGTCAACTTTCTGGGAACACTACCTTGTCATCCTCACTGCCTTAGACACAACCAGCAATTCTCTCCACTCAAAATGATCAGCCTTTGTCTCCACACAATTTATTTTAAATGTTCTAGGAGGGAAAAGGAAGCTCTAAGGGTTACTCATTATTTGTCAGCTTTAATAAAAGGCTCAGAATGACTCTGACCCCCTAGTGTTCTTAGGGGTTTGTTATTGTGGTGCCTTGTCAGCCCATGGCTTAGCTACCCCAGGCATCAGATATTAGGAAAACAAGAGCAGATTTTATTAACTGAACTGAGTGAACAGCCTGGCTTGGCCTGCATGGGGCTCCAAGGGAAAAGAAAATGAGTAAATGCGCACATCTTATTTTCATGTAAACCAGCCCTGAATAACAGCACCAAGTTGGCATGACTTACATTTCTGGGAAGTTCCATGAGGAACTAAGAACTATCTCTGGACTGCAGGCAAAGTGCAGGATCTAGAAGGAGGAGATTATGGGATTTAGAGAGTCTTTTTTTTCCCTTTTCACAGTCAGGAAGCAACTGCTCATTCTCTTTCTAACTCTGCTGTCTCCAAATTCCCATAAGGGAACACCTCTTGCCTATAGTGTGTAACGGAAATCCAGATCTTGGTTAGCAGAGCCCAGTATAAATATTCTAGTATGTTCAGGAGACCTCAGATCATTCACTTCTGTCATTTCATTCGGAAGGTAGCACAACCAACTGTGAAACCAACCTACAATATCTACCCACACTCAGATGCAGCTATTTACAATAAGAGAAATGCTGCTAGTGCTTTGAAGCAGCCCATGGCTAAACCTCATTTGGAGGAATGAAGAGGGTGGGGTTAGCATCAAGGGATGCAGTCATCCATCATGATCAAGTATGCAAGCTCAGGACTAGATCAGCACTTAGTTTCTCCCAAATCTAGCTTGACTTCAAACTGGATCTCCTGTTTCCCCTGTGGATCTCATTGACACCACATTGTCAGCCTACTCTTCCAGGCCTCAGGCCCCTGTTTGCTTTGCATGCTCACTACTCTAGTAGCTGAGATTTTACTAGAAACAGCTCTCCTTCTGTTTGTGGCCAGTCATGAACTGAGTCCTGTTCGTCAAGCTTAGGCCTTTGAGAACTCAGCCAACAACATGGCAGACTCTCAGCTATAGCCCTTGGCCAGCTATTCCCAGTGGTTAACCTCTTAGAAGTGCCAAGGGAATAATACTTGTGGGTCTTTCTCAAACCAAACTGACTTCTGAAAGTCTGCACCTGATACATAGGATATGAATGGCTGAAGGAAAGTAGAGTGGCCAAATAATGGTGTCCTGTCCCTTCCCAAACTTCCTTTCCTGGGAAAGGAGAAAAGCTCCCTTCTGTGAATATCAAGAGCACTAAAGAGAGAATGATGAGTAAAGAGTTCCACTTAAAAAAAATTTTCTCCCCCCACAATCAAATTGTAGACCAAGAAAACCTCACTTGTCTTTTCAAACAAAGAATGGCAAATTGCTGGTTGCAAAATAAAGATTTTTCCAGGGTATTAGCTGTCCCCTCATCACTCTCTACTCCATGAACCAATTAAAAAGAGTCTGGGCCACAAATGAATGAGCCTTCCTCTCAGCCTGAGAACACATACTGAATGATTCTAGGCGTGGGGACAATTAGAGTGGATATTCAGTGGAGAAAAAAAGATCTGTGAATGCCATGTTAAGTCAGAAATTAAAATCCCCTAAAGCCTCCAGCTTTAAGTACAGTGCCTTCAGTGTCAGGTGGAGAAGTGGGAACTAGGATCTGCTAAGATTAACTCCACCCTTCCATAGAGCTGCTCTTGTCCCTACACAAGGAGAGGGACAATTTGAGCTTTAGGTGGTTAAGAAAAGGATGCTGGAATCAATCTTTTGTCTTCCCAGGAAAGTGTGAATTAGTGAGAGCCTCATTCTTAGATGCAAAGCTGACTTAAGTCCATTGAAATCAACAAACACAAAGACGCTAGTGGTCTGGACACAGGCAACTAGTAGTTAAGAGTGAGAAGTTATATTGGTAGAGCTGTGAACTGGTCCAACCATTCTGGAAAACAAACTACCCCTCACTCCCCACCCCACAAAAAGGCCCTAAGCTATTTATACCTTTTGACCTAGAGAAATCCCTACTAGGCTAATGTAGAAGGTCAAAGAGAGAAAGTCCCATATATACAAAGATTTATAGCAGCAATATTATTTTTGATTTTCTTTTAATATTTTATTCCCACATTACATGTAAAAACAAGCTTTTAACATTTGTTTTTTTCTTTTAAATTTCGAGTTCCAAATTCTCTCCCTCTCTTCCCTTCCCCTCTTCTCAATCTGATATAGGTTGTACATGTGTAATCATGTATAGCATATTTTCATATCATTCATTTTGTAGAAGAAAACTCAAACCAAAAGAAAGAAAGAGCAAAAAATTATATGCTTCGGTCTGTATTCAAACTTCATCAGTGCCTTTTCTGGAGGTAGATAGTAGTTTCATTAGTCCTTCAGGATTATCTTATCCTGCTGAGAATAGCCAAGTCATTCATAATTGTTCATTGTACAATGTTGCTATTACTGCATACAATGTTCTCCTGGTTCTGCTCACTTCACCAATTCATGTAAGTCTTTCTAGGTTTTTCTGAAATCATACAGCTCATCATTTCTTATAGCACAATAGTCTTCTATTATATTCATATACCACAACTTGTTCAGCCATCCCCCAATTGATGGGCAGTCTCTCAATTTCCAGTTTTTAGCCACTACCAAAAGAGCTGCTATAAATACCCTTGTACAAGTAGATCCCTTTCCCTGTTTTTTTTAAAGACTCTTTGGGATGTCAGCTATATTATTCAATATTGTTTTAGACTATTTAAAATAACTAAATAATATGTATACCTGCCAAAACAGATGCAGGAACTATACAAGTATAAATACAAAACACTTTTTATATATACAAATAAAGTTAGATCTTAATAACTGAGGTAATATTTATTGTTCATGGGTAGGTAAAGCCAATATGATTTTTTAAAATGACAATTTTACCTAACTAATCTCTTTATACAATGCCATCTCAATTAAATTACTAAAAAAATTATCTGAGTTAGAAAAAATAATAATAGAGTTCATTTGGAAGAACAAAAGGTCAGGAACTTCAAAGAAACCAGGGGGAAAGGATGTAAAGGAACCAGACTCAGTAGTATCAGACCCTAAATCATATTATAAGGTAAGAGCATTGTTGAAGTATAAAATGGATAGTTTTAATTATTTTAAATTAAAAATTTCTTGCATAAATAAAGCCTGTACAGACAAGAATAGAAGGAATGCAGAAAACTGGGGGGAAACTTTCAAAGACAATCTTTCAGTCAGAACGTGATAGGGCTGGAATATCGTTGTGGTGTAGCAAATGATGAGCTGGTTGATTTAGAAAAGTATGGAAAGACTTGGACTTATGAAAGAAGGTGCTATCCACCTGCAGGAAAACAGATGACAAGTAGAAACAAGCATAGTACAGTCTTACATATATGCATATGTTCACAGATATCTGTGTGTGTGTATATATACATACACTTATAAATATATACATATATGTATATATACATGCTTATATATGGATGTATATATATATGTGTGTGTATATGTGTACATATATATTTATATATCTATAGAGAGAGATAAATATGTCTATCTCTATAGATAGATATATCTCTACACTTAATTGTAACCTTGGGTGGGGAGGACGTGAAAAATTTTTTTAAGTGCACAGCAGAGAACAAAAGGAAACCTACAAGAAAGCAAAGAAAAGCTGGACAGCTTTGAAAACACTATGTGGTATTTATTTTTTATTTTATTATTTATTTTACTATTTATTCCAATTCATTGAAATGGAATTTATTGTTCTATATTGAATCCCCTCTTATGTTTTGCTGTGTACATGGAAATGTTTTTTCCCCTCCTTTTCTTATTTTATATTTAAGTTTAGAATAAATTTTAAAATTTTCAAAAATAAAATACATAGGATTACAAAGAAAAAAAACTTTTTGGGATATAGACCTAGTATTGATATTTCTGGAGCAAAGGTTATGCACAGTTTGATAGCCCTTTGGGCATAGTTCAAAATTGTACTACAGAAATGACTGAATCAGTTCACAACTCCACCAACAGTATAGCAGCAATTTTTGTGGTAACAAAGAAATGGTAACAAAATGAGTGTCTACTGATTGGGCAATGGCTAAACAACTTGTAATATGCAAATGTAATGGAACATGATTGCAATGTAAGAAATTATAAGTATGGAGAATCTAGAGCAACTTGAGATTTTTTGTAAGAATTATAATGGCTACAATTTATGTAGAGGGAAACAATACTAAAATATTTCAAAAGTCTGATGAAAGCAGTAATGCAGTTAAGAAAACTGATGGGGAACCATTCTTCTAGCCTCTCAGCAAGAGGTGGTAAACCAAAAGTAAGGAACAATACATGCATTTTCCAACATGGCCAATGTGTTCATTTGTTATAAGAGAGGGTTTTGTTCAGGGCAGGAGATGAGGGAATCAGGGGGAAGTGACAATGATATAAAAAGCAAATAAAGGAACATCAATAACACTTTTTTTTTTGGTTTAGTGGAAAACTATGTAGACAACCAGAAAAAAAAAAAGAGGAGTACTCGACAGCAGTGGGGTTCTCCAACCCCAAATTCCTATTGCTCATAAAGTAGCCAAGGACTTCTAGGGTACTTCACCACTTGCCTACCCATCAAATGGAGCCCTTTGGGATCTCATCCTAACACTAAGATCCCTGCCATGGGAGTATGTGTATTCTACCTTGTATCCTTTCTGACAAATTCTTCTACAACCTGAACTGTGTTCAAACAGATGACTCCAGACTGGAAAAACATAATGTTCCGTTTTACCTAGGCATTTCTGCAGTCTTACCCTTGTTGTTGTCCCTTGGCATTGTCCAATGTCCACCTCCATCACATATTTAACAAACAGTGGGGTACTGTTAGTAGATACTACTTCAGAGTTGCTGCTATCATTGAATCTGTTTGGTTCAGTGAATGTTAAGAGTCATTCTGTATCTCCTTATCCCAACATTAATTGTAGACTGTGCTCCATGATTATGAAACAGAATTAAATGACATGCCAAATTAAAGAGTTATTTTTTCTAATAAATATTTTGCATAGGATGTGTTTATAATAGCATCAATTATTTATACTGTCATATAGAGAAAGCATAAATATAAAGAGAGGGCTCAGATTGTTGCTGTAGAAGAAATAATGAACATTTCCATCAGGATGATGGATACCTGCACTCACTTCGGGTCGAGGTGGGGGGATGGACAGGGACATCTCATGAACAAATCTTCAATGAGCCTTGTTGCCAGAGCTTTTGAGAGTAGAATATGTTAAAAATGAAAGTGACTACAGAAAGTTTAAATATTTAATAACTGCATTAATTCTTATTCACACTTTCTTTATTTTTCAGATTAAAAATTTACAAGAATCCCCATCCCTTTCATCCTCCTTTGCCACCGCAGGGTAACATGTTCCCAGGAACACTGTGAGCCGCACCAAGGAGAGGACGGCTCCCTGGAGCCAGCTTCCCCTGCTACAGCCCTCACAGTAGTGCCAAGGTGACTGAGAATACCAAAGCCACTTCCTGGCTGCTATTGCCCTGGCCCTGGCAGGGCAGGAGAGTCCCCAGAAGCATTGCAGCTACTCTGTGAGCTTAAAATGTGGTATTCATCTGAGCAGACAGACTGCCTGTGCATCTGGCAGTGCCATGTAGATGGGGAGTGCTAATCACTCCCCAAACCTCTGGGTCCCTGCCATTTGGGGGTTGAGTACTAAATAAAAAATGGGCAACCTCACCTGTCTTTCCCCCCTAAATTTTACTAAGAATGGGGTTGGAGACTAGAAGGGAACTATAAATTATAATTAGTCTAGATATAACAATTTTCTGACAGAAAGAGTGGGCACAGTGACATGTATGAATGGCTTCAGATGCTCCTTCCACATGAACTCACACCCTTGATTTAGCTGAGTTGGCCCTCACGTACTACTCTAGCCAAGTCAGGTCAGCTGTGACAGCTGACCCCTAAACAACACCCTAACACACTTCCCCTTCATCCAAGAGTCCCAATCAAGTCAGAGAGAAATGGAAGAGAGACAGCTGGGCAGAATAGACTAAAGTTCTTTTAAACCCACTTCCTAATTTCTGTTAGGCCAACCTGCATGGCTAGCCAGTGGAATGTATTCAGAGTAGTTATGTCCAGTCCAGAGGTGGGGAGCCAGGGGTCTGAGCTCTTTCCTCAGCTTTGGCCAGCTCTCAGTGTCCTAGTTCAGCAACCTTCTCTGAGTTAGGAGATAAAAGACATTCAGTCATTTAAGTCAGCCACGAAATGGTGGGACCCTCAGAGGGCAACCACTCCCCAAACCCCTTTGTCCCCCTGTGCTTTTAATTGTCAGAGACTGGCAGGATATTCTCTTCTTTTTTACTCTTGCCCATGCTCCCCCTTCCACCTCCACCCTCAATCACTTACCACAAATTCCTGTACAAAACACCTTCATAAACACAGTGCTGATTAGCTCCTCACTCTAATCAGGCCTCTGCTCAGACAATTCCCTCCCCCCCAAACCCCCCTCCTGCCCACACCACCACTGAGCCACAAAGGGAGTACAAGCCAGCAGTTTATGGATGTATGTGTGCGTACACACACACACACACACACACACACACACACACACACACACACACACACACACAGTCAGCTCCTGAAATACTAAACAGGAAATTGTCCATGGTAGGGATCTGAGCTATCAGTTTGGCTCTGAGAAGTCCTTGGCTTGAGTGCATATGTGTGGGTTTGGTGTTCTTTAATATTTTTGTTGAGGGTTTTTCTTCTTTTTTCCTTTTTTTTGTGGGGGTGGGGGAGGAGGGACACATTATTGTCAAGTTTCTACTGAAGCCAATCTACCTTTTAAATAACAACAGAGTTAGAAATAATATCTCCTTTATGTCCAGAGAGTACAGTCCTTCTGGGCTACCTAGTACCTTGTTCCTTCCCCAGACATGAATGAAAGTCTCCTTCTGAAAAATCAAGAGTCCCAGCCAGGAAGAGCAAAAGTAGCCGTACTCAGAAGTGGCATCTTCACCTTTCTGTACCAACACATCTCGACTCTTTCATGGTGAAGACCAAGGTACTACCAGGCAAATACACAAATACTCGCACAGAGTTAAAAGGCCATCTAAAAGAAATCAGACAAGACTGCCCCATCACACACGCTTTTCCCCATTACCCACCTCCCCTGGTTGAGCAAATAAGGAGATATTCTAGTGTCAAAGATAATTCAAGGAAGTGACTTAACTCTTAGTAAAATGAGGAAACAAATGAGGGAGAAGATTAAGGAGTGAACCCCTGAAGCTGATGATTAAGATGACGGAAACAATGATAACAATACTTTGAATGGCCTTTGTTCCAAAAACCCAAAGTTATTTGCATAATCCAAAAGAAACAACGGCTAACATTTTTGCATAGAGGAGAAAGCACAATCCTAAAGCACAATTTTCTCTTATCCTTCTCTTCCTTTCGTTTCCCCTAGGAAAATCAATGCAAGAAGGTAAAGCATAAGGTCTTCCTGGGTTTCCCTATGACCATGCCTCAAGACCTGAGTAGGTGTTTAAGAAGCAGTTGGGGAAGGAAATGGTGAGGCACTTGCCGTCCTGAAGCCACCGAATAGTTTTCCTGATAGAGAAAAGCATAAGAGGTAGGAAAGGGCCTTTTTTGAATTGGATGTATGTGCCTGAAGACCCTAAAAAAAATGTAGACATTAGCTGTCAGAGGTTTGGCTCAGAGTCTGGTTGGATCAGAATTGAGAAGGAAGGGGAAGCATAAAACCCAAATGTGCTTATTTCTTATAGAGGAGATTATGAAATGGAGAATCTCCATTGAAGTTGTTTACTGAAAAAATAATTAAATAACAAACAAGCAAAAAACTGAGCAGTCTCTCTCCCTCTTGCTGACCCATACAAGGAAAGTAATGTAACTTCCTCAGGCAAAGCAAAGGGACCAGCAGAGGAGAAAATCATCGAGCCTCAACTCTCTCTGAAGAGCAGTACATTGTGCATCTGGAGACTTCTCCTGAGCAGCCATGTGGCACTTGAGTAGATAGAGCAAAGGACTGAGAGTCTGGAGACCTACTTTCTAGCCCCAGTTCCAAGTAACTACCTAATATTTCATCTCTTTGTGCCTTGGCTTCTTCATCTATCAAACGAGACAATGATCCTTGGCCTGGCCACCTTAAAGGATTGTTGTAAAGATTTTGTGAGGTGACAGATGGAAAAACCCTCTGAAAAGTTCAAAGTGCCACAATAATGAGTTGTTTTCTCTCTAAAGGCCTCTTTGGGGCCTTTTCCAGAGTAGAGGCTAGAGGCAGGAGTAGTGATTGCTAGGGCTCACAATGTTCTGCCCAATGACTAGGAGCAGGGGAATTTGCCTAGCCCTATCTGAGTAGGCTGTCTAGGTCTATGAATGAATAGGATTAGTCATCTATAGTTAGGAAGCCTTAGTTATCCATAGAATGTCTACCTTCTGAAGGGGATGGGCTGATAGATCCTTCCTCTCTCACCTTTCAAAATACTTAGGATAAACAAAAGGCTTTATTGTCCAGAGCTTCCCTACAGGAAGGAAGGAAGAAAGGACACAAGCATTCATGAAGTACCTATTACATTCCACTACATACAGCATTCTGCTAAGCACTTCACAATCAAGGAAACTAAGACAGAGGTTAAGTTACTTGGCCAGTCACAAAGCTAGATGAGTGTCTGAGGCCAGATCTGAACGAAGGTCTTCCTGTTCTACCCACTGTAGCACCTGTGAGACCCATGTATGGTATTACAGTATTCAGTGATGTGGCTGCTCTTCTTCCTACTGATTATTGAAATGGGTTTGGGAGATTTTGTGTGTGTGTGTGTGTGTGTGTGTGTGTGTGTGTGTGTGTGTGTGTGTAATGCTAATACAGAGAAGGCAGGGGAAGAAAAGGTTTCAGGCACCAGTGTGGTCAAAGTCAGTAGAAAGGATAAAAGAAAGAGTCTCTTACGGATCTTCTACGATCCCAGGATTTAGGGTATAAGCATTTATGCTGCACTTACCCTTATAGGATTGGCCATGTCTCCCTATGTCTATGTATGAGGTGTGAGATTGAAAAGGTTAATCTAAACCCTTTTCTGAAACCCAGGAGAAAGTCTTTGGATATAACAATCAAGTAGAGACAAGAAATCTTTCTTCTCCTTTCAAAAAGTCCAGGGTATGAATGAATCAGGGGACTGAAGGCAGGGAGGGAGAGGGGGGGTAGAGAGAAAGGGAGAACATAAGCAGACTGCAAAGTGGAGAGCCACTCAATAGAGTCAAGAAGTACTACAGTGTAACAGGAGATCAAGGACAGAGAAAGAGCTTGGCTGCTTCCCACAGTGATCTGGAGCCTTCCCTCCCAGGGACCTCCTAGACTACGGAAATTGAGTTCTGGCTCTCCATCTCAGGGCAGCTCAGGCTGAAGGCAGCAATCATTCTCCATCTCTATCCCTGACCTCGGTAGCCCCTCTTGGCAAGTACAGGGATCTATGGCTCTTCTCAGGGAAGGAACTGACACGGGGAAAGGCCCAGGAAGGTCCCAAAGGGCAAAGCCCTCAAGGAAATAGCAGCATTGGAGCAATTTCATTCTGAAATCAGAAACCTGGATTGGTGATCAACACTAGAGAAATAAGGTCTGAGCTTTGTGAGACATGTTATTTTTCAGCTTCCTGAATCAAGTAATTAAGAAAACCGTCCTCTTCTGCGCATCTTTAGGAAGAGGTTAATGTGTCCAGGCCAGGGCCAGTCCTCCCCTGAGACATGGGGTAAACTAGATCATTTGCTAAAAGCCTGAAGAATGAACAACTTTCATTTCCTAATTTTCTATATGAAATGGAACGAACACACACAGACAGACAGACAGACACATTCACACACACACACAGGCACCCCATGGAAAGTGATGTGTGTGAGGCGATCTCTTTGGAGCTCCCAGTAGCACTGGAGAAGTTAGGAGGTAGCGAGGAGATGAAGAGATGAAGAAGAGACTATGGCTCCCTTGCCTTCTCTGGGGGGCTTGCCTCCCAGCTCCTGGTCTATGAGTCCTGCCAAGGCAGCTGTTGTCCAGACAAAGAGCCAAATCTCCTTCCAGCTAGGCCAGCCCTGAGAGGGTGACAGGACAGGAGAAGGATGGGAGGTCTGAAAGGATGGAGAAAGGAAGAGTGCCACGACAGGAAGAGAGTCTACAACTCTTGGCTTCCTTGTGCGTTTGCTGAAGTTCAAACAGGCTAAGACCTCTGGGTTAGGACAAGAGGAGAGGAGAGGGGAGATAGTCACTCTCCACAGCCCCCCTCCTCGCCCTCAGGCAGCCTCCTCCCCTCCAGCCTTACTCCTTAGCCACATGCCCTTGGGCTGAGCTAACTCCAGAACCCGCCTGAGTAGGGGAATTGTTCTGAGAAAGTGGCCCGTTGGCTGGTTGCTATGGAAACCGACATACCACAGCTCTGACCCCGGAGAGGTTTAGCACGCTCCCCCAGCAGGGATGCCAGCAGCTGGACTGCAGCTGTTACGGCATAAGTGGGGGCTGGAGCGGCAGCCAGCAATCCCTGCTGCTTGACTAAGCCAGTCCCTTTGGCCTACCCCCACCATTCCTTCCCTGGTTCCTCCCACCCCAACTCCCACACACTGTTCCCTCTTCTGACGCAGGGAAGGGAGAGGCTATGTGCACCCAGGGAAGCTCTGGACAGATAGACAATTCCGCTCCAAAGTTAGATTTTCCTCTATCCTCAGGACATCCTATTTTTGAAGTACCATGAATCCCTGAATTTTAGGATTGGAAGGGACCTTACAAGTCACGTAATCCAATTTCTTTATTTTATAGATGAGGCTGAGAAAAGTGAATGATGAAATAAAACTCAGGTCACCCATGTTCCAATCCAGCACTGTTCTATCCCACCAATCCAACATTCACTTGAACTGGCAGACATTACAAGGACATACAGATTTACCCAGACAAATGTGTTTAACCAATACCATCCATCCTCTTAGACACAGAGAGAGGTGGAGATTTAAAAAAAGGCAAGAGAAAACTGAAGGTGGAGAACTCTCAAGAGAAAGACACAGGTAGGAAGGAGAGAAAATAAAGGTAGGAGAAGCAGGGGGGAAATGAGAGAAAGTCAGGGAAGAAAGTCAGAGACAGAGAAAAGTGGAGAAAGGATGCCAGAGACACTGAAACGTCAAGAACAAGGGGCGTTGAATGGGACAGGCTGCTTCTTTCCCCAACCTTCCTCAAACAAGCAGGAATTTGAAGAGAAAACTGTGGGATAGTGGCGTCGATAGTGGTTGGGGGAGGGGAGAGGATAGATATTAAAATTGGCTTCAGGGAGGCATCTTCTGCTATCCCAGAATGCTTTGAGTTTCCCAAGTGGCCTCTAAAACAAACACAGTCAACCTTCCTCCCCATAGCAATGTGAAACTGCAGGGCTCTGGCCAGGCTAATCTGAGCTGGGATACTAAATAAACACCCCACCGGCAAGGAGAGGTGAGATAACTTTCACACCGAAGCTGAGCCTGTATCAGTCATCCATTGGGACTGGCCAGAACCACAGGCCTCTTATTCATTCCTCCTACACACTCTGTGTCTTCCTCCATTCATTCTGCAACTCATCCTCAAAGCCTCCAAGGTCATCACTCTGGCCTGCCCCTGATAGAACATTAGCCAAAGAAAGGGGATACAAGGAGTGGGGCCTCACCCTTCCAGTTTCCTCTTCTCTGGGTACCTCATTCTCCATGCACAGCTCTGCCCAACCCCCAGCTTTCCACATACAGAACTGGGTCAAAATCTGAAGGAACTTGTGAGCAGACTTCCCAGCCTCCCCTCCTAGAGTGTGCCCATCTCACTGCTCACAATTAATTAACACCCTTTTTAATACACTTCCCCTCCAGCCACCCAAAAATATTTGGTTGCAGGCCACTGGCGGACTGCTTTGCATCCTCTCGTCCTTTCAAGCTGTTGGGAAGTTGTTCTCGTTATGAAGGCTTCGCTCCACAGACACCAGGACTCCGAGAACAGTTCGGGAATGTGCCAACATCATTACACTCAATAATTGAAGACCTGGCTCTGAGATGGGCCGGCAGATTGCTTTTGCACTTACCACCTTTTTAATAAAAATTTGGTATCTCAGGTGAGTTATTTATATTGTGCTCTCAGTTCCGACAAGGACAATATTAGAGTTGTAGGGCTGCTCCTCTAGATCCCCCTCCCTCTACTCCTGTGCACAATACAGATACGTAATTTATGGACACTTAGCCTTGAAATTGGGTGAGAGGAAATCAACACTGGATGGCTTTGGGATATTCTCACTCAGCCAATCAATCAGCCAACATCTATCTAAGTGCAGAAGCCCAAAGTATGTGACAAGGTATCTCCCTTCAAGATGCTCACAGTCTCATTGGGGAGACAGGACTAACTCCCATGAATCAGAGAAAAAATTACTAAACAATGTGGTCTCCATGGTAAAGGTAATAAAAATTTTGGCCACTCCCAATCCCTAGAATACTTGCTCTGACAATAGATTGCTGGTAAGGGACAAGAACTGATTTTAGGAAGCTAGTCAGATGCCACAGTCTCATAGCTATCAGACTAAAAACATTAAAATGCTAGCAATGGCCTCCACCTCATCTCATTTTGAAGAGACAGGTAGGTAGCGATGCCATTTGCCTCTCAACAGCCTCTCTAAACCACATTCCAAAGTGACAGATAGGAAACAAGTGCAAATTTATAGTCTAGAGTCCACATTTTGACAATTAATCTCAAAGGGTCATGGAATAACAATTGACATTACAAAGTACTTTAAGGAAAGCAGAGGGTTTTGTGTACATTATCTAAGCTGATCTTCATAGTAGGCCAAGAGGAAAGTACTGCAGTTGTTTTGAGCTTTATTTTACAGATGAGGATACAAGTACTAAAGGTGTAAGTGATTTGATGAAGGTTACATGGCTAGGAAGTATCAGAGGACATTTGAACCAAGGTCTTCCTTTCACCATACCACTGTTCTTCTGTTTCATGTCTGTAAGCCTTGTTTTCCAATGAGGGCAAGAACTATGTCTTAAAATTTTTCTATCTCCTCCAACCATGCTGGAGAGTTTTACATACACACACATATGTGTGTATGTGTGTGTATATATACATACACACACATGTATATATGTGTATGCATATGTATATATGTATGTGTATATACATACACACATATACATATATGTACATAATATACACATACGCATATATAAATACTTGAATTAACAGGCTTATCTTCTACATCAGGGTCCAAACTAAACTTGCTTTGTATACCTAAGAATGGCTTATTAAGCTGTTGTTGGAGGAGGTGGTAGTTTGGAATATTGTAAATGTTACAACAGTCTATACAATTAATTCATTTTCAGGGAGGAAAACTATCCCCCAAAATTTTATTGCCATTTTGTAGTTGGACAGTGAAGAGGCAGGAAACCAGAATTGCTCTGAACAGACTTTAACAAAAACATGCACAACCCTGTGTGAAAGTGTAATGGAAAGGGAAGTCCGCAGAGAAGAGTCTGTGTTGTGAAAAAGTCACTTGAGAGGTTAGGTTGGGCCTGGAGTCAGCTCCCCAAAAAAGTTAGATCAGCCTAGAAAATGTTGGTTCCTCGGTCCAAGCAACAGGGATTGTGGTTCCTTCCCCTAAGAGGGGGAGAAAAAGGCCTGGTCTCAAGGATAAGCTTTAAATAGCCACTGGGGGGCAGGGGAGGCAGTGGATACAGGAACATGATAGGTCAGCCTTAGATTGAACTGTCTAGGAAAAGAAGGATGATTGGTTTGAGGGCTGGAAGAGACCTCAGGCAGCTCTTAACCTTTCTTTGTGTCATGGATCCCTTTACAATCCGGTGAAGTCACATGGACCCCTTCTCAGAATAATGCTTTTAAATGCATAAAACACATAGGATTGCAAAGGAAACAAATTATATCAAAATACACTCATCAAATTTTTTTTGAAGTTCATTGGCCTCAGGTTAAGAAGCCCTGGGGATCAATCTCCAATTTTTTCAGGTGAGAAAAGAGAGGAACTATGCTTATCCTTGTACTAACACTTTTATTAATAATATGGATAAAGGCAGTGATGACATGCTTATCAAACGGGCAGATGACACAGAGCTGGGAAGGCTAGCTAACACACTGAATGACAGAGTCAGGATCCAAAAGGAAGGATCTTGACAGACTAGAACACTGGGCTGAATCTAATAAGGTGGAATATAATGAGGGTCAGTCAATCAGTCAACAAACATTAGATGTCTAGTGTGTGCTCGGAGCTTGGCACACAAAAGTGAGACAGTCTCCACCATAAAGGATGTCCTGTTGTGGAGAAGGGGAACAGCATATTCGCACAAGAATTAAAAGAGGTATGAAGGATTTACAGGCTATAAACATTCTTCAAATCACTAATAGTAAGAGGAATGGAAATTAAAACAATTGTGGTTTCAACTCACCAAAGAGCCAAAAAAAGGAACAATCAGTAGCAGAGAAGCTTTGAAAAGACAGGCATATTAGTACACTCTTAGTGAAGCCGCATATTTGTCCAACTGTCTTGGACATCACTTGGAAATCATGCAAGAAAAGTAAGTAAATTCTCTTTATCTTTTGGTCTTGCAATCCCGTTACGGGGCATATATACCAAGAAGGTCAAAGACAGACACAAAGGTCCGATATGTACCAAAATATTCGTGGCACAACTCTTTGTGGTAGCCAAGAAATGGAAAACAGAGTGGTTGCCAAGCAGGCAGGGAATGTCTGGGAAAAAATAAACAGATTGTGGTAAGTGTAACATGTTATCTTTATGGAGTAAGAAATGCTGAAAAAGGAAGTCAGAAAAACCTGAGAAAATTTTATGAACTGATGGAAGAATGAAACAAATAGAACCAACAGAATAAACATTAGGAACAAGATAGGGAAGGTGTGGTTAGACAGCAGTTTGGAAAAGATCTGAGGTTTTTTGGTGAATTACAAGTTCAAAGACTCAACAGTGTGATGTAGCAGCCAAAAAAGGCAAAGCAGAACTTGGATGCATTAAGAGAAATACAGCTCCTTTTAGTGGTAGCTGAGAATTGGAAATCAAAGGGATGCCCATCAACAATGGAATGGCTAAAAAAGTTGATACAATGGAATATTATTGTGCTATTGAGAAATGACAAGTAGGAAGATCTCAGAAAACCTGGAAAGACTCACATGAACTGATGCATAGTGAAGTGAACAGAACCAGGAGAACATTGTACATAGTAACAGCAATATTGTTCAATGAAGAACTGTGAAAGACTTAGCTATTCTCAGCAAAATTATTATCTAAGATATTCTCAAAGAACTAATGATGAAGTACACTATCCACCTCCAGAGAAAGAATTAATATTGTTTGAATACAGATTGAAGGATGCTATTTTTCACTTTAAAATTTCTTTTCTTTTATTAGAGACTTGTACAAAATAACTAATATGAAATGTTTTAGATAATTACAGATGTATAACCTACCAAATTGCTTACCATCTCAGAGAGGAGGGAGGGGAGGAAGAGAAGGATAGAATTTGGAGCTCAAAATCTTAAGTAAAAATGTTAAAAATTGGAGAGAGAGAGAGAGACAGAGAGACAGAGTCAGAGACAGAGAGAGACAGAGACAGAGAAAAAGAGAAAGAGAGAGAGAAAGACAGAGAGAGAGAGAGAGAGGGAGAGAAAGAGAGAGAGAGAGAGAAAGAGAGGGAGAGAGAGAGAGAGAGAGAGAGAGAGAGAGAGAGAGAGAGAGAGAGAGAGAGAGAGAGAAGCACAGCTCTCAGGAATAAGGAAATATCAGTCCTTCTGTACTTTCCCCTGCTTAAAATACATCTAAAGCATTGTGTTCAGTTCCAGGTGCCACAGTTTGAAGGACATATATAATCTGAAGAACATTCAGAAGAGGGCAGGGACCACCACAATAGTGATGTGAGGATCTTTTGAAGGAATTGGGGATATTTAGCCTGAAGAAGTGAAGACTCATTGGGAATATATCTGCCTTTAAGTATTTGAAAAGCTCTCCTGTGGAAGTGGGAATGAAACTTGTTCTCTTTAGCCCTTGAGAACAGAATAGATAGAAATTTTAAACTACAAACTTATGCTTGGTGAAAAAACAAAAGAAAAACAAAACCCTTCCCAACAATTAGAGCCAGTCTACTTGGAAGGAATGTCTCCCCTGGGAGAGTGCTTCCCCCTCAGTGAAGGTCTTCAAACAGTGGCTACTTGGTTACTTATTGAGTATGTCACAGTGGGGGTTCCTCTATTTTTTGGGAGGGAGTTAGGGGAGGCAGTTGGGGTTAAGAAACTTGCCCAGGGTCACACAGCTAGTAAGTGTCTGCAGCTGGATTTAAACTCAGATCCTCCTGACTCCAGGGCTGGTGCTCCATCCACCACGTCACCTAGCTGCGCCTGAGGATTCCTTTGGAGGATGAGTTGGACCTCCTTCCAACCCTAAAATTCTCTGATTCTCAGAGAAGTAAAATATCTTGGCCCAGGTCACAAAGATAATATAAAACAGAGCCAGGATTCAGATCCACTTCTACATATAATGAGAGAGAAGTCTCTCTTTTCTGCTCTATGACAAAAATAATAAACAATGATAACAACTAGTAATTATATAACACTTTAAGATGTGCAAAGTGCTACACATGTTACTTCAGTTGTGCTTCACAACTGTGTGAGGCAGGTGTTATTATTGCCCCCTTTTGAGGAAACCGAGGCAGGGAGGTTAAGTAATTTGGCCACAATGACACAGTTAGTGTCTGAGGCTAGATTTGAACTGAGGTCTGCTCACTCTAGGCCCATCAGTCTTAGCCATTAGCTTTAATAAGCCTTGCAAAGGTAAGGACCCAGAAGCCTCTTCTATTCAGAGAAGCAGGAGGCTCCAGAAGCGGGCAGACGTAATGTCTCTTCACTTTTCATCTAGGCCAACACCCTCATTTACAGATGAGCAAACAGTCCAAGAGAAGCAAAGTAACTTGCCTAAGGTCACAGTGGCAGAGGCAGGACTCAAACTAAGGTTTTCTGACTCTGAATCCAGTGTCCTTCCACCTAACCATGGAGAACCACAAGTATAACTGAACCTCTGTTCAGAGATGAGGAAGGTAAAAAGTAAAGGTCCTAAATGCACTGGAAGGGCTGATAATATGAACCGTGTTATTAAAACTCAATATAGAAAAAAAATGTATTTCACCCAGCTTTATATAATAGAGTCATGAAGTCAAAGAGTATTAGACCTAGAAAGCAAACTTAGAGATGACCTAGCCCCCACACCTGCCACCTCACAATTTTATAGATAACCAGAACTCTATTAATAGCCACTGAAGGACAATGACCATTAATACTCATAATGATGAGTCCCAAGGCCCTGCAAAAATCCAAAGCACTTTTTGAATCCTCAAGAAGTAATTTCTGCTAGTATAGTTTATTTGATTTACATTCTTTGAAAATTAGTGTTACACATACAGGGAGACCTGGTACCTTTCTATGAACCATAACACCTCACCACCACTACCACCACACACCCCCCAAATATCCAGGCAGCATGCTGAATAACACTATATTCATTATTCTTCAGTTGTGGAAAGGTGTCTAATAAGGTTGACTAAAGTCACAGTCAGGCTCTATCAAGGATTCCCACTGAATAAACGGGACAGAAGCACCCTCTGCATCTTCAGGAGTCTCTCCCTGCCCTTGATCAGGGTCAAAATCCCTGAGATAATTTAACTGCACCCCTCTCTCTCCTCACCCAATCCCAAACCCTCCATCCCACTGTGGCCTGATGGAGGCGGGCAGGGGGGATGCTGCCACAAAGCCTGTCTCCCCTGCCATTTCATCTGCAGCTCCCTCCCTGGCCCTGTTTTTCAAACCTCCAGTAATAAAAACAAGCCAATAAAATGAACATGAAAATATATTCATTAGGATTTATAATGCTCATTAAAACTGCCTGTGTACGAAAGCATGACTTAGCTTCATATAAGTGGGAAAAAAATGCAAATTATACTGCATGCAAAGAGGATATTTCCCTAATCGTCCAATCAAATGCCAGCCCAATTATCTGTGGCCAACCCAATGGGTTAAAATGATCCTCTCCTTCCTTGGACACAGTGAGGCGCCTGAAAGTGTTTCATTTTAATAAAAATGAAATCTGGACCCTGCAGAAAACCAGCTTCACTAATGACGTGTTTACACAGAGAAAGACAATTTCTAGTTAATGGTGATTACTACCGAGAACAAATTAAACTTCCCAGAGTATATGGGTTAGAGATAATGGGAAAGGAAAAAAAAAGTTATGGTTTTAGTACGTACATGGTGGCTTGGGGGGGACCAGAGTGACAAAAGGAGACAAAGCTAGGGAAACTCCAGGAGGAAGAGGCAGGGAGTAAGCTTGAGTGAGAGAAATGGGAGAAATCCGCTTGCTAGGCTGCGGGCACTGCCAAAGCTGCTCAGCAGTCTGGCTCAATAAGTGGGCATCTGGTTCTTGGCACCCTGAAGTCAGGGTGTCTCTTTTCTGCTGGAGATGGGACCCAAACAGAGTGCAGTTGCCCTCTGCTACGCAGTTAACTAATTCCCACTGTTAAGACTATCATTGCTAGAATGTACACAGGGCTTCCTGCCCCACTCTGCTAGTTCCATAATGACACTGGTGGCCAGGCCCTGGAAGCCCCCCAGGGCTAGTGGAGACCAAAAGCATTAGATGAGGCCAATGGGAAAGAAGAGAAGTCCCTTTGCTCCTCAGCTTCTGGATCTGCCTCCCTCTGTAGGTCTTCTCTTCACCTGTCCTTGAGGGGACAGCAGAGCTACAAGCTCCCCAGCCCCCATCTCAGAACTTCGTGGTGGCTGCAAACTGTAACATTGACCTGTGAGACGCAAGCTATAGCCCAAGTCTTTCCAGACAGGTTGGGAGGGCTGTGGAAATAATTCTGATACTGGGCTTTAATGTATGTTCTTTTGTAAACAAGAACAATCATTTGTGAACCCGCCCAGATGCAAACAGAATGAGCCCAAATGCAAACAGGCCCCAAATCAGGAATTTCAGTTCAGAGGCACAGAATAATGCAGCTTTGGGGAAGATTTAATAATAGTAAAATTAAAATTGTAACTGAAGCATAATGAAGAATGTAGTACAAACAAGCAATGCAAGTTAAAAAAAAAAACATACAGATTAGCCCCTATGGAATAGTGATTGGTTTAGAGCAACAGTAAACAATGCACAGAAATGCAACTTAATTATCTCTTGATTCTTAACATTCTACCAAAGCCACACAAAGCTTTGATTGAGGGAGCTGTGGCACCAATAGCCACAGTAGTTCTCCCTCTGCTTGGCTCCACAAGGAGGGTCTTTACTAAGAAATCTGCATTTACCAGAGACACCAAAGTCAGGACTTATCGGCTAAGAACCGGAAAACTGCAAGATATCTGGGAGGAAAACATCTCCCTGCCTACTCCAAGGTTGGTGGGGAGTGTGGAGGGCTGGGGAGGGTGAGGAAGTACACCTCAGCCCAAGGGATTCGGAGACTGACTGCCTTTAATCAAAATCAGAGACTGAAAACTGGTAGGAAGAGCCTCAGCTAGAAAACAGTCTAGCATTTAAGTATGGAAATCTCCAAGGAGTCCAGATTGGGGCAATCCTCTGGGCTAGGTCAGCTGGGGTAGGGGTGATCAGAGCCCTGGATATGCTTAATGGAATATTCCCTATTCTCATTCTGTGTTACCAGGCCAGAGATGCCTACAGTTCATCTAGTCAGTTGTACCCCACTGGTTGTTGTGCCTTGGCTTGAATGCCATTGGGACATACAGAGGAAAGAGGACAAAAAGTCCCTACTCTTAGAGAAGGTACAGTTTGATGGCATCTTGCACAATGCTTCCTGATTGCCTATCCTACTCCCTAACACACACATACACACACACAAGTGAAAGGGATTTAAAGTTATGGTTTGGAGATAACCTCGGGTTCTCAAAGCCTGTGCCAATAAAGCATGCTCTGGCAAGGCTTCAAATTTGGGCTCGGGCAAGGAATGCTTGTATATCACTGAGCACTGGCCTCACTAAGTTTGGAGAAGTTCATCACCAGAAACTTGTCTTATCAGTTGATGAATCTTTTTGGTCAAGTTGGGGGTTGGGGGAGGCCAGAGAAGGCAGGGACACAGATGTGGACTGAGCTTGGCCTAAGATGAGAGAAAATCCATACTGATGAACAGTCATGGTATTTGTAACGTTTTGAAATGTTGAGGAACAAGGAGCCAGCTTTTCCTATTCTAAATGTCCTTAACTGAAAGGCCACATCACATTCAGTTAACTGATCATCTCAAAGGATAGGTTTAGATGCCATCCTGTCTGGAGGCAGGGGCATGAATAAGACAGCCTTTACAAGTCCCAAGGACCTCCGAGGTACAGCATATTCATGGTTTCTGAGCCCGCTAGCCCCTAAGCTGGGTTCCCAGTGATAATACTGACTTAGGCACACAGCTGGTTCACACACTTGAGTGGTGCCCTTGGGCTTTGGCTTTTAAAAGTGTCTTCCATAAGCCTGGAAAGAAAAAAGGTGTGACAAGAGAGGAAGAGGGGCCTCCTACACATGGACTTGGTTCCCTAGAATAAGAGCCACACAGCTAAACAACCCCTACAGGGAACCCCATGGTCCCAGGGCTGGCTGTGGAGGGATGCAGCAGTGGAGAATTGTTCCTGAGCCAAGCTAGGAGCTGCAGGAATTCATATCAGAAACAGTTTTTTGGCCTTTATTTTTGTTCCTTTTAGAGAGGGAGAAGTCAGTAGTGTAGTACTCATCTTTATATCCATCCAGAGGGCCCCTTAGAAATACCAGGTTTTGACCCACGTTTAGGTAAAGGGGCCTCAAAATCCAATGCAAGTACTCACGCTAATAAAACATCAAATATCAGGTAAGTTTTATTTTACACTAAAGAAAATGAGAGGGATTCATAATCAAACCCATAGAGAATTAAGTCACCTCCTCTTCCCTTTTGAGTAGGCCTATGTCTTCCACAGGGACTCACATACACTTCATTCTTCCAAATGACCACCCAGTCTGGTGTCTCCTAGAGTATAATCAGGACTATTCTGGTCATTGTGGTACATTGGAGAGAGGACTAAATTTAAATTTTATTTTATTTTTTGCTTTTTGGAGGGCGATTGGTTAAGTGACTTGCCCAAGGTCACACGACTAGTTTTTGTGTTAAGTGTGTAAGGTCAGATTTGAACTCAGGTCCTCCTGACTCCAGGGCCAGTGCTCTATTCACTGCGCCACCTAGTCACCCCAAGAGGGCTAAATTTAAAGTCAGGGACCTGGGCTTGAATGTGACTTTAGAATCATTTCTCCTCAATGGATCTCAAAGTCCTTACTAGGAAAGTGAAGGGATTGACCAAGATGATCTCTAGGACCCCTTGTACCTCTAAGTATATGATCCTAAGTCCTCATGTTATAATAGGAAAGGACTTGGCTCTAATGAGACCAGAAATCAAGGTTCACAAAGAGCAGTCTTGTGGCAATGTCCTCCCAAGATACCTCTCCAGTGTCCTATCCTGGACAGCACTTCCCCCAAAGTGATGGCCAGATCATATTAGCTCAAGGGAACCACTCCTTAGAAGAATTAGGGTGATTAATAATAATAATAACATGCTATTAAAATGGAGCTATTATTATAATTAAGGTTTATAAAGCCCTTTCTTCACAATAATCCTATGAGATTGGCAGTACAAAAATTATTATTTCCAATTTACAAATGGGGACTGCAGTTCAGGAATGATTTTCCTAAGTGTTCACAGCAAATAAGAATGAACCCTGAGTCTTCTGATTCCAAATAAGCGAGGTGCTTTGTGGTTCTTCTCTACTGGCAATCGTATCCCATGATGTCTAGGATGACAATCTCCATTTTCATAGACAATAAGGACAAATATGTTTCCCTATTTCATTGATAGAAAAAAACTAGCCTAGGAAACATGCAGTGGGATAGATGTGACCCTGGACTCTTAGTGTATCTTTGGCCATTTCTCCTATGTATTTGTAGAATCAATCAACCAACAAGGACTTATTACGCACCTACTGAGTAGCAAGCACTGGAAATACAAAGACAAAGGTGAAACAGTCTCGCTCTCAAGAAGCTTACATCCAAAGAGGAGAAATAACAAATACGCATAGAGGGACATACACATATACAGTATAGGCAAAATGACTACAAAGTAAATTGGGGAAGTGTAGCTAGGTGACCCAGTGGAGAGATTACTGGGCCCTAGAGTCAGACAGACTTGAGTTCAAATCTAGCCTCAGACATTTCTTTGCTGTGTGACCCTGGGTGAGTCACTTGACCTCTGAATGCCTCGGTTTCTTCATCTGTAAAATGAGAATAGTAACAGCGCCTACCTCCCAGGGGTGTTGTGAGTATCAAATGAGATCATATTTGTAAAGCATCTGGCACAGAACAGGCATTATATACGTGCTAGTTATTATTACTATTAGCAACACTAATAGGAGCATGAGGAAAGACTGCTGCCCTGGGTACAGGGCTCCCTATTCACAATCTACTGTAAGGAGTGAAGGGCAGATAAAAAAAGAGATATTCACAAACCCCGTTTTCTCTCCCAGTACTTACAGCCTAGTTGCAAAGATAGAAAGTACACATGTAAGGAATACTTGTACAAAATAACATATAAACCAGTACTTATGACTATCTCAAAGTTAGAAGAGACTCAAAGGCCATCTAGTACTGCCTGTTCCTCCATAAGAAAACCCTCTACAACATCCCCGCTAAAAAGTGATCTCTAGGTGAGAAGAAACCCATTGCTTCCCAAGGCCACCCATTCCACTTGAGCACTGCGGGGAAAAAGACCATAAAGATCACCAAATGCAAAACTATCATCTAATAGATTGGGAAACTGAGGTTCAGAGAAGAAGCAACTTGCCGAAGGTCATGGAAACACAGCTGGAAGATACCTGAGAGCCTATGAGTCCAACTCTACTCATTTTACAGATATGGAAACTGAGGCACAGTGAAGTAAAAGTGATTTGCGCAGGATCACATAGATAGTAAGTGCCTGAAGAGGCATCAGAAACCAGGTCTTCCTCTGGCTCTAGTGCCCAGCCTCTACGGGATCTTTCCACAGTCCTGTGTCACCTCTCTGTTAGGAAATTTTTCCTTTTATTTAGCCTAAATCTTCCTCTGCAATTTCCACACTTGGCTCTTAGAGCTGTCCTCTAGGACCAGGCAGAACAAGTCTAATCCCTCTTCCCTATAACAAATAACTGAAGACTTCTATCAAGTCCCCACTAAGGCTTCTTTTCTTCAGGCTACACACCTAAATCAACGGTAGCACAAAGGAAAAGGGAGATGCACAAATCTAGAGACATCTGTCCCAAATGTCTAAACTGACTATTTGTGCCTGACCTGTGGTAGAGCTTTCCAAGCTCCTGTTGGACCGATCTGCCACAGCTGGACACACTGTACCTTGACCCCAACATTGTGATGTCATTGGTCTCCTCTTCCAGTATGAAGGATGAACAATGACAGTAACAAATAATTGAAGACTTTTATCATGCCCCAGGAAGTGTTCTTTTCTTTAGGCTAAACACCTAAAATTTCTTCAACTATAAACTTCATCCAATCCCCTTACCATCATGGCTGCCCTACTCTGGAGGAGAACCAGTCTGTCAATGTTTTTCAATAAATCTGACATCATTTCATACATACCTAATATTTGTAAAGCTTTGAAAATACAAATACACAACACCACCAACAACAACATAGTCCTTGCCTACAAGAAGGACATCCAATGGATATGAACTTCCTACAACATGGTGCCCAAAATGAACAATACTTCTGACGAGGGCAGAGTGTACTGGGAAGATCACCTCTCTCCCCATTTCTGGACATTATGCCTCACTTGATGCACTCTAAAATGACATCTTTTTTTGGCTATCATGTCACATTGTTCACTCAAGATTAATCTTTATGATTGCCTACAATCCTAAAATTATCTACTTAATTGCTGGGTCAGGATGGAATGACAGTGAAGTAATAGAATCCTTAGTTGGGTTATTTTAACCTGAGTTGATTTTCTAGAACAGTTAAGTTGAGATTCAGGTTGGGAAAGATTATGACATCTAGGCCCTGGAAGGATCTTGGCAATCATCCATTCCAAATCCCATCATGTCATTGATGAGGAAACCAGAATTCAGACAATGTGACTTTGCCCAAGGTCAAGTTGGCTTGTTGGCTTTGACACAAGCAATAAGTTTTGGAGACAGAATTTGAAACCAAGTCTTTTGAGGAGAGATGCAATGAGTGGTGGAGGGGAAGGAGAAAACAGTCCCCAGTAGTCAAAAGTTTCTTACCAATCTTTGCGGTGATACTATACTACTCTTCAACCATGAGCCCATCTTTGCCCTCAAAATCAAACCCATCAAAAAACCAGAAAAAGCAACTCTGAGATTTAACAACAAGAAGGTTTATGCTATTTCATAAACTTGCCTTAAATTAAAATCAGGCACCACACACACATGCACTACCACAGACATCTTCTGTCACTGAAAAGTTGCTCCCTATAAAATAAAAGAAGCTGTTTAAATGTCTCCCTTCCAAGCTAGCCCCACAGAGCTAGAGCTGAGAATACATTAGCCTTTAATGAAGTGAAACTCTCATCTTCCAGGAGACACCTCATTTAGCGCAATTGTTTCAGAGCCATTACAGAAAGACAATTACAAGGAAGCGGGGAGAGTAATTGGAAATGCTGGCAGGAGTTGGGCGAAATGATAATAAATAAAAATATTCAACCTAATAAGCTTCCAGGAGGGGGTGGGATGAAGAAAATCAACATAATTAGAACTGAACCTTAGCAAGGAAAAACAGACAGCAGGGTGGCAAGTGCTCAACTTGTACAGGAAAAGAAAAAAGTAAAGGGATGGAAAGGATAGCAAGCCTGGAGGCCACAGGGGGTCTGATGAGACCTCCCTCCTCCCTAGCCCTGAGCCCCTCTGGAAGGTCCTGACCAATGAAAGCTGGGTTTGTGACAAAAACAGTCTAGGCAGGGGCTCAGCTTGGTGTTTCCCCTCCAGGAGCATCTGAATACAGAAAGGAAGCATGCAGAAGAGCAGAGTGCTGGACTGGGAGTCAGGAGTCCAAGAATCTAGTCTTGCCTCAGCCTATGCCCCCAAGGCAAGTCATCTGACCTTTCTGGGCTTCAGTTTCCTCATTAAAAAATGTTAGGCCTTGGGGTTGGCTAAGTGGCCACAGTGATTGAGCACTGGCCCTGGAGACAGAAGGACCTGAGTTCAAATGTGGCCTCAGATACTTAACACTTACTAGCCATGTGACTTTGGGCAAGTCACTTAACCCCAATTGCCCTGCCCTTCCCCCCTCCAAAAAGCAAAAAACAACAATGTGAGGTCTGAAAAGGTAAATTCTAAGGCACCTTGCAGTTCCAACATTTGATTATTGTATGAAAGAATTATAAGATCCCTTACAGCTTCATAACTTGCCTGTTGAGAGTCTCCTCCTTTCCCCTACTCTCCTCTCCCACCGATTACATATAAAGACTCCACTAATTGCTGGTTCCCCTTTCTAGACAATGTTAATTCAGCAGCTGTTTAGATAAACAGGATAAATAATAATAATAGCTTACATTTCTGCAACATTCATATTTCGTAACAATAGCTAGTATTTATTTAGCACTTCAAGATCGGCAAAACACTGTACAAATAAATATTATCTCATTTTAACTTTGCAGCAACCCTAAGGAAGAGGTCTTATTATCGCCCCCATTTTACAGGTGAGGAAACTGAAGGAGATAGCAGCTAAATGACTTGCCCTGGCTCATACGGTCCGAGGCCAGTTTCGAACTCAGGTCTTCCTGACTCATAGTCCTGTACTCTATCCACTGTAGGACATAGCGGCCTCCACAACAAGCCCCTGAGGGGGGTGATACCAGCATTATTATTAGTAGCAGTATTTCCGTTTTAAATATTAGCAAACTGAGACCCAGAGAGGTTAAGTGATTTGCTCAAAGTCAGTTAGCTAATTAGGGCTGGCATTCAAACAACCAGTGACTCAATTATATATATAAATACAGACTCTGCACTCAGGAAGTTTACAATCTAGTGCCCTAAGGGGTATGAATAGGAGTGTAATTCCTGCCCAAGTAGTCCATTAGATTGTATGGTCCTTGAGAGTTGGGATGGTTTCTTGCCTTCTTTTTGTATCCCCAAAACTTAACACAGTTCCTGACATATTCAGGCGCTTAATAAATGCTTAATGACTGACAAATTAGAGGTTGCATTTCTGAAGAAAGGGATAAAAGAGTTAGGTATTGGGGAGATTGTCACAGAAAATAAGGGGCTTCTCTGAGCTAGAAATCTGCCTATTGTCGTTGTTCCCAAACTTGTAAAGTATAAAGACCCTTTTTGAACAAAAAATATTTTATGAATTTAGGCGCTTCAAACTAGGAGTCTCAGCTGAGTGGACAAAGGAAATCACATATGACCAGCCTTGATGAAATCAACCCACGTGTTCACAATTTCCTTATCAGTGGTTCTCAATCTTCCTAATGCTGCAACCCTTTAATACAGTTCCTCATGCTGTGGTGACCCCCAACCATAAAATTATTTTCGTTGCTACTTCATAACTGTAATTTTGCTACTGTTATGAATCGTAATGTAAACATCTGACATGCAGGATGTATTTTCATTGTTACAAATTGAACATAACCCACAGGTTGAAAACTGCTGCGATGGAAAGGGGCACTATTCTGAGAGAGCAATGGGGAATTTACCTAAATAATTGGTATTATCCTGATGACAGTGAAGGAATATCAGGGAACAGCAGTGGTCTGATCATCCTATATCAGGGACCTGACATCTTGGGATGTTACCAGCCTGTCTTGAAGGAATGAAGGAGTAACATCACTATGTTACACCAAGCTGAAGAGACTAGTTGATATTGTCTAGCTGGCTATTTCCCATGATCTCTATCCCATTTACACTCAGAAGAAGCTGGTAGCAGTGTAGTATTGTGGAAACTGGATTTGGTGCAAGCGGATCTGGGTTTGAATTCCAGCTCTGCCACCCATTACCTACTATATGACCCTCATCTATAAAATGAGCTAGATTGGTCTAAATGATTTCTAAAGTCCTTTCGAATCCTAAACTCCATGACAAGTGCTCACACTGGAAAGTAAGAAGTAAAAATGAAAAGAGAACTCAGCCAGCCATCCTCCTGGCCTAGTCACAGGGCCTGAGCTATGTTCCAAATGCTCCTTAGCTCTGCCTGGACAAAGAACATCCGGAGAAGAAAATCTGGGCTATTTTTCACTCCTAAGAACCAGATTCACACACTCAATCAATCAAGAATCATTTATTAAGAACCTACTATGAGCTAAGTGCTTGGAATACAGAGACATGGGAAGAATTTCAATCTGTTACTAGAAGTAATAGAGTCATTAGAGAGAAGAAAAGCAACACGGTCAGTTCCGCACTTTAGGAAAACCACTTTGGCAGGGGGTGAGGAGTTGTGCAGATTGGAGTGTGGCCACTGATGCAGGGATGTGACATAGGGAGATCAATTAGGAATCGAGAAGGAGTGAGGACCTGAAGTAGGATGATGGCTCCATGGGTGAAGAAAAGGGGACAAGTTCAAGAAATGCTGCGAAGGAAAGTGAAAGACTTGGAAACTGCTTCAGTCTGAGAGGGGAGTAAAAGAGAGAAGTCAAGGATAACACCAAGTTGGCAAATCTGGGTGACGGGAAGGGTTCTTATGCTCTTGACAGAATAGGAGAATTGGGAAGAGGGTTGAGTTTAGGGGAAGGCAATGAATTCTGCTTTGGATGTGTTGAATTTGAGATGTTTGTGATTAAACAGACTTAAAAATAAGAGATGTGGAAAGTGTGTTCTGATCAACACGCTGAGAAATTAAGGAAACTGATTTTAACAAAGGGAAGTAGGAAGAGCTAGGTAGTGAAGTAGATACAGCACGGCTCTGGAATCAGGAGGACTCGAGCTTAAATCCAGCCTGAGAAAGTTAACTGTGTTACCCTGGGCAAGTCACTTAATCCCAATTGCCTCAAAAATAAATGGGGCAGGGAATGACTTACCTACCATTCTGTTGCTGGTAGAAAACATGTCCTGACTTCTAGGGCAAGAAATCTTTCCACAGTAGGGATACAGAATAGAAGAGTACTCCCCAAACTGAGCAAGGCGTTATCTAACCTAGGTAGGAAGATGGAACAGATGACTTAACTTCTCAAAGTCCGTTCATAGATCAAAGTTCTAGATCTTAGGTTTCTTGACCATAGAACTCCAAATGGCTAGTAATGTCCAGGTCTGGTTCTTCACAAATAAGAGGTAATTAATAAATGTTTGTTACATTTGAATGATTTTAATTTGATGTGGGCCCAAGATGCTTATGAGTTAGTCCCCAAGGAAAGAGATATCCTGGGCTCAGGAGCTGGTCTGGGTTGCAAGGGAACAAAGAGGCAGCCAAATACCACCCTCCCTCATTTCTTCATTTATATGCCTTTTGAAATTTTAAAATAAATAATGCTGGGAGAGAGAGAGGAATCTGGGGTCCTAGAAGAGATAGTTTCTTCTTTAGATTGGAAAGGCGGAGAGCCGGGGTCCTGAGTTAAGAAATGAGACATAGGGTAAGGACAGGGACCATGCTGGGTTGCTATTCATCAGGCAAATGATATTCCTAACATTTAATAGAATATAAGCTCCTTGAGGGCAATAACCATGTCATTTTTTATCTTTGTACCTCTAATTCCTATCATGTTATCTTGCTCATAGTTATTTATTCAATGCTGCATGAATGTGTAATTTCTTCTGGGTGGGTACTTCCTTCAACCCAAATTGCAATTCTACTATAATGTTAGGACTACATAGTTAAAGCTGGAAGAGACTTTAAAGGTCATCTAAATTCCCAACCCCTTTATTTTACCAGTGATAAAACTGAAGCCAAGAGAGCTGAAGCGATTTGCCCAATGTTTCATAGCGAGTAATGCCAGACCTGAGTTGGCAGATGGCCTTCAGGGGACTGTGGCTAAAATCTCTTCACATTGGGGCTACTTGGGGAGAGGCAGCTCTACACCTAGTGAAGACTGTCCTCAGGCAGGAGATATTAAGTTCATTGCCCAGGCTGAACTCCAAGTCTTTCCAGCTTTGGAAGGACCTGTCTGAGCTCTAGCTCTACTGGCAAAGCCTTCAGAAGTCCAGGCTATACTGTGGCATCAGAGGGCATTTTACTTCTCTTGCATACAACAGGTACTAAATAAGTATTTGTGGGATGAATAAATGAATCCTACAGAAGCCCCAAAAGGTTCAGGAAGTGACTTTCCTAAGGTAACACAACACAGTCAAAAAGTTGGTGGTACAAGTGGAACTAAAAGCCAGTTGTCCTGACTCCCATTCTCGAGCTCTTGCCACTGTGCCATGCTGTCTCTCCTACTGATAAACCAGTTTTAGACTGAGCAGCCCTAGGCCAAGGTCCCTGGGAACCCTAGGCCTTATAAACTGTTTGGGAAGACAGCCAGAAACTTGAAACAGGGAGACTAGAATAGCGGACTTTGTAAGGGACAGTGACCCTTGGCAATGAGCCCAGAGTGTGCTGAGCAGGAGGCTAAGAAAAGTAACTGGAGTGCCAAGAAGCTCATCAGCACAGTGGGAGCACTCTTAGAAGCGCTCAATCTCTGTGGAGGCAGCATGGCTGTAACCAGGCTTCAGAAAACACAGGTTCCAATCCCAGCTCTTAAATTTACTAACCATACAATCCTAGTAACTCATTTTAACCTACGTAGGTCTCAGTTTTCTCATCTATAAAAGAATAATCCAACATTGTCTGCTTCACAGAGTTATTGGGAAGACCAAATTAAATACTGGATGTGAAAGTTCTAGCATGAAGAGTAATACAATTATCATGTATTGTTATTTGGTAGAGATATTCATTCTTGGTTGTCTTATATCTCAATTAGAACAAGGTTACTCCCCATTACAGAAAAGGAACCTTTGCCTTAAGAAGCTGAAGCTAAAACCAGGGCCTGAGCTGGTGCCCTAACATGAAAACGTATCCTAGTCAATGTTCTTTCTGTTGTCTGTCTGGGATCCCAGCTTGGAGAGATGGGAGGGGAAGAACACCACATCTAATCAGTCTCTAATCTGGTTTGGAGCAGATTCAGAGTAGACAGTACCACCCACCAACCGTTATAGATGCTCCCAGAGGCATCCTGTGACCTTTTTACAGCTTTTTATATGGGGGTGTTGGGGGCCGGAGTCATTTGGAGAGAACAAGGAACTCCTACACTGGAAACTCTGCCATAGGAAGGGATGGAACATTTATCTAGCCTTCTCTTTGTCCTCCTCCATCAATCTTAGTTCATGTGGATGGGAACCATTCCTAGGGGAGACTTTCCTCTTAGGGGATGGCCATCCTAAGCTCAGATTACTGTGCTCCCCAACACAGGGTGGGGAAGGAAGGAGAAGGGAAGACAGAAGGTGCTGTAATAATGGCTAACTTGTTCCTCTACATTTTCCTGTCTGGTTCCAGGCTACCCAGGAGATAGATCTGCCTAGTGGAACTACAAAACACCCCCTCCCTTGCTTCCCCCTCCTACCCCAACCTAGTCCTAATTTGGTCCTAAGTATTCCTAAGGTGCCTTCCAATTTCCCGCTGTAACAAATGGCACAGAATGCAAATAGAGGTGGATGTGGGACACAGATGTTTGCACTAATTTAATTGAGGGAACACCTTGGATTAAACACTTTGCAAAACACTCACAAATAGGTTCAGTGCATCCGATAATGAAAAGCTTCCCAACCCCATGGCATTTGCTGGAGCTGCCTGCAGGCTCCTTGAAGATGCACTGGGGAGGGGCCAAGATGGGAGGAGAGGCCTGGAGCAGACGTTGGAAGAACCAGGAGGGGCCCAGGGAGCAGCAGGCAAGCAGGTGGGCAAGCTAAGATCTTCCTGAGGAAGGGGGAAGGGTGTAGGGTGGGATTCACAGCTGATTATTAGCCAGCTGGAGCTATATCCTAGGCAAGACATTTAAATCTCTGGGGGTGGCTTGTTCACTCTAGTGATCAATAATGACCAGATCCCCTCCCCAGTCTGTGTACCTTTGATCCCTGCCCCAAAGAATGGCAGGAATTGCCCAATCTGGCCGAAGGCCAGTAATCTATTCTCATAAAACATATGCCCATCTGACTCCAAATGAATATGAATCCATTTGACTTTCCTGCCCTCCCAAGAAGCATCTCTTGTAGCTAGTAATCTCTGGTGCTTATTTGGAGGGCTCTCCTAATTGGTTGAGTTTTAGATGCTGAACACCAATGAACTTTCATATTCCCCCATCCCTTTCCCTCAAAGAGTATAGTAGCACTCTAGCTGAAGAGAACATAATACCATTTAGCTGGGCCAGTGGCAGTAAAACTATAGCTACTAATCAAACAGTGAGCCCAGGGAGTCCAATAGATCAACCCCATTCAGCAAAGACTCTCTACCATGAAAAGAGCCTAGCTACTACAGGGGTGGGGAACCTGCAGCCTTGAGGCCACATATGGACCTCTATGTCCTCAAGTGTGGCCCTTTGACCAAATCCAAACTTCACAGAGCAAACCTCCTTAATAAAGGATTTGTTCTATAAAACTTGGACTCAATCAAAAGGACCCAAGGACCTAGAATGCCACATGTGGCCTTGAGGCCACAGTTCCCCACCCCTGGCTAGTAGCCAAGTAGCCTACCCATGCCCAGCCCAGCCTGGCAACAGTCTTACGGCCAATCATTCTGCCTTGTCTAGACTAGTAGCAGATTGACCTGTTCAGTCAAAGACATTACCCCCATGAGCAACAAGCCCTGTTAAAGTAAACATTCCACAGAGACTCTGTACCCTGAAAGGAGTCAGCCTAGGCTAGTAATGGAGACGAACAAATGCCATTTAAATTGAATGCCTTTCCTAAAGAATGATCTGAGTCTATTGGCTGATTGTTAAGGAGAAATCCAGGTAATGGGGGCTTGTAAGAGTGCAAGCAAAATCATTAGCTGTCCACAGTCTTACTGCTAGAACCTAAAGTAATGGTAGCTGCCTTCTAGGGCCCACCCTGCCAGCAACAGTTTGAATTGGGAGATTAAATCTAAAGTGGGTATTACAGGGTCAAGTTCAAATCCAGGGACCTCCGAGGAGATGATTAAAAAAAGGCAGTCAGTAGGAGAAAACTGAAAATGATCTGTCCTTTTAAAACAACTTCCTTATCTCTGTCTTTCTTTTCATCCTCTAACGTCACCCAAACATACTTATGGAGTGAGTTACATTCAGACCTTGATATTATAGAAGATCTGAACAGCTGAGAGATAATCCTAACCTAGGGATTTAGGGACATAAATTCAGTTTCTCTCAGAGCTGGCTTCTTTCCTTTCTCTCAATCCATGAAATGTGGACTCTTCTATCTCCCAACTTCCCCAAGCCCAGCCCTTCAAGAATTCAGATAATAAAGTATGATGATGGCCACCATTGTGAGAATGCTGAGACTTCACTTACATCCCACACAACCACACACCAAGGGAGATGCATGTAAATAAGCCACACCATCACAGAGAGGGAGATGTGACTACTTCCTGACATGTTTCATTATGAGGCAGTGGGGTGATAGCTTTGGGGATGAATTGGAAAACATAAGGATTTCCTTCTGGCCTAACTAGATAAATACCCAGAATGTGAGATAGTTTTAGATCACTAGGCAAATGCTCTCTAACCTTCAGAGGTAATTGTGCTTCAATCCTCAGGGAAGCATTACTTGCTTCCCTGGACCTCCAGCCTCCTCATTTATAAAATGGGGAATTAGATTGTGCATGGGGCAAGATGAAAGAAAACCTACCAGTTATCTACAACTACAGAGACCCTCAGTCTTCTGATGTTAAAGTAAAAGCACTCCACTCTCTACCCGCAAGAGGAACCAGGTTGGCTAATGGTAGAGGCAAAGAGGTTTGCTTTTCTTTATCCTTAGTTGATGGGTACGGTAGGTAAAGATCACTATGGCAGCACTGGAAAGGACTTGGGAGGAAGGGGTCAGGCAGGAGTTATATGTAACATACATAGGGCTTTGAAAAGCATGTAAAGCTTGATTTAGAACCCTTATGTCCATAGGCATAAGGAAACCCTAGGTTTCCAAAGGTCTGGTGGGATCTAGCTGTAGAGATAAGGTCACAAGCAATAGGAAGGTAGGAGGTAACATGATTTGGAATTAGAAACTGTCCTAGATAATTTAGTCTAAGTCACTCAGTACAGATGAGGAAATAGGCCCACAGAGGTACTAGGACTTCTCTAAGGTCACAGAGATAAGTAGGTGAACCAGGATTCAAAGTTAGATCCTCCAGCTCCAAACCAGCTTTTTCACTAAACCACAATGAGGTGATGAGAAGATCCACACATGTTCCAAATCCCAACTACAAAACCTTCCGGTACCTCTCAACTCTGCCAAGCTGGAGCTATGGCAGATCTCCCCTCCCTCCCTTTCCCTCTCTTCCCCAGAAAGGTTTAGGGAGGCAGCTGGAGAGAGGGAAGGCTCCACAAACAGGCCCCTCTCTCCTGCAGGCAGAGTCACACCAACCGAAAGGAGATTTAATTAGCAAAATCTCGTTAGGCAAACGAAATTATCCGTAAGACAATACTCCTCTGGACAGGGGGTATGATTAAACAAAGCCATTAATTGAGAGAGTGGCAGCCACAGTTCCCTAGATCCATTCATCTCTGGACAGGCTCTATTTTGTCTCCTTGGGCCAGCTGAATAGACCCTTAGCTTTTCCCCTCACCCACTCCCATTTAATAGATGATCCCTCCAAGCTCCCAGAACCCCTTGAGTTGGGGGGCTGCAGACCTCAGCTTATCTCATCAGCAGCTTCTCCTCAGCCAGATTCCTGCTAAAGTGCCTTGATTGCATAATGTCTATTTGCATAATGTAAATTGCAATCTCCTAGCTCTGGAGGCAGGATTCACAGAACAGCCATTATTCTTTACCACTCCACCAAAATTCTGCATTTAGGAAGCAGATTTGCAGCTCAGAATGCCGTATAAATCTGAATCCACCGTAGACTCCATTAAATCATGCCAATTAAGATGGACCAACCAAGAGTCTTATGTCACTCCAGTCCACACATGCAAGGACCCCTCGGTCTAGACCAAGGAACAAGGGGGAAGGGGAATTGGGTTGGGGGTGTAAAGATAGAAAAAAAGATGAGAAGAGCTCGTCTGGTGGTAGGGGGAGGGGGGAATAATAAAAACGGAAATTTTAGCTAAGGCTATATTTCTGTTCATATTGTACTTTCTCTACCCCTCTTCTTCCCTCCCCATAAGGGTATAACACAAATATTCCAGAACTTACTCCACAAACCCATCTAGTATATGTAGAGGGGAAAATGTAGAATCATACATTTAAAGTTGGAAAAGACCTTAAGAATTCAACTAGTCCAAGCCTCCCATTTTATAGATAAGAACACTGAGGCCCAGAGATGTAAAATACACACAACTTATTATACAATTGCTAAGTAGCAAAGATGGGGTTTGAACTTAGGCTCTCTGGCTCCAAGCGCAGCATTCCTTCAATTGCACCTTGACTTATCCAATCTTCTTTAGGTTTGCTGCCTAAATTCTTTTGAGCCCACTGTGGAACTGATTGCTGGCAGACTGCTAAATTGAGTGAAAAAATGTGAAGGTTGCTGTTGTTCAGTTTTGTCCAACTCTTCGTGATCCCATTTGGGATTGTCTTGGCAAAGACACTGGAGTGGTTTGCCATTTTCTTCTCTGGCTCATTTTACAGATGAGGAAACTGAGGCAAAAAGGGTTAAGTGATTTGCCCAGGGTCACACAGCTAGTAAGTGTCTAAGCCCAGATTTGAACTCAGGTCTTCCTGACTCCAGACTGGGCACTCTCTCCATTGGGCCACCTAGCTGCCTGGAGCCAATGGGAAAATGTTATTATAAGTTGTTATATTAGGGATACTCAGATATGCGAAATGTCCCATAGGCTCTTTCCTTTAAATATTCCTAACATTTTTCAGGGCTCCTCCTTGGAAGAATGATGAGATTTAAAGTTAACCAAGGGACAGGTTGCTCAATAAAACTTAGATCTGACTCTTTTCTTCTATCATACATTTTTTAAATTAAATTATTTATTTTAAATTTTCAACAATCACTTCCATGAGTTTTAAATTTTCCCCCCCTCCTTCCCCAAGACAGCTTGCAATCTGATACAAGTTCTACACATAGAGTCCTATTAAACACATTTTCACATTAGTCATGTTGCATAGAAGAATTATAACGAATGGGAAAAACCATGAAAAAGGAAAAAAAAACATAAAACAAAACAAAAAAGAAAATTGACTCCTTTCCTTGATGGCCATAGTGCAGCTTAGACAGGACTGGGATTGCTTGTGGACTTTGAAATCCAGAAGACAGAAAATCCCTGTCTACTTTGTAACCCATTGTGTGATTCTGAATCCATGTCTCATGGAAAGAGCTCTCAACTTGGAATCAGAAGCCCTGTGATCAAATCTTGATTCTGTTACTAGTTACACAACCTGACTTTGAGCAAGTCACTTACCCCTGTCTTGGCCTAGTTTTCCTCATCTGTAAAATAAGAATACTAACACTTGCCCAACCCACCTGGAGCGAATTGTTATGAAGACTGAATGAGATAACGCCCAAAAGAGTATGGTGTAACCATAAACCATTTTTAAAAACCAGAACTAGATATATATGGGGACAGAGGAGAATTACAAGATCCCCTGAAAGAGCAGCATTACCTCAAAAAATTGTCCAGAATTCCAGTTTCTCTATGATCTGGCACCTGGGCTACCCTTTGCTATTCTATTGCTTATTCAATATTCATTTGTCTAAGGACAAGATGCTAATATGGATTATTAAAATATCAATAGTTTATGAGTGAATTTTGATATATGGTATACAGAATTTTCGCTTTATATGTGAAGAGCAGCTGAATGAATGTCTTTAGTTACCAACAAGATTATTTCTTTATTGGGCGGTGGGAAGGGGTCAGACTCAGGCATAGAAATGGCTTTTGTGTTGTCTGCCTTCTAGCTCTATAGCCACATCCTTTCTCCCTACCCACCCACCCCCATCCCTTAAGTACTTTCTGACCTGATTTGAAGGAAACAAAAGAGAAATTGTGCCCAATTTCCATGCAGACTCTTAAAAAACTTGGAAAAACTTCTTAATCTCCCAGGAAATAGACCTGTCCCTCTAGACTAGCATTTCTCAGCCTGTGCGTTGTGACCCCTTTGGGGTTGGAACCACCTTTTCACAGGGGTCGCCTAAGACCATTGGAAAACACATATTTCTGATGGTCTTAGGAACCCAGACACCGCTCCTCTATCGGTCTCCAGGCGATCCGCCCACATGCAGGGTTATGGCATTAGGAAGGTTGAGAACCACTGCTCTAGAAGCATCAAAATAAGTCACCATCTTTTTCTATTCCATTAAATACATAGAATGTCAATACTGGAAGAGACCTCAGAGATCATCTAGTCCAACCTCCTTTTATTACAGATGAGGAAACTCAGACCAAGGAAAAGGAAGTTAACTTGTATAAAAACACAGAATCACACAGAATCAGTCTCAGATATAGAAGGGGTCTCAAAAGACATCTATTCCTATCCAGTCTATTCCCAAATAAGAGTCCCCTTTAGCTGACCTGACAAAAGATCTCACTGCAAAGTTACTTCAGAGTTGAGACTAAACTCTATATTCCCCCAACACACTGATTTTAGCCTCTTTGTCCATAGTTGGAAAAACCTAAAACCTGGTTGTCATAGGGAGCACTGATAGTTTGAGTGAGACCTCAGAATGGAACTGAGGGGTTATGAGTTTTGTTCCTGGGAAACAAACATAGTTTTGACACTACTTGTCTCCATGGAAGTAATGAGATTCCAGAGATCTATGCTGCCTTTCCAATTTGGAATTTCAAGCTAAAGGTTGTAGACCTACATATTCACCCTCTAGGATGCTCACCCTCAAAGCTAAAAAGATAACTTGCATGGGACAGGTTCTATACTAAATGCTGGCCTGCTCAGCACCCAGTTATTTTAAGGATGCTGTATCAGAGAATCCTGCATTAGCTGTCAAGTTAGTCTAATAGAATTTCATAATGGTAACAGTAATTTGAAGATTTTCCCTTCCCCTTAATAAGCCTAAGGGAATTTGAAGACTTTCCCTGCTTTGAAGATATACCTTGCCTCCTAATAGGCTGAATGTAATCACATGGAGTCTGTGATGAGAGGAGTTTGCTGAAGGGTGGAGCAGAGCCCACAAGAAGCTGGGAGTCAGAGAAGCTAGACTGGAGGGAGGGGAGGACATATCCGAGGCACACAGTTAGGCTTATGAGTAAATGTTGGTTTGTAGGAAGGCTAAAGGATGCTGTGGCTCTCTGTGCTGTTATGGCTTATTAACTTCTTTACTACTATGATAGAATTTGCTCTTTGGTTTTAGGATTTGGTTTTCTGGTGTCTGAATAAATGTTTTTCTTCTATCTTCTATATGGAGAGTCTGTTATATTTTGCAATTGTGCACTATGCAGGAATATTTATAGTGACCATTGACACCATGAATATTGCATTGGCACTACAATTCTCAAAGATCTCTTCCAATACAACAACTCTATAATGCTGGAGCCTTCTTTACCCTTGTATCACAAGATTCTCTTAGCATACTTTCTAGGAGTTTCAGGGCACTTTGATAATTTAGGCTCTGTCCCTTTAAATATTCCACGATGCCCTCTATAACCTACAAATATATCTATAGCCATATACCACTGTCCAGTAAAGTTTTAGTTCAGACCAGGCCATGTCCCTATGCTCTACACTAAGTCAGAGAAGATGTCTAGAAATTAGGCTTGCTTTTCTGAATCCTGAGAACAATACCAAGGACTTCTTCACTTTTTCTTGACAAAATAACCAAGTTTCATAGTACTCAGTGCCTGGCACAGTGCTGAGTTTATAGTAAGCAATCAGCATGAACGGAATGGAATGAAATTGCTGAATTCATAGATTCCCTCAAAAATTGTACCCCTACCTGGAACAGAATCTCATATTCACTTCGTTTGCTAGCTTGAATTCCTTTTCTCTGCTACCTCTATATCCTCCTGTTCCTCTTCCTCCTCCTTCCACTGGCCAGGCAGCCAGCCAGTAATGCTAACGAGCTAAGAAGATGAAGGGAATCAAGGTCTTTCTTTGCTGCCTTGGTCTAGCCAGCCCTCCTGATCTTGTATAGAAATCTTGACAAAACACTCCCTAGGGGAAAAAAAAACTTAAACCTTCTTGACTGAGATCAGAGAGACCACAAGAAAACAAACCAGTCAGCCTGCCCCACCCCCTTCCAGGAGCTGTCCCCAAGGGTGGTCATCAGAAGTCTGGAGCTTCCCTGGAGTGGGACCCAAGGGGATGTCTGCAACTAGGTATCATAGCCCAGACAGAGAGGGACTTCTAATATTCCCTCTGCACTCTCCTTTCTTCTTAAGCATGCCCATTAAGGTTCACGCTCAGCTTGTTCCTCTCATACTTGACTTGACTTATGAGGTCCCTCTAACCTCCGGTGCGAGGAGACATCGATTCTTGCAAAGGTCATTTTCTTTCCGCCCCCTCTCTCCCTTTCCATTCTCTGTCTCCTGGGCAGGCTTTCCTGGAACAGGACAGTGGAGGGGGGCGGTTACCTTCCTCTTCCCACCCCTAGTCCACTAATCCGACCACTCCCGTTACAGTAGCTCAGTAGAGGTGTCTGGGCAGTAGAAATCCTTCAGTAAGAGTCTGCAAATGCAGAAAACAGTAAGCCATTAGGTGGGGAGGCCAGGCGCCCTGCTTGCTCACTGAGCAGTCATCTGCAGGATGTTAGAGAGATAGCAGGTCAGCCATTCTTATGATTTATTCAAATACTCATTACAGTCAATCTATTTTTACACAGAGGTGAAGATATGCGCTGATAACGGTTAATCATTTATAATTCCACGGACTGGTTGGAAGCCAATGTACTATCAAAGCCAAGGAGCTCACATCAGCAACGCCATCGGTCCCCCCCCCCCCCCCCCGAAGGTGGGCAGAGGAGGCACCAAGTGAGGCCATTCATCCATTCATTCAACAAACATTTATTAAGCACTTGCTGTGTCCTAGGCACCCTAGGGGAATACAGAAACGAATAAGACACAGGACCATACCCTCCAAAAGTTTATAATACAGCTGATAAGAACATGTATGAAAATAACCAAAACAGAAAATCATCTATAAGTGCTGCATGAGTGTTATGGATAATAAATATTAAGAATTCAGAAGAGGAAGAGATCACTTCTAGTCAGAGTAATTCAGGAAGAAGGTGGCATTTGAGCTGAGGCCAGAAGAATGGGTAGGATTTCAGTAAGCTGAAATCAAGCAAGGAGGGCATTCCAGGTTGGGGGGTGGGGTGGGGCAGGCATGAGTAAAGTCTGGGTCCACAGGCTAGAGAGATGTGGCTCCCAGGGACCCCCCCCCTTCTGTAACAAGAAGGGAATGGAAAGCATCTACAAAATACAGCTCACGTGGCTGTCACCTCCGATCAGTGCCATTCAAACTCAGCAACTGGACCTCAGCTCATATGT
The DNA here is from genome assembly GCA_028627135.1 of Pseudochirops cupreus. Taxonomy (NCBI): domain Eukaryota; kingdom Metazoa; phylum Chordata; class Mammalia; order Diprotodontia; family Pseudocheiridae; genus Pseudochirops; species Pseudochirops cupreus. The sequence goes on along the minus strand of CM053582.1, from coordinate 189,502,024 downwards.
TCAAATTCAAGGGGTTTCCCCTCTTCTGTACTCATTACGTAGGAAACCCATGAAGTCCACCTTAATGCACAATCAATAAAGCCTAATTAAAGAGGATGTCATATTACAGGCTCTTTTGTCACATTCAGACATAATCTAATTAGATTTCCACTGTCTTTCACATTCTGACCAGCTCGCTGTTGAATGTTTCTCTTTCACAACGCAGGGCTCATGCCAGAAGATCAGGTTCCCTAGCTGACCTTTAACCTGTACCCTCATTGAGACCGGGTAGAAGATGCCAATCAAAGTTACTTACAGTTCAGGGCCTCTTTTCTGGCAGGCCACATAGAGGATAGAAAGCCTCAGGACCCAGCCACACGCACACACACATCACCTGCCAAAAAAAAGAAAATATCTTTATAGGCCGTGTGCTATCATGCCAGGGGTAAGAGTCAAAGTGGAAATGGACCCAAGTGGGTAGATAAGGCACGGAAGGGAGGGGCAGACTGGGGCTTAGTTCACCCACAGTGCTAAGTGGGAGAAAAATGCTCTATTTCTTGAGAAACTGACATAGAATATTAGCTGATAATTAGCTGGGAATCAGGACGACTACCAGACCCTCTTCAACTCTTGCCCTTTATTTCTGTGCCTCAGTTTCCTACTTTGTGTGCAAATTTTATGAACGCTCTCTAAAAGGACTCTGGAAAGGAAAAAGTTCGTTCCTATTAAATAATGTATGGTCAGAAGGCAGACAAGTTATTGGCATAATCGTTTTCTAGGGTCAAATAGACAAAAGGAACAAATAGTTTGGGGGTGGCTAGGTGGTGCAGTGAATAGAGCACCGGCCCTGGAGTCAGGAGAACCTGAGTTCAAATTCGACCTCAGACACTTGACACACTTAGTAGCTATGTGACCTTGGGCAAGTCACTTAACCCCAATTGCTCTGCCCTTCCCCCTCCAAAAAAAAAAAGGCAAAAAAACCCCAACTAGTTTGTGCTAAGCACTAAGGGAGGTAAGATAAAAAGTCTAAAATGGTCTCTTTTAAAAGTGCTTACAGTCTAGTTGGGATTATACGAAGGCACAACAAATGGTGAATGGCAATGTATCATTAAGTACTAAATTTTTCAGTTCACGTTGCAAGTGCCGTGGGAATTCTGAGACAGGAAAGAACTAAGAGTTGAACCAGTCAAGGCAGACTTTAAGAAGAAGGTGAGACTTGAACTGCGCCTTGAAAGACAGAAAACGGCAAAAGGAGAGGGCATTCCAAACAGACGGTACAGCGTGAACCAAGGCACAGGGGCCTGGGGCAGCGAGGAGCTTAGAATAAACCTCTTTGGGGTCATAGCAGAAATCGACACGGAATCAAGCATGGGGAGGGCCTGGAAATGGGAGTCATCGAAAGTTTTTCAGCAAGCAAGAGGCAAAAGAAAAGATAACTCTGCCTTTGTCACCGTCAGCCAGTCTCAACCCCAAACCTCCACTGATTAACCAGTATGGCTTCTGGGTGGAAGCAGATTTCAAGCAGCAATTCCATTCAACCATCAGTTATTCAAAACTTGAACTATAGCGATCCCAATGCTAGTTGCTAGGAAAGATAAAAAGTTTAGGAAAGGAAAGGTCTTCCCTCCTTGCCTTGAAGTAATTTATAATTTGAAGGGATGGGAATGACATAGACCAATAATAAATACAAAATAATTCATAAATAATAGCTCACATTTTTTATTGTGCTTTGTAGCAAAGAACTTTTCACACAACAACGCTGTGAGATAGGTAATAGAGATAAAATTAACCACATCTTACAGACGTAGAAATTCAAGGTAGGTCCCATATCTAGTAAACAGCAGACCTCAGATTTGAACCCAGAGTCATGAGACTAAATCCAGGAGGCCAAACACCACCTTATATTGCTTCTAATTGCTTTCATAGAAGTCAGGTGTGAGTAAGGTACAACTTTGGACGAGGAAGAAGGTCATTACCATCTGGGAGAATCAGGGGAACCATCCTGGAGGAGGTAGAATTTGAGTTGGCCTTTACAGGATGCATAGAAATTCAACCAAGTGGGGAAGAAAAATGTTCCTAGGCGTAGATGTTCTATTATAACAAGGCACTGGACAACACAGGCAAAACGTCAGAGGTTCAGAAAATTATGGCACTGTTAAGGATACAGCCAGGAATATAGCTGAGAAAATTGCAGCTCAATCAAAAGACTGGGTTCTAACCCTACCTTGAGCCCACACTACCTGTTTGACTTGAGGCTCAGTTTTGCTTCCAGTAGAATGAAGATGGACTGAAGACTATATGTATAAGCGTGCTAAAAGCAAACCAACCGCTAAGAAAGGCCCCAAGCCACTTAGAAAGGCAATTCAAGACAGCCAGAAACCTAGTGCTTACAGCATTGTCCTTCTTTACAACCGACCAGCCTTTCCCTCAATCTCCATCAGATCTCAAATCAAGGCTTCTGAATGAAAGGCGCAAAAATGTCCTCAGATAGAGCTGCTCACTCTGGTTGCTGCCATTTCTGTAGCCTCAGAGGGAACCTGGAATTGAACACTCCCTTTAAGGACTTCACCAAAGCAGAGCTCCAAAAAGAGAATAAAAACTGTCTGGAAAATCTGAGCAAGACAGAACATCCAGGGAGGAAACACATGACAGAACACGGACCCCTCCAAACACAAGTCTCTGTGTCTTTCCTTCTTGCTGCCCAGGGTTTTCTCCCCTTGCTCTCCTCACAGCATCCCATTCTACCCCCTACCACAGATTCCTTCCCTCATTGCCTGAGAAAAGCTACTGCCAAGGGATAGCTTTTGTGTGTCCTGACTGTGGTGGGGATCCAGCACTCCAGCCCCTGACTGCTGGGCTCTAAATTACACAATAACTGGGTAATTTAATAAAGATATAATTACCTGGCATCAGACACTTGGCTCCAAGTTATTTTCCCACCCAGCACCAAGTGTTATTGTAGTGTCTCAGTCTAAGCTGGGCAAGCACTGGTGCTAATTGCAGGACCTCAGGCAGCCACAGTGACCAGTGTTTGCTGGGGATGGTGCTTCTGCACTGCATGACCCTCTCCAGCCCAAGCAAATTCTACATCTCTGCCCAGAGACAAAGCACTGAGACAGGTTTCTGGGACACCCAGGCTCTGAACAAGAAGAAAATGGTGGAATTGAGAAATAACCACTGATTACTTCTACTCAGAGACAAGGAGTTCTACTCTCCCTTTACACTATTTAGGAACATATCTGGCCAGGACTGCCATAAAATTGACTGGATTTTTTTTATCGATTATTAGACTTTAATGACTGGATTTGGAGTCTGAGGACCTGGGTTCATATCTCAGCTCTAACACTTACTACTGGCACAACTTAGGATAAGTTACTTAAGGGAGTGGAAGAGGAAAGAGAAAGGGAAGGAAATAAGCATTTATAGAGCACCTATTATATACCAGGCACCAAGTACTTTTATTTTTGCTTTTTGGAGGGGGGAGGGCAGGGCAATTGGGGTTAAGTGACTTGCCCAAGGTCACATGGCTGGTGTTAAGTATCTGTGAAGTCAAATTTGAACTCAGGTCCTCCTGACTCCAGGGCTGGTGCTCTATTCATTGTGCCACTTAGCCATTCCCCACCCCCCAAGTACTTTTTACAAATATTGCCTTATTTAATCCTTACTCTTTCCAGGCCTCAATTTCCTCACATGGAAAATATCGGTGTTGGTCTATGTGACGTCTAATGTCACTTCCAGCTCTCTAGATGATCACACAACTACTAGAGGGCAGGAAGGCTCAAAGAAGAGAAAAATCATGGAGAGGTAAGTAGTCATGAAGTATAATTCTGCCCACCCTGCCCATGCAATCTACCTGTGTGATTCTGAGGTGTGTTTACACCTTCTATGCTCATGCAAACGAAAGACCAGAGCAGTTAGCCCTTTGGAGGAAGGGAGACTAACTGACTCCTCCAGGAGGGAACAAATGGATTTATGCTGAGAGAATAACGTGCCCCAAGAGTAGTCCAACTTCTGGGTGAAAGACCAAAAAAAATCATTTTAGTTCATATGAGGATTGAACTTTGGAAGAGAACAACATGCAGAAAACAAAAGGATTTAGCTAAGTTTGAACCTGGACACTAAGGGGAAACAGTGAAAAAAGCACTGAACTTGAGGTCACCAGAAACCTGGGCCCGAACGAAATCTTTTAATACTTGATATCTGTGTGAATCTGGGCAAGTCATCTAAATTCTCTAACCTTCCATGTCCCCATCTGCCAAATGGGCATAATAATTCTCACACCCAGCTACCTCACAGGGCTGAAAAAAGCATGTTGTAAACCTTAATGTGACATATGAACATGAATCACTATTACTTCTGACTCCCAGAAAACCAAAATATTGATGGTGCTATGGAACTCAGAGAACTGTACAGAGCTACCCAGAATAAGTGCAATGTGAAACGTTCTCAATTCAAAGTTATATGCTATATCTACGTATAGCAATTGCAATTGCTTAACTTGTAAATAGTTTGCTTTACAGCTTCTTTCTTGCCTATAAACTGAATAAGGCTGACCTGTAAGCCTGAAGCAGTCAAAGTAATTCATCATAATAAGGAGTAATGGAGTGGGGGAGAGAGGGGTAAAGGGTGAAGCTTTTGAGGTTGTAGGCAGGCCTTGGGACATAGCAGTGAAAGCAAGCAGCACATAACTAGCCAGTTATCATGCAGTCACAAGTGATATCCCATTTAGAAGTGTCCCAGGATGGAATCACACACTCTTTTTTTTTTCAATGACAGGGATTATACAAGAGAGAGAATGCTACACAAGGGAAGAGCCCTGCACTTGGAGTTAGAAGGTTTGGGTTCTTCTACTTGCTATGGCCTTAGGCAAGTCAGGAATTTGATTTTAGACTCAATTTTCTTCTATAAAATGGGAATAACCATATTTGTATGACCTCCTTAGCAGGTTTGTTGCGAGAATCAAAAGGAAATAACATATGTGAAAGTGTTCTTTGAAATTATAAGGCATCAAACAACTACTATTGTTACAAGTATCATCGTTATCATAAGATTGGTGGCATTAAGGTTACAAGAATAAAATTAAAATGATCCTAACCCACTCCCAAATGGTGAAGTTTTGATAGAATAATGAAAGTACTAAATTGGACAGAAAAGATAAATTATAAATTACAAAGCTATAATTCCTCTGCTTAATAAAGGTACCTCTGAAAGAGACCTGAAGGTCATAGTGGACCAGAGTTCTAATGATAATCAACAATGCAGCGGTTTCTTTCACTTTACAGACATTTATCGAGTATTTAATTATGTGCACAACACTGCACTGAGCACCATGAGGGCTACAAAGAATTATTAGGGGTAGTTCTTGACCTCAGACAGCTTAATTAGGAGACATGAGACACACGCACGTGAAAAAGTGATTAGAAATACCAAACAATAGAAGAGTTGTCTCAAGGTCATATGGGTAAGAAGGGCCAGATGAAAGGTAGGAAGAGCAAGTGCTATGGGGTTAAGGGGGAAGGAGGGATCACTGTGGGCAAGAGGAGTCAGATAAGGCTTCATGAGGGACGTGGTACTCCCAGACAGCAGAGAGGAGGGGAAAGCTTGCTTTAGCTGAGAGAAAACATCATGAGTAAACAATGGAAATTTTCACTTGTGTTGATATACTCAGTGGACTTTGGACTGGAAGGGGGATCATCAAATTTTAATCCCTTCATGTTAAAGATGGGAAAATTGAGAGGTGAAGTGATGCCCAAGGTCACATGATTAGCAAGCTGTTAGGGCAGATCCAAGCCCAGGTCTTCTGATCTCAACCTAAAAATATTTATTAAGTGCCTACTGGATGCCAAGCAGTGTGCTAAATGCCAAGGATGCAAAGAAAGGCAAAAAATAGTCCCTGATCCCCAAAGAGCTCACCATTTAATGGGGAAGAACATGCAAAATCCTATGTACAAACAAGATATGTAAAGGATCACTTGGGGGCGGCTAGGTGGTACAGTGAATAGAGCACTGGCCCTGAAGTCAGGAGGACCTGGGTTCAAATCCAGCCTCAGACACTTGACACACTTACTAGCCGTGTGACTTTGGGCAAGTCACTTAATCCCAATTGCCCTCCAAAAAAAAAAAAGAAAGAAAAAGAAAAAAAAGGTAAGAAACTCACATTAAAGGGTATCAGGAAAGTCTTCTTGTAGAAGGGGGGGACTTGAAGGAAGCCAGGAAGATGAGGAGATGGATATGAGGAGGACAGATTTCCAGGGATGAAGGACAGCAAGTGAAAATACCTAGAGTAGGGAGACGGAGTGTCATATCTGAAGAATAGTAAGGAAGCCCCTGTTTGTGGATTGCATGGTATGTTGGAGGGAATAAAGTATAAGGAGACTGAAAGGGCAGGAAAACGTCAGGTTATGAAGGGCTTTAAATGCTAAACAGAGGATAAGATTAGGTTGTATGATAAGGCTAGACCTGTGTTTTAGGAAAATCAATTTGAAAGCTAAGTGGAGGATGGACTTGAGTCAGAAACAACTTTGTTAACGGAACTGTTATTCTTGCTCTTGTTCATCCTTCACAGATGATGTCTTGATTTGTGCTTGAATTGGATTTAAGCGAGGTAGAGTTGCACAAAGTCACCAATCTCACTCTCCCCTCCCTCAGATTCATCAAAGTCCATCGGCAAGACAAAAGTCAGATTGACAGGCAATGGTCTGGGATGCACTGGATGACCTTGGTGTCTTCATGCCTGACCAAGGTCATTAGCTGCCTTCATGGCCATTGGAACAAATTGTTCTCATCTGCCCATTTTGCTAGGTTTGGGGTGAACGTGCTTGGGGTGAACATCTCCCTAATTCACTGATGGGTTTGAGATCTGTCAGTTACCCTCAACCTGGTTTAACCCATCTGCCAAGACAGTTAGATTGAGATGTGTCCATTGCACATACTACAGCTTCTTGGAGCTACAGGTGAGAGCTGAGTGCCAGCTGGATACTAAAGGTAGATGAGTACCCTTGAAAAGGACTTGGCAAGCCCTCACACCAGAGGTGCTAATTTTTCCTGAACAAAATGTTCCTTCTGTATTAAACCTCAGATAGTACCAATTTACCCCAGTATCAGCTTAAGATTGGTGTTTTAATAGAGATCAAGTCAAATTAAAGATAACCTACCTTATTATCAGGGAAGACCTACCATATTATCACATTAGAACTCACTAAAGATGCCCAAAGAGCTATAAAACTATGCATACTCTTTAAGGCAGTAATACTACTGCTCAGTCAGTATTCCAAAGAAATCAAAGAAAAGGGGAGAGGACTTATTTGTACAAAAATATTTATCTCAACTTTTTTTTGTGGTGTCAAAAATTGGAAATTAAAGGGATGTCCATCATTTGAGAAATGGATTGACAAAGTGAGGTATATGATTGTGATGGAATACTACCGTGCTATAAGAAATGATGAGCAAGATGGACTTTAGAAAAAACCAGGAAGTCCTATATGAACAAATGCACAGATCAGGAGACTATTGTACACAGTAACAGAAATACCATCATGACCAACTGTGAAAGACTTAGCTACTCTGATCAAGACAATGATCTAAAACAATTCCAAAGGACCCATGATGAAAAATGCTATCTCCTTCCAGAGAGAGAACTGGTGAACCCTGAATACAGACTGAAACATACTTTTTTCACTTTTAAAATTTTTTGTGGTGTTTGTTTGTTTGTTGGGGTTTTGTTTAATTTTTTTGCGTCATG